>JAJSOF020000029.1:17204551-18404551 GCA_025594305.2 Periplaneta americana | reverse complement strand
AGGTACGATTATGGACTCCTTCCATTGTTCTGGTACAATTTCCTTTTCCCAAATTGCAAGTACAAGTTTATAAATTTCGCTAGATAATACGCTTCCACCCTCTTGTATTAATTCTGCTGAAATTTGATCAATACCTGGAGACTTGTACTTTTTCAGATTTTCTATAGCAATTTCGACTTCAGAAAGTGTGGGTTTCGGTATAAATGGCTCAGCAGTTTGTATTTCAATTTCGTCCCGATCATACATTTTAAAATTATGTCTCCTTTTCAAATTTCAGTGAATTTTTCCTATATGAAATGATATCTATGTTTGAAAATGATGTTCCGTGCGAAATTTCATCTGAAATACAGACATATATGACTATAATGCCGCCTACAATGCCACTGAAGATGTACCAGACGAGGATTCAGGGGACGAACTTGATGTAACACCCAATCTACCTGGTTCACAGCTTGCAAAAGGAGCAGAAATATTTCAGCATAGCCTTCTTGAAGAGGGGAAGGAAGAATGAGTGACAAATCTGTTGCATGTGGAGAGAATACACAAGGTCATAGCAATGTTTCTGCAAACACAGCAAGAACTGGTGATGTACTGGACGGAGGTAATGAATGGACATAAGTTTCTATTGTTTTTCGTTGAGCATTTTTAGAAGAGGTCTTATTTTCGTAAATTTATCATTTCTATCTCAATTGTTATTGTCATAATAATGTAGATTTGAGAAAATGAATTCAAACCTGTCTCTTGACATTGCCACAGCAACTGCTTCATTACATGTATCGTCACTTCTCTTCCAATATAACCTCCTCCTCGAAACTTCAACACACTTTCCGCCCACTACTCAATCACGATAGCATTCTAGGGTTAACATGAACGTAGCCACAATGAATCGATCTTCAGAATAATACTAGTAATAATAATAAAAGAAGAAGAGGAAGAAAAGCAGCAGCAGCAATAAGAATAATAATTGTAAATTACAATAATGGCATTGTTTGCTTTCTGCTTTCAATACATTAATCACAGAACAAATAGCACGCCATTTTTTTTTTACTAGTTTCTGAATTGCAACACCACCTTCACCTGAATGTTTTTCCACAAATTCTTTTCGAGTTAACTTTTAATGGAATAAGCACAACCACACAGCTCCACTATATAAGCATGCTGATGTACCGAGGATGGCATG
The DNA here is from genome assembly GCA_025594305.2 of Periplaneta americana. NCBI lineage: Eukaryota > Metazoa > Arthropoda > Insecta > Blattodea > Blattidae > Periplaneta > Periplaneta americana. The sequence continues at coordinate 18,403,371 of JAJSOF020000029.1, read as the reverse complement.
TTCTATCTCTAGCACGCAAAATATACAAATATATACTTTAGTATGCCTTACCTATAGAGAAGGGCTGCACCCTTATTATTGCCAATGGCCAGGTAACCACTATTAGGGGAGAAGTCAAGACACTGAGGTCGTGCAAGATGAGGTTGTGATGAACCCGGAAAATTTGAAAATACAGTCATACTTGGAAAATGCACCTGAAATAAATATAAACACACACTTTGACATTACCATATCATTCAAGTTATGATTAAAGAAGTTAAATAAAAAAACGAAATTGACTCAATGTGTGTTCACTAAGGCAAAGCTAATGGACGATCTAGAAGCAGCCAATATACAATTCAATGCACTGTTATATTATATAAAGGAATTTGGAATAAACAGACCAAAAATTAGTATACCTGAAATATGTAAGAAGGATAAGTTTACAAGATATTCAGAATTATGCTGGTGAATACATTGGTACTCTCATCATCCGCTTTGTTTCTTAATGTGTCAGGTTATTGTTAATCAATTACTAGTGTAATATGTAACTAATCGGCAATGTATGCAATGAGGGGAAAGGAACTGGCCGTCCTACCCCATTATCACCTGGCCTAGTTGCCTCATAAGTGCTGCCTTGTTGGTATCACTTGTGAGGTTCAGACCTGTTTTCGGACAGTTAACTAAACAACTACAGAGAGCTCATAGTAACTGCGACAGATATTTTATACACTGTGTTCCTAAATGAATGCTGGGATTTTAAAGTTGTTTACTTTTTCATAGCTGCAGTATGCAAGAACAAACCTCACGTGGGATGGAAGAGCAACTGTACAAGTTTGTACAGTATACATTACAAGTGTTCAATATGAGCATTTCTGGTATGATACACTCAACAGTCACAATAGTCCTGCATCTCAGCTCAGGCAGTGTAATAGGTAGTGATGGTAGGTACATATGGTTCTTCACCTACATCTGCAAGAGGAAATTACAAGGTGTACGGTGTAGCTATGAGCTGATGACATGGGCAATGTCAGGAACGCCATTTATCAGTCATCTGTAGATTGAGGTGCATGGGCAACGAGAAAAAATAAAAAATATATACTTTAGTATAATAATACTGGTATTACATATGCATTCAAACTACCTGTATAAAGACTTAGCACTTAACACAATAAGAGCAGGTTACTGAATAAAAATGCATTATTGTGCATGAGTGATACGTCTGTGGCCAAAGTCACATTCATCCATCCTTGAGATAACAGTAACACCTCTTCCCTCTCATACATTGCATGCCTTCTCGTTAGCTCGTCACTATAGGCAGACTATTGAGGCCATCAGACGAAAACCATGTCCTGCAGACTGGTACATCCTACCAACCATCACAGAACGTCATCATTCAACCACTCCCACATGTTATAATGAAAATGAGGGGACCATCTCTTGTTGCCAAGTGAAGTGTTGAAGTTCATCCTCCATGTAAGGATAGAGCCAAATCTGTGCGTATCGAGGTATGAAATGCTTGTCACTGTTTTTTTTTTTCTAACAAGAATGGTTTGTAAAGTTTTCATTCTGACATTATGCAGAAGTTAACATTTGAGAAATCCCTTTCACAGTGCACTGTTGCATGTTAATTCTACATCTTCCAGATCTGGATATTATGCCTGTTCATCTTGCCACTTGTTTTGTCAATGAACACAAGTCAACTAAGAAAAATGTCATCTTGTTGCATTTCAGATAATAGTAGTTTTGCATAAAAACTCCATACAACTTCATTAATTTTTTTTTCAACTCAATGCAAATAATGAAAATTAACACAGTTTAGAAGAATGACTATACACAGGCATGCTACATAAAAAATTTACCTTTTATTCAATAAAAATTAAGGTACGGTCACACGCCGCTAATTTTGCAGCGATGCAGTACAAAAAACTGCGCAATTCTCGTACTGCGACATGTGAACAACGGTGCAACCCGAAAAGTAGTGCCTGCTGAACCTGCTGCTCGCTACTTTTTCATGCTGCGCGTAGCTTAAAAGCAGCGACGTGTGAACAGGATTCTCAGGGTTGCAGCCGCAGCATTTTTGATATCGGTTTTGTTGGAACTTTTGCTGCGGTTGCAACCAGTGTTGCCACCCAAATGTGCCAATGATACTTTTATTGTTTGGATGTATTTTAATGTTAGATGTTATGAAAATAAATTATTTGTAACAGTTACTAAATGCACAACCTAGTCTGAGCATATTTGCTGACGATATAATTCATTTTTTTAATTTTCTGCAGCGTAGTTTCAAACAGGAGGGTTGCCAACATTGATTATGTGAATATGCTGTTGGTTATCATTTAAGTATGTAGGCGTTTTTAAAAGCTTTATAGTAAAAATAATGCCAATTTCTGAATACTAGTTAGGGCAGAAAAGCAAATAATAGATAAGTAAGCTTTCGCATGAGTTTCTTAATAATGCAAATATAACCACAAAATGTATATTGAGAAGTCAACACAGAGATGGAAACCTGCAGCATGACTGCGGCTGCAAAAGTAGCGCCTTGTGTGTGAACAGACTCGCAACCTCCAGTTGCAACTTTTGCTGCACTCGGGTTGCGCAGCACGCTACTTTTGGCTTACGTGTGAACACGACACACAACTTTTGCAGCTGTAGTACAAAAGTTACGCAGCAAAAGTAGCAATGTGTGACCGTACCTTTAAGTATTATGTTATTGTGGTAAAAAATTAAAGCAACATGATGTACGATGAGGAAACAAGAGAAAACAGATGATAGTAGTAAGAGACAATCGAAGACAAGTGCATGTACTTACCAATCTAAATGCATTGTCTTTATCATCAGATGCCATTCCCAACAGTTCAGAGGATGCATTGAATTTTACAGTTGTGGCAGAAGTGGTAAGGTTCAGCAGTATTTTGGTAGGTCTTGGGGCACGATTTGCTGCCGAGAGTAATCCTGCTGTTTCATATACATTTACAACACCAGAACGGGCACCGCAGGCAAGAAATCGGCCTCCTGGTGCTACTGCCAGACTGCTGCCCCATATACACCCATCATCAGTGAATCGACCCAAGCATCGTCTGGTTCCGATGTCCCACACATGAACTTCTCCACCTTCTACAGAAAAAAAAACATAATTATGTAAATTACATAATTCAAATAACTCTTAGGAATAGTAGTCATCACTTTAATACCTAAATTTGGTAAAAGAGACTTTTAAGAATAAAAAAAAGTAGCAATGCATCAGTTATTTTGTCTGCTACGCTAAACTGGAGAATTCCCACGGTATCTTTGAACCGTGCCGTTACGTTTAGCACCAAATTTAAGTAAATACACAATCTTGCCAACATAAGAACACGACGTTGGTGTGTGGCGTCGTTGGAGGGAGAAATTTGTTTCTTTTCTCTCTCTACCTCCTTCATTCTGAACATTACAGAGAGATAGCACCACTGTTAGCTACAAGGTATATTTGCGCAAATATATTGAAGTAGATTACGTGACTTAGATGAAAGTCTCGAGAGAAAACAGTTTTGCTATACTTCTTTTTTTATTAAATGTTAAGCACAGGGACGCCATTTCGTAATTTTATTTAAGAAACAAGCCAAACAAATTATCTTTGCATCAAAAACGGATGCTCCCTGGACCAAATTGTCGTATTTTATAATTGTTTGAATGCAGCAGAAGCCAGAAGTCTTGCACTTAACTAATGCAGTGAATTATTTAAGAATATAGTCGCGAATTTTACTACCACCATTTCAATTGTGTTTTGTTTGGCACGGCTCGGTACGGCTTGGTGACTAGTGGCCAGCGAGTAACGTCGACTATCGACATTGCTCTGCCGTGGATATTATCCAGTTGTTCCGTCTGCTATTTGTAACAGAGATGTCTGGACTCTAAAAAAAAAAAAAAAAAAAAAAACTAAATAAACATAATAATATACTTTTGGACCACCATCAACTTCAATGCACTTTGCAGCTCTTGTATACAGCTGCTGTGTTGCTGATCTGAGCTGATTCAGACATTCCTTTACTTGAGCAAAAAAACATGTAAAATGCGAGCGAGAAATTTCCACTTTGTGCTTGTAGACTTCGTTTTTAAGCCAATTCCATGCACAGTAATCCAATGTAGTAAAGTCTGGTGATCTTAGTGGCCAAGAAATGACTCCAATGCGACCGATCCAATGCCCAGGATATGTTTCATTGATCCTACTACAACCTAATGTCGTTTTGGTTGTGTCCGCATATGAAGGACATGAGACTGACGCTCGTGATTTTCAAAAAGCTGTATGTCAGATTCTGTTAAAAACAGGGCATATGTTCACAGAAACTTTTTTGTTCAGAATCACCAATATTATCACCCCTCACACCATATACCTTTCCTACTGACTCATCCTATATATATATATATATATATATATATTACAACTTAAACTCTAAATTTAAACTAATGTCTACAATATATATCTCATATTCTGAACATAATACTGTACCTCCATGTGAAAATAAGCGTGAACCATCACTGTCAAAAGCAATGGCCGAAACGTCACTGTTCATCTTAAGCAGACCAACGCCTTCTAGTGTATTTGCAGTCAGAAGATGTATGTTTCCAAATCTCCCACACACGGCAATTAATCGGCCATCAGGGGACAGCTTAAAATTCTGTATTGTAAATGATAAATAACATTAAAATATAGATCTATGGGTGCTGATATTCAGTGTCTGGAATATGGCCTCAAAACTATCAAAACCATTAAAAATGTCCAAAGTTTTATACAGAACCCAAAAATTTAACGAAAATATTACTTATTAGTTAATTCCAAAACAAGGTACACGGTATCACCTTATTTCGTATCACTCGACCTCAGTTTTATTAATATGGATATTCATCAGGTTAGCATTTGTGCTCTAGACATTGTTGTTAAACTTTTACAGATAACCTGAGCACTGCAAGAAGATAATTCTGTCGTTTAAACACACAACAGCCCATACAAAAGTTAGTGTCCATCTATCAGCTAAAGATGGCATTGTGTACTACGAATTGCTTGTCAGGAATGTAACCATAACTGTTGACATTTATTGCCAACAACTCAGACACCTTGCGGCCGCAATTGAAGAAAAACGACTAGGGAGACTGCATCAAGCGCAACACGATAAAAGATGCCTGCACTCTACTAACATATCAAAAGCAGCTATCCAGGAGCTTGGCTGGGAGATGATTCCACATCCCCCATATTCTACCTATCTTGCATCCTCAGATTTCCAGCTTTTCTGTTCTCTATCCAACAATTTTCAAAGGAACAAAGATGCTTTACAAATTTGGCTTGACAACCCCTTTAACTCCAAATCAGCAGATAACTTCAAACATGGAATCAAAAAACTACCCCAGCACTGGCAGAGAGCCATAAATAATGTAGAAGAGTATATTACTGACTCTGTCTTCTATTCATCTCAAATAAAAACTTTTATCCATGACCATAACGAAAACATGCCTTTACTAAATACTTTTGCGTTTGTAAAGTAGGCTTTTATTCAACATTACTTTATTTCACTAGTGAGATAAAGACTTTACCTCACAGTTTGAACTTTATCTCACAGTTCATTAGTATTTTCCTAGTACCCGGCCACACACATATACTTTTCCATTCAACTATTACTCAAGAAGTTAATATATTAGTTACTAGATGTCACTACCTCTACTTCTTTATTACCATTTCTTAAATATACATACACTCAATCTCCTTCTCTTTTCTCTATCTACTACGTCGTAATTTGTGCATTGCATTCATATCTAATATGTATTTTTTTAAATTCGTAATAATTTACCTTTTGGGAGGTGAGGAGACTTGAACGTACGAACTTGGGTTTATAGGATTTTATAATTTTATAACAACAAGCGTTAGTCAACTGAGCTAAACAGACACGATGATTAATTACGTTTTAATATTCCTCTTAAGTTTACAGAGTAAAATGTGAAATTATTTTAATCACATTAGTCCCGTGAACACTTCTAAATAATCCCTGAAACTTCAAAAAGATGGAAATACACGTTTAAAATGAAAAAATATATATACCGGTATTAAAATTATATAATTAATTATAATTTGTTATTTATCCAACGCCTTAGATACCATTCTTCATTAATCATTGCCTCCTATATCAAAACCTACCTAGTACACATACCGATTCTAAAATCCATGCATGTATGTGATTATATGAGGACTTATTCTCAACATATTTTCTTTTATAAAACAGAATTTTTCGTTATGGTCATGGATAAAATTACGTATGGTACTTGTGAGCGTGATCTTTATTGTGCTCGTGTAATTTAAAGATGCACTTACCTCACAAGTACCATAAATAACTATTGTCACAGCAAAAAAACACTATGAACTATTGGATCAACCCAATACAGTATATAAAAATACTTCTATTTTACCATATAAAACATCTGAAAACTTGGAATCGTATCACATTTGAGATCATACTAGACAGAGGCCAAAACAGGGACAATTTTAAATTTTAAAATCTTTTGCCACACCGTTCAGTTTGTGTCGTAATCTGTCGTTTTTACTTATTCTACATAATTACTCTGCAATTGTTTTATTTATTTCAGGATTCACTTTGGATTTATATGCTTTCCAGAAGAAACTTGTAATTCCAAACATATCTGTGTCGTAAATTTTTTCTTGTGAATTCCAGGTTATTTTTAACAACTTTTAAGGAAATTCCATGGATAATTTTCAACAATCTTTAGATAATCAACATCCAGGTCGTGGCAATAATAAAGCACCCAGATAATTTTTACAAGCACTAATGGTCACCCCCTCTTACATAGTGTTTCCTAAGTACCATCTGGCAGTATATTTGTAATACATTTTCACAACTGGGAAAATAATGTTTGTGCAATTTAAAGTAGATACTCAAAATGGTGACTGTACACTTAGCGGCAAAAAGAATGGGCCGACTCTTGGTCGATAGAAAAGCTAAGTTCTATCACGCGGTTCACTCGTGTAAACATAACCCAGTGCAAGGCATTGCTGTGGTGTCTCTTCAATGAAAGTTGTCCGTCTATAATGTAGTAAACCTTACGAGCAGTGTGTAGCCCAGTGGTAAGAAGTCTGACATCCATAGCAAAGGTTGTGAGTTCGCCTCCTGGTACGGTAAAATTATTATTTATTTTAATTTTTATTTAATTTATTAGTTTAAATGTGAAATGGCATTTGTTAACAAACTTCGTTATGTCTGCCTGTGGGCTATTAATAGGTGAGACCTAGCCTGTGCAAACAAAAATACTTGTTTCACATCCTAAAAAACCGGACGCATATCAAACACAAATAAATAATTAAATTAAAAAAACAAACAATTTTTTAATATATTAACAAAACAAGGCCCGTGGTGGGGACTAGTATCTCGTCCACAAACCACCTGCGTCAACAACTGCCCTCATTCTGCGCGGCATGGAGTCCACAAGATTATGGAACAGGTCTAAATTCTTGGCCATCTCCTCCCACGCATCTAGAACTCTGTCCCACAATTCCTCAGGTGTCCGAACAGGTGGTTGTTCTGCCCAAATAGAGCGTAGGCTGCAGCCCACAAATTTTGAATCGGATTCATATCTGGTGAATTTGGAGGCCAGTCGACCGGGTCGACATCACGCCTCCTCGTAAACCATCTTTGAATCCGGTTGGCGGTGTGTATCGGATGATTATCCTGCTGGAAGAAAAGCGTTCCTTTTGGATATCGTTTTCCGTTGTATTAACAGATAGCAGTATTGCTTGAAAGAGAGAGAGGGAGAGAGGGAGGTTTATTATTTATTAGAGTTCGGGAATATTCTAAGAGATATCGCCACATAATTACAGCTTTGCAAGACACATATGATGGCAAATTTGTAATTAAAAAAAGAAGATTGGGGGAGATTAGAACCTTGAGCTACTACTATCAACTTGTTCAATATACTAATGCCGTAACGTCTTACGCTACTGTGACTGTTAATATCGGTTCGGCATAACACGTGGTTTTCCTGTTCATATTCACTCCAGTTGATTGTGTATTTGTCAATTTTATTATTATTTCACTATTCAAGGGCCCTGGTGTATCTAGAATCAACCAGCCATTCAATTTCATTACATATTTTAGACTCTTAAACAAAATACAGCAAATTTAAATGGTGTAATTATGTGTTATCTAGTGAACTACAGCTTCGGCGAGACGCGCATGCACAATTTTATGTCTCTATAACTTAGAAATTGTCGGCCGGCCCATTCTTTTTGCCGCTAAGTGTACATTTGTTACACAAGGCTTACATCTCCAAAATACATTTCATAAGTCCTCATGTGCAAATTTAATTTACTTAATTTGTATGGGATTCTGTATTCTTCAGTTTGGATCACTATATTTATAAATTCTTCCTATACAGTATAATAATTTCTTGAGGTCCATTTGCTAACTTGGCTATAAGAAGTGTTCAGCAGTTACAAAATTAGTACTTTAATGCACTTACTTATGATACAGAACATAATAACCTTTGTATTAGTGATGCCTAATCCAGAGTTGGGTACAGCTCGAATACTACGGCACACCATCATATCGTAATTGTAGAAAAACCCATGGTGCCTCGAGCCAATAACAAACTGCTCACCACTTGGTACGAAATGAGCACAAAGAATAGGATAACGTTCGAACTGCACAGAATGCAGCTTAGTATTCTTCTTCCCATTCACATCAAACAGTGAGGCAATGCCAGAGAGGCCCGCAACCAGCGCCACTGAAGAGGAAGGATGAAACTCTACAGCCTTGATAACTGGTCCTTCTGTGTATGTATCGCGATTCAAATCACAGACTCGCTTTACTTCAATGCTTCCTTTTCTCAAGACCGATGACCGATTTGACAGGAAGTTTCCACAGTGCTGAAAAATAAACATGTTGTAATTATTCTGCCTATCTGCAAATTGTCATAAGAAAAACTCACTATTGTTCAAGGCATAATCAAATGAAACCCATTTGAACCGATTTATAAATTTATTTATGCTCGACCATGCCGAAATGTAGTAATTATACACCTGGTAGCAGCCCTTTAATGGACCTCATTAAAGTACAACTATTCATTAAAGTTCAAGTGTTCCACCAATCAGAAAATACCATTCGCTGCGTTCAGCTGGGACAGCACGAATTCAGCTATTCATTTTTGCCGAGTTACAGCAGCTGTGAGGTCCTGAACAACCATTGCAAAATGTCCGCTGTGTTTACAAAGAAACACGCTGCTATTGTTCCGTCTACTCCAGAATATATGATACCATTGGTTGTTGCCTACCCCCTCCACTTTCGCTGGCTAGCAGCAGGCTTGCAGCGAAAAAAATTTTGCTACGAAAAATGGCGGCCACTATTTCAGCGCTGTCGGCCAGCAAGGCGTTCAGTGCTGTCGCTATTTCAGCGCTACCTCAGTGCTGTCCCGGCTGAACGCAGCCATTGTAGCAATATGAAAGTGCAAGTATCGATTATTCTCGGATATGCAATCGAAAGACAACTAGCGTGAGACATTTTGTTTCTTGGAAAAAATCAATACTTTCGCGTCTGCACACATCTCACAATTTACGAGGTATTGCACAATGGTCAGTTCCGCTCCCCAGTCAGATAAGAATAACATGAATACTTGTGAATAATTTCAAGTTAGAAATATGGTCGAGCATAAAAAGTCTTATGAAACTTGACTATAATGGTAATTAAGACGCTCGTATGAAAATTATGAAACTCGCTTACGCTCGTTTCATAAACATACTTGCATCCACCTATACTAAATATTTTATTGCCAACATAACGCCGCAACTTCTCTCTCACTAAACTCTTTACTTTAGACATTCTGGAAACAAACTGAGGGCACAAGCATTGGCCAGTAAAAGGGAAGAAGTAAGTTACAAACACTTGACAAATTCTAAGAAAATCCTCCATCACTGCCTGCTTGTACAACATACAGTATGTCTTTGCTCATGGAGCAAAACAATAGAGGCCTTGAAAACCCACATTCAACAGACAATGCATAATTTTTGTAGCATTTCTGCGAAAATGTAGATATTTTAAAGATATACTGAAAAAATGTTGTAGTACTATAGTTGCGACACTGTTATTCCCGGCATGACTCCTCCTCTTGGAGGAGGAAGTGAAGTCTTAGGAAGTGAAGGCTCTTTAAAGTCTAGGTAGGTAGTATCATTCGCCATTTTTGTTCTTTCGTTGCCAAGCTACTATACGAAGAATCTATTTGCCACACCGTTAAACATTATCATATCGTAGCTCCTATGACAATAAATCAAACGCACTGTAATTGAGCGGCAAATAACGTATTCGTGTGCTTTCTGCGAATGCCAATGAAAGAGCCAAAATGACGGGCGATTATATTAAGTATTTATCGAGCCTTAAGAAATGAATAACGTCTTCATAAGCAAATCACAAGACGCACACGTTTAAATGTAGCCAACCTGCAATGCGATTGGCTACCGGAAATTAGAGCGACGGGACTATACATACACCACAGCTTATTATGGAGTGAATACGGTAAATGATTTTCATGTCAAAAAAATGCAAAATATAACATTATAAAGTGAATTTTTACTAAATATGCTATGAAACTTAAAAAATGGCAGTACCTGCATAAGAAAATTCCCAAAATATAACGTTATTATGCAATATTATATTAAATATGCTATAAAACTTAGTAAGTGTCTAAATATGCATTTATATGCCCAATAAATACGTTTTCATTTTCATCAGAACACTTGGAATCAAGTTTAAATCAGTCTAACATCCGAAATAAAGTGAAGGCAAAAAATATGACGTCACAGAAATCCACCCCCTACTAATAATACAGTTTATAACAAAGATATCCTTACCTGTAGAAGTTCGTCGTCCGAATCATCATCTGATGAACCACTCTTCTTTGCACTCCTGTGGCCGAGGTTTGCCCAAGAAGGAGTTCCCATTCTTGCCTCATATTTATGTTTCAGAATGCGTGTGTATGGATCTGAACCGCTACCACCTGATAATATCTCGGCACTTTTCTTCCTTGTGCACTCATTGCCTCTGATACACTAAAAAGTAACACATTATACATGTTCAACTTAGTTTTTGATATTTTTATTTTCTCATATTGTTTATATGTATTATTGTGAAATCAGAGAAAATTAATGTTTAGACGAAAAGTATATTTGTGAACATTTGTTATACTATGCAAAGGTGGAGGAGATTGGTAAGTTTTCAGCTCACCGCAGAAAAAATTAGGCCTTGATCAATGCCTAGTTTTTATTCAACATAATTCTTTTTTAACTCAATACACTTATTGGCATGATCCAGAAGCTCTTTTTATTCTCCCCAAATAAAGTTAAAACATTTCTGACAAGCTCTTTCCTCGCAGTGACACCATGTTCCAGATAATCAATCATGATAATTCATTCTGCAACCTAAAAACAGAACCCTACTTTGCTACTATCTGATACCTCTCTCAACCTTTGTTTTATCTCTCTGAAAAGCTGGACAAACTCAACAATTCCAGTTCCTCACAAAATCATTTCATTCATGTTGAGTGATCAGTGAACATTTGGAAATTAATTAATATCACTCAATAAAAGAATTGTATTCCAATGGATACCATCCCATTGTGGAATCCTGGGAAACGAGAATGCGGATGCTTTAGCAAAGAAGGGCAGCACTGCTACTTACAGACCTGTTACTAAATCTACGTATTACTCTGTGAAAAGATTTATTAAATCTACATACTTAGACCAACAAACAAAATTTGATAACACAATTTGAAGGGAAAAAAATCCACAGTTAATTCCCGATTTACCACGAAAATCGTCTGTAGCTGCATTTAGGTTGGCAACAGGCCATGATTGTTTGGCCAAACACCTGCATAGAATTGGAATATATCAGTCCCCTAACTGCCCATTGTGCAACTCAAACCAAGAAATGGATTCGGAACACCTCAAAATCTGTACTTCTGTGGCTGGGCATGATAATATCTTTGAAAAATATTGGAGTGCAAGAGGTCAAATGACTTTACTGTCAAACGCCTGGCATTAGAAAACAACAACAACATTTGGAAATTCAATAAGAATACATATGCTGTGAAGTAAGGATCTTAGGATGTTGACAAACTAGACAGCATAGCTGCATCGAGTTTTTCTGCCTCTTGCTCCTCATTGGATGAATCAATGAAGGTTCTTCAGAATGTTGTACAAGACGAATATCTGATGGGATATTTCGATAATTATCAGTCCATTTTTTTCTTTCTAAAAAGGCCTTGAATTGGATGTATCATGCAAATATATAAATTTGTTATACAATCCATCGTTTCTATCCATATCATGGGGACTGCAAAGGACATAGATGACCATTTTTGGTTTAGCCAGTACCATAAATTGATAGAACATGTATTGTATCAACTAGGGGGTTATTTAGCGTCGATGGAATTGGTGATAGTGAGATGGTATTTGGCGAGGTGAGGCCAAGGATTCGCCATAGATTATATGACATTCACCTTACGGTTGAGGAAAAACCTCGGAAAAAAAAAAAACCAACCAAATAATCGCCCAAGTGGGAATCGAACCCACACCCGAACACAACTCTGGATCAGCAGGTAAACACACTAATGCCTAACTATGCCAGTGACTAAACTGGTGTTTGGAATATGCTGTTTCAGGTGAACAATGACAGGTGAAATAGTTACAGAAAAAGAATGTCTTTCTTGTGCCAATGTCCCTTGATTATCACAAAATACAAAAAGCTATCTTACCAGATGTTTAAGTCTTCCTCATCTTGCCATGCTGGTTCCCTCTCTGGTGAGGCTAATGTATCAGACATTTGAGGACTACTATCGGAATCCCCTTCTTCCACACCAGAGTCCTCCATAGCAGAAGTACAGGAGAAGGATGGTACTTCAGAATCATCATGATGCAGGAGATCCGTAACATCCCCCAATACAAGTTTTTCAAGCCTATATTCATATCAGAACACAATTTCATAAAAATTAGATATATTTGCTGAACAATCACACAAGCCGAGACTGTTTATTAACCATCAATATCATTGCAAAAAAAGTTAAATTAACCTGTTACAACGATTCTACAGAATGTTTAATATTCTTTCTGTAATTTGAATTTACATCTTCAAAGACTTAAACCAAGATTAACTGGATATATGCTTTGCAAATGCTCATAATTACAAAAATTAAAATATATTATTTTTCTTTCTAAGGATATGATTTCTGAAATAAATTTTATTTTGGACAATTTTGTTGAGTTAACTTTGGGTGAAAGTTATTACACAGAACTCACCACTGTCTGTATTCTCATTGCCTACAATGCAAATAAATAAAACAAATTTGTCGGAAAAGTCGGAACAACAATCCCATATTAGTAAGAGCATGAAAATAGTGAAATAATATGTACGACAAAAATCTCGTAGTGGTGTAATTAAAGCGTGAAGACAGTGTAGCTGTAGTGAACTGATAGCAATGAAATGATAAGGGACAGAGATATTAGAGAAATCAATTTGTAATGTTCAATATATAAGTGATTGTAATATTGGAAGGGCTATTGTAGAGAGATGGTAGGGTGGAATGAATAATGGTAGATTTAAAAGAATTTAGGTCGGTTATTAAGGTAAGGTGGATATTTCTCAGCTATGAATATAAAACGGAATGATTTGGTTAATATAGTTATGATGAGACTTCAATACAGAAATATGACGGTCCACCATGACAACAAAAAATATCATATCACATATCAATAGCATGAAAATACTTAGAAAAAAATGGTATGAATATTAAATTACTGAAATATAGATAATATTTACTGTGACAAAGCAAGGAATAAAATTAACCTAGTTAACGGATTACGCCCATTTCCCCACATGAAGAAATAAATCCAGATAGACATTCTTCTCAAAAATCGAAATCCCATATAGACTCGTAGTGCAGGACCGATAAGTTCTCCGTAAATAATGGTTAATCAACATAAACTACACTTTAAAAAAGGAAAACCTCAATATCTGCTGCTTCTGTGTCATTTCATGAGATGCTGAATGCATATTACTAGCGAGTGATTGTAAGAGGAACTAGTAAACTAGTAGCAACATCAGATATTGAGTTTTAGCGAAAAACACAACTTACGGCGAAACTTTGATATCTCTCCACACAGGAGATAAAACGTAAATTTCCCCACACCACACATGGAAATGACGTCTGATTTGTGTTTCGTTACGGGTTTGATGTATTAAATGAGGGATAGCAAAGTGACATAAGGCCAAAGTACGTGACAAGGTTAGTGGGTTTGTTGAGGGGATATTTAAGTTAAGTGATGTGAAGCCAAGGGGTGTGAAAAGGTTTCAATGATTTTTCTCTCCAGTGCGTAGTGTGGGAAGATATCGAAGTTTGACTGTTTAATATTATGACGCCCTTAACCTATATAGCCTATAAAAAGAATGAAAACAATATATGTTCACTACCATAATTGCCTTACAGTTTAACCTGTAAACGATTAATTTGATTCAATTTAATTGCTTGAATATAATATTATCACAACAGCGATGATGTTAACAAATATAAAGAAAAGGGAGCTATGCCTTTCTTCTTCACGTCTTGCCATCTCTCCAACAGGCTGCACAGTTGGTTTAGGTTTTCCTTTCCTTCTCTTTTTTGGTAGACAATTCTCTTCGGACGAGTCATTTTTCTGGCGTCTCTTCTTATTGGAGCTTCCACTTTTATGCAACACTCTTTCATATATTCTATTCATTTTAAGATTCAATCCAGCTTCTAGAAATAAATTGGGTTATTAATGTACTAATTACAATTAGATATAACTGCATGCATAATATATACTTAAATTGAGTAAAAATCTCAGAATAAAATAAAAATTTACCAAGTTCCCGAAACCAATTTAATTGTATTCTTTTCGTAATAATTACAAATTCTCAACTCTATGCCAACTATTGTAAGGAATATTCTGTGTGTGAGCTGTGTTCACGCTTATCTTTCCCAGTTTATAATAGTCAAAGACTATCTGAAACTACAGGCTCCAAAGATCATCAGAGTACAATGGCGTTCAAAGATAAGACCTACGATTTTATGATCGTGTAAGCGAACTT
Organism: Periplaneta americana; assembly: GCA_025594305.2. NCBI lineage: Eukaryota > Metazoa > Arthropoda > Insecta > Blattodea > Blattidae > Periplaneta > Periplaneta americana. The sequence goes on along the minus strand of JAJSOF020000029.1, from coordinate 18,388,261 downwards.
TCCAACCACGGGATGTCAGAACCACCGCGTCTGGATTGTAAAGAGTTCCGCTAGTTCTTAATAGGTGGCACCAGTGTTGCCACTGACCAAAATTAAAATGTAGGCCTACCTGATTTCACAAAATATTATACTAAATCATACTTTTAAAACATTGCATTCCCCATATTGTATGCAATAAGGAAGAAATAGTCGTTATAAATAACCTTGCAAATGCCCTTATTCCATTCAATTACCCTATGCGCAGAAAAACGGCAGAACTAATTTCCTTCTGCGATTTCTTGTTGTGGATTAAATAAAGAGGATTACACAAGGAATGTGAACACATGCTTTATATTGTTTTAAGGACAACATTGTGTTTTATCATATTTTTAAATTTGTGAGAAATGATTACTTTTTGTAAACACAACCATATTTTCAAAATAATATTAAAGATTCCACTTGATAAAGTTGTGTAAAAAAAAAAAAAGAAAAAGAAAATAAAAAAGAAAAAAGAAAGAGAAAGAAACCACGAGGAAATTCTTTAAGAACAAATGTACTAGACACAACATAAGTCGAGTAATTATCTACACTGCTTGATGAAACTTAGCAAAGACTTGTTCAAAGTAGCCTAAGTCTTCTGTTCTTCTATCAGGAATATGTACAGTCTCCTTACATTGTTTTCCTTCCTCGACTTCACAGGATTTGATGGGACTGCTAGATTGTCTAAATCTATTAAATGCTGCATCCTTTTGGCAGAAGAATATGGATGGTAACAACCCATGAAACTCTCCAGTGTTGTTTTACAATCAGTAGAGTGATATGAAAAACTGAATTCTATAATGCGGTTATATTTATGTACTATGGCAGTCCTTGAAATTAATTTTCTCATGTAATTCATTTCTAAGTTTGTCTCTAGTCTTTTCTTCAAGAGGCCATATTTCTAATCCATATGTCGTGACATTTTCTACAGTACTATGATTTTTTTTTTTTCTTGTCTAATATTTTTATTCCACCATATCCCATGAATTGCTTTTGTTGCTTGCTTGCCCATTATAATTCTAATTTCTACATCCCTATCACATGTACATAACACATTTATTACTGTGCCGAGATATTTAAAGTTGTTACATAATTTTATTAGTGTAATATCAATATTTTCTCCACCCATACACATACATTCAGTTTTACTAAAGTTTATATTCAAACCCCATCGTTGGTATTCTAATTTTAAATTCCTGATAATATGTCATATCTTCAAGCTCTTATAAAAATATAATTTGGTCATCTGCAAAGAGCAGAGTGTAGGTTCTCAACTTGTATTTCTACTCCCATTCTCGAGCACTTTCTATACCAAGTGTCCATTGTCTGTTCTAAATAAATATTAAAAAGCAAAAACAAAGGAGACACTCCACAACCTTATTTAAGTCCTTTCGTTATATTAATACTTTGTGTTAGTTTATTACCTATTTTTATTTGTGCTTTATTGTTGTTGTTTTCTAATGCCAGGCGTTTGACAATAAAGTCATTTGACCTCTTGCACTCCAATATTTTTCAAAGATATTATCATGACCAGCCAATGAAGCACAGATTTTGAGGTGTTCGAATCCATTTCTTGGTCTGAGTTGCACATGGGCAGTTAGGGGACTGATATATTCCAATTCTATGCAGGTGTTTAGCCAAACAATCATGGCCTGTTGCCAATCTAAATGCAGCTACAGACGATTTTCTTGGTAAATCGGTAAATTAACTGTGGATTTTGATGCAGAGAGTTCCATTTTTTCCCTTGGGATTGTGTTATCAAATTTTGTTTGTTGAAGTCTAAGTATGTAGATTTAATAAATCTCTTCATACAGTAATACGTAGATTTAGTAACAGGTCTGTAAGTAGCAGTGCTGCTCTTCTTTGCTAAAGCATCCGCATTCTCGTTTCCCAGGATTCCACAATGGGATGGTATCCATTGGAATACAATTCTTTTATTGAGTGATATTAATTGAGAGAGCATTTTAGTTATTTCTGCTGTTTGAGTTGAAGGTGTGTGTTTAGAGACTATTGATAGAATAGCTGCTTTGGAGTCTGACAATATAACTGCATTCCTAAATTTATTGATGTGGCATAGAAGATTCCTGAGACATTCACTTATTGCAATGATTTCTCCATCAAAACTTGTTGTTCCATATCCAAGTGATCTATAAAGTGAGAAGAGACAGCACGTAACACCTGCACCGGCACCTTGTTCTCTGGAGATCATGGATCCGTCTGCATATAAATGAAGCCAGTTTTGTGGAGGGTACCTAATATTAATTGTCTCTAAAGACAATTGTTTCAGTATTTCAGTGTTTACTTCTGATTTTAATATTTCTTCTGTTAAATTTAGATTATATTCTATATTTAATAGAGTTGAAGGGTTTGGTTTAATTTGTAAGTTTTCTTTTAAATTCGGGATATTGATTTTCTGTTTTAATTCTTGAACAATGGATATGAAACTTTTTTGAGTTTTCAATCTACAGAGAGGACTGTATGAATGCCAATTGTTTCCTGGTAATCTGATACGTTTTTCATATTGAATCAGTGCTTTTTCTTCTATTGTCATTTTGATACTTTTAATATTAGTGAGGAATCTCATAGAATCTATTGGAGTTGTTTTGATTCCACCAGTAATGAGTCTGAGAGCTGGGTTTTGAACATATTCTATGTCGTTTATGAAAGGTGAAGTAATTAAAATTTCTCCGCAGTATGTCAGCACTGGCTGTATAAACATTTTGTATGTAGTGTTCAAAGTATTCCTAGAGCATCCCCATTTCTTTCCTGCTAGTCTTTTTAGAAGGGAGAATCTTCTACGAGCTTTTTCAGAAATGTATTTCAAATGGTTGCTCCATGTTAACTTACTATCGAAAATAACTCCAAGATATTTGGATTCATAAGTCCTAGGAAGGCGTTGGCCATTGTATTGGATATTGAATTCTCTTTTTTACCGAGTGAAAATATTTGGTAGTTACTTTTGCTTAAATTGAGTGTCATCAAATTTGATGTATTCCATCCATGTAGTTGATTTAGAGCTTTAAGAGCAGAATTTTGAATTTTGTCTCTATGTCTGTAAGATCCGGAAGTCCACAAAACTATATCATCTGCAAATAGTGCTGTTTTCATGTTTGATTTCTCTAATAGGGAGAGTAAGTCATTTATATAAATATTGAATAAAGTTGTGCTTGTGCTTTATTGTTAGGGTACAGTTTTTTGACCAAATTCATCCATTTTTCATCTACATCTAGTCTTCTCATTGCTTGCCATAATTTTGCTCTAGGGATGCTATCATATGCTTTTTATAAATCAATGAAGATCATAATGTGATTTCAATGTTTCTGGATTTTTTTTCCCCCTCAATTAAGTGTAACACAATAAAAATTGTCTAAGCATGACCTTCCACTTCTAAAGTCACTCTGCTCTTCACTTGTTTCCAATAAACTATCATGTATTTTGTTGTTCAAAATGCTGGAAAAAATTCTTGGTACTGTTGGTACAACATTTATGGCTCAGTAATTTGTATAAGCCTGTTTGTCACTTTTCTTAAATATTGAGCTAATATACATTGTATTCCATACTTGTAGCACATCTTCCCCCCTTTCTATCTTAATAAATATTTTCTTCAGATACTTTATCACATTATCACAAATACCAGCATAGGTATGGTAACAATGGTTATTAGAGGAGAAAAATTCGCTCTGGCACTGGTGATCGAACCCAGGTCCTTGGTTTTATGTACCAACCGCTCTAACCACTGAGCTATCCTGAAGGTCAATCCACAGCACCGGATCGAATCCCTCTCCTTTAGTTTTTCCTTTTGTGGCCTGACTCCAAGTTCAACATATATGTTGACATGTATTAAGTCAACTGCCATTAGACAGACGTGCTGTTAGTTCACAGCAGTGGACAATACGAGCTTCAAAGTACATTTTCTGCCTTCTCATCTTGAATATTTCCCAGAAAACTTAGGGGTGCTAAATAAAGAGCAGGGTAAGGAATTCCATCAGGACATAAAGCATGGAAACGAGGTACCAGGTTCGATGGGACATCTCCATGATGGCTGACTACTGTTGGTGTTTAACTCCTGACAGGAACATAAACACTTGTCAACTCACTGCTGGAGAAAATAGTATTCCTAAGATATGTTTGAAATATCGTGATTCATTTTAAACTATTGTATCTGTGGGTCCCTATCACCAAGGCATGGTGCGTCCTCAGGTTGGGGATTGAGGAGACGGCCTCCAGATATGGAGGGTAGCTGCGAATATATTGAATAAGCAGTCGCGGACAGCCGATGAGGGGTGGTCCTCCAACTTGGGGTTGGGCGAAGGGCTAACAACCTATCACCGTAAAAAGAATAGCTTTGAATAATTTCAAGGGAAAAATTGTTCCGGGGCCAGGTATCGATCCCGGGACCTCTGGTTGAATGTACCAGTGATCTACCAACTGAGCTACCCGGGAACTCCCTTGAAATTATTCAAATCTGCTTTACAGGGAGCTTTACCTGAAAGACTAGATTTGCATAATATATACGTCACTGTGTACGTTAACAGAAAACCACAATTCCAAGTCACACAGAGATTGTGTGCACTCGATGTGGGTCTCTAGCGTTTCGTCAGCCTACGCGAGTTGTGTGGATATAAAGGGAAAAGTTGTGACGGTATCGGGTGGAGTTCCCGGGTAGCTCAGTTGGTAGAGCGCTGGTACATTGAACCAGAGGTCCCGGGATCGATGCCCAGCCCCGGAACAATTTTTCCCTTGAAATTATTCAAATCTGCTTTACCTGAAAGACTAGATTTGCAAAAGAACAGCTTGTTACGAAACCTTCAAATAAGCCTATAGAGTGTTAGTTGGGAGGCCGGAACGTAGATGGGAAGATAATATTAAAATGGATTTGAGGGAGCTGGGATATGATGATAGAGGCTGGATTAATCTTGCTCAGGACAGGGACCTATGGCGGGCTTATGTGAGGGAGGCAATGAACCTCTGGGTTCCTTAAAAGTCAGTAAGTCAGTAAGTAAGTAAGTAAGTAAGTAAATAAGTAAGTAAGTAAGTAAGTAAGTAAGTATCTGTACAACTGAGATTTTATCATGTTTCAAGCATTTTAGAAGAGACCAGAGATATCAAATGACAACCTGGTAGCATTGGGGAAAATTGTATTTAAAAATTAGAATTGTTAAAGAATCAAATATTTATCTTCCGCATGGCAAAAAAAAAAAAAAAAGTACGTGAGACGAAAAAATGATCAGCAGATTTCAGTTCAGCACACCAAAATTAGGTTTAGAGACCTGTTCAAACCAGTGCTACAAAACAAAAATTTAATTTCGCAGGCCTGTATAATCTTTCTTTCTTACTTACTTACTTACTTACTGGCTTTTAAGGAACCCGGAGGTTCATTGCCGCCCTCACATAAGCCCGCCATTGGTCCCTATCCTTAGCAAGATTAATCCATTCTCTATCATCATATCGCACCTCCCTCAAATCCATTTTTATATTATCTTCCCATCTACGTCTTGGCCTCCCTAAAGGTCTTTTTCCCTCCGGCTTCCCAACTAACACTCTAAATGCATTTCTGGATTCGCCCATACATGCTACATGCCCTGCCCATCTCAAACGTCTGGATTTAATGTTCCTAATTATGTCAGGTGAAGAATACAATGCGTGCAGTTCTGTGTTGTGTAACTTTCTCCATTCTCCTGTAACTTCATCCCTCTTAGCCCCAAATATTTTCCTAAGCACCTTATTCTCAAACACCCTTAACCTATGTTCCTCTCTCAAAGTGAGAGTCCAAGTTTCACAACCATAAAGAACAACCGGTAATATAACTGTTTTATAAATTCTGACTTTCAGATTTTTTGACAGCAGACTGGATGATAAAAGCTTCTCCACCGAATAATAACAGGCATTTCCCATATTTATTCTGTGTTGAATTTCCTCCCGAGTATCATTTATATTTGTTACTGTTACTCCAAGATATTTTAACTTCTCCACCTCTTCAAAAGATAATTTTCCAATTTTTATATTTCCATTTCGTACAATATCCCCGTCACGAGTCATAATCATATACTTTGTCTTTTCGGGATTTACTTCCAAACCTATCTCTTTACTTGCTTCCAGTAAAATTCCCGTGTTTTCCCTAATCGTTTGTGGATTTTCTCCTAACATATTCACACGTCATCCGCATAGACAAGCAGCTGATGTAACCTGTTCAATTCCAAGCCCTCTCTGTTATCCTGCACTTTCCTAATGGCATACTCTAGAGCAAAGTTAAAAAGTAAAGGTGATAGTGCATCTCCTTGCTTTAGCCCACAGTGGATTGGAAATGCATCTGACAGAAACTGACCTATACGAACTCTGCTGTACATTTCACTGAGACACATTTTAATTAATCTGTATAATCTATCAGACAAAACTTCACAATCTTGAATAGTACTATCCTGAAGATGGAGCGCCACAAGCAGTTCAAAATTAAATCTCAACTCACGGTTGCAAAACCCAAAAATTTAATTACAATTCAATCAAAGTGAAAAGCCTGATGTTTCATAATAACATTTAATTTACAATAGCTATTATAACACATGTCTCTTATGTCTTAAATTGAAAAACACGTCTATACATATCGACACGAGAAACTGTGTAGGAACATGAGTGTCACTTCCTCTGTTTCGTTTTGTTTTTTATATCCAGCTTGCTCAATGTCCTAAACACTTCTTTCCTTAATTGCTTTTGCCTCCTGAATTTTTTCAGTTCTTCTTTTTCTACTTCCTTCTTATGCTCCAACATTCTCATCTTAGTGGCTTGTTTCAGTTGTTCTTGTTTATGACTGTATGACACTTTCAACATCTTCATTAATGACGCCACCTGCAAGATATGAACGTGTGTATTATGATGCTTTATGACAAGTAACAATATCAAAATTTGTATAGAAGCAAGTGATACTTTCCAAATCTCTAATTTTCTTAAGATGTATATTTCTTAAATTGATCTTTGCTCTAACAGTACATACATACAGTGAAACCTGTTCAAGAAGGAAGTGACATGGTCCTAATTATTTTTCCGTTGTGGACAGGTTTCTGTATTATTCAGGTGTGACATTAAAATGGAATATTTTGCCATTCATATACATGAAAAACAAAATGGCATGCCGCAAACTGCAAGAAGTACAAAATATTCCATTTAACACTCATTATTAAATCTGCTATCTGTCGCTTATTACGTTGGTGAATCATCTTGATTAAAATCTCATTTTCTGTATAAATATTACCATAACTCACTCATTCGTCATGAAACGTTACTAAAGTTTACTAATCTCATTCTATTTAATATCTAACGCTATACTCTAATACTGTACTGCATATCACTGCACATTATTAATTAATTGGACTAGGAGCCATCTATTAGAAGCCTTGAATTCTGGTTTATTTAATTTCTTTCCCAGTTCAATAGCTTGCTTTGCAGAATAGATCCAGAAACTGGCTTGTTCTTTGAAAGGTCATGAAGAACCCATTCCCACAACAGTTCATTTATTTTCACATAAACAGTTGCTTTCTGGTTCCTTTTGTGTCACCAATATTGGCCGCACGCCACTCACTCATTATGATATTTATTTTTTAAAGTGTCACACCTGAGTTTTCCACAACTGTACTTCAATATTATTTCACATACACTTCGTTTCTAATTTTTCTTTATCTCCATAACTTTTACTTCATCACTTAATGTTAATGCCACATTTTATGCAATTTTTTTTTTTACCTGGAAATCACTACACTTGCGCTCTGTTTAGCTACGACAGTATACGGGTGTGAAGCATTGAAAATCTTTGAAGGGACTCGTCTGCCTAGTCAACAGGATAATAAAATGTATGGCCAACAGGCCAACACACCCTTGTACCCTGTAAATTTTGCAAAGAAAACTTGTTTTTATCTTAGTGACCTACATATTTCGTATATTCCTTGAAATTACACGCTATTTCAAAACATAGTTACAAAATATAGTATGTGTCCAAAATACAACGTGTTTTGAACGGTAGCAGACAGTTTCCATTTCCGCGTTGGACAGTTTCCATTTTATTCAGGAAAAATTACACATAATACATACAAATTTCGTCGGGACCAATAAATTGTTCCGAAATAGACAGGATTCCGGATTAGTCAGGTTCCGATTTGAACAGGTTTCACTGTATATATTTTTTAATTACCATACCATCATCATTAATACAACTGATAATTTTTAGGGTATACAAACAGTGCTTTTGTATCATAAAAAATCATACATAATTTTATCAGCATCTTACAAGAGATCTCAGCTTGGTAAATGGTTTCTAGTGTCAAATATAAGTGCTTTCTGAGGTCTACAATTCATTATGTAAATAAATGTAGGAAAATTAATAACTTAAAGTGATCTCTGGTATGTGTAGAACACAATATAGATTATTTTATTAGCCATCTTGCACGATTGGAGGTCATTAGTTGGCATTTTTAAATAGCTTGCGGGCTGGGGTTTTAAATGGTACGCTGTTGTTTGTTGATTTCCCGTAAGTTTGATTTTCTGACAGGTACTTACAAAAATGGATATAACTCAGGAACCACTAAAGGGAACTTCATGAACTTTTGAACACATCTTTAGCAGACTATAAGTCAACTTTCGTCTAGATTAGAATTTTCATATTTTATGTATATGTGAAAATAATTTCCAATATGTAAATCACTGACCAAAAAATAATAATTAATCATCTTCATAAGTTTGTATTATTGTACCCAGGTGAAATATTAAAAATCGAATCTAGACAATTTGTACATTGATTCTTTGTGAGTAAAATGGCGAAAGAATTTTGTGAATATCTTAGAAACTGAGTTATACAAATTTTAGTAAATACCTATGTGAGGATTTCTTTTTGTTAAATTTGGGCCACCTCTTTAATTTTCAATCACTTTTGGCAGTGGATTTAAAATTTCACGTACTTAATTGTAACATACCAAAAAAGTATTACAAAAATAACAAAGAAATTAGAAATTTCACCATCCTCTCTCCTTAATGCTGATGTTAGTGCAGTACAGGTTTTCAAATCAATTTATATGGAAATAACAAGTTAAAGATATTTGAAATTAATGACATATTTTGGTAAAAGCTTGCCATTCTATGAGCACAGTTGTTTTATTTTAATCAATTTTTTGTTTTTCTTGCAAATCTATTTGTGGAAGAAATTTCTTTCATAGAGTACCGTATTATTTTGTTCCTATAAGATAAGATTCTTGAAATTCATAATGGTCCCTTATTAAAATAATGAATAATGAGTGGCTATTCTTACTCACAAATAATGGTCAATTTTAGCCACTTATAAAATAAATAACTATTAAAAATTTAGCACTTATGTGTTTTTCACACATTCTTTTTTTCTGAAGTCCTAAAATTTCTATACTTTCCATATTAAATTATTTTGGTTATACGTTTTTCGTTTATGCATTTTTTGCACTTATATGATCGTTTTTTGAACCCCAGGAGACTACAAAATGTCATTTATAGTTAGGTTCTAAATAAATTTTGCTCGAAATTAGGTTTGCCATGAAAATGTAAGAATGCAGAAATATGGTACATGTTCACTGTTAAGATAAGACTCACTTTGAAATTCGAAGCTGGCCATGCTTGCCTCCAACAATTTTGTGTTCTTTAATGATGCTGTTACTGTTTTAGAAATAGTGAAACCATTCTTAACACATCATGACGTAAGTTATAAATTTCTCTTGTGAAAATTTTATTAACTGACTTAACTTGTCCTCAAATGCTACTTCAGATGTTATTAAATGTCATTTCAGTTATGTTTTTCTTATGCGTTTTTTTCTTCAGATTTTCCACAAAAATGTATAAATGAAATTTTATTAAATTTCCAAAAAAAATAGATAAAGTTTTTTTCCATTGTTTTTATACCATTATCACAAATAGATAAAAGTAACTATCTTTGTATTCAAGATACTAGTGTGGTAGGCTATTTAGTAATCGAGAATAAAAAAAAAGGACAGGATATTCAGAAAAAAATCTGAACATAAAATGTATAAATATTTTATATGACCAACAACACACAAAAATCTGTTACCTATACTGAAAAATGTTACAAACACAAAACTCAGTAGTACTTCTCTTTAAAATAATATTTTGCAGAACAAGCACACAGTACAAAACCTCTGCAAGTCAACATATAAATATACCAATGAAAATTATACTCACCTTCTGCTCATGAGGCTCTCTAACAACAGCTATTCTCCCAGACCCAATACTTTTCTTTTCATTCGTGGTTTTCATTTTTGGTTTATCTTTGTATGGCAGTTCTTTCTGCAAGGTCCGTGGAATAATCAATGGTTTAAATGCCCTAGGTTGACGTTCAATTGCCTGAAAGAAATATAAGACAATGATTTCGTATCTTTACTGCAATGTTAAAAGCAAAAATATAATTATTTCTTTAGTAATGCTGACATGATATGTAGATCTACTACCCCCTGGATTAGATAAGAAGGCTTTCTTCACTAGTCTTGTTTCCTCCATCCTTACTACATGTCCAGCCCATTGCAAGTGACAAATTTGAATAAATATCACAATATCAGGCTCTCTCTACAAACCATATAATTATTATATCTAGCTCTCCATTCGTCAGTAACTTTAACTGGTCTACAAACACTAATTCTAGCACTAAACATATACTTACTTATGCTTTCAAGGAACCTGGAGGTTCATTGCCGCCCTCACATAAGCCCGCCATTGGTCCCTATCCTGTGCAAGATTAATTCAGTCTCTACAATCATATCCCACCTTCCTCAAATCCATTTTAATATTATCCTCCTATCTACGTCTCGGCCTCCCGAAAGGTACTAAGTGTACACCAGACTGAAAAAATACATATGTGGGATACTTCCTCATCAAATGCTTGCTATGTGAACTTCCTAAGAAAGCCAATTACACTTACTTGTAATACTACGGGCCTCTGGTAAAAGCTTAATATTTTGTTTTGTCTCAGTAGGAATAGAAAATAATAATGTAAGAATTTTCAACTCCATTTCACTTGAAACAATATCTTTGAAGTCATTAATTCCCTCAAATGAAGTGTAATTTGTAAATATAATTCCAATGACTACTTTTTTAAATGTAATTTGTAATTGTAATTGAGCCCAATTACTTATGCCAAGACCTGACAACACAGAGTATACATGAAGTCACGTGTCTTTCTTTTGGGATTATAAAGGCATATTAAATGATTTCACTTACGTATATGTTTTTTAATAAATGTTCAAGAAAATAAACTATAAAGAGTAATACCGCTAATATTTGCAATGTGATAAAGGAACTGGACTACTGCAAACATGTAGAAAGTATAACAGACAAATAAATGTCATCTTCGTGGAACTCATTTCTTTTGGAATTAAATACATTATTCTTTCATTCAATGTTTCAAGTCAAATTTTCTACCAACATTATCAAGAAACGTTATTTTTAACGGAACTTACTGATTTGATATGAAATTCTTCTGTACATTCAAACTGTAACGTAAATTTACATACCAAATCCTGGATATCAAGAAGTAAAAATCACTCAAGTATAACTACTGGAAATCATGGCTACTCCTACATAATATTAGAACAAAGTTCAGCAGTTTTCACATGTTCGCTACTTACAGTATACAGACTGTCACTGGTTGGTTCACTACGAATTCCCTTCTCTCTCTTCAACTGCCCTACAGTCTTCATGCCTCGCCACTGGTTCTTTTGTTCCAATGGTAACAGAAGTGAAGTCACAGGATTGTAAAGTTTTGGCACTTCCACACGATACCAGGTTCGACAGAACACAATATCTGTAATGTACAACATATTACAATGAATTTGTGTCACTCACATGCACACATCTCCGCATGTAAATGATATTTTAACATTCTTGGGTAAAGATAAAATACACTGACTGGCAAAAAAAAAAAAAAGTGGATCACTTGAACTTTTAAGAACTACAGTAGAACCCCAATTATCCGACACCCTATTAACCGATAAGACGGATTATCCAACCGCCTTTCGCTCACTTTTTTTTTTTTTTGATACATATGAAGTAGTACTGTACATTATATTAGTATGTTTTTTTTTAGAGAGTGTTATTAGAAGCCTTTACACTTCCAGTACAGTCTACTCTTCGAGTTGCCGCACTGTACTACTTCTATATAAAATGTATTCCATGAGTGTCAAAAGAAAACTTTTGTGATAAGTATCGAAAAATGCATATGATTGAGTGATTTGGGAAAATTTCGCTCATTTCGCATGAGAATACGAAACTGATGTTACAACTGTGCGGGATTTAATAAAAATTAAGGATAACGTGTATAGAATATGTAAATCTACAATATGAGACCTCTACTATCACCATCTTTCTGCTTACAGCCATTACAAGGAATTTCCTTGCCCCTTAAAACACGTCCTTGATAACCGAACTTAAATAATTAGTGAACTTCTGATCCACTACCTAGCGTGTTAAGCACAAGACTACGGAAGAAATTACGAAACTTCAAGTATTACTCACTTCATTTACGAAAATATTTTATGGTACGGATTATCCGATTTTTTCGATTAATCGTTCAGTCCACCCCCCTTCATTACCACGGATAATAGAGGTTGAACTGTATAATAATTTCATAGCTTATGCTTTATTTTTTTCCACATTCTGACAAAGGCATATTGTAAAATGAAGTACACATGTATCCTGTGCACTTCATTCCCATCATTAAAATGTTTTTTCTTTGCAGTTTATTTTAAAGTTCTGAAGTGTTGTAATTTATGCAAAATTTCAAGTAATGCCTTTCATGAAGTTATTGAGGCAATTGCTTACATTAACACGATTATGCCACTGAAATTGTCATTGTGCACATATCTTGCCATAATATTGTGTTACCACACCTAGTGGTGACATCCATTCGTCATGCCGTGCTGACCATCAGGTCCTGCAACATTTCCTCAGGGATGAGGTTCCTATTTTCCTACAATGCTGTCCACTTCATATTGGAGTCGATTAGTGAACACCATATTTTAATGTTTTGGTGGCTACTTCATTCACACACAACCCCCAGAATGTCTGGAGGACCACACCTGCTGTTGGTCGACAGGTCCATTGGGAGATCTTGTTGATCACCAGCTTTCCCTCCTTAAGCCACTGGAGGATGATTTTAGTGCCATAGCAGGTCAGCACTAGGAACAGAAAAGTAGAAAGAGGAGGAAGGAAAGGGAAATGAACCCCTAGGCCTCGAATGCTCTAATACTGCCGGGGTCGAAGAAAGTAAGAGTTCAGTCAGAGGACTGGATAGGAAAGGGTAAAGAGGGAATTAGGTATTGAATAGAGGAAAATTATACCAAATTCAGTCATTAACTCATCAAGCTGACCAGCACTAATTGATGAGTAGCCCCTCCCTTTAGTTCAGCTCGTAAAATTATGCTTACTAACAGCTGCACCACAGGAAGGTAGGGATGGGACACTGGGTATTTGTCCAGGTTGGTTCCTTAAAGCCTTCAATGGGAAGGATTAATGGCTCCCCCCCCCCCTCCCGAATCCAACAGATACCTTCTTCTCAAACAGCAGAAATAACTAAAATGCTCGCTCAATTAATATCACTCAATAAAATAATTGTATTCCAATGGATAGCATCCCATTGTGGAATCCTGGGAAACGAGAATGCGGATGCTTTAGCAAAGAAGGGCAGCACTGCTACTTACAGACCTGTTACTAAATCTACGTATTACTCTGTAAAAAGATTTATTAAATCTACATACTTAGACTTCAACAAACAAAATTTGATAACACAATCCCAAGGGAAAAAATGGAACTCTCTGCATCATAATCCACAGTTAATTCCCGATTTACCACGCAAATGGTCTGTAGCTGCATTTAGATTGGCAACAGGCCATGATTGTTTGGCCAAACACCTGCATAGAATTGGAATATATCAGTCCCCTAACTGCCCATTGTGCAACTCAAACCAAGAAATGGATTCGGAACACCTCAAAATCTGTGGTTCAGTGGCTGGCCATGATAATATCTTTGAAAAATATTGGAGTGCAAGAGGTCAAATGACTTTATTGTCAAACGCCTGGCATCAGAAAACAACAACAACAACAACAATGCTGTCCACATTTCGTTCAGGGTGTCGAAGTTGCGATGCCAGACACTTTGGTGAAGCATATCCCACAGGAGTTCAATACGGTTTAAGTCTGAACTACGTGTTCCCAGTCCAGGAGATGTCGTCCCGATGTCGCGAAGATAGTCTTTCAGCGAGCAGCATGGGGGTGAGTGTTTTCATGCTTAAGGATGAAATTTTCGCCGGTGAAGGAAGTGAAAGGGATTACATATTCTGCTATCAGTGAACATTCAGAGTGCCTCCATTGAAGAAAACAAGCTCCGTTTCGGCTCCAAAATAATTGATATTGCCCTGTACCAAGAGACAGCCATCTCCAAACAGCATTCTTTCGGAAAAGCTGTAAAGTGAATATTGCTCTGCATGCTTTCTCCATACTCCTTTCTACCATCACGCAAAATCGAGGCTCTCCATGAACAGAACCATTGACCACTACAGTCCAATTCCAGTGTTGATGCGCGAATTACAATCGCGCTGCCCAGTGTTGGGGGTGAGTATGGAGAAATTGCAAATTTTCTTGAGGTCAAATTTTGGTCTGGACTGTGGTTAAATTTAAATGATGGTTTATTTAACGACGCTCGCAACTGCAGAGGTTATATCAGCGTCGCTGGTGTGCCGAAATTTTGTCTTGCAGGAGTTGTTTTACATGCCAGTGAATCTACTGACTGCAACCTCGAGCATTGAAGGCCAGCGTTATATGGACTACGCTACCGAGGCCGACTGACTGTGGTCATTTGGAGATATCAAGACATGGAGAATCAGAAACCTGTCATCCCTGGTGGATGTAGAGGAACCATGGCCTGATTCCGGTCATCTATAGTAGGTACCTAGTTCACAGAATCGCCTTAGGGCACATTATACTCTTTTTTTTTTTTTTGGCACATTAAACCATTTAGCCATGAATTTAAGTCGAATAATAGCAAAAATCATTGAAATAAATCTTGCAACACAGTGCACGTCACGTGTTGCCAGATGAATACAGCAGAGGGAGAGGGGAAGGTAAAGACTGCAGGCCATGCTTACTTAGAGTTATTGCAGCAGCCGTGATGTTGCCAAATGCTTCATAGAAACATAATGATTTCCTCTATATGGTGAATGTTAGAGAAAAAACTTATTTAGATTTTTCAAATCTCTCCTCATGATCTATGTTGTTGTTGTTGTTGTTGTTGTTGTTATCTAATGCCGGGCTTTGGCAACGAAGCCATTAGCGTTCTTGCTCTCCAATATTTCTCTGTGGTGGATCCATCAGGTAGAACTTCTCTAATGATGTCAATCCAAATTAAAGAATGTCACAAAATGATCCAACAACTTCAAAAACTACAGAAAAGAATTCAATTGCAATGGATACCTGCACATTGCGGAATTGCTGGAAATGAAACTGCTGACTTTCTTGCCAAAAAAGGATCCAATTTAATTCAGAATACAAATACAAGCCTACCTTTTACATCCATCAAAAGACTAATTAAAAAATAAATATAAAATCAAGCAAAACCAAGCACTATGTACCAAAGCCAAAGATAAAAAATGGAGCATTTTAATAAAAAAACCAGAAATTATTCCAGAAATCCCACGTAAATCTGCAGTAGCAAAATTCAGACTGCTTACAGAACACGATTATTTGGCCAAACACTTGAATAAAATAGGAATTTACACAAATCCAAATTGCCCTCTATGCAACAAAGAAGAAATGACTGAAGATCATCTCCTCATGATCTATTACCAGTTTCATTTTGGTGCAGAGATTACCATCCACCCTGTATGTATGTATTTTTTTCTTCATATATTCCAATAACCCTGGTACAAAGTTAAGAGTGCAAAAATTAATTAAAATGTAAAAAATGTAGCTATCTCCTCACTTCTAGTACTACTCTGCTGATCACCACGCATGAATGGTATTACGTATAACAAATTTAAATATGTAGTATGCTTGTGGTCACAGGAAATTAGTCTCAAAAAATGCTTACCACTAAGTAATATTTTATCCTCAAATGTTGCTCTGAATGCTCCTTCTGGTTTCGAGACAGCTTTCTTTATCTGTCCCCTGATTCCTGAAACAGTTTTCAGTTTTGCTCCTTCAAATTTAGCAACCTCCAAAGTTGAGTTGAACATATCTTTTATAAATGCCGTTTTCTTATAAATCTTATAAGGTGCACCAGTCAATTTCAGTTTCTTCACGATCTGTGTTGATTTGTCTAGATCTACAACTGATCCAGTGGCTGCTATGCGAAAGTCAGCCTGAAAAAAAAAAATCACAGGAATGAACATATTTACTAATAAAATACACTTGCCTCACTCACCATTTCACCATCCCTCTCAATATTTCTGTACATGTTCTGTGAGCGACAAGTCTGGGGACCTAGCGGGCCAAGAAAGTGTGTCAACAGCACGAAGGCAGTCCTGGGACACCCCTGGACAGTGTGTGTCCGGCCATTAGCTTGTTGAAAAATTGCATTTTGGAGCCGCCCCATGAGGCCTCAGAATGTCTCGAACATACCCTTGTGCCATTAAAGTCCCCTCATCAACACCAGAGACTCCTGAAAGTATAGCAGATAGCGCCCCACATCATCACAGACCCAGTTCTGGCAGTGTGCCCTGAACAGTGAAAGCCGGAAGTGCGCACTCACCAGTGTGCCTCCTTACTCTAGTACGGTGATCATCCATGCAGAGACAAAATCTTGATTTGTCACTAAAGACAATCCATCGCCAGTCCTCAGCTATCCACACACTCGCACACGACAAAACTCCAAACGACGACGTCTATGTTGGGGTGTCAATGGCAGACAGCATAAGGGACGTCGCGAATGCAAGTCCTGTTCTGCAAGGCGCTTCAAAATGGCGTTGATTGATACTGAGGTCTCTAGCGATGCCGCTACATGTTGTTGGATGATGGACAGTAACACTATTGGTTGGGTTTGCGCCTGTCTAACGACGAAATGAACCTCTCATCTGGTGGTTGTCCCTAAGGTACGGTCACACGTCGCTACTTTTGCAGCAATGCAATACAAAAAACTGCGCAACTCTCGTACTGCGATGTGTGAACAACAGTGCAACCTGAAAAGTAGCGGCTGCCGAACCTGCTGCCCGCTACTTTTCCATGCTGCGCGCAGCTTAAAAGTATCGACGTGTGAACAGGGTTCTCAGGGTTGCAGCTGCAGCATTTTTGATATTGGTTTTGTTGAAACTTTTGCTGCGGTTGCAACCAGTGTTACCACCCAAATGTGCCAATGATACTTTTATTGTTTGGATATATTTTAATGTTAAATGTGATGAAAATAATTTGTAACAGTTATTAAATACACAACACAGTCTGAGCATAATTGCTGACGATATAATTAATTTTTTTAATTTTCTGTAGCGTAGTTCCAAACAGGAGGGTTGCCAACATTGATTACGTGAATATACTGTTGGTTATTATTTAAGTATATAAGCATTTTTAAAAGCTTTAGAGTAAAAATAATGTCAATTTCTGAATACTAGATATGACAGAAAAACAAATAATAGATAAAGAAGCTTTCGCATGAGTTTCTTAATAATGCGAACATAACCACAAAATGTATATTGAGAAGTCAACACGGAGATGGAAACCTGCAGCATGACTGCGGCTGCAAAAGTAGCGCCTTGTGTGTGAACAGACTCGCAACCTCCAGTTGCAACTTTTGCAGCACTCGGGTTGCGCAGCACGAAAAGTAGCGTGCAGCGCGCTACTTTTGGCTTATGTGTGAACACGACACGCAACTTTTGCAGCTGCAGTACAAAAGTTGCGCTGCAAAAGTAGCGATGTGTGACCGTACCTTAAGGGACGTCGCGAATGCAAGTTCTGTTCTGCAAGGCGCATCAAAATGGTGTTGATGGATACTGAGGTGTCTAACGATGCCGCTACATGTTGTTGGATGGCGGACAGCAACACTGTTCGTTGCGTTCACGCCTGTCTAACGACGAAATGAACCTCTCATCTGGTGGTTGTCCTTAGTTGCCCAGAACCTTCTCGGCATGTATGTCTTTCCTCCTGTGCCCATTGGTTCCCAACACCGTCACACAGTTAGGTCGCAATGGCTCAGGTGGTAGCCAATTCAATGGAATGTGCATCCTGCCTCCTGTAGTCCAACAATCTGCCCTTTCTCAAACTCTGTGAGTTGTTCATACTGCCTGCTCACTGACCTTCTCTCCACAAGCACAACGATAACACTGCGCACAGCATCGAGCTACGGTCGTTTTAATTACTAATGTTGTGGCACAGGTAATGTCCTCTGGTAGCAGTTCTGCTAGGCCAATTGCAGCCAAACTCAAATCATCTGCATTATTACCCAACTATCGTCTATTTTGGATAATTCGTTCTGGGTGCGGCTTTCTTTAGAGTGAAGTGTGCATTATATGTTAGGTCAAATGTTGTTGTTGTTGTTTTCTAATGCCAGGCGTTTGACAATAGAGTCATTTGACCTCTTGCACTCCAATATTTTTCAAAGATATTACCATGGTCAGCCACTGAAGCACAGATTTTGAGGTGTTCCGAATCCATTTCTTGGTTTGAGTTGCACAATGGGCAGTTAGTGGACTGATATATTCCAATTCTATGCAGGTGTTTGGCCAAACAATCATGGCCTGTTGCCAATCTAAATGCAGCTACAGACGAATTTCGTGGTAAATCGGGAATTAACTGTGGATTATGATGCAGAGAGTTCCATTTTTTCCCTTGTGATTGTGTTATCAAATTTTGTTTGTTGAAGTCTAAGTATGTAGATTTAATAAATCTTTTCACAGAGTAATACGTAGATTTATTAACAGGTCTGTAAGTATACTGTTTTCACTGTAAGAAAAATCCTAATGTAAACATAAGCACGTTGCTGTCATACCCCTGATTGGCTTCCAGTCGAAACACTCATATGACGCAGGAAAATATAGTTCGTATTTGGAAACCACAATCTTGTATTATTTGAAAATAAGAAATTGAATTCTAGTTGTTAAATACGATTAAACATATAACTTCACTCATGTGCAAAACGCTATGTAAAAGAAAAGCTACTTTTATATTTTGTTATGTACTATGAACACGGATGAATACCAACAGTAATACCAAGGTAGTCTGTTCTTGTAACAAGCTGGCGTCACTTGAGCTCGTAGTTGTTCACGTAAGCATGTGGTACTGAAGTATGGCTTCTGTATCCTCAACTGTCCATTGTGAAGACATAAGACTTAAAAATAATTTAATTGCAGTAATTATAAAGTAAATGTTTCCTAAGCAAACGAATGCATAGTAGTGAGGTTAGGCCTACTTGACGAGTAACGGGAAATGTTTAACATGAAAAAGAATGTACAACAGTAGGCGGGAACACTTACTGAGAATCTATGGCACCAAGCAGCAGCCAATGAAGCCTCACTTCAGTCACGTGCTATTGTTTACATTAGGATTTTTCTTACAGCGAAAAGATTATAGCAGTGCTGCCCTTCTTTGCTAATGCATCCGCATTCTCGTTTCCTAGGATTCCACAATGGGAAATCATATTGGAGTGAAAATGGCAAGTTGTAGCCGATTTAAGTGAACACCATATTTTTAACGTTTTGGTGGCTACTTCACCCACACACAACCCCCAGTATGTCTGGAGGACCACACCTGCTGTTGGTCGACAGGTCCATTGGGTCAAATGTAAAGAAATTAATAAATACATAAATAAACTAACAAAGGAAAGATAATTGGAAAGACCTCTCAAAAGACATTTGCATAGCTTCACTACTGAAACACACAACAGCTATATCATGGCCAATTAGCTCAAAATCCTCACAGTACGTAAGTGGAAGGGAAGTTAGGTAAATAGGTATATATCTCAATAAGAAATAAACATATGTATAATGAACAAAGATCTGTCACATCAATGACTTTTATGGAAATTTACCTGCTTTGTAGCCACATCCTGTACAGCCAGAAATCCAGTATTCTGCGGTGTAATAGGTCCCCAAAAATGTGCCATACAAGTTACATGTTCCGGTGTGTATTTTAGCATTCTGAACAACAAAAAAGGAAATTTAACAATATGAGATGATATATTGGAGTGCAAGGAAGTAAATGACATCACTGTCAATAGCTTAACATTAGATACTAACCAACCTACAAAATGAGATCATAAAATAGAAACACATAAATATGGATCGTGTTTTAACTTCTGAAGGACAACAGATCGAAGAGGAAAAATTTCTGATTTTCATTTACGATTCCCATGGATACAATTATCATTAAAACATTCTAGGCATTTGTTTCTTCAACCAATTCTTTATATTTTCAATTCTATTATTTTCTGATATGAAATATGTAACATTAAAATTATAATTTATAACAATTTGCGGCTTTCATTTCATGAAATGAATTTGTATTTTATATTTTCTTAAAACATATTATACTAGATTTTTGCACTTAGCTATTGCCGGTAGTTTATTTCTTGAGAAACACAGCAAAATAATAGTAGCCACTAGTATAAAATCCAGAGATATCAGACTGTAATGATAATACGTCAGATCACGACTGACTACTTTTGCCACCTTAACTCACTTAACAATAAGTTTCCGTGAATTTGTTTTTTATATATGAAAACTAAAACCTTCTTCAACTGGACTTTCAGGTTAAATTTTTAGAGAAATTGAAAAAAAAAAGAAAAAACACACAGTCAACTGTAAAATGAGTTTACATTTATGTCAGATGGTAACAAAAATATTAAATTCAATGTAGGACACAGATTTTGTTTCTGAAGTGTATTTTCTAAATTAAAATAACCTCCAATATTTCCTTTTTCAAACCAAGTCGTCCAATTTAATTTATTAAATGAAGAACATATTTCATGCTCAACCATGCCGAAATGTAGTAATTATACACCTGGTAGTAGCCCTTTAATGCACCTCATTAAAGTACACCTATTCATTATAATTCAGTTGTTCAGCCAATGAGAAATCTCCATTGTACTGATTGTACCATTATAAAACAGCAAGTATCGATTTATTCTCGGATATGCAATTGAAAGACAATTAGTGAAAAGTCACAGAGGCTGGAAATCCAATACTGTCGCAGAAGGTTATGTTCTGTTACTATAATAATTAGCGTTAATTGTAAATAATATTCAAATAAATTCAATTTGTCATCTCGTTTTTCAATGTCTAATTTAATTTCAATGTTATATCAATATTAATATTTAGTTTACTCTCTAGATTATATCAACGTCAATGTCGACATTTGTTTCTCGGAAAAAATCAATACTTTCGCGTCTGCGCACATCTCACAATTTACGAGCTATGCACAAGGTCACTTCCGCTCTTCAGTCACATAAGAATAAAATGAGTACTTCTGAATAATTTCAAATTAAAAATATGGTCGAGTATAAAAAGTCGTATGAAACTTGACTATAATGGTAATTAAGACGCTCGTATGAAAATTATGAAACGAGCGCAAGCGAGTTTCATAAACATACTCGCGACTTAATTACTACCATTATAGGCTCGTTGCATAATGTACTATTAAACACAGCTATTGATATTATTCTGAATGTCAGATCGTAATGGATGTAATCAATCTATTGGAAAGAAGAGGTTCACTACAGAAAATGGATTAAATGTAACTCATGATTATTTTACTTTAGTAGGAATTATCAAAGACCACGATTTTTAGACTTACCTAATACAAATAGAATAAAAACATACAGTGAAGTGTAAAACACACCTACATCAAACTGGTGGCATGGCCATTGTATTTCATGGTAATATTATCATAATCAGACATGTGACAATACAATTTAGGAATTGTTTATTTTCCAATGGCAGTTACATCCTTCTATACAAATAGTGAAGAGAAATTGTAGATCACTGCCTGGAATATGCTATGGGAGTGGATTTATGTTGAAAAGAATGACAATGATTAACGGAAAAATGGTGGAATGCTGCCATGGGAAACAGAAGTATCCAGTGAAATCTGTTCCTAACACAATTCCTTCTATCTATCCAAAAATTACTACTGAAGACATCAGGATTTTAATCCAGAGCTGATGCTCTAGCTTTATGCATTAGTGAGCCACTTTCACAGAATTACCTAAGTCACTAGTGCTGCTCATCGGAGTGACTACCACTGCAGAGAAATCGGAGATTACGAATAAAGCTTAAAGCTCTCCACCGGTGATCTCCGGTACTATCGTAGGTGGAACAGGGGACATATGGAGGAATGCGGTGGTTCGGAGCAAAGTGACAGTTAGCTCAAGGACGATCGACGAGCACAGGCTAACAGTTGTTGTGAGTGGAATAAAATGGCACCAAATCGGATATCTGTCGCATGGAAATTCTTTAATTTAGTTGAAGATAATAATAAAGTTGTATGCTGTAAACTCTGTGGGCGAATTTACTCTAAGGGTGTTGGAACTTCGAATTTGTTAGACCATTTGAAGCGACTGCACAGTCACGAACTTGATGAAAGCACCGACAAAACAATTACGCAAAACATTTGATATAATTTCTATTTAAATTTTTTTAGTACTATTGTTCCCAAAGGCCCACAGTATAGAAAAAATCTTGAAATTTCTCTAAAACGTAACTTTCGAGGTAATAAAAATATATGAAATATTTAAAAGACAACTTGAGTTATATTTTACTGTTTAGATTAAAATATTGAGTTTCTGAATTAAACTAAAGAGACATGTGGTGATAATAATATAATTACAATTATCTTTAAGTTGATATCTGCTTATATTTTTATTACAGGGAAAGAGTGGCGCGTTTCAGAAGAGGCAGTTCAAATACTAACATCCTTTAACACAACGATCACAATCCTGTCCGGTGAAGAATATGAATAAATTATTTAACTTTAACTTTAACTTTAACTTTAACTTTAACCCACTGATACCTCACGTTTCTTTTGTTCTATTCTTAAACTCCCTTAATATTTTTACGTTAAACTAAGCCGATTAGAATAATAATTGACAAAAACTGTTTGCAAATAATCGACTGTCTCCAGGAGAACTACAGTATAAATGTTTACATTAGCTACTGAAAAGCTTTACTTCTGCGTTAGTTTTGCAATTAGATTGAATGTTATTAATTTGATCAATGACATAAAACTAATACGGCTTTCCACATATACTATGAATTTCAAAACTAGAAAAAAAATCTGTCAGCTAACGTAGCACTTTAAGTAACACAAGAAAAAAAAGATCTGATTAAAGGAATGCTCAGCGGAAAGTGTATGTCTGCACCACAGCACATATACAACCTGTGCTGCATCAATTGGAGGTAACCGGAGGACTCCGAATGAAAGCGCGCAAATAACTGCTCCGGAGAAAACCTAATCATACGCAGCACTATAAGTCACATTTAACTGATGTTAGAAAGTATGCAAAATTTGTACCAAAATTCCTACACTGTGCGAGACATGTATATTCTCTTACTTAAAATAAAAACTGAAACTTGTTACCTGTGTCTAAGATTGTCCTCCAGCTTGGAATATATAGGCAATGTTTGGAAGCGCCGCCAACCTAAAGATATTATTAAAGGGTCTCTGGTCTTCAGAATTTTCTTATGCCAACGGTGCTTCTTAATGCGAATCTGTAAGAATAATAGCCACATGTCACATATTAGTTGAATTATCTAGTCACGTAGTCTCGTAGAAAAGATATGAAATATTATTTATTACTTTGTAATTTCTAGTTTTACCATAAAATATTATTTATAATAGTTGCTAGAAATAAATTAACTAATATTAAGCCAGTATTTTAGGCATACAGATGTTACAAAAACATATACTGCATAAGATTCTTTGTTTTAACTTTTTACATATTTGGAATTTACATTAAAATTTACATATGGAAAGGAACATTTTGCCAGGTTGTGTTGATTTTAAAACGAACGAGTTACTAGTTTATTAGATGCATATTATTGAAGTGTTTAACTGACGATTATATATTAATCAAACTGTATATAAAAAATAGACTTCATAATTTTTACAAAATATTCTCGAAATCAGAAATATTCAGTCAAACAATGCCACAGTCTATCACGAAAATTGTACATTGCCTTTCTCCTATTCACAGGGCTAATCTATTGCATCTCATTTCTAATTCTTTTGTTCAAGTCTTCAGTCTTCAACATTTTTTGCTTTAACTCAAAACTTCCTAGACTTGAAATAACCTTATAGGAAGAGATTCTGCATGTTGAGGTCAGGTGATCTAGCCAGTTACTTAATGGGTCTTATTCTTTTGACCCATTTATCAAGGTACATTTCGTTCAGAAAACCCATTTATTTTGCTAAATACGTACAAGCATCATCATGCTGAAAATAGATGATCTCCAATTGTAAATTGGGAAAACATAATCACGGAAAAGCTGATGATACTTATCAGTAGGTCCAGAAGTTCATGCATTTGAATACTTTTCCTCGAGAGTATACATACAGTGAAACCTGTTCAAATCGGAACCTGAATAATCCGGAATCCTGTCTATTTCGGAACAATTGATTGGTCCCGGCGAAATTCGTATGTATTATGTGTAATTTTTCCTGAATAAAACGGAAACTGTCCAACGCGAAACGGAAACTGCCTGCTACTGTTCAAAATGGAAATAATATTTTGGACACACTATATTGTGCAACTATATTTTGAAACAGCGTGTAATTTCAAGGAATATACGAAATATGTAGGTCAATAAGATAAAAACAAGTTTTCTTTGCAAAATTTTAGAGGGTACGAGGGTGTGTTGGCCTGTAGGTCATAAATTTTATTACCCTGTTGACTAACCAGATGAGTCCCTTCAAAGATTTTCAATGCTTCACACCCGTATACTGTCATAGCTAGACAGAGCACAAGTGTAGTGATTTCCTGGCAGAAAAACTTGCGTAAAATGTGGCATTAACATTAAGTGATGAAATAAAAGTTATCGATTAAAGGAAAATTAGAAACGAAGTGTATGTGAAATAATATAGAAGTACAATTGTGGAAAACTCAGGTGTGACATTTTAAAGATAAAGATCATAACGAGTGAGTGGCTTGCGGCCAATATTGGTGACATAAAAGAAACCAGAAAACAACTGTTTATGTGGAAATAAATAAACTGTTGTGAGAGTGGGTTCTTCATGATCTTTCAAAGAACATGCCAATTTCTGGATCTATTCTGCAAAGTATGCCATTGTACTGGGAAAGAAATTACATAAACCAGAATTCAAGGCTTCTAATGTTTTTTTTTTTAATCCAATGCCACCAGGTTGTCTTTTCGACATTTCTGGTCTTCTCTCCTGGTCGTGGCTTAATTGTAACCCACTTCTGAGGTTGGGGCGCCTGGAAGGCGGAGTTACATTACCCCTATTTCTATTTGTATGGCTCCTAGTCCAATTACGGTAATTAATAGTGTGCAGTGATATACAAAACAGTATTATAGTATAGTGTTAGATATTAAATTGAATGAGATTAGTAAACTTTAGCAGTGTTTAATGACTGATGAATAAGTTACGATAACATTTATACAGAAAATCAGATTTTAATCAAGATGATTCACCAACGGAATAAGCGACAGAAAGCTGATTTAACGTGATTAGTATTAAACGGAATATTTTGTACTTCTTGCAGTTTGTGGCATGTCATTTTGTTTTTCATGTATACGAATGATAAAATATTCCATTTTAATGTCACACCTGAATAAACAGAAAAAAAATTAGGACTATGTCACTTTCGTCTTGAACAGGTTTCACTATATTATCAGTTTTGAGTTTATTAAGTATGGTTTTATGTTGTTTATAAGTGCATATTTTCGTCACTTCTATAAATACATAACATTTCTAATACTTTAAGACCAGTACGGCATATTTATGTTTTACAACATACACACTTTACCATAAAAGAAAGCCGCACTCAGAATGAATTATCCAAAAGAGATAAAGTGGTATGCGGCACTACTAAGGGTAGTAGTGCAGATAATTCGAGTTTGGCTGCAATTGGCCTAGCAGAATCGCCACCAGAGCACATAACAGTAGTAACTAGAACGACCATAGCTTGATATTGTGCACAGTGTTTTCGGTATGCTTGTGGAACGAAGGTCAGTGAGCAGGCAGCATGCCTCGGTGATGCATTTGACAGAAGTTTGAGAGAGAGCAGGTTTGCAGTGGAATGATTTCCTCATCAGGTTCTTTACTTATGGACTCTTGTTAAACAGATACTGTTCTTAAAAAGCTCATGGTCAGTATATTATTAGAGACAAGCTAACATACCTGTACGAAACCAATGTTCTCCTCTCCAGGCAGAAGCCCACCAACAATCAAAGGAAATGTGGGATCGAAGTTCGTAATAAGTTCACATGGGACGTCATTTACCTCCACTCTTACATACATTCCTGGACGGTAGCCTTCCAACTGAATTCTTATGCTGTCATCCATGCCTTCAAATTCATTCTTATTCAACTGAAAATATTACAGAATCATAAAAAAAAACAACATTAATAACTGACAGGTTTGCCAACAGATAATATTATATATTTTCACTGGTCTGGTCGAATATTTTGATGATTTTAAATATGTAAAGCTGGTGGTCTTAAGAAGTAATTTCTTATGAGTTTAAGAACCTGTTCAGATTACTAAATAAAGAAATTTTGGCTGTCAAGCATATTTGTAACCATGCCAGAATAAATGTAACCTTGACAGATGTCATAGATACCAACAGCATAGGCATTAACAGTGCATGTTTTATCACATTCATTTGCATCCAGTACCAATTATTTTACTATAACATGCCTTTAGATGAAGAATTTTCAACACCACCATCAGCATAAAAAAGTGAGCAATTGCATTATCTGAGAGTAAATTCAAGGTGTATTTCCAAGCACAACACTTCAAATAAATGACAAATGATAAACAATACCCTAACAATGCAGTGTTGTGGTAACGAATAAAAATGCTATGAACTTATGCATCCACCTAATAGGGTACTGAAGTTCATCTTCATCCTCCAGTTGTTTCTGTTCTTCCAATCCCC
Source organism: Periplaneta americana (assembly GCA_025594305.2). Lineage (NCBI taxonomy): Eukaryota > Metazoa > Arthropoda > Insecta > Blattodea > Blattidae > Periplaneta > Periplaneta americana. Next base: position 18,361,138 of record JAJSOF020000029.1, on the reverse strand, counting down.
TCTATTAATCCTTTCACTCTCATCATCATCCCGCCAATTCCCTTGTAACTAACTAAGTTTGGGTCTAGAGCTGGGGACGGAGCGAGTAGATCCGTTGAGTTACTCGGTTCTATCGGTTTATGTGCTTGGCAGCGGAGCACCGAAGTTACTCGGTTAACCGTAGCCGTTACCGGTCAGTTCAAACGTTCAAACAGAGTTCTCATGTTTTACTTAATTCTAGCAGACAACAACGTAGGCATGTTATGTTTTATTTAACGACGCTCGCAACTGCAGTGGTTATATCAGCGTCGCCGGATGTGCCGGAATTTTGTCCCGCAGGAGTTCTTTTACATGCCAGTAAATCTACTGACATAAGCCTGTCACATTTAAGCACGCTTAAATGCCATCGACCTGGCCCGGGATCGAACCCGCAACCTTGGGCATAGAAGGCCAACAACAACGTAGGTACTGTTGTATTTAAATATTATCTGCTGCAGGACGAATTATTTCTTTATCCCCAAGCGGGCTGAAAGGCCTCTAGTATTGAAGAGGAGTTCATTCTATTATATGACCTGTCAAGTGGGCCTAATGAACACCAAATCTGAACATATTACTGTTTATTATTATTATTATTATTATTATTATTATCATATTAGAGTGTTTGATTAATATTAAAATATGTTAAAAAAAAAAAGAAGTGCATGATGTTTTTCTTCTATTTGTGTTTATTGGATTTGTGTTACTTCATCAGTCATCATTTTATTTGTATTCATTTCTACGAATTATATTACCTAATTACTTTAATTTATCAATAATATTACTCTTCACCAAAGAGAACATGGTTGTATTGAAGGCTAATAATGTTATAAAATAAATAAGCATTATGTTCTTCAGTTTAAGATTCCACGTTTTATTGATTATTTTATCCACTTTCCGTAATAGTAAATAATTCTGTGTGTTATTTTTAAGTGTTTTAGGCAGCGCTTCATGGAGCCCGTTTCTTTCTATCTTCTTTTTTAATTAGCTGCAGCGTTTAACATTAGCCTCACATGATAATTTATTAACTGTTAGTATTATAAATTGTTTTATCAATTTTATTTCGTTTGTCAAATATAACAACAGTGAAAGTTAAATAGGCCTTTCATACAAAATAACTCCGCAGATAGTTGTAATCACGCAAATGAAATTTGCAACCGCCATTTTGCAATGAAGGGAAGCACTTTTTTCTCGTCAATCGGCAAAGTGAAAGCGCTTTACTACAACGCTTTTAAAACACGCTTGGTTTCACTTTCAAAGTACGTTCTAAAATCGACTCAATCTATCTAAATTTTAAATCTGCCGCCACAAATTTGTACTCGGTTTAACTGAGTAATGACATCACAGTAACTGCTCCGAACCGAACCGCTCTGTCCCCAGCCCTATTTGGGTCTGCCTTGTTTCCATCTTCCTGGTGGATACAATTCTATAAATTCTTTTGATAACCTGCCTCTTCCATCCTCCTGACATATGCATATTACTTCAATAGTTTTGTTTTAATATCGTCCAAAAGGGGCCTAGTTATGTTCATTTTTGTTTAATTGTTGTATTCTTAATTTTGTCCTTCCTAGAAATCCTAGTTCACCATTAAAAAAAATCCATTTCTGCTAAGTTTAATTTTGCTACATTTCATGATCCTTAAGGTACGGTCACATGTCACTACTTTTGCAGCGATGCAGTACAAAAAACTGCTCAACTCTCGTACTGCGATGTGTGAACAATGGTGCAACCCGAAAAGTAGCGGCTGCCAAACCTGCTGCTCGCTAATTTTCTATACTGCACGCAGCTTAAAAGTAGCGACGTGTGAACAGGGTTCTCAGGGTTGCAGCCGCAGCATTTTTGATATCGGTTTTGTTGAAACTTTGCTGCGGTTGCGACCAGTGTTGCCACCCAAATGTGCCAATGATACTTTTATTGTTTGGATATATTTTAATGTTAGATGTGATGAAAATAAATTATTTGTAACAGTTATTCAATGCACAACACAGTCTGAGCATATTTGCTGACGATATAATTCATTTTTTTAATTTTCTGTAGCGTAGTTTCAAACAGGAGGGTTGCCAACTTTGATTACGTGAATATCATTTAAGTATATAGGCGTTTTCAAAAGCTTTTAGTGAAAATAATGCCAATTTCTGAATACTAGTTAGTACAGAAAAGCAAATAATAGATAAGTAAGCTTTCGCATGAGTTTATTAATAATGCGAACATAACCACAAAATGTATATTGAGAAGTCAACACGGAGATGGAAACCTGCAGCATGACTGAGGCTGCAAAAGTAGTGCCTTGTGTGTGAACAGACTCGTAACCTCCAGTTGCAACTTTTGCAGCACTTGGGTTGCGCAGCACGAAAAGTAGCGTGCAGCGCGCTACTTTTGGCTTACTTGTGAACACGACATGCAACTTTTGCAGCTGTAGTACAAAAGTTGCACAGCAAAAGTAGCGACGTGTGACCGTACCTTTAGTATTCAAAAATAATATGACATACCATATTTTTATATTTATCGACTATTAAATAAATAAACCCATTATTTTGTAAGTGGAATGGTGTATCTTTAACAACATTTCAGGCCCACACCTATGGAGTAACAGTGTGTCTGACCACAAAACCAGGTGGCCCGAGTTGGAATCCCAATCGGGGTAAGGTACCTGGTTGAGGTTTTCTCTGTGGTTTTCCCTCAACCCAATACGAGCAAATGCTGAGTAACTTTCGGTGCTGGACCCAGACTCATTTCACCGGCATTATCACCTTCATTTCATTCAGACACTAAATAACCTAAGATGTTGATAGAGTATCGTAAAATAACTAGGTAAATAAAAAAATAACGTTTCAGAGATTTTGAAAGCATCAGTAATTTTGAAGAATCCCATATTTACCTCTGGATTGCCTGTTTAATTCTTGGAGTGCACAATAGACCAGACAAATTGGTCAAAGTGCTTTTAGATGAACAACCACGATCCAGCAACAACAAAAATAATTTGCAGAGTATCCAGGAACTCTTTTTTACACAATATATGAGCATCCTTGGTTTCTTTGCACTAGTAGAAGCCATTCCACAGTGGTTGAAGCACGATCTTGGATGTGCTATGGACGAAAATGCGCCCACTCCATACAATTTCCATGTGCTACCACTGCGCGAGATGACTAAGCCATGGTTCAACTACAGTGGAACAGGTTCTAACAGAGCTGAAAGAGCTTTTACAGTGTTACACAGTACACAAAGTGGAAAATCATGTGCTACGTTAAGATTACCTGAATGTTTCAAACAATACCTGAGCCTGTTGATCCACTTCTTGCTTCAACTCGTCATAGTAAGTTTTGCCACCATCTTTATCATCATATTCTGCATCAAACTTCTCCTTTAGTTTTCGTTTCTTTTCTTGTAGTTCTTCTTTAGTCAATTTCTTTGTCTGTCCTTCTGTAACATAACATTTAAAATTACTACAAAATGTTTCTGGGGTCATTTGGCAGGGCACAGTCATAAGAAAGAACAGATTACGACTTATATTAAAAGGAATGATGATGGTGGTGGTGATGACTGCTGTTGTTTTAGTTGTTCTTGTCGTCATTGTGCAACATTATTATTGCACCAGTAGAATCTGCAGCAACCTGAATCCAGAATTAGGCTTTTGGGTATTCCACCATGTCCTGAACTTCACATTTATCCAACCAAGTTTGGGAATTACTTAAAGGTTCAATCATTAGGGCAGATAGAGAGGTCATCTGCTCTGTTGGGCTAATAATTTCTCTCTTTTGAAAAGTAGTTGCCCAAATTTTTTAATATTATTGTGAGATTCTTCCCCACAGAAGCTGATTATGTAAGTTTTTAGGGTTTCATGGTGACTGCGATCAGAACTAGTTCCATGTCCTGGAACTCGACATTTCCAACATTTCGGAAGTACATATAGGTCCCATTATTAGACCAGACAGGTAAGACTCTACTCTGTTAGCCCACAATACGACGAGATTTGTCATAATACACTGCTGTCTTAAACTGAATGAGCCAGATTGGGAATTAAATCAATGGCTTTCCCAAAACACACTATGAAATGTTTCACATAAAACAACTTTTTTTCTCGAAAAGGAAGCAAAAACAAGCGAAAATGTATAAAATGTTTTTTTCGGAATATGTATGGTAAGACTTTCCTGTGTTAAATTTCAACGTACCTCGTTTACATTTTTCGACCTATTTATGGGTCATCTTCAGAACTGGTCATTATTAGTCTTGGCGCCACTTGTTCTGTTTCCTGTGAGGGTATGTTCCTGTGGTATAGTGTAGAGTCAAAGAATGTGTGTGTTTTGAAGTTGAGTTGTGTATTGAGAATTTCGTTGGGGTGTGTTTTTGTGTCTGTATATTTCATATTGTTCTAGTGTGTTTAGTTTCTGGCTTTTTGGTTGGATGTATAGTATTTCCATGTCTGTGTTGATGTCTCTGTGGGTGTGGTTAGCATTTGTGATGTGTTCTGCATATGCGGAGGTGTTTTGTAATTTTGTTATGGCTGTGATGTGTTCTTTGTAACGTGTTTGAAATGATCTGCTGTCTGTCCTATGTAGAAGTTGTTGCATGTGTTACATTTGAGTTTGTATACGCCTGTGTGGTTGTATTTGTTTGTTTGTGTTGTTTGTGTGTTGAGATGTTTTTGTAGAGTGTTATTTGTTCTGTATGCGATGTTGTAATTTAATTTCTTGAATGAGGTTGCAATTTTGTGTGTGTTTTTGTTTTTGTATGTTAGTGTGATGTATTTTTGTGTTCTTGTGTTTGTGTTGTATTCTTATGTTTTTTTGTGATTATGTTTTGTCTTATGTCTTTATGACCCATAAATAGGTCGAAACATGTAAACGAGGTATGTTGAAATTTAACACAGGAAAGTCTTACCATACATATTCCGAAGTGATATAGTGTTAAAAGTTGTGTAATCAAGATGTATAAAATGTTTTTGTTTGAAATATCGCAAAGAATAAACCCTTGAAACTAATCACATTACTTATGGTTCAGCCTGATATGTAATATGCTCATTCCTGTTTCATATTGATATTCGATTCATGATATTTGAATTTTCTTGGGATCTTCTTCTTCGTTTTCTTCTTCTTCTTCTTCTTCTTCTTTTTTTTAATACAAATGATATCTTGTAAATACAGGGCTTTAAATTGGTGTTAATCGTTAACTGAAATATATTGGCATATCACTTATATAGTTTTTCAGTTTTTTATGGTATTTGTCAGCTGTTCCAATGTAAGGATACGCACAATTACACAGGAAACCTACTTCTCTTCCAAAATGCGCAGAAGTACCATGTTGCTGTAATCAGATGATCTGAAGGACACCTGGAAATAATTGTCTGCAAGATGACAATAACGTAAAAGCTGTGTATACTTACCAGAGTTTAAATTTCTATTAAAAATTTACCATTTTGCTATTTTCTGCTAAATCTGCCCACATACTGACTTCTGAGAATACTGTGTATGTGTTGTGTCACCCAATGAGGGATGTTACAACACCAGTATCAACAGTTCTGACATGTGATGCTGCTGTTTAAACAGCAAGTTGCCTCATCTGAAATATCTAGATTGTTTTACCACGAAAATCGTCTGCAGCTGGATTTAGATTGGCAACAGGCCATGATTGTTTGGCCAAACACCTGCATAGAATTGGAATATATCAGTCCCCTAACTGCCCATTGTGCAACTTAAACCAAGAAATGGATTCGGAACACCTCAAAATCTGTGCTTCAGTGGCTGACCATGATAATATCTTTGAAAAATATTGGAGTGCAAGAGATCAAATGACTTTATTGTCAAACGCCTGGCATTAGAAAACAACAAATAAGGTTTCACAGAACTCAAACCTTTTGTCAAAATCGTCTCCACTTAATTCTTGAAAAGGCTGGATTTTGTATGGATGTCACTTTTCTTACTTCAACAATTTCTCTGTTAGTGCAAGACTGACATTGTATTCCAACACACTTGTCTTATGGACTTAGGCAGATCTTCTTCGATCTTGAATGGATCACATATCAATAACATTTCCTCTTTCTAAATTGTATTTAGTCCACCAGATTTTGGCTTATTCTTTACGCTTCCAGTTTAACTAAATTTTTGCTCTATTTTCGAAACTGTTGATTGTGTTATATCTGGGTGTATTCATTAAAACAAAGCACATACCTCTTCTTGATTCCTCATTCTGTCCCCATAATAAACCATCATTAGAACTTCTATTCTTTTCCTTTCGAGTAAGGAAAATGATGATGAACGATTTTCAGTTCAGAAATGAGAAATTTTCATTCCTGATTTTAGTGACATTTTTTCCTTCATATTATTTATTTATCAGCATTTCGTACAGTTCTGTGGTCTATTTTGTATAATACTTCAAGGTCGATGAAAGAAATGCAATTAACATATCAAAGAATATTCAGCGAAATTAATGAAATGTTTGTTTTCATAAATAAAATTTAATCCAGATATCAAATATAAAAAAATAATATAGATGCTCATTTTAGAAATGCCAGTATTTACACTGTATTGTAAATACTGGCATAACATTATTTGATTTACTTCTAATAACTTTTGCATGTAACATATTACGATAAAATTAAATATTATAAAGCTACAGTACAAGTACTAATAACTCATACTCTTTTTTACAATATGTGTAACTCACCATTATCAGCTTCATTTCCTTTCTCTTCTTTATTGCCATCTTCTGTCTTCTTTTTGTGCTTCTCTCCTGTTTCCAAGTCTTCAAAATCTCCGAACAACTCCTCATCACTCTCATCGTCTAGCCGTAGGAGTTCAGCTGCATCTTCCGATTCTTTCCATTTTCCCGTCACAAAGCAATCACGAATCATTTCGCGTACCTTAAAAGAATAAGACACATATTAAATACTGTTGTACATGAATTAAAATTTTAATGCTCATAGTTTAGATTTTTTTTTTTTTTCAATTTTCTTAGAAAAAAATGATTTCCCTTTCGAATCTTTAAAGACAATTAACATAGTCTAAATAAAGGAGTTATGATTAGTTTATTACAATAAACACATTACTGAAGACAATTACAACAAATAGGAAATGATAAAGACATATAAAAATTAAATAAATAGTAGGTGTTGAACACACTTCTAGCAAAACAGATAAATATTGAAAGTTTATTGTTTCAGTCATTGACTTTACTGTTGTGTATGTTTTAGGTGTTAACTTTTACATAATAAGTTACAAGACGTATAAACGTTTTCGTTGAACAGTGTCAACATCTTCAGATGCGAATCAATTTGCAATGTCATTACTCTCTACATTCTCTACACATACAATGCATGTTTAATAGCATACGGGGATAAAAACCTGTTAAAAATTAATATAATTATAATATGCATTAATATTCTAATATTCAAATGTGGATACCCCTAATGTCAACATTTAAAAGTGTACATATACTGTACAATAGATATACTTTGCAAGTCATCACAGTTAGGCTAGGTTATTAATGAAATAATATTATGAGGCTAAAAATAAGGTTAAAATATAAAAGTGAGCTAACTCTATATTATATTATATTATATTATATTATATTATATTATATTATATTATATTATACATGTGAAGATTTGCAATTACAATGTTTTATTACATGTTTTATTCATATTTCCATACTTTGGTGATGCACATCTTTCTAATATATGTTGTTGTTGTTTTCTAATGCCAGGCGTTTGACAATAAAGTCATTTGACCTCTTGCACTCCAATATTTTCAAAGATATTATCATGACCAGCCACTGAAGCACAGATTTTGAGGTGTTCCGAATCCATTTCTTGGTGTGAGTTGCACAATGGACAGTTAGGGGACTGATATATTCCAATTCTATGCAGGTGTTTGGCCAAACAATCATGGCCTGTTGCCAATCTAAATGCAGCTACAGACGATTTTCGTGGTAAATCGGGAATTAACTGTGGATTTTGATGCAGAGAGTTCCATTTCTTCCCTTGGGATTGTGTTATCAAATTTTGTTTGTTGAAATCTAAGTATGTAGATTTAATAAATCTTTTTACAGAGTAATACGTAGATTTAGTAACATGTCTGTAAGTAGCAGTGCTGCCCTTCTTTGCTAAAGCATCCGCATTCTCGTTTCCCAGGATTCCACAATGGGATGGTATCCATTGGAATACAATTCTTTTATTAAGTGATATTAATTGAGAGAGCATTTTAGTTATTTTCTTTCTAATATATATCATAGTATATGCTTCATAGCCTGTCGTAAATGCTTATGCAGATCATTGTGTTAATCTTTATGCCAATATATTGGGTTTAGTTGTTTATTGTTGATTTGGTGGTGATCTGCATAAGCATTTACGACAGGCTATGAAGCATATACTATGATACATATTAGAAAGATGTGCATCACCAAAGTATGGAAATATGAATAAAACATGTAATAAAACATGTAATAAAACATTGTAATTGCAAATCTTCACATGTATAATATAATATAATATAGAGTTAGCTCACTTTTATATTTTAACCTTATTTTTAGCCTCATAATATTATTTCATTAATAACCTAGCCTAACTGTGATGACTTGCAAAGTATATCTATTGTACAGTATATGTACACTTTTAAATGTTGACATTAGGGGTATCCACATTTGAATATTAGAATATTAATGCATATTATGATTATATTAATTTTAATAGGTTTTTATCCCCGTATGCTATTAAACATGCATTGTAGGTGTAGAGAATGTAGAGAGTAATGACATTGCAAAATTGATTCGTATCTGAAGATGTTGACACTGTTCAACGAAAACGTTTATACGTCTTGTAACTTTTTATGTAAAGGTTAACACCTAAAACATACACAACAGTAAGGTCAATGACTGAAACAATAAACTTTCAATATATATATATATATATATATATATATATATATATATATATATATATATATATATATATAGACTTTTCTGAAAATTTACATAAAATGAATTGCAAAATAAAAAACAGATAAAGCTAAAAGCATCAACAATGACCAAAAATTAACCACAGAGTTATGACGCTATGAAGTAGTACCATTAGTACTATACTGTTGAGTAATGTAATGAGCAAAAAGTGGAGAGAATGCAATGCATCTTATATAGATGAGAGTACCTAGTAGTCAGAATTTAGGTTCTCAGCTTGCTTTTTTTCCAATACCTAGATCTCGAATGCACATCATTCACCTTATGCTTCCCACTACAAACTTAAGGATATATTTTATTTTACTTTCTACATATCAACAGATGTTCTGCGTTCATGACAGACTTTGGGTCTTTGAACAGCAATATCTCATTTCCTGCAATTTAATACGCCAAAATGATGCAGATGGTCTGCCAAATAGCCATGGCCAATGTACATTCTAAATTTTGCTATTGGTTCTTTTTCTTGTATGGAATGGAAGTTCTTGCCATGTGTTTCTATAGCCTATTCATCCACTTTTTGTGAGAATTTATATTTTGTATTTCTTTTGATGACGAAGTGATGAGAGTACCTAGTAGTCGGAACTTAAGTTCTCAGTTTGCTTTTCCAATACCTAGATCTCGAATGTACATCATTCACCTTATGCTTCCCACTACAAACTTAAGGATGTTTTTGACATTTTACTTTCTACATATCAACAGATGTTCTGCGTTCATGACAGACTTTGGGTCTTTGCACACCGATATCTCATTTCCTGCAATTTAATACGCCAAAATGATGCAGATGGTCTGACAAATAGCCATGGCCAATGTACATTCTAAATTTTGCTATTGGTTCTTTTTCTTGTATGGAATGGAAGTTCTTGCCATGTGTTTCTGTAGCCTATTCATCCACTGTTTGTGAGAATTTATATTTTGTATTTCTTTTGATGACGAAGTGATCAGAACTTATGTACTATCAAATGCTAAAACACTGTTTTAAATTAGTAAATTCTTTTATGTGTATTTACAAAGTAATGGAATCATATTTTATGGAGGAAAAAGTAGTGTATATGCATGACCAAAACTACGAATATATATAAAACTAGTGGCTTGTGCAGCAAATGCTGCAAACTATGTTCATTAGATGTTCAAATAAACATTTTTCAGATTTATTTTCAATGAAGAATACCAGACATCCTGTAAGTTATTTACTTCCATAATAATGAAAGATACTCTCTCTCGAGCCAATACTGAAGAGAACCACGCATATAAATATCTACACCACACCGCCATTAAATATATGAAAAAGACCCAAACCCACTTGATTAATAACTATAAAAATATTTGATTTTTAATAATATTATTATCTTACGTAAGTTTTATAGCTTTCAGTAACATATACTATATATACTATATAGCTGCCACTCAGTAAAATATAGAAATCAAAATCTAATTTAAGTTATTCTCTACATCTACTTATATAACTCCAAAACGTTTCACTTTCATATCATCAATATAGCATTAATATGTATAATTAATGAAAAATAGTCGCATCATGGTATTAACTGCAATAATATTTCATTTCTAATGGTAATAATGTCATCAAACCACCTCAAGTTTTGTAGTTTTTAATATCCAATACACAGCTGTGCCCAGAAAATTACATACCACAGAATTGAACCTGTAAATTATTTTAATAAGTTAAGTTTTTAATAACCAATTTAATTTGAGCTCTAAATATGTCAGAATTCTTGCAGATCATGACCTTCGTGTAATATTGTTTACTGTAGTGTGTGTTTTGTTTTATTCTGAAATTCAATTAGCTAGTTTAGCTAGTTCTCAAAACTGACGACAGATGGATTTTGGAAAATAGGAAAATTATGTTGAAAAATTGACATTTCACTGAAAACTACTATTTTTCTGAAAAACTTTGAGTTTCAAGCTTCAAAATGAGGGGTCATTTATTAAAATCCGTTCAGCCGTTTTCCTGTAATTTCCATTACTAGTTCAAATTATATATATATAGACATTACACAAATGTATTGAAATTATTAATAATGAAGATATATAAATATTCTCTTTCACATTCATGATTTATACATTATCGTGTTTCAAATAATTATAATGTCGACAAGTTTATAGATCTTCTGCATATATAAATAGTATTATAGAAAAGTTACAAACTTCAAGTAAATGCATTACTGAAAAAATAAACTTACATCAGACTCTGCCCAATCATGCAATTGCTTCACAACAAATTTGGAACAATCGTCTGAATTCATTAGATCTTTTTCTTGTAACTGGTGATGTTGCTTCTTTCTAACCACTCGAAAAAGACCTCCTACATCCTCCTGCCCGTCACTGTCATTTTCAACGTCAGCACTAGCAGCTTCATCCAGTGCATTTCTCTTATAGTCACCTTGAATTACATTAAGAGAACACAAAAAAATTACACGTAACTACTACATAAGTCTCAAGACACAGCATAAAGATAACTATCAAGTCAGTAAAACCAATTACATTAAATTGTGATCATTATGTTAGAGGAAAAGGAATTGGCTGGGTTACTAGTTGAGAATAAACTGCCTTCTGAAGGATGCACTGGAAGGAATGGTGCACTGGAGAAGAGTTCGGGGCAAAAGAAGATATCAGATGATAGACGACATTAAGATATATGGATCATATGAGGAGACAAAGAGGAAGGCAGAAAATAGGAAAAATTGGAGAATGCTGGGTTTGCAGTGAAAGACCTGCCCTTGGGCAGAACACTATGAATGAATGAATGTAGATTGAAAACTCAAAAAAGTTTCATATCCATTGTTCAAGAATTAAAACAGAAAATCAATATCCCGAATTTAAAAGAAAACTTACAAATTAAACCAAACCCTTTAACTCTATTAAATATAGAATATAATCTAAATTTAATAGAAGAAATATTGAAATCAGAAGTAAACACTGAAATACTGAAACAATTGTCTTTAGAGACAATTAATATTAGGTACCCTCCACAAAACTGGCTTCATTTATACACTGACGGATCCTTGATCTCCAGAGAACAAGGTGCCGGTGCAGGTGTTACGTGCTGTCTCTTCTCACTTTATAGATCTCTTGGATATGGAACAACAAGTCTTGATGGAGAAATCATTGCAATAAGTGAAAGTCTCAGGAATCTTCTATGCCACATCAATAAATTTAAAAATGCAGTTATATTGTCAGACTCCAAAGCAGCTGTTCTATCAATAGTCTCTAAACACACACCTTCATCTCAAACAGCAGAAATAACTAAAATGCTCTCTCAATTAATATCACTCAATAAAAGAATTGTATTCCAATGGATACCATCCCATTGTGGAATCCTGGGAAACGAGAATGCGGATGCTTTAGCAAAGGAGGACAGCACTGCTACTTACAGACCTGTTACTAAATCTACGTATTACTCTGTGAAAAGATTTATTAAATCTACATACTTAGACTTCAACAAACAAAATCTGATAACACAATCCCAAGGGAAAAAATGGAACTCTCTGCATCAAAATCCACAGTTAAGTCCCGATTTACCACGAAAATCGTCTGTAGCTGCATTTAGATTGGCAACAGGCCATGATTGTTTGGCCAAACACCTGCATAGAATTGGAATATATCAGTCCCCTAACTGCCCATTGTGCAACTTAAACCAAGAAATTGATTCGGAACACCTCAAAATCTGTGCATCAGTGGCTGGCCATGATAACACTTACTTACTTACTTACTGGCTTTTAAGGAACCCGGAGGTTCATTGCCGCCCTCACATAAGCCCAACATTGGTCCCTATCCTGAGCAAGATTAATCCAGTCTCTATCATCATATCCCACCTCCCTCAAATCCATTTTAATATTATCTTTCCATCTATGTCTCGGCCTCCCCAAAGGTCTTTCCCCTCTGGCCTCCCAACTAACACTCTATATGCATTTCTGGATTCGCCCATATGTGCTACATGCCCTGCCCATCTCAAACGTCTGGATTTAATGTTCCTAATTATGTCAGGTGAAGGATATAATGCGTGCAGCTCTGCGTTGTGTAACTTTCTCCATTCTCCTGTAACTTCATCCCTTTTAGCTCCAAATATTTTCCTAAGAACCTTATTCTCAAAAACCCTCAATCTCTGTTCCTCTCTCAAAGTGACAGTCCAAGTTTCACAGCCATGATAATATCTTTGAAAAATATTGGAGTGCAAGAGGTCAAATGACTTTATTGTCAAACATCTGGCATTAGAAAACAACAACAACATGAATAAATATTATAATGCAGTAAGGAGGTTGTCTACGAACAGAAAAGTTGTCAGATTTCAGTACAGCATTACCTAGCAACAAGGATGCTGTCGACAAGTTCACTATGTAAGCATTGGTACTGATGTACTGCAATTAACTCATAAGAAAAATACACATGCTGCATCCTTTGTCGGGCTTGGAGCAAACAAGAGGCCAAAAAATCCAAGACTCTGCCAGTTGAAATGCAACCTCAGTAAGAACCCCTGTAACTTAGGTTTGATTTGTTCTGTAGTAGTATTATTTCAGAATAAGCACATGTGATTGACAATCATGCTCACAGATGTTGATAAAATAGTTAATCACAAAACTTACCATACACGAGCTTCCACAAGTTGTGCGTTGTTGCCTGCCTGTCTAGAAAAGCATCTGCTGCCTTCTTTGCTAAATCTGTTTTCCAACGAACAGCCGATTTTTCAGGTTTTTCATCACTACTGTCAGAGGATTCAGAATCAATTTCACTAGCATTACTTTCACTAGACAAGTCGTCTTCTTGCTTTGAAGACAATAGACCATTGTGAATAATGCTTCCATCATCGGATTCATCTGAAGAGAAGCGATTCACTGCAAAAGTTCCTTCACAGTTTCTCTTTCTTGATGATCTCTTATTACTTTCTGAACCACTATCTTCTAACTGAGATGCTGTTAAGTCACTTTTAACATTAGCATCTACTTCGCTTTTCACTTCATGATGTTTCTTGCCTGTTTTCAGTTTTGATAACATACTGGACACCTTCCCAAGTATTTCACGATCTTGGTCTTCCCTAATACCATGATATCTGCACAAGTAAAAAATAATTTTAGAATAACTTTCACACACAACTGCTTAATTCAACTTACTGTAATACATTTGATTATTTTCATGAATTACATAAGTGTATTACCTATCACATACAAATAACTATTGACTATGTATGTCCATGATTATTATGTAATAATGGCGACATACATCTGAAGTGTGATTAGTGTAATATGTTACCAGTTAGCGATGTATGCAATGAAGGAGGAAAGGAACTGGCCACCCTACCCCATTATATCTTGGCTTAGTTTCCTCATGAGTGATGTCTTATTGGTGTCAAACCTGTCTCTGGACAGTTGACTAAACAACAACAACAACAATGGTGATTTCTAATGCATATTTTTTTTAAAACAGAATTAATCAGAATAAAAAATTCGATAAAATTGGATGGTTGTAACGAAATTATGACAATAATAATAATAATAATAATAATAATAATAATAATAATAATAATAATAATAATAATAATAACAATAATAATAATAATAATAATAATGATCATGATGATCATGATGATGATGATGATAATAATAATAATAATAATAATAATAATAATAATAATAATAATAATAATAATAATAATAATAATAATAATAATAATAATTTCCAATTTCTAAATGGAAGTCTAACCAATTTTTCATGTCAAATAATAGCACCTTTTTCTAGTTCATAATATTCAATAGGAGACTGATGAATTATTAGTTACATTGCAGGTATTGGAGTAGATCTGACAGCTTCTGTAATTAATTGGAGATTTCGATTTTCTAACTGTTTTATCTTTTTACATTTGCTGTTATTAAAACTTCCCTGCAATATGTAATATATAGACATTCTCAGTAGTGGTAAGAGTTTTTTCTGAACATACCGATTTTCATGCTGACATGTTTTAAAAGTGATAAATGTCTTTCAGCTTTTCGTGTTATGTATTCTATTTTTAATATTTACTACAAGTAAGCTTAATATAAAAAAATCACTGCTAAGTATTTTATTGAATTCGTAGCTGATAATAGTTTTCCACGAAAACGTAGCTCCATTTGCAATGAATTTTTTCTTAATGGAATAATAATAATAATAATAATAATAATAATAATAATGACAATAATAGAGCTTACCTGTGTGATATATTTTCTTCTAATTCCAATTTTTGTCTTTTTATTGGTAATTCATTATAGTTCTCTTCGTCACTTTCATCATCATCTCTTTCCATGTCACTCACATCTTCATCCTCGGTTTCACTTTTGAAGTCATCTTCATCTATTACACGCAATAATTTGCTTTCTGCTGCTGCTATGGCATTCTTCGGTTTTTTTCTCTTAATTTTACTGTCATCCTTAGTCAAACAGTTGGAATCGTTAAATTCCTTGTCAAAAATCTTATCACCAACTCCAGTTTCACCACTACTTTCAGATTCTGAACTACCACTACTATTGTCCAAATTTCCGGTATTTTTTAGTTCGTCATCAGATTCTTCATTTGAATCTTGTTCTTTTAAATCAACTGACTCATGAGGAGGAAATAATACCTTCCGTCTACTTCTGCCCGAGTCATTAATCAGTTCTTCAGATAAATTTCTCCAATTTCTATATAAGAAAAAACAAAGAATCACAAATATAAGTAAACAATCCTTGCAAAGTAGCACATACTATCTCATTTTATATATATACTAGTGGCTTGTGCAGCAAATGCTGCAAACTAAGTTCATTACACGTTCAAATAAACATTTTTCAGATTTATTTTCAATGAAGCATACCAGACATTCTGAAAGTTATTTGCTTCCATTATAATGAAAGATACTCTCTCTCGAGCCAATACTGAAGAGAACCACGCATATAAATATCTACACCACACCGCCATTAAATATATGAAAAAGACCCAACCCCACTTGATTAATAACTATAAAAATATTTGATTTTTAATAATATTATTACCTTACTTAAGTTTTATAGCTTTCAGTAACATATACTATATAGCCGCCACTCAGTAAAATATAGAAATCAAAATCTAATTTAAGTTATTCTCTACATCTACTTACATAACCCCAAAAGTTTCACTTTCATATCATCAATATAGCATTAATATGTATAATTAATGAAAAATAGTCACATCACGGCATTAACTACAATAATATTTCATTTCTAATGGTAATAATGTCATCAAACCACCTCAAGTTTTGTAGTTTTTAATATCCAATACACAGCTGTACCCAGAAAATTACACACCACAGAATCGAACCTGTAAATTATTTTTAGCAAGTTAAGTTTTTAATAACCAATTTAATTTGAGCTCTAAATATGTCAGCATTCTTGCAGATCATGGCCTTCGTGTAATATTGTTTACTGTAGTGTGTGTTTTGTTTTATTCTGAAATTCAATTAGCTAGTTTAGCTAGTTCTCAAAACTGACGACAGATGGATTTTGGAAAATAGGAAAATTATGTTGAAAAATTGACATTTCACTGAAAACTACTATTTTTCTGAAAAACTTTTGAGTTCCAAGCTTCAAAATGAGGGATCATTTATTAAAATCTGTTCAGCCATTTTCCCATAATTTCCATTACCAGTTCAAATTATATATATTATATATATATATATATATATATATATATATATATAGATTTCTCTCTCTCTCTCTCTCCCTTACCTGATCTCTCTCGCTCTTTCTTTCTACATATTATATTATGTGTTATAACCTATCTTACAACTGAAGCCCAGCTAAAGCAATTATGTGTAACAAATTTTGGGAAAAAAATGTACGTTTTCCATGTAAAGAATCAATTCTTAATTAAATTTATTATTAGGCACTAAGATCAAGAAAAATATTCATGGTCTCCCTTATGTCAAGAAATTAAAATGAAAATTTATTATACACTTATTTTAAAAATCTTCTCACCATTTGTACGCTGCCAATTAAATTAGCTACTAAGCTCAAGCAAAATATTCATTGTCTCACTTATCTCAAGCACTTACCCTGAAACATCAGACGCTACAATTGGCTCGGTGCCAGTAAAAAGCTGAAGCTCACTACGTGCCATTTTCACATCCAAAGTTTCTTGAGTTTCCAACAGAGAGCTGACCAGTGCTTTCTCATGTCGCAAGTTGTTTGTTTCCTACATAATACACCACAGTAAATTAAAACCTAAATATAATGAAGCAATTTATCAGAAACAAAAACAGAACGTTTCAATTTTGCAGTCAAATATAAAACTAAAAGGAATGTTATATTTCTATCAGCCTGCATAAAGTACTTGGCTGCCATTGAACAGTTTATGACGGTGAAACTTTATACAGAGTGAGTAAAAAGTACGGAACAATGCTTGTAACTTTCTTATTTCTAATTTTATGAAGAAACTATTTATACAAAAGTTATAGGGTATTAAAGAAGGAATACTTTGAACATGCTTTCAAATACAGTACTATGCTTATCATTTATAAAGGGTGTGCCATTGAGTCTGTTTTTTTTAAATGGCACCATGTACTTATTTCCTCATTTTTAGATTCCTCAGGTCTCAGTACGTATAAAGCCTGAAATCCATTTAGGAAGAACATATAAAGTCGAGCATTCTTCCTTCAATTTATTTTTATATTTGCTAAAAATTATAAATTTCTGGCTATGCACAACTTATGTTTCTCTATCAACCTGTTTTCACGTCAAATGGCTGGTAAGGTAATAAAGACCATTATATGTGCGAGGGAATCTAGAAGTAAAGAAACACGCTAAATTAAAAATACATGTATGAGGCGCATCCAGAAAGTAAGTCTCCCTATTTAAAAAAAAAAAAAGAACACACATTTTCAGGAAAACATTTATTGGCAACAGGTACAGCAATGTTTCAGCTATTTTTCAACATAGCTGCCATCAGAATTGAGACACTTGTATCGTGGGATCAACTTTTGTATCCCTCTGTCGTAGAACTCTGCCGCCTGTGAATGGAACCAGCGTGTGACAGACGTCTTCAGCTCTTCGTCGTTGCCAAAACGCTCACCGGAGGATAGGAATTTCTTGAGGTGCAAGAAAACGTGAAAATCGCTGAGAGCAAGATCAGGACTGTAGGGTGGATGATGAAACAACTCCCAGCCAAATTCCGTCAAAACAGCTGCTGTGCGCCGAGCCGTATGTGGACGAGCATTGTCATGGAGGAGCACAACACCTGCAGTAAGCATTCCACGCCTCTTGTTTTGAATGGCACGTCGCAATTTTCGCAGTGTTTCACAGTAACAGTCAGCGTTCACTGTTTCACCTCTTGGAAGGAAGTCAATGAGCAGAATGCCCTTCCTGTCCCAGAACACCGTGCACATCACTTTCCATACCGACAGCATCTGTTTGAATTTCGTCCTGACCGGAGATCCACTATGCCTCCAATGCATTGACTGCTGCTTGGTTTCTGGGGTGAAGTGCGAAATCCAAGTCTCATCACCCGTGACGATCCTGTCGAGGAACTCGTCACCGTCATCGTGATACCACTGCAGAAATGTCAGTGCTGCTCCTAAACGTTGCATTTTGTGTTGGGGTTCAGGTTTTTCGGCACCCACCTGGCACACACTTTTTTGAACAGCAGGTGCTTAGTGACAATCTCATGCAACAAGGATCGCGATATCTGCGGAAAATGGCTGCTCAGCTCCGTAATTGTGAAGCGACGGTTCTCCATGATGCACTGCCGCACCAGCTCAACATGATCATCATTGATGAGGGACTGTTGCCCACTGCGCTCTTCATCATGGACACTTTGACGACCTTCGGAAAACTGCCTCCACCAGCGACGAACCATCTGCTTACTCATGATGTTCGGCCCATAGACCTGACAGAGCTACCGATGAATTTCAATTGGCGCAATGCTTTGTGCATTAAAGAACTTTATCACTGACCAAACCTCGCAGGCGGCGGCAGAAGGAATAAGAGCTTCCATTTTGGACCACTGCTGCCACGCTACTGGCACCAGGCGGGACCTGTCCGGCTGGCATATGATTGATATGTCATAGATCTGTTACGCATGCACAATTGACACGGCTAATTACGTTTACTTTCAAGTGGAAAAAATCGGGAAACTTACTTTCTGGATGCGCCTCGTACCACAATTATTATTACCCAATCAAGACAGGAGCTGTTTTATATGGTTTGTGCAAAAATTAATCACTATTAATACTATCACAAGAAATACAATTCTGGGCAGCCTTCAAGGAACGTAAAAGCCACTGTTTGCAATTCACTCCATGACTTACAAGTATAGATGCAACATGTCACTTTTCTGTGTCAGTAAATGATATTGCTTCATAAATGACACAAGCCATTTTGTAGGCGACATTGTAAATTTACTGAGTGAATTGTGATTACCAAGTGTTGTACATATAGGCATATAATCTTAATTTCTTTTTGTGGCTTTAAAACGCGTGGGAGAATCCTTTTATTTACTTTTTATTATATTCTGCCCAATCCTAACCCATGTATTTTTGTACTTTGTCCAAAGATTTACTGTGAAAGGTAGAGATATATTCTAACTGCACAAAAACACAGTATCATCATATCCAATTTAATTACAGTTATTCTGAATGTTTTCATACCTGATGTGTATGTGAATGACTTCCACGTAATTCAACATACACAGCATCTTTATCATATACAATGCCTCCAACTCCTGAGAATGGTGCATAGATTAACTTTTCTTTCTCCACAAGAGATCTTTTTTTCAGCTTATCTGGCAGTGGACATGGATCTGGTAGATGTGATACATCATGAATTCTCAAATCTCCACAACCTATAAAAAATAAAACAATGTAACAGTCCATATTGTTTTCTGTTCTTTAGTGGTTTCTGTGCTTGCCTCTACATTCAAATATCGTAGGTTCAAACCCGACTGACAAGGGAACCGTCTCAGGTCATGTAGCTTGAATTTAATGAAAATGCATATTTAAGCTAATTTTCGTTCTTTAAGAAACGTGGTGCTAGTCGTTCGTTTAACTTTTTCCTAGTTTACTAAATATGGTTTGAAAATCGATGTTACTTATGCTGCTTCTTGCACACACTCAGCTGGAATGGAAAGTTAAGAGTCCGAGAACCAAAGAATTGTCTGTTCACTGTAGTTCTAACAGTCATATAGCGCACTTCTGTGATCTAGTAAAAATTGTGTTATTTTTGTGTCGTTATTGTCATAATGCCAAAGAATAAGAGCATAAAAAGTGTAAAAATGAACTGCCTCATTTATTTCCTAATCTCATCCCATAAGTTTGTTTTTTTTTTGGGGGTGTATTACATTGCTATAACCTATTTCATAAATTGTACAGCTATTCACTCAATGTTATTTGTGTATGCTTCAGGTTGTTGGAACAACAAAATAAGCTTCGAATCATCCATTTCATTCATGCCTTCAATATTACCAAAGTTAGAGGTCTTCCAATCAATATTTTGTAATGGTTGCAAAACGGTATCTGTCGGATACAGGGGGGAGAGCCATTAATCCTTCCCATTGAAGGCTTTAAGGAACCAACCTGGACAAATACCCAATGTTCCAACCCTACCTTCCCGTGGTGCATCTGTTAGTAAGCATAATTTTACAAGCTGAACTAAAGGAGGGGCTACTCATCCATTAGCACTGGTCAGCTTGATGAGTTATTGGCCGAATTTGGTATAATTTTCCTCTATTCAATACCTAATTCCCTCTTTACCCTTTCCTATCCAGTCCAATGACTGAACTCTTACTTTCTTTGACCCCGACAGTATTAGAGCATTCGAGGCCTAGGGGTTCATTTCCCTTTCCTTCCTCCTCTTTCTACTTTTCTGTTCCTAGTGCTGACCTGCTATGGCACTAAAATCGTCCTCCAGTGGCTTAAGGAGGGAAAGCTGGTGATCAACAAGATCTCCCAACTAGGTCCAATGGACCCGTCGACCAACAGCAGGTGTGGTCCTCCAGACATTCTGGGGGTTGTGTGTGAATGAAGTAGCCACCAAAACATTAAAATATGGTGTTCACTTAAATCGGCTGCAACTTGCCAATATATCAGTCTCCTAACTGTCCATTGTGCAACTCAAATCAAGAAATGGATTCAGAACATCTCAAAATCTGTGCGTCAGTGGCTAACCATGATAATATCTTTGAAAAATATTGGAGTGCAAGAGGTGAAATGACTTTACTGTCAAATGCCTGGCATTAGAAAACAACAATAACAACATATTTTGTCATGGCATGACCTTCTTTATTACGATCATGGCCCATATAGAAATCCGTCTAGAATTCTCTGGCCAGAATTCTGGAAAATTCGAATAAGTTAATAAGTATCTACCTTCATTCTTCTTGTCGTCAATGCCTCAGTTGTTTTCTTTGCTGGCTGACATTGGTATGAAAAACACAGTTTCGCCAATTTGTGGGTCAAGTGACAAATGGAATTTAAAAGATGCCCTAGAAACACTACAAAAATTACTATCATGACCAACGTGCTGCACTTAAGGAGGAAACCGTAACCTCTGGGATTTGTAATACACTGATTGAGCAAAAGCGTGAGTAGCATGCCTGGGAGAAGTCAGCACATCCACTTAAAGATATGCAGCATAGTAAAGTTATGCACCAGTCGATATTTTTTAAGTTCCCAAAAAATAAACAGAGAATTCAAAGATCACAAACCATGACTTACAATGTAATTATCAAAGACTTCACACTCTGTGGTCGATGAATATCAGATAAAAAGGTAGAGTAGTGATACTATGCACAAATTATGCATGACTGCTTTCATCTTCTGCTAATTAGTAAACAAACAGGTTACATTAAAATGTGCAAGTAATTATCTCGTAAACATTTCAACCAGAGACTTCCTAGGAAATCTTCTGCGATATTGTTTCCATAAAGATGGCTCGATGATCATCTCACAATCATCCATTTCATAACATGGGTACATAAATATCTACTGACTGCATTAGTTCAGTCTTCCATATAGTATTATTATACACCTAATACTTGTTGACACTGCAGTTCATAAAAGTGGAAAGAAAATGAAGAAAGGCCTTGCATGGGAATACGTTTTCTGAAGTCCCAATGTACTGTGAAGAACTTCCCTGTTTTATTAAATTACCATATTTTCTCGAATACCCCTACACTTCTTCCCCAAATATAATAAAAATCCGTGGCACCACACTCCTTGAAGGGCCCAGACCAACCAGTTGGCTGCTGGCCTCACGTTCACATGCCGAAGCAGAGGTGGACGACCATCCAACCAGAATGGAGGTATCATGTGGTTAGCACGGTAACCCCCTCAGCCATTATAGCTTGCTTTCGCTACCTATCGTAGCTCCCCAAGTGCATCACAATGCTGGATGGTCCCATACACTGGTCGAAATTTCATGAAAAAATTTCTTCTCCTATGAGGACTTGAACCAGCGCACATACCGTAATGCGAGTCCTAGACAGGATGCCTTAGAACACGATGCCACAGCACGAGACTTTTTCCCAAATATACAAGTGAAAAACACAGGTGCGTGGCTTATTCAAAATGAAGTTGCCAATATTGCCCAATTCTCCTGGTGCGCAATTCCTAAGGTGGTAGCACAAGCCATTATCTTCCTGCGCGGATATTTCAATTGTTAACATTGTTAAATGGCGTTTGGATTAGCAGTGCATGTGTCAGAATCAAGTTCAAGTGTGGTAACTGTATAGTTTGTGCGTCATATTTTCAATTCTGAAAATGAGTATCACTAAAGGTATGAGATTGCAATCCTTTACTTGCAGCGAAAAACTTAAAATTGGAGGAACATGGAATTGTGTGCTATTGATGTTGCAGCTGATTAAGTATGACAATTGATATGTGTGTGCATAAGATAGTTTTGAAATGCATACTGTTCCAGAATAAAGCTTATTTTTTTATTGTTAAATGAACAGAATTTGTGTTTAATTGTTTTTATTTGTTGTGAATACATTTGATTTGTTGAAAGTTTTTTATTTTTATTTTATTTTTTATTTTTTTTTTTTTTGCCTTTAAAAAATGGGGTGCATGGATTATTTGAGGGTGCGAGTATACGAGAATATACAGTATTTCATTCCCATACTCATACTTTCCCAAAATGCACAAATCACTAGTTGACCAAAGGAGTCAGCTTACCTGGAATGTGTATGCTGCTTAGCTTATTTAAAGCCACACCACGGACAAAACCATACAAACTGATCAAACGATCCACCTTTGGATTCTGTCTAATTAGTTCTGGGGGTGTCAAGTCTTCAAGTCTGTCCGCTGAAAGGAGATTTTTTAAAGTAATAAAAAATTAGCGCTATTTCAATATAGAAAATATTACTTCAACAAAAGCACAAACACTCACACATTACATACAATTCAGTAACAAGTTTCGTGTGTGTCCTAGTTCATTTGTAATGTCCTGCATTCTGAAGGAGATATCAAAGAGTGGGGATGACTGACAGGATCAGGACTGGGATACTTCTTAAAGAAACTACGAGTAGTAATGCAAGAAACCATATTGTCTTACTTATGCAAATCTTTGCAATGAAATCTCAGAACTTCAACTGTCCTTTTGACCCATTGTTGGAATCCATGTTGCTAATACAATAGAACTTGGTTATAGCGACCTCGTTTTATGCGACATCTCGCCTATAACGTCAAATATTCTGTGGTCCCAACTAATTCCCCATAAGACCTTGCTTAATACGACAAACGCATATGCGTCTACCTCGCATATAACGTCATTTTGAACCTCAGTTTGGAATAAGATTTTCTAAGAACCAAAGTATTTTAAGATATATTTTGTTGAAATCTGGTAACCTAGCAAATTCTTTACTGTCCCCATGTGTCATAGACCCCTGGAAGCAGGCAGATTCCCCACACCATTGTAACCCGCCCAAATTCATGTGGAATTAACGGTACCTGTGTGCGATCAATTTCGATAGGAAGTTTTCACTAAGTACACGCATTTTAACGCAGTATGGCCACTAGAAGAAAATTTTTAATATTGGAAGAAAAAGTTAAAGTGATTCATCAAATTGAGAATGGGATTAAAAAATCTTACGTGTGTTGTGAGTTTGGCATACTTAATTTCACAATCCAAACGATTTGGAAGAGCAAGTATAAAATTGTTGCTGCATTTGAACAGAATGGATCGAAGCTAGGGGAGGGGGCAGTGAAACTGTAACTGAAATAATGAACATACTTGTAGAATGTAATTTAGAAAGTGTGTATTGGGCAAGTAGGAGACAACAGAGTAAAATGACTGAATACTTCACTCTGAAGTAAAGAAGTTTGGTAAGAACTGAACAAGCTGTTTTAATACAGAATACTGTACTTATAATTGTACATGTATTTTACGAAGGGGATCCAGGAAATAACGACCGTTTTGTTGTAATAATTAAAAAAATATATATTTATTTGAAAAAACAAAGTCTGTTACATAACTGAAGCTTCCTTTACTTCTCTACATAATCACCACCTACATTTAAACATTTGTCGTATCTGTTCACTAGCTTTAGAATTCCCGTGTTATACTCCTCTGCCGCCAGTTCATTAAGCCAAGTGTTCACTGTCTTCTTCAACTCTTCATCACTTCCAAAACGCGTACCACCCAGAAAGTCTTTCAGTTTAGTGAAAAGGTGAAAATCGCTAGGAACAAGGTCTGGACTATAGGCCGAATGATCAAAGATTTCCCAACCGAATTGATCCAGCAATTCTCGAGTTGAAGCAGCAGTGTGCGGGCGGGCGTTGTCGTGAAGAAACACAACTCCTCTCGAAAGCATTTCTCGCTTCTTGTTTTGGATGGCTCGCCGTAGTTTTCGTAAAGTCTCACAATAACGATTTGCATTGATCGTAGTGCCTTTTGGCATGAAATCCATGCGATCCCAAAAGACAGTAGCCATGACTTTTTGTGTTGAGAGAGTCTGTTTGAATTTTCTCGGTTTCTTGGGTGATGAGGGATGATGCCACTGACGTGATTGGCGCTTGGTCTCTGGGGTGTTGTGAGACACCCAGGTCTCATCACCAGTCACAATTTGATCAAGAAAGACGTCTCCATCTGTGTGATATCGCATCAAGAATGTCAATGCTGATGCCATTCTCTGAGTTTTGTGTTGGTCACTCAGTTGCCGTGGAACCCATCGTGCACAGATTTTGTGGTAGTCAAGATGTTGCGACACAATTTCACCAAGCAAAGAACGAGAAATGTCAGGAAAGGCAATATGCAATTCGTCGAATGATGTGCGCCTGTCTTGCAAGATTCTGTCGTTCACTTTAGTCTTCAGGTCTTCTGTGATGAGTGATGGGCGTCCGGGTCGAGTTTCATAGTGGACATTTGTTCGCCCATTGTTGAATATTTCGCACCATTTTCTCACATTTCTTTCATTCATTACGGTATCACCATACACTTCTTTCAATTGCCGGTAAATTTCTGCAGGTTTCAAGTGTCGGGCATTCAAAAATCGAATCACACTCCTCACCTCACAGTCGGCGGGATTATCAATCACGTCGTTCATTTTGAAGTAACACAAAATGCACAATGGCGACTTGCAACCAGTACTCACAACATTATGAGAACACATGTTAAGGAAGCCAGTTGACCTTCAAACAAGGAAGGGGAGTCAGCTGCACGGCGGGTATGTGCGAATGGTCGTTATTTCCTGGATCCCCCTGGTATTATGTTCATGGTAGGCTTAAAAGTGAATACATAAATCTAAAATAAGCCTAATTATGTTTGTTATTTTTCATTTTCCACCTCACTAGACTGATAATATTAATGTCGGTTACTAAGACACTCGTTTATAACAACATGATTTTTAAGGTCCTTTGGATGTCGTTATAACCAAGTTCTACTGTATTATGCTGCTTCTTCCATCTAAACAACTGCTTCATCCCCCAGTATTTACTGTATTTTCTAAAATTTCCATCTGTCTGCAGAATCCAATTCAATGTTTTCTCATAAGGAAAAACAGATCAGCTATTTATGTTTACTGCAACCCATTCAAACACTTTCCACAAAACCAGCGACAAAATGGAAGTCCTTAACCTTTACCCTGTACAGAAACACAAATCTCCCTGACAGGGCTGTAAAATTAGGAACTGAACATTATGATGTGTGCATTGTACATGCTACTCGTCTACTTAAAAAAAACTGATTACTATATGACAGAAAGACGTAATGTTACCTAGAATGTATGGATGGGTGGTCCTCCACGTAAGGGGTCTAAATTTCATCACAGATATAAATCTTCCAAGATTCTTAACTTCATTGCGAAGATATTCTCCATGCAACAATCCTGAGAGATAAAATAATTTAGCCCCAGCATACACTTCTGCCCAGAAGCGGTGCTTTAAAGTTTTCTTAGTCTTTTTTAACTGCTTGTTGTTTTTCAGCATGTCTAGATGAGTCAGCACCCCCATCACTCTCGGCATTCCATGAACCTAAATAAGAATATACATAAATACAAATTATACAACCAAAAACTACATTAAAGCAGGAACAGTATTAATCACACATAAAGGAATACACACAGGGTTATGTGCTGTCGTGGTGTTCAAAAATCCTGGGGCTCAACCCCGAGAATAACTATACTGAGATTTTTTTGTAGTTTTCATCAGTTCCTCTAGCAAATGTAGTGCTAATACTTTACAAATGACTTCTTTCGAATACCTTTCTTTCAAGAATTCATTAGCATCTCTTCATTTCATCAATGATGATTAGGGAGCGGATTATTATGTGCTAAAAAAGTACGAAAATATCTGGTAAAAACAAAAAAATATTTGTTTTAAATATGACAGAAATAGCTTACTTAGCTTGGAAAAAAAAAAAAAAAATGTTACTAGGTACTCCCGAGAATTGCAGTGAACAACAAAGGTCATCTCCAAATTCTCCATCACAATTGCATGCCGATTATCTCTGAACAACGACTTATACTGTGAAAACGATCTTTCCACATCACAGGACGTCAGATGTGCATATTTAAAGAGAGGAATGTCACAAACACATACACCTACAGGCACACCCTCCAATACTTGAGCAACTTTACACATTTTTTATATCGACTGTTTTTCCCAAACACATTCTGGAATTTGTCCCTTAGTGATTGTGCTTCTGAACCTGGTAGCGAGTCTAGTTTAATTTCCACGGCACGCACCTCCCTGTTTCAGACAACAGGTTTTTGGATGTTTCGAGTTATTTTATGGTGTCACACAAAAACCTTAGATTTGCTAATAGGAAAGCCAAATCGTTTTTTAAACAACCATTTTTCAGTATATCTTGAAGGATATCGACTGACAAAGCCTGATAACAGGGAATCACAACAAGACGTATTGCCTTACTTGATGGACATGAGTGAGAGGCGAGAGATTTGTTTAAATTAAATAATGTTCATACCTGAGCTCTTATCTGTTGTGTTTCACAAACAAAGCGTGGAATGAAATCATCTTCAGCAACAATAAACATTCCTAATTATGTGTTGCAAGATCTCTCCTCCTTGTCGATGTTAATTTATTCTCTAATAATAACACTGATATGCTCCTTGCAGTTCTCAGAACTTGTGGCGATACTATTACAAAAATGGATCACGGATACACCACACAGCGCTTAGAAACACGAAGCAGCCAAGAATTCTTAAAAAGATAACGTACTTCTGAGTGACATAATTGATTTAGTTTTAAAATGTTTAAAAGTTCTTGTAAAAAATTATTTAAGTAAAAAAAAACTCCAAGATTTATGTGTTTATAATAGATTTCCTGAAAATATGTATTTACATAATTTTTTTGTGAAAATATGCGTTTTTATGTGAAATAAAATTCGGGTTTTAAACTTGAAACTTCATGTTCGGAATTTTCAACTTTGTTAATTGTGTTTTATCACACGCAAAAATAATATTTAATTACACTAGAAACCCGCTCCTTAATGATGATGAACAGTTTTAAGCATTGTCAAATAAATAACTAGACAAATATGTGCATACCTAAATAAGCAAATACAATGCACTCTTAATTTCTTATAGCTTACCCCAGCAGTTATAAGTTTAGCTTACGCATCTTATACTATACACACTAAGAGACAAACAAAACTGGACTCAACTATTCCCTAAGGAAGTTCAGTTTCATATTGGGTCTGGCAGTCATTATAAGCGAGACTTTTCTTCCTTTACTAAACAAGAGTGAGTGTTTATGGTTCTCACATATTCATTAATTCTGCCCACATGTACAAAGAAGGTTTGCAGAGAATTCAAGTGTCAAAGTGTCTTCCTCATTCTAGAGTGCATCATCTTGTTCGAAAATTTAAAAAGGCTGACAAAAAATGTTTTGGCCTAGAACAATTGAATAAAGTAATGCACATTAAGTATGTTAATTTTATTTTTAAAGTAATCAAATTTAGTGGTATGATGAGTGACTGTCCAAGAGATTCTTTTGCGACATCTTGTAAGCTGGTAGCAGAGCTATGGATAGTGGATGAATTGCTATTATCGTTGGTATATACAGAGTCTCTGAGAATATTGCGATTTTGTATGGAAAAACTCAAAAGGCTCCAATTTTTCAGTATTTAAAAGTGTATGTTCTCCCTTAACAGTTCTCATGTGAATAAAAAAAAAAAAAATTAATTGCATCAAGTAACAAGATGCATGCCAAGTATTCCTATTATTCATTATCAATTAAATTTAACAAATAAATATTAACTAAAGAACAGAAACTTTACTCTTATCATACACAAGCAGAGAACCCAAATAATCAACATTACCTGACAAATATTCAAGAATTCAAAAATCTCCATTTCAAAACCAAAGGAAGCATCAACCAGAAGTAAAACTAAGTCTGCAACTTTTGCAACATCAATCATACTATTTATGTCATTGTTGCATTCAAGCAATGTAATTCGCCTTTTTTTACCTGAAACAATACAAACAAACATGAAAAATAGACATTTTATCATGTACATTGTACATCTATGCAATGCTAGAATGTTATATCTTTAAAAGTAAAGTAAATGCATGGATGGATTCCCACAGCCTGGGTCATCAGTGTTGCCACATTAGGAAGTTCGTACGAATTTCATGTTCAGTGAATATTCAAACTGAAAATTAGTGTATTTTTGTGTTAAGTGATGTGTTTTAATAAAGAAAATCCACACAGTTTATGTTATTTAGTTATGATCAAGTGACTGAGAAATAAGCTTCATATGACTGCAGTTTCAACAGGTTGGCATCATAAAATATGAACAGGTAGGTTTTTAAAATATTTATTCAATTATCCGGCAAAATCTCGTATCTGGAACTTGTCTGGTTCCACTGGTGTCAGTTAAGGGAGATTCTACTGTATTATTATTTACTTATTGCCAATTTCACACAGGTCAAGAAGAGACATAACTTGAAAACATTAAATGATCCTAAAATAAACTTCATCTTATGATGTTGGATGACGTATATACGTCTGTTGATGTGACATATTAATGAATATTTAAATACTTATATAGTCACAATCATACCATGGTATTTAAATATTCATTAATATGTCACATCAACGGATATATATACGTCATCCAACATCGTAAGATGAAGTTTACATTTACAATGTTTCTTTCCACCCATAAGCAGTGCTGACTAGATCAGACGCTATGGACAGTACTCTATAACAGAGTTGCCAGTATGAAAGGATGATTTCAAGCCTTTGGCGTGAAACGAACTCGATAGCTCAGTTGGTAGAGCACCTGACCGGAGTACAGGAAGTCGCAGGTTCGAATCCCACTCGAGGTTGTGGAATTTTTCTTTCATACCATGGCATGATTGTGACTATATAAGTATTTAAATATTGATCCTAAGATGTTACATACAAATTATGAACTAACCTGAAACGAGGGTTATTGGCCCCTTTATACTCGTAAGTGGTTGTTTTGTGAAACTCTTTATCAGACACTGAATAAGAGTCGTTTTGCCAACTTTAGGAGGTCCAACTACAGCAACAATAACTGGTGGTGGTTCAATTGGTGTACGATCTACTAAAGGAATATGTTGCTTTTTAGTTTCAATATCTTGCTTCCTGGAAATAAAAAAATATATATACATAACAGTATCTTCAATTGTTTAATATACAGCAAGCAAGTACATTTAACTTAACACTACTACTTTATTCTTCTTTATACTTTTAATTGAAGAGTCCACTGCAAGAATGATGGATGTCATTTGGAATACATTTTGCAGGAGAAGCAATTGAAAGTTTGAAATGCTTAGCGCTCAAAGCTTAACTGAGATTTTCCGATCATTACTGGACAATGACTATCAGTGTTAATGCCATATAACTCTCTATGTACATTATGTCTTAAGCTATGCATTGACAGTCTTGGTTCATTTTCGACAAGAAAGTGACATCCATCATTCTTGCAGTGGACTCTTCAATTATAAATGCAACACTGTCTGTAAATTTCTAACATATAAGTATAGCTGACTCCAGCTCCTCCAATAAGTAGCTATAGCTGAACCCCATAGAGCATGCATGGAGCAATCTTGGTAGGCGAAATCGGAGAAGAGAAGTATCTCTGGAAACTCTGGAAGATCTCCGAGAAGCTCTCATATTAGAATGGAGGAATATCGATCAAGAAGAGATTGCTGTCGTCATCTGCAGCATGCCTCATTGCTTGGAACACGTTATTAGAGCTCGAAGAAGAAATACACAATATTAAAAATAAAAATCGGAAGGAGAAGAAGATGCCAGAAAAAATGACAAAGGCAGAAACTATGTTAATTTAATGTAATTTAGTTATCAAATAATTTAAAATAAAAAAAAACAAATGAAAATGTCTGTACTTGTTTATTCTTTTGTTTTCTACATACTCGTAGCTAATGATCCTTATACAATATAAAAATTCCATATTCGAGGCATAAAATACAGGTAGGACCATAAGTCACGTTACCCCCTGTAATGTTTTAATACTTTCAATTAATCAACTGCGGTTGCTGTAGCAAAAGCATTCAGGAATATAACAGAAGATTTTTCTTTGCAAAACCTCTCGTCGAACATGGCGTCGTATTCAGTTATGTCAGAATAACGACAGTGCACACATATCTTCTGGATAAATAAGGTATGCATATGTATATGAGTCGTTAGTTAGTTAGTTGTGAAATAAACAAATTGAGGAGGGGGGGTAACGTTACTTAAGGTCCACTCTGTACAGTTGAGACCGAAAATATGAGGTGTTCTGTTTTTTTAACCAGCAGTGTAAGCTTATAACCAGTTGTTTCTAACTTGCATACCAACACCAGTATGTATTGTGCTCCTGTCTGGATGATCGTGAACACCTAATTCCCTCTGGTAATTTATGTCCTTTGCATCGCTATGATCAAGTTGAATTAATATTAGAGGAGAAAAATTCGCTCCGGCGCTGGGGATCGAACCCAGGTCCTTGGTTCTACGTGCCAAGTGCTCTCACCATTGAGCTACATCAAAGTCCAATCCACAGCACCGGACTTCGGCGTAGCTCAATGATGAGAGCACTTGGTACATAGAACCAAGGACCCGAGTTCGATCCTTGGCACTGGAGCAAATTTTTAATAATAATAATAATAATAATAATAATAATAATAATAATAATAATAATAATAATAATAATAATAATAATGATTTATTTAACCTGGCAGAGTTAAGGCCATATGCCCTTCTCTAATACTCAACCAGAAGTAAAACTGCGTTATTAAAAACACTACTAATTTACAAAGTACACTACAATTTTACACACAAAACTGAATAAGATAATAATAATAAAAATGTGAACAACAAGTAAGTAGAAATCAAACATAATGTATAACATACAGAAAGAAAAAAGCATAATAAAATGTGAACAGCAGGTCAAAATAAATTAAACATACTGTGACAGCGACGTGAGATTCGAACTCACGACCAGCGTCCCGCATGAAAGCAGATCGCACAGGCTGCACGGAACATTGAGTGACGTCGCGCGGTGGAGAGAAGAGAGAGGGTGTATTACGTCACGCGACGAGTTTGCGCGCGCATCTGGTGCTGGTAGAGAGGAGAGGGCTCTGGATTTCTCTGGAATGCCATCTCTAGAGACGGGTGGAACCTTCGAGGTTACGTCGGTGTGGTTATAAATTACGGTCGCGAAGGAACGACAGCAGTTTCAGAGTTTCCAGTTTTCAATTATTCAGTCAGTGAGAAAGCCAGAGCAAGCAAGCCAGCCGGAGTTCGACTCGAGTGTGCGTCCGCATCTGCGTCAGCATCCGAAGGCCTGAGTTCGAGTGCAGTGGACCGCAGTTGGAGGGACCTGAGTTCGAGTGCAGTGGACCGCAGTTGGAGGGACCCGAGTTCGAGTACAGTGAACTGTCTCTGAAGGTCTGTGGTTCGAGATACTGTGAACTCGAGTGACTGAGATAGAAGAACTGTGAACATGAGAACTGATAGTTCTGATTTGTAAATAGTGCTTTGTAAATATTAGTTAAGATTAACAGTTCATTGTTGTTCGTACTAGTCCAAGTAAATTGTCATTGTCGTCGGTGGAGTGCTATAACGAATATTGTGTTGAGTGAAAATCCAATTGTTGACGAGGGCGTTTAAGGCGAATTGTAGAAAGGAATTATTGTTGTGACGAATAAATTACATTGTTGTAACTAATAAAATTCACAATACAAAGTATAAAGTATAAAAAAATAAGACAATTATTGATAATAATAATAATAATAATAATAATAATAATAATAATAATAATAATAATGATAAAAAATAATAATAATAATAATAATAATAATAATAATAATAATAATAATAATAATAGTAATAATAAAATAGTGCAGTACAAAGCATACAATGAATACAATATTTTTAAATACACACAGTTAGGAAAATTATGATTATATATAGCTCAACTTATCACATTATAGATATACCATTATCGGAAAGTATGAAAACAAAAATATAAAATAAGTTAAATATCACTAGAACATAAAAAAAAAAAATGTGAATACGTGGTAACATGCAATACAACACTTGTCATAATAGTAAGTTAGTTTGGCAACTCGTCATAAGATAATTTTCTAAATTGGATTTGAAAGATTTCAATGTTCGGCAGCCCTTGACTTCATGCGGCAGAGAGTTCCTGTGACGAGAGGTAGCAACAGTGAAAGATGAGGAATACAGAGATGATGTGTGAAGTGGAATTTCTAGCGTGTTATCGCGTTGTAATCGAGTATTAATATTATGATAGCGAGAGAGAGTATGAAAACGAGCAAATAAATAATAGGGGGATGAAGTGTGCATAATTCGATATAAGAGAGAAAGTGAGTGCAGATTTCTCCTCTCATGTAACCTAAGCCATGAAAACTTCTCGAAAGAAGGTGAGGTATGATCGTAGTATCGAACATTTTCTCCTCTAATATTAATTGTTACCATAATAGATGTATTCTGTAGGACCAAAAATAATAATCTTTACGTAGAATGACAGAGTTTGTTAACCAGTATTTTTTCACAAAGAACCGCAGTTGCTGTAGTGTGTACTGCATCTTCAATGACAATGACTAGATTGCTATGTAACGCAAAATGACAAAGAACAAGCAGAAAGTTGCAAGTTGCAAAACAGCTGCACCATCTCGTGATGCACAATGCTAAAGCTCCCACGTGACACATGAATGAAAACTTCATGGCTCCTCCACATAATTTGAAATGAAAATGAAACATTCCTATTCAAATGAATGAGTTTTATATTAATCAATCTGTATTTCTCATCTATTTATAATAGATGTGTTGATTTATCTAGTAAAGATCATGACGCCAACCTGTGTTCTGATTAATTGTTTAGCTATAGTTTTAGCTTGGGTTTCAGAGGCAGAGGTTAGAATTAGATTTATAGGGTCCAATGGTTTTGTTTATGTCCAAATTACTCTACAGTTCTACACAATCTTCGATTTGTTTTAAAGCGAATAACAATGATCAGGTATCCTGAACTTCTGTCTACTTTCGTGGCTTGAGTTTAAACTTCGTGAAAAATATCTCTCCTGCTAGATAATATGGCCCCTACTGTCTTTCTTGAATGAGCATACATAATTTTGGTGCTTTGAAATCAATGTCCACAAAGACCAGGCATCATTGTGTATCCCACAGGCAATGTAGATCAAAGATAATAAAAGCAGGTGGGGCAAACAATTGGTGTCTTAAAGATAATTCATGTCAGTTAAGTGAAAAAATCGTGAATAAAAAAAAAAAAAACACCTTACAGCCAGGTTAGCATTTTACTTCAAGATGGGAAATCAAAAGTATATTTTAATTCTCCAAATGAAAAGTCAAAATGCAAATCATAACATATATCATTCAATTAATAGTACATTATGCAACGAGCCTATAATGGTAGTAATTAAGACACAAGTATGATTGTTTATGAAACGAGCGCAAGCAAGTTTCATAATTTTCATACGGCGTCTTAATTACCATTATAGGCAAGTTTCATGCGACTTTTTATGCTCGACCATATTTCTAACTTGAAAGTATTGAAAATTAGGTCTTTTTATGGTTATGTGCGAACTGACCTGAATTGTGAAATATGCGCAGACGCGAAAATATTGATTTTTTCCGAGGCCGAATGTCATTGACCTTGGCACAGAATAAGAATGAACATTACTCTGATATAACCTGGAAATTGATTTAGAATTGAAAAACGAGATGATAAATTGAATTTATTTGAATATTATTTACAATTAACGCTAATTATTATAGTAACAGAACATAACCTTCTGCGACAGTATTGGATTTCCAGCCTCCGTGACTTTTTGCTAATTGTCTGTCGATTGCATATCCGAGAATAATCGATATAACGGTACAAAGCTGACTTGTGATCAGCTGAAGACCTGTACTTTAATGAGTAGGTGTACTTTAATGACATGCATTAAAGGACTGCTACCAGGTCTATAATTACTACATTTCGGCATGGTCGAGCATAAAAAATATAAATTATAAATTAAGCTCACCTTCTGAATCGTCGTTCAGCTCGTATTGCTGAATTAAATGTAAAAGCTTTAGGGTTTTTCTGTTTATCTGTTAGCTCCTGAACATGTACATTCTTAGCCTTTTTCTTCTCTGCTTTCCGACCTGCAAAATTAAACATGTAAAATTTTCGCACATACAGTACATTGAATTGAATACTTAATTAATATCACTCAATAAAACAATTGTATTCCAATGGAAACCATCCCATTGTGGAATCCTGGGAAACGAGAATGCAGATGCTTTAGCAAAGAAGGGCAGCACTGCTACTTACAGACTTGTTACTAAATCTACGTATTACCCTGTGAAAAGATTTATTAAATCTACATACTTAGACTTCAACAAACAAAATTTGATAATACAATCTCAAGGGAAAAATGGAACTCTCTGCATCATAATCCACAGTTAATTCCCGATTTACCATGAAAAGCTGCATTTAGATTGGCAACAGGCCATGATTGTTTGGCCAAACAACTGCATAGAATTGGAATATATCAGTCCCCTAACTGCCCATTGTGCAACTCAAACCAAGAAATGGATTCGGAACACCTCAAAATCTGTGCTTCAGTGGCTGGCCATGATAATATCTTTGAAAAATATTGGAGTGCAAGAGGTCAAATGACTTTATTGTCAAACGCCTGGCATTAGAAAACAACAACATACTTATACTATAATACACTTTTGGAATTAGCTTAGTCGCACTCATTTCATACCAATACTGGCATGCATTAAAATGCAATACATAAATTAATCACGATCTACAAACTATTACAGTATATGTGTAGTGGAAGGAGGACATAAAACATAACAGCCAACACAGCAGTACGTTGCATCCAGATCAGGGACTCAGGTCTGGACCGTAGAGTGTTAATTCACCAACTCCCAGTCAAATGATACAAGCAGCCATCATGTCTCAGCTGCAGTACATGAGCGAACATTATCATGCACCAATAACTCCCTTAATCACAGTACACCACGTCTTTTGTTCTGCATAGTGTGTTGCAACTTCTTTACAGTTTCACAGTACAATTTTGCATTGAGTTTCATTTCCTTCTTGGCACCATTTTAATTATAATAACAAAATTCCCACCCTGTCCCAAATAGTAGTTGAAACGCAGAAGCTTCTTAACACATTCAATGGGAAACTGTGGATTACTCCATCTACAACTCAGATCTGGTACTAAGTTACTTCCGTTTGTTCATTCATTTAAAGAGTATCTTGTCTTTAAGAAGTTTGACAGTCTATAACGGAGACTGACAAATGCACAAACTGTTTAGGGCCCGGTTTCTCCAACCTTTGTTAAATTATAACAGTGTGTTATTCCATTTTAACTGTAAACTTAACAGTTGAAGCATTTCTTCAACTACTGTTAGTAGTAACAGGCTGTTAAAACCTATGTTAATTTAACTGCCCAATTTCATGCAGTTAAATGATTTAACTCTCTGTTAGCATAGAAGTATTCAATATGGCTGGTGCGTTAGATGCTGAACTTATATATCTTGATTATTTAGAAAATGATATCCATGAATACAAAAACAGAGGGGGTGATTTCTGTGATTTGACAGATTAGAAGTTCATACAAAGGTATAGGCTATTTTCTGCCAAGCCTCACTTTTCTCTTTCAACTTAAATCCGTTTGTTTGTTTATTCTCATTAATTGGTTTATACTGCGAAATATTTCCAGCAGAAGGTTTCTTTCGAACGAAGAGAAATTAGTCCTGCGATTTCTATTTGTTCCAGTGTTTTCCATTTCATAACAGCAATACCAATACGCCGCTCCAAGCTATTGTGATACGAACGAGGAAAGAAGCAGATCAAACCTGAGAGAATAGAAAGACTTCTATCCTCTCTGAATCAAACAATGGAAACAAGCGAGAATCGCAATTGTCAGAGTTTAGAAAACAGAAGTGAGCCTATACTTGGTTATAGGTTATGGTTAACTCTAGAATCTCTGGTCCTAAAATGTTAAAATGTGAAATGTGAAGTTGAAGAAACGCAATATTTTTAACAGCAATTCAGACTTTCAACTTGCAGTTAATTTACGCTATGTTAGGTGCATTTTAACAAAGGTTGAAGAAACCGGGCCTAAGTGATGTAAATCAAGCTGAAAGCTTGATTAGCATAATACACGTCACTGTTCGTTAACAGAAAACCACAATTTAAGTCACACAAAGTTAGTGTGCACTCAATGTAAGTTACTTGACGGTTGTCAGACCACTTCGAGGTCTGTGGATACAGAGGGAAAAATTGGACTGGTTTTTGGCAGAGTTCCTGGGTAGCTCAGTTGGTGGAGGGTTGGTACATTTAACCAAAGGCCCTGGGTTCGATGTCCGGCCCGGAACAATTTTTCTCTCGAAATTGTTTAAGTGATCACTGTTCAAAAGGTACCTAGTATGATAAAACACATTTAGGCTAACTAATCTTTTACTTTACTTAACATAGGCCCAATTCCAAATAAAATTGTTTTGTTATTTTTGTCGTAAACACTGTAAAACGTCACTGTGCTCGCGCAACAACAGAGCAAGTCACGTTATGTGGATTCCACACTTAGCCATGTAATTACACAGAAAATGTCCATCTATAAGTAACTGTGGAAGACATCGTGGAAAGGCAACAAAGCCACTGCATGCTGAGTCAATGTAAGGTTACTCAAACAGCAATACTACATGCTAACATAAATTCCTGATATAATGGCAACCCTAAAGAAAATGGGTCCCGGTGGCATGATTTGTTCAATGATATCTACTATTTACAGGTTTACTATCAATTCAAAATGATTTATGGGGAGAATGTAGGTATGTTTGGTGACAAATCTCAATATTTCTAACATTATAATCTGAAAAATCCAAGGATGATTAAAAACTTCTTGTCTACTAGTGTGCAAAATTGCATAATTCTACCTTAAACACATTCAGAGAAAAAAGGTACATAAAGTGCACTAATTTAACATGGCGGTGATAGAGACCTACCAAATACCTACATTCTCCCCTTAAGGGGAGAGGATGGTATTTTTTGGTGAAAATGAGTAAATTTAAAAAAAAAAAAAAAAAATTCTTTAAAATACTCTTTGATATGTGTGGAATGCATAGCATAACATTTTGTGGGTATTTGTGCCCTTATCAGAGGTTCAGACGCCATTGTTAAACTTCCTGCGTTATGGATTTTTAAATCACTCGCCCCCTTTATTGTTGTTTCCGGTAAATTGAATTAAAAAAACATATTTAAAATACTCTTTGATATGTGTGGAATGCATAACATAACATTTTGTGGGTATTTGTGCCCTTATCAGAGGTTCAGACGCCATTGTTAAACTTCCTGCGTTATGGATTTTTAAATCACTCGCCCCCTTTTATTGTTGTTTCCGGTAAATTGAATTAAAAAAACATATTTAAAATACTCTTTGATATGTGTGGAATGCATTGCATAACATTTCGTGGGTATTTGTGCCCTTATTGGATGTTGAGACGCCATTGATAAACTTCCTGCGTTATGGATTTTTAAATCACTCGCCCCCTTTTATTGTTGTTTCCGGTAAATTGAATTAAAAAAATATATATTTAAAATATTCTTTGATATATGTGGAATGCATTGCATAACATTTCGTGGGTATTTGTGCCCTTATTGGATGATGAGACGCCATTGTTAAACTTCCTGCGTTATGGATTTTTAAATCACTCGCCCCCTTTTATTGTTGTTTCCGGTAAATTGAATTAAAAAAATATATATTTAAAATATTCTTTGATATGTGTGGAATGCATTGCATAACATTTCGTGGGTATTTGTGCCCTTATTGGATGTTGAGACGCCATTTTTAAACTTCCTGCGCTATGGATTTTTAAATCACTTGCCCCCTTTTATTGGTTTACGGTAACTTCATTTTTTTGCTACATTGCAAGACAAAAATGGATATAATTTCTGAACTATTAAAGATACATGCATGAAATTTACAACTCACA
The DNA here is from genome assembly GCA_025594305.2 of Periplaneta americana. Taxonomy (NCBI): domain Eukaryota; kingdom Metazoa; phylum Arthropoda; class Insecta; order Blattodea; family Blattidae; genus Periplaneta; species Periplaneta americana. The sequence goes on along the minus strand of JAJSOF020000029.1, from coordinate 18,322,224 downwards.
TTCTTTAGACTATTAGGAAACTTTTCTCTGTAACAGAATTTTGTTAATTGATTTCATTTTAAAACTACGTCCGTTTGTTTGCAAGAAAGGAATTCAGAAAAGTGTTATTAAATTTTAATTGTTTATTTTACAAACGTAGGGACTAATATCAAAACTCTGTTACAGTTTGTAGAGCATGCTTTTGCAAGTACACTGCAAAAACTGGATGAATCTACCTTTAAAAATGGTTTAGATATATCGGTTTTAGTAAAATACTGCATTGGGTATATTTTTTTCAAATCTGGGCCCCCAAATAATTTTTTTTTCAAAATGTTTATTTTTGGTTGAGTTGCTACACCTATGAGCTCACTACATACAAAAATTAATATTTTACACCAAATAGGAAAAAAGTTTTAAAAATACCATCCTCTCCCCTTAAAGTTTTCTTATGTACATCTTGCAACCACGACAGCAGTTTCACTGTCTATGATGCACCTGTGTCAGTTTGGAGGGGATTAACACGTTGTATGAACTTCACATGCGCGAAATGTAAGATGAGTTCGCTATAAGTTATATAAGGGGTATAACTGTTGCATGGGAGGTTCATTCCATATCAAATCATCACAAAAAAAAGTGCAATTCTCAACCTTTTTGACGTCAGTAGGCCTAAACTTATTCCACATTTAGATGATGTTGTTGTTGTTTTCTAATGGCAGGCATTTGACAATAAAGTCATTTGACCTCTTGCCACGCCAATATTTTTCAAAGATATTGTCATGGTTAGCCAATGATGCACAGATGTTGAGGTGCACCATGAGCAGTTAGGGGACTGATATATTTCAATTCTATGCAGGCGTCTGGCAAAACAGTCATAGCCTGTTGCCAATCTAAATGCAGCTGCAGATGATTTGCGTGGTAAATCGGGAATTAACTGTGGATTATGATGCAGATTTAGAAGATGTAATTGTGTATAAAAAGTACTAGTTCCTAGATTTTTTTAGTGACCAGCTTTCAGAGTGTCGTTCTTTTACTAATGTCAATATCTGCTTCCACTTTTGACAGATTGAAAGAAGGCCTACAGCCCTATGTAAAGGATTGTACATAGTTATGACAATTTAGTTTTGAAGCACATATTACAAAACTGAAGAGAATTCTCTAACTGTCCTGTCCGTTACTGTGAAATGGCTGATTACGAAAGTTTCATGCTAGTGTACACTCGAACTTTTTATAAGTGTTAATTGTCATGATATGCGCCTTTTCTTATACGAATCTATGACAGGTTAGATTACTTTAGGCTTTTGCTATGCCTTCTATATAGGCCTATGAATCTGACAGATTGTTAGGTTAGGTTAGTTTAGGCTTTCAGTATGCCTTGCATAAACGAATCTGTGACAGGCTAGGTTAGGTTAATTTAGGCTTTTGTTACGCCTTGTACATACTTTTTTTTTTTTTTTTTTTTTTTTTTTTTTTTTTTTTTTTTTGGTAGCGAGCGAGTTTCCGTTAAGGTCGAGAATGTTGACATAATATAAGGTTTGGTTTGTTCAGACCCTTCGTATGCTTTGCATGTACCTACGTTTTTTGGTAGATAAGTCCGTCCAGGAAACGAACCCCATTCGGAATGAAAGAAACCGGGCCTTAAGAAGTAGGAAGCCGTGTCACAGCCAGTGGTAGAATTGGAAATCAATTACTGCCGGTATGCACAGACCTGTTTGTGATACTATTTCGGAGAGTTCTTAAATAGATATTGCTCCTGCACGCGAATTAAATAACGTACTATATAAGACATCACGCATTATAGTAGCAGGTTAGGTTTGGTTAGTCCAGGTTTTTGGTATACCTTGCATATAGGCCTACGCATATTGGTCGGTACGTGGGTATGGACAAATATTTGCCTTACTTTGGTAAGGTAATTGTAAAAAATAACCGTTCATGCTATAAAGTTTGCAGTGGTGTAGACATATTCAACTTCGTATGTTGTGGGCAGTTCATTCCGAGACTTTTCACTTGAAAATCATGTCTGAACACAACTATATCTACAAAACTATAAAGTTAATTCAGTTATTCATAACAAATTTCAGATAGTTTAATCGATTCTGAAAATTTTAATACCTGAATGACGATCCCTATGGGATTTCTTTTTCTGCAATGCATCATCTTCCATTTCACACAATCTTAACAATAATGATTACGTAAATTTAAATTGTCAAGTACTTTAAATTCAAGTACAAATTCTTTATTGTATTATTGAGTAACATTAACAACAATGGATATCCCTTTCACATAATGAAATACAATCATTCCAAATAACCCCTACTACACACGTGCTTTCAACCCAACATCAATCAGAATTGTTTACAATTTGTTCTCGATTCAGAAACACAATATCCCTCACTCTAAATATAAATTTCCCTTTTAGAGACAAAATTTCCCTTCAACAGAAAAGTACAAGGAATACTTTGAGAAAGAAAAGCGCATAAATGTCCATAAAAATCAAAACACTTCCTTCAATGTTTTCACGTTTCAGTACATTGCCCAAGCCGTTGTACCTCTGAATCTGACTTCATTAGAGCTTGAATATGCATGATTACTGATGCTCCCAAAGACGATGCTCCATGGAACATGACAGCTTCTAGCTCGTTAGTAAAAGCAAAAGCCCAGTTCCAAGAGAACTAGAGGGCAGTCAGTGTACACTGACGTTCAAAGGTATCCGACCGACTATTTTATGATCGTGTAAGAGAACTTTCCAACTACGGGATAAGTCAAAATAAAAAATATGACACACAAGTCGTCTATCTTGTTATTTGGTTAGAGTTTCGGTTGTCAAAAAATATGACAAATTGACAAACTTTGAAAGAGTTCCGCTAGTTCTCAATAGGTGGCACAATTATTGGGAGCAGTTAACAAAGTATTTGCCGTTAAAAAGTGTCACGGAAAAATGATTATGTAGATTAAACACAAATTATTCTTTTAATAGACACTATGAACGGTTTCCAGCCAAACTCAGTGTTGTTTCAAAATCAGTAGAGTGGGATGAAAAATTGAATTCTATAACACGGGTATATTTATTTATGATTGGCAACAGTGACTATTATCTTCGCCATCTATTTATTGAAGTAATAACTAAAGAATCCACACTTACACCACAGTCTAATAGATACAGTCACGCAACTCATACGTATAAAATATGCCAACATTTGACAGCTGGCGCGACAGTAGCCCTCTAGCGGCAGGCAAGTTAAAAGTGTGCACACGACTTATGATAACACATCAGAAAACAGGTTTTGCGTAGTTTATTTTATATTTTTATGCTATACAATAAGTGTATATGGTTCTTATTAATTCTACTTTAGAATCCTGGAAGAATTTCACATGCAGCTAATCTACAAGTTTCAGAAGCTGGGAATAAAAGTAATTCTTTCTGCTCCTTACAACTGAATCATAGCTCTGATCACGTATCATGGTTTGAAATAATATAATTGTTCGTGCGTGGTCGGTTAATTCATTCATTCCTAAACATATTTATGAATCATTTGAACTTTGTATTTCCTGTGAGAAGAGTAAAAATTAGTAGCTTCAGAATTGTAGGGCATATCTCGTAGGGTACATCGCGTGGTGAACTCCTCTTCTGATTTCCTGAGAATTTAACGATTTTGCATACCGCAAATTGGGGTAAACTTGAAAATAAAGAAAAGGGGAGGATTTAAACATTAATATGAAGTTCATTATTTTTCCATTTCTTAAGAACCTGTATTTCCTTTATTATTTTGAGTCACAAATAGCGCTGATGTTATGGTTTAAATTTTTATGGCAAGTTTACCGCATTTTACATTACATTTCCAGTTTTCACACATAATGCCTAAGTTTAACTTATCCTACCTATATAATACGTAATTTACATGCACTTACTGTTAATATGCCGTAGGTGAGAACAAATAAATGAACACACAATTTTGTTAAAAAAATTTGTAACTTCAATTAACTCAGAAAATGTAGGCCTAATTTTATTTTCAGAGCAGAAGTGATGTAAGTCAAAAATGGGTAATTAGGGGTTAAAGTAAACATACTGTAAAATACAGCGCAAAGTGGCAGTTAATATTGAATGTATTTAAACTATTAATAGTCGGTGAATAGAACGAAGGATATATTAATTGCTACTTTGCGCTGTATTTTACAGAATTCTTACTTTAAACCTCATTACCTGCTTTTGACTTACACCACTTCTGCACTGAACGGCTCAAATAATCACTGGGAATGTAAAATCAACACCAATAACAGTCATGCAAATTATTACAGAAAAGATTGCTTTTTATATTAAATTTAAAAAGGCTCTTTTATTTCTTGAGAACTTAATACGTCTGCCACATGAATCTACACTAACACATCAGAAATTTATCGACACAGTCTGGATTTATTCAAGAAGTGAATATTTTGCAAAAGGATTACTATACTCCATGAATTCTTGCAAAATTAATACCATGATACCTACTTGAATGCTATATAACATTCAACTTTTTAAAAATATAAAGAAAAAAACACGAATACAAAAATTATGGAATTACTTGCATTAAAAACTGTAGATATATTATCCAAAATCGGAATGGTTACACATTTACACATATGATCTCTGCAAAAAAATAATATACTGTAACAGGTATTTACTTTGTTTTTATTTAAACTGTTCTTCCTGACATACAAATAGGTAACCGATAACTAATAAATGTTTTATAGAACACAATACGTAGGCTATCTATAGCGTGGATTATTGGTTATGACTGAGTTATGATTTTCTCTTGGTCTTTAGGGAATCTGAAGAACGACAAATTCGGAGATTTAAACTTGTTGTTACTGCAATTTTCGTCATTGCACACATTGCCTTTATTCCGACGCATGATTAAAACGTTATTATAACATCTCGCATCCCTTTAAAGCACGTGCTGGTTGTATCAACCCAAGAGGCCTTCAAATATATATCAAGCCCTCTTGTATCAACCCTATGACCAGTGCCTTGCCTGCCGCTTGGGCGCTAGTGTCGCGAATGTTGGCAAAAAAGTGTTGAAGTTGCGCGACTGTATGTATAAGACTGTGACTTACACCAACAAATTATCGATCACTATCGATGAGTAGGTTCGGATATCTTTGAACGCCAGTCTCATGGCGACAAATTGGAAATAAGCGGAAAACTAAGACAGGTGCAACTTTTCAAAATTATTAATTTTTACTAGATAAAATTAGGTCTCGCGCTGAGGTCTAAGGCAGCTTGCCTAGGACTCACGTTATGGAAAGCGTGCTGTTTCGAATCCTCGTGGGGGAAGACATTTTCTCATTAAATTTCGGCCAGTGTATGGGTCCGGTACCCAGCCAGCATCGTCATAAACTTGGGGAGCTACAATAGGTAGCGAAATCCGGTTGCGAATGTCGGCTATAACAGCTCGGGGGGGATCATTGTGCTAACCACACAATACCTCCACTCTGGTTGGTTGATCGTCTACCTCCGCTTTGGCATATGAACGTAAGGCCAGCAGCCGGTTGGTCGGTTTGAGCTCTTCAAGAACCATGACACAATGGATTATTATATTAGATGAATTAGAATAAGAAAATAAACGTTAGGGATGTGATATAGCAATTCCATGGAATACCCCTATACTAACAAACCATTTGCACTTGCTGTAGTAACTATACATTAAATTCGACTAAATTTAACGTATTTTCATTAGCCATATTCAGAATAATCACAACTTCTTTTGATGAACACACACCACTAAGGAGAGACAATTCATAACTGAACACAATTTGTACCACCCCTAAAAAGCCCTGTAACATGCAATCAACATTACCAGCGTGCCATAAACAACTACGAGATATAACTTCAAGAAGTGGACGGCGATTTAGGGACACCATGTATATAACACGTATAAATGTAGAAAAATCAAACAGATGGTGCTCACTGATAAAAGTTACTTTTTTTTGTTTAAAAATACACCATTGATTATGAATTTAATGAATATGAAGTACACTACAGTCAATGCAAATGATTACAACGAAGTGAAGAGAAACGACTAGAAGCATTTCAGATGTGGATATGGAGAAGAATGGACTGTGTGAAATCGACAGCCAGAATGAGAAATGAAGCTTTGCTGAACGCTATATTTTCAGTTTTTGGTGACTGGATAATTAGTACAGGATTGTAGCCTCTTACACGAATAGACGTCTGATAGTTCCATAATGTCTGTTTAACTTCCTTCTATCTTCTACCTAGTTGGGCCAGAAAACAGAAACTGAATTAGTCACTCACTTTTCTGGCAAATGAAGATGGCGTTGCCACACAGATCCTTAAATTAGTTGTATTGTAAATACTTCCGTGTTTATTAGTAATGAACACAAAATCTTTCCTACCTGCCCTCGTGCTCGTGGTGAGGGGAAGGGGAATGCTACTAGCAGTAATTCCATGCCCTGGCCCTGTACTTCCCACGTGCTTCCATTAGAAACATCACAAGTCGATTCTTTCATTGTGGTAACTCTAGATCAGCTGGTCTGAGTTATTGTGATTATTATCTTTGAGAGAAACCTCAAAGATAAAGTTACCGAAATAATTCCCATACTGTAGAAGACCAAAAAACAAATTAAGATATACAATTCAATATTACTGAAGCTGGATTGCAGAAAGTGTCAAATAACTTAAGCGATGCGAGGCATATCTTACTGTAGGAGAAGGCCATTTTCAATGATCTGTGAAGTAAATAGAAGTGTGTATATAATACTGTATGTATTTTGTACACATTTTATGTACTACACATTCATAGGCGCCGAATTCTTTGAAATATTACAGAAAATAACATCCTCTAATGCTTCATATAATATCCATTGAAGTTAACTTAATCCAAGATGGTTGAAAACTACAGCTGTTATGCATTTTTTCTTTTCACTACTTTGTCACCAGCTTTAAGGAACCAACCTGGACAAATACCCAATGTCCCATCCCTACCTTCCCGTGGTGCAGCTGTTAGCAAGCATAATTTTACAAGCTGAACTAAAGGGAGGGGCTACTCATCAATTAGCACTGGTCAGCTTGATGAGTTAATGACCGAATTTGGTATAATTTTCCTCTATTCAATACCTAATTCTCTCTTTACCCTTTCCTATCCAGTCCTCTGACTGAACTCTTACTTTCTTCGACCCCGACGGCATTAGAGCATTCGAGGCCTAGGGGTTCATTTCCCTTTCCTTCCTCCTCTTTCTACTTTTCTGTTCCTAGTGCTGACCTGCTATGGCACTAAAATCGTCCTCCAGTGGCTTAAGGGGGAAAGCTGGTGATCAACAAGATCTCCCAGCTAGGTCCAATGGACCCATCGACCAACAGCAGGTGTGGTCCTCCAGACATTCTGGGGGTTGTGTGTGGATGAAGTAGCCACCAAAACGTTAAAACATGGTGTTCACTTATATCGGCTACAACTTGCTATTTTCACTTACAATCTCAAGGAAAATATGGAACTCTCTGCATCATAATCCACAGTTGATTCCCGATTTACCACGCAAATCGTCTGTAGCTGCATTTAGATTGGCAACAGGCCATGACTGTTTGGCCAAGCATCTACATAGAATTGGAATATATCAGTCTCCTAACTGTCCATTGTGCAACTCAAATCAAGAAATGGATTCAGAACATCTCAAAATCTGTGCGTCAGTGGCTAACCATGACAATATCTTTGAAAAATATTGGAGTGCAAGAGGTCAAATGACTTTATTGTCAAATGCCTGGCATTAGAAAACAACTACTTTGTCACCGGTCAATGGTCCTTGCACTGACTATGAACATGAGCTAGACTGTTAGTTTCACTGCCACTACTACCAATTTATCATTATGTTCCTTTTTATTTTGAACAGTTTTATTTATTAGAAATTTATCCATTATCAAAAGTTACATCGCAATCATCAATCACTTAAAAACACACCCGTCAATGACAATTACCACAAGAAACGATCACTAAAACTGAATGTTGATAATTTGATGATTACTTTCAAATTTAATTGTTTATGAAAAATGCTGAACATTGATAAAAATTTGTTAACTGATATTAGGAAAAAATAGTCTAATACTGTTAACTGAACTGTTAAGTCTGTATTATTATTTGTGCTTGTTCATACTTGACCATCACTGTTTGATCACATTGGCGATACATTTGAAATGAAATCTTCATCTTACGATGTTGGTGACGTATTAATGAATTTAAATACTATTATAGTCACAATCATGCCATGGTATGAAAGAAAAATTTCACAACCTCGAGCTGGATTCGAACCTGCGACTTCCTGTACTCCGGTCAGGCGCTCTACCACTGGGATATCGAGATCGTCTCACGCCAAAGGCTTGAAATTATCCTTTCATAACTATTACAGACTGTTATAGAGTACTGTCCATAGCGTCTGATCTAGTCAGCACTGCTTATGGATGGGAAGAAACTTTACAAATGTAATCTTCATCTTACAATGTTGGTGACGTATAAACGTCCATTGATGTGACATATTAATGAATTTAACTACTATTATAGTCACAATCATGCCATGGTATGAAAGAAAAATCTCACAACCTCGAGCAGGATTCGAACCTGCGACTTCCTGTACTCCGGTCAGGCGCTCTACCACTGAGCTATCGAGCATTTGAAATTGAAAAATAATGTGGATCATAGATAAAGTTGAGTTACAGTTGCATCATGTGTGACAATTTACCGACATCAAATGTAGGAGGAAAGAAAGGGAGGGGGGGCGCACTGTGAACTGCGTCACTAACATGGCCATTGCAACAGCTGACCCCCTTCCTCTATGGATTTAAAATAAAAATAGTTCATTTATCAAACAAATTAATTACTTTTCTTTTAATCTAAGGAATCTGTCTTCAAATTATTTGGAAAGGCGAAGACCCTTATTACTGTAATTTTACTGAGGGGGGGGGGGACCTCCTGGCTTTATAAATTGAGGGGGCAAAAAGTACCCTGCCACTCCAAAGTCAGCAGCTATGTACCAGCAGCTGCAATGAAACATGTAATGCGATCCAATAACATCAGACTCTGTAAGCTTGTGATGAAATGTTGAGTTTACAACACTTCAATGTAGTGAGCACAATTTTAACACTGTAATTATCAACTGTTTGAACTTGTCAGTTTTAAGGACTCAACACACATGAAGACCTCCCTCAAAGAAGGTTGTATATCATATGAAAAAGTATATGATATACAACCTTCTTTGAGGGAGGTCTTCACATCTTGATCATATGGAAAAGCCTTAGAACAATTACACTACCACTTTTTTAATCCTTTATATACTGTTTACTAGAAACTGCAGTGGGAATTGTTTCCGATATCGACTGCTAGTGAAATATAAGGATCACGAAATTTCAAAAGTTGCATCTATACTTTGGACTAAAAAAACTTACTCCTACCCATTGGGGACCATTTTAAATAGCTAAATGCACTTGACTGACCAACAACTAATAACAGAGAAGGTGATAAGAGGTTGCTTAAAAAACTAAAGTAACAAGAGCTCTCACGGACAAACTTTATTTCGCAGATAGATATGATACACAGGAATAGGGCATTGATACGCATTACTTTTCAATATAGTCACCATGCTTGTCCAGACACTTGTTCCAAAAGCAAAACAAGGCACCGATGCTAACATAGAAGAAATCTGCATGAAGTCCCTGAAGTCATGTCATGATAGCTTGCTGAATGGCCGTATCAGTCAGCACCCAGGTGCTTCAACCATCCAAAGAGATGGAAATCACAGGGTACCAGATTGGGGCTGTAGGGAGTTTGATCCAGTACATCTCACTGGAAGTGCCATTTTGCACTATACATCTCAACAAGTCGATAATTTCTGCTGGTGAGGTGTCCTTCAGACACAAAAGCCGATCACACTACGCACTTCTATATTTGACCATGTTTATGTGCGCACAGCCACCTTAAAACTGATATTGCAAGGTCTGATGCAACATTGCGCCATCTAATGGCTGCATGACAAAGCTGTCATCTGCTGCTGCGGTCCTGATGGAAAATTCGAACAAGAGGGGGAATGAATATGTCACCTATGAGAGCTCTTGTTACCTTACTTTTTGAATCAGGTAAATGGACACAAAATTGGATGGGTTGTTAAACAGTATGAAAAAAAGTGGGGAAAAAAAAAAGTACATAATAGGTGATATAAAAGATAAAATGTATTCGGAGGACTGAAGTGTTAGGGTCATTAATTGAAATACCATGCCATACCATAAATTAAATTTCAGCTATACATTTTTCTCGCGCTTTTTTTTTTTCTTCAGAGCCCCATAAAAAGGCATAAATGAAGTCTTCCTGTATTGCAAAAGCTACCAGTTTTTGTTATAGGCTTGGCACATTGTAAAAATCAATACAACTTCTTCTCTTATACTAATAACTTTAATTCAGTTACAATATTGGCACCAATATAAAAATTAACACAAAACATCCAGCTTAACATTATGCCTCGACGTACATTGGAGCTGCAATTCTAATTAAGACTCTTAAAAATTGCACTAATTTATTGTGAAAAATCAAATTATTTCCCTTACAGCTGCTTAGCAGAACTATTAAGTATTTCTGTTTCATGCACATCACAGATACTTTTAATTAAGTACAACAAGTTAATTTTGAGATTCAGTCACACAGGAATTAAACCCCTCATCTAGTTCAAATGGGAACTAAGTATCAGTACTTACAGTTTAAGTACAAAATGTCGGTGTAATTAAATCTTTCATCTTAGTTAAGCGTGACAAATTCGAATATACCGTATTATTTGGTACAGCAACTACCACAGCAACCACAAGATAAAATCTCTCATCCATTGCACCACACCCCGAGAAAACCTTCTAGATAGATTTATAAATTTGTACTTAAACTTATTATTTTTACATATCGACACACCATTTACATAATGGTATAAATAGGCCTAATTTTATAACGTAACTTATTCTATAATAAATAATTTCAAACAAAATTTTCATGAACCTCGTGAATTTTGTACAACTGTGCAGTCATCATTTCTCATTCGCAGGATCTTCATTTCCTGCAGTTATAGAAAGCAAAGGTGATTGGGACCCAAGAGAAGACTTCACTCGAACTGCAGCTGTTGGCAGTCCAGTTGTTCGTTCAGACGCCACATCGGTCACCCACGTGACGGCAGAGTTGGAAGGACCGACAGTCCAAGGTCTTGCAGGCAACGTGGGAGCTTGCTGCTGCGGTTGTTTTAGTGGCAGTCCTGCACCATTCAATGATTTTCGATTCTGCTGCAGCAGCTGTATTGAGGGAGAGTGAAAAGATTCTTCACTGCTACTCGAACTCACAGCACAACTTGTGGACGTATTTGGTATGTTTATTTCTCTGAATTTTCCTCTGACCTCCGTATCTACTTGTCTGGTCAGTGGAGGCGGAAGAGTAGATGAAAGAAACACAAACCCACTGGAACTCTGATGACTCCCACCCATTCTGCGCACACTGTCACAATGCCGGTCATCTTGAAGGAGATGGCTCATTTCTTCACATTCATTTCCAGTCAAATTGCTATCTGCAAGTATGTGAGATGGCTCATCATATGAATACTTCCTGCTCGACGCGTTAGCGACACTGTCTTGAATACTACTGTCTTTTAAATCACCAATATCACAACCGTCACGAGATTTGGATACGAAATGTTGATAATTATTCCCATTATCAACTACTGTAACTCTCTTTAGTACATCTTCATTTCCATAGTCGGCCCGCGTCAACAGTAAGTTATCGGCAGCAGCAGCAATAGATTTTTCATGTCTCTCTTCGCTCTTATTCTTGCTTGAGCTTTTTCTCCTTCCTTCGTGGAAAGCTGAATCTACAGTGGTTGCACTAGATAACTCATTTCCTCTTCGCTTTCCTCTTCCAACATCATCTGACGTTACAACACCACAGCAAGTTTCTGATACTAACAGAGATTCTTCCCTTGCCAACGGAGGTTGAGAATTAGGCGTTGGCAGAGCAACCTTTTCTGGAGCATTCTGAACAAATATGACTCTGTTGAAGGCCTTCCAACGCCGACACAGATGCAGATATGCTTTGCACTGGATATACATGAATACAAGACTTCCAGTAAAACCAATAGCCACAACAATGAGCTTAGTCCAAAATGGCCATTCCAGAAGACCTCGTTGAATCTCTTCTGCTGTACGATCAATCAGGACATACAATGACCACACGACGCACGTCAAGGCCACAGCATGAAATGTGACAGAGCAGAGCAGTTTGCGGCGTTCCACACCAGACATCTCAAGTGTCTCCCACTGCAATCAGAAGCACAGAATGAAATCAAAATCTATGAACATCCAACCTAATTACATTTTATGAACAGTATACCGTAAGAATAGCTATGGAGAATTTCATCATTTTCATCCCATTCTCAGGAAGTTTCCATATAAGTTTAAAAAGTAGACCTATACAAGAATGACAGTGGAGACTTTTGATTACATGGTGGATAAATTGGAAACAAACATCTCGCATTTGCCGACGAACTTTCAACAGCCTATTGGTCTCGAGGGAAGGCTAATAATAACTTCAATTAAAAAACCTTTATTTGTTTTTAACATTTCACCACAGACAATCGCGAACTTACCATGTTTACTCGCATAATTACCACCTTCTTTAACCGTAAAGGGCTTTTAAATAAGCATATATTTTAAGGGAGAGGAATAACGAAACATTTATTTTCTGATTTCATGTAGGAAACATCCAATATTAAATAAGTTGTTATAAAGGTTACTATTTATATTATAACCACAGTCTAGTATATACAGTCACGAAGCTTGGGATGATTTTTTGCAAAATCTCGCGATAGTTGCTAGCCGCTTGGAGCGCTGTGAGTACTAGGAACAATAGACTGTGCCACAGCCATCGTGATCTAATACAGGCCGTAATGCAGACCATGTAACTCGCTTAACCCGATCATGAAGGGCGGCGTTTCAACCATATATATTAGTTGGAATGCATAAACAGTAACATATGTTTCTCTAAAATGTAGTGTAATTCCATTAATCAAATTTAAAACAGTGATTATGAGACACTTCAGACATAATTCACTTGCGAGTTAAGATGTAATATTATTTATGGTGTGAAAATTACGTTGTTTGTATGTGTAATACCTGCCTTTATTTCGATTAAATATTGTGAAATTCTTGTACATTCATTTATGCACGATTCAATAATTTTCAATTGCAGCGCACGGAAATTTAGATATGTTGAAATTATAGGTTATGTTTACCCCTTTCTGTCTAAATTTAGTGATCTCCAATGCCTTGCCAGTCATTCGAAAATTATAGGTTTACTATATTTAACTTATATTCCTAAATTCGCAATCATACATTATAATTAAGCATAATGTCATGTATGATACCCCGGAGATTCAATTTGTCTGTATTTTAATACTACAATTGAGTACTGAATTATTGTATTTATCTACTAGTAAAAGAGACGAAGTAACACAATTGTACATACACTAATTTCATAGGAGTGGTATGGTAAATGTTTTGTCTAAAATTAAGGAAGGTAGATGTGCTAAATTGAAATCACAATATAAATTCTTTTTTATTAAACCTCAAAATAGCTTCCATTCTAAACTTGAAATGTTGACGCGAACAGATTATGTTAACAAATAAAATTCTCTTCACATTAAAATAACACAGTTTTGTATTTATTTCTGCAACATATTATGCAACAAGAAGTAAACGGAACTTATGGACACATTACACTAAATAAAGCTTAGCAATGATAAGCAATAAAGTTATAATATTATAGTTCACTGAGCTCCATACACTGAAATAGAAAACCCGAACAAACATTACGGCCTGGTCTAGATTGAAAAAGCATGTGACGTATTTCGCATTTTTGTGAAAATGCTATGTAAACTGTGAAATGTTCGTTATCGGTTGTAATAAATGTAAATGGCTAAAATACAATAATTTTAATAATAATATGGGACAAGGAGACGTTTGTAATACTATAAATTGTAAGAAAAATAGGTTAGAGTTATCCTTCTTCCAAAAGATCCAGGAAGGTGAATTTATAGATTATAATATATTATTTTATGAAAATAATATATAAACCTTATGTATTTCATATTTCAATAGTGGAAGGAAGATGTTATTTTTTTCAAAAGAACACGATATCGAAAGTACAATACATTTTATGGTCTGCTAGGGAAAGAGTCTGTGATAAGGCGATAGTAGCGATCCTGGTGGTGAGCAACTATCTATGGATGCATATTTCAACTGTCTATGTTTGCATATTTAGTAAGTATTAAGCTTCGTGACTGTATATACTAGACTGTGTTATAACCTTAAGGTAAAAAACCTCACGAGGGATGAGTATATTATTGCAGAAGTCATAACACGAAAATATATACGAAACATACTCGAAATATTCACTGCTGCTGCTATCTCAATACAATACTATAATATTGTCTGATATGAATCTCTTGTGAAACTGTTTATCACGTATATCTCAAAGCGCACATTTTTTTATACTTCGATAATTAAAACCTCAGTGAGAAGTTGACTGAATTTTGAGCATCGCCAATTGTACCATTGTGTACGTGAAAGACAAATGAAGTTCATGTAGGCCGCTCTCATTTCTGTGGTAGCATGGATCACTTATTTCACTTTCATCACCAACTTCATCTTCATCTTCTAGCTATTGCTGCATTATTTTCCGAAAATTAGGATCAGTGGGCATAACTGACATAGCAGGATATGTCTGCGATACTATGGGGCATGATAAAAACTAATTACCAAAAAGAAATTAAACACAAAACATACTTACAACAATATCGAAATTGAACTACTGTGTAATAAGATATACTGGTCTGTGAGACAGACAAATATAGCAGACAATAATTACATACTTTAATAAGAAACAGAATGCACTGAACAGATTTAGATTACAATCACACTACAGCACACCTAAAGAAAGACAAAGAAAACATAACTCAAAGAATAACACATAATATTAAGCAATGTTGCAAATATTCAAGAAACAAAATACCTTATCAGTCTGGTTAAGGGTTAATATTATCTGTAATATCTATTTTTCAATCAACAAGCCTTTACACATATAGATGTGGCTTCTCAACATTCTAAATCTTGATTATGATGCATATTCTTATACAACGCAACATCAGGATTAGTTTTAATTATATTATTATTCTTTATATTGTGACGGCAGGCCGAATATTCTCGGCGCTTCGGGGAACTTCGTGCGCGCCCGGCAAGAGAGGGGGCGCGAGGAGGCGGCATGGACGTGACGAAGGGAGAGGGGGAAGTAAAGCAGTTGCGACTGAGGGGAGAAATCCAGAGAAGTCGAGAGGCGCCGTCTTCTGGGCATCTATAGAAATTTCGAGCATCGTACTTTCTCGAAACTATGGTCTAGTGATAAACAGGAGACGCAAGTGAGCTGACACCAGTAGTTGCTAGTTTTTGGACAGCAAGCCAGTCAGCCTCGTGTAGCAGTGAAGCCAGCTTCGAGACCGGAGTTCGACTTGAGTGTGTTCGCAGCTGTGGGTGCGTCTTGGCCAGTGGACTGTCGCCGGAAGTCCTGAGTTCGAGTGCAGTGGACCGCAGTTGGAGGACCTGAGTTCGAAGTTCAGTGGACCGTTTCTGAAGGTCTTGGGTTCGAGATACGGTGAACTTGAGTGACTGAGCTAGAAGAACTAGCCAAGGCAAACGAACTGTGAACTGAGAACTGACAGTTTTGTATTGTAAATAGTGCTTTGTGAACATTAGTTGAGATTAGGAGTACATTGTTGTTCTCAATAATCCAAGTGAATTGTCATTGTTGTCTGTGGAGTGCAATAACGAATACTGTGTTGCTGTGTGGAGTGGAAATCCCATTGTTCACGGGAGTGTTTAAATTAAATTGTAGAAAGTAATTATTATTGTTGTTTTGAATGAAAGTTACATTCTTGTTTGAATTAAAAGTTACAATATGTTGGATTTATGTTAATAATAACTGTACCATTTCGGGCTCAGTTCAAAAAACATAACCAGCCATTTTATGTTTCCATGGCTGTACATTTAAGCAGACACAATATTTAAAATACGGTTTCAATGCACAATTGCTAAAACAGTTTCAGCAACTCACTCTGCTCTGTCATTAGAACCTAAAACTGGTAATATGCTCAACATTATTTTTTACAAGATAACTTATACTACGTACAGACTCAGAATTTTAGTATTAGTATGCATTTCTACAGGGGCGAATGCTAGTCACGAAAGTTAGGCTTGCTCTTTTATTCATAGGGGAAGATGCGAGGATATAATAATTCATAATTAATAAAAATAATGACCCACATAAATAATTTATTTTATAATTATTAAATCATTATGAGTCATGGATCATATTCGCTTATCAGATGTAGAAGTTCGATATAATATAACAAACATGGCCAACAAAACAGTTTATTTAGTTTTTTCGACCCTGCCAACCAATGCATATTGTCGTATTGAGCTGCACTGAACGAGCGCATATATTCTCTATAATGTTTGTCTTCTCTTGAATAGTCCTTCGGGAAAATGGATTTAATAATAAGGCTTCAATGACACACAATTCCAAACTCATTGCAATACTTCAAATTTATGTTTAAGAATTAATCATACATGCAGCAGCTAACACATGCATTCCGCTCATACAATTACATTGCACTCGCACATTCCCACTATCAATACTGCTCTGTGTAATGTTAAATAGTCGTTGGTGTAGCTCTCAGACCAGAGCTTCAAACAACACATAACAGAAGCATGTGCGCCTAGGACGGACTAAGGAGGAAGGCACTTGCGCGCACATCATATTCTCGCTATTTCTACGTCTTTCCTGTAGCTCCGAGAAACGAGCAAGCATTGCGGTACTTGTGGTGTGAAACCTCCGGATGGTAATACACCTAGACAGTATTCCAAAAATCAAAATAAATTTTAATGTACATAACGCCATTTTGAGAAATACACATTCTACGAAAATATTGGCTTGTGCAGCAAGCATAGCATGCCCTGAGATATCGCCCCCTGCATTTCTATACTCTGAATATAATGAGACTACATGTAATTCTTCCTTTAAAAGTAAGAGGCAGAAGTGAGTTTATTTTATGAAGTAAAATAATAAATAGACAACATTTACCTCGCTGAAAGGCTTGATTTTGCTTTGCATAATGAACTGAAATTTACAAAGCTCGCAACTTCGGATATCCGATGACTTGATCCATTGCTGGAGACAAGCTTGATGAACAAAGCGTAAGGATCCTGCGCAGTAGCACGGAGCAATGAGGGGGACCTCACTGTCCCCTTCACAATGGCAAATTCTGAAATACAAAGTTAAATAAGAAACAAGCAAATCTGAAGACAATATTAATCAAGTTCAACACATACAGTACGTAATATCAGAGAATTACATGTGAAAGTTATGATTATGATGTAGTTTTTTTAGTGTGTTTTAACCGTGAGTTACAACATGATCTTGTAATTCAAGACATGATTCAACATCCAATAGCTGCAATACATGTAAATGAATCACTTCGAAACTGTCAGATTAAATATGAAGGTTGCTTAAATTTATTCATATTCATTCCATTTTCACTGATCTGATTCCAAGCTGCTACTATTACATGAAGTCTGAAACCTGCAGAATGATATCTGTGGACGTGTTTCTCGTGTGTTAGGATGGATGAAGAAAAGTAAAAACTTCATTCTGTTATTACAGCATCTTTACTGTGAAAGACAGTCTTATAATTGTTTAAGAAACCTCGTTCTGTATGTATCACGTACATTTACTTGGATGACACAAAAATGAAAACAAATATCCTTTTTACTAAAATTAATTGAAATATATAAGGAATGAATGAAGACAATGGAATGATGATAGCATTTCAAGCCAAATAATAAAAAAAAAAAATTAAGGTAATCTAAGGAACTTTATAGGTACCTACCTGCAGATATCATGGTTGTTAGAAAGTGTTGAAGCTTGTGATGCACAACGTTCTGGCGGATGCTGGCTTGTAGTTGTAAAAACTGGCTCCTGGAAATACAGAAAATTTTTTTGAAATAAAGTAGTGCCTATACAGCACACCCAGAAAGTCTCGTTCCATTTTTATGATACCGGTAACAATTTTGTTACAGGATAATCTCTGACGATGCTTACAATACAAGAAAAAAACAAAATTGTTTCTGCAAGATCACATGGTTTAACTTATGTGGAAAAGCGAGCAGAATAATTTACTCGAAAATTTACGAAACCTGAGCCAACTGAAGCAAATATCCATATTCTCGTCAAAACGTCCAAGAGAATAAGAGATGTTGGAGATGAAACACATTCTGGTAGACCTCCTACAGCTCCAGATTAGTGATCTGTAGGATCTACAGTAAAACTTCGCATTCAACAAGCAATGCAACTAATTTCAAGATCTAAACTGTACTTAGGAACGTGTTTAAAGCTACAGTGGAACATTAGGAACAATGCTTTTAAATGGAGTACGACTATAATGAAAAGTGATAAAACGTGTATAATGCATAGTATTAATAAATATACAATCATTTCATTTCAGTATCTGCATGATTTTGTTAAAATCAACCAGTTAAAATAGATCGAGACTTTGTGGGCATGCAGAATTTAAAATGATTACAGAAACTGACGCAATAATAATTATCGTGGGACTAATCTTCTAAAGGTTACTGTAATATTTGCTTAAAGCTTTGGACAGCTCTAAATGGAATGATAGGCCTAGTAGAACTAATAATGTTAGAAGAACAGAATGACGTTCGAAAAGTGCATTCCTGTGTAGAGCCCGATCGCAAACTCGTGGCACCAACATGCGTGAGCTTCTTTCTGAGGCTTTGGAGTGGGGGGGTTCTGTGTGTGCGGGCGACTGCTCACTCATAGAGCGTAGAGCCCAGACGAGAAGTTATGGCACCTGCGCGAGGGACGCATTTTAGTTCGTTTGCTTGGACTCGCCCTCACACTCACCTGGAGGGGTGTTGGGTTAGTTGGTTACTAGCATTCCGAGTGTTCAGATCGTTCTGCTACTACCGCTATTGCTAATACTGAAAACATTGTCCTTCTGAGCGCCCTCATTATGGCATTGTCTAAGGTGTGAAATCATAGAGTAGTTCATAGTCAAGGACATGAAATAGCATACAATGTATGGAAATTCATATCAGAAGAGGCTGTAAATGAAATACCAATTCCATTGAAAAGCATGTGTGCAAGAATACTGGCTGCCAATGGTATTTCAAAGCGAACCTCGGAAAGAATCAGGAAATAAGGGGAAAATATTGAGGCAGGAACTACAGATTCTTTCTCCAGTTCGGAAATATTATAGCCGAAGAAGAAGATTGTTGCAGCTGTAGACAGTTTTGATGAGGAAGTCCTAATAAGTCTCATCTATAATTTCTACGCTACGCATAAGCAGAGGCCGACTCTGCAATCGCTTCTTCCAAGAATGGATATCAGTGTATGATTATGTGAAGAAAATAGAGAACAATTACATTGAAAGTGAGCACGTGATGGGCAGTATTTTGGAGAACATTTCCATAAACTTTGGGACATCTGATTCCAGCACAGGTCAGTCGTCTGATTCGGATGGAGAATAAGAATATAAAGATGGAATAGCGGGCGTAATTCCATTAGGTACCTTCGAACTCTTGAGTAGGAAAGTGGTGATACTAAGGTAAGACGAATGTTTTTAGAAAGAGATGAAACGGATATGCCTGCCACTCTGAGCTTGAGAACAGTAACCCAAACAACCCCCACTCCTCTACCCTACTGGCCGGCAATTTAAAACTTCGCGCAGGTTGGTGCCATAACATCTCGTCTCAGCTCTACTATCACAGTCTAGTATATACAGTCACGAAGCTCAATACGTAGTAAATATGCAAACATTAGATAGTTGCTCACCACTAGGATCGCTAATATCGCCTCATTACAGGCAATGCAAAATAATACCGTCACAGTCTATTGCTTCTAGCACCCTCAAAACTCAAGCTTCGTGACTGTATATAGTAGACTGTGGTACTATTCAAACACCCCCCCTCCCCCCAGCAAGACTCTTGGGCGAGTCCACGTAAGTGGATGCCAATTCGTCTTTCGCGCAGGTGCCACGAGTTTGCGATCGGGTTCTAATAGTGTAGTACGTGTTGTTTGTATTACTCTTGGTTACTGACGAAAGAAAAGAGCTTAAGTTATACGACTTTTTCCTTCTTCGATATTACAGTATAAAAGTTTTTTATATGATTAACTTGAATCAGTTATGAAATGTATTGTTGTGCAAAAATTCCCTTTACATATTATAGTAGGTTTGTTCCTACAAGCAATTCAGAATGCTTTACGAACTAATACCGAACTTTTTTCGACGCATGCGCCAGTTGTGTATGGTCTCAGAACTAGTTCGGAATTTTATGTTGTTGGAACGTTTCTTGAACTGTTCTTTCAAGGCCTTCGGAGTTTCTTCTCATATTAAAATTATATTAATCTTCCGAACTCAATTCTTCGTCAAATATATCGCTATCACCTTCCAAATCACTCATGATGGGCTATTTTTTTATTTTAATCTGCTTTCACATTAACCTAACTTCACATTAAATCATCTGCGCATGCGTCAACAGTTGAGAATTTCCAGTTCCTGCTCTTCGAGAACCAATTTCACTCGTTCCGAACGAGTTCTAAAGCACGTTAGAACAGGTACTAATTGACAGTTCAGAATCGGTTCGCAATCAGTTCTAGTCTTGTTGGAATCCACATGGAGCAACTGCGCATGAATAGGCAGTTGAGAATCGATTCCGAACAGTGCTGGAACAAATCTAGTAAGAGCAACACAAAGCCAGTACAAAGATACAGTAGAATTTCGATTATCTGCTGTAATGAATGGGCTGGGATGAATGGTTAATCGAAGAAAAATTTGTGTAATCTTTACCGTACCTATATTCATACACAAAATAAATACAGCATTTTGAAGTTCCTGCAATAATGCAACCATTTTTGTCTGCATGCCATACAAAACAGGATTATGCTGGATAAACACCCAACTGAACTCGGACTACACCACACTATAGGCCAGACGTCTCCAAAAGCGTACTCGCTAGTAAGCCCCTGAACGGAACCGAAGCCAGTACGTAATGAGCGCGCTCTGCCTCACCCATCCCCATCTGTACTGTACTCAATGTTTATGCGCAAACGAAGAGCAGTGGCGGACTGCCATTATCATTGTGTTAGTCGGAGTGTTCCACCGTTTCACAATGTCTTCTAATCATGGACGTAGTACATTCAAGGATGAATAGGAAGAGAATTTTTTTTGTGTTAGTGGGGAGAATGTGAAATGCTTAATTTGTTCGAAAATTCTGTAGGTTGTGTTAAAATTCAACATGCGACGACACTACTCGACTCTTCACAAAGAATATCATACAATTACAGGCATGTTGGACATGTGAAAATAATTTATTTTGGGGCTATCTGTATAACTGTTGGTTATACATAATAATCAGTATATTACAATATGTTTACACTCAGTTCCACATGACATACTTATAGTTTTTTGTTTAATTTTAGGTGAAATGCGTAGACTACAAATATTTTTATAATATAAAACAAGAAAATACAAATACAAATCACACACGTATCCTCAGTCTTAAACAAAAAAAAAAAGCTTCTTGCTAGCTATGTTCTAGCTTGGAATATTGGAAAATCAATGAACCCTTTACAGAAGCATTATTTGTAAAATCGTGCATACGGGACGTTACTAAAATACTGTGTCCAGAACAAAGTCAAAATTTAAGATAATTAAATTGTTTCCAATTACAGTTCAGAGAAGGAATTTCAAGATTGTAAATGTAATTGAATCTGAAGTCGAAACCACAATTAACCAGTTTGTAGCTTACTCACTTGCATTGGACAGATAGAAATGACAAAGCTCACCTAGCCATTTTCATCCAAACTTACAAGTTAATGAATATTTTACTGTGTCTGAATGTCTTCTAGATGTAATTACAAAATACAATTGGAGAAAATCTTTTCCAGACATTGAAAGGCACCATAGAACAGATGAGGTTGAATTTGCAATGGCTTGTGTCAATAGCAACAGACGGGGCTCCAGCTTCATAGTATGTCAAAATAATATACAAACGTATGATATTTCTTATTCTTTCGATGTTATTATTTGTAAATTTAAGCAGATCATTGCCGCGATCCCCCACTGGTCGCTCCCATCTGTTGAGGTACGAATCTCTTCCCCTTCTCTAGCCTTATTACAGCACACTGTGTTCGGTGGGCAGCATCGAAAGCATGAATGACGATACGATTTTGGAGACCTCTGCTATAGGAAAATAATACATTATCACAGAAGTACGATAAAATGGAAACATTTATCTCTCTCTCTGTACATCACATTCTTAGTTTGCTTGCATCCCACACACACTCAAATAATGATCGATTTATCATAACTTAATTAGGCTATAAACACAATAACTACCAATACAAGTTATAGAACTAAAAGTGCAATATTCAAGTTACTTTCCCTGCTTACTGCTGCATCTTTCCAATATATACACACATACCTGACATTCTACATTATTCATGGGAGCACCCAAACACAATCTTGCAGAACAGTGTAACAGTGAAAAGCATATACTCAAACATTGGCATGCATGATATTCCAACCTAAAAAGGAACCATTTCGTGCAAAAATAGTGACCTCTTTGCGACTCCAATAACACTATAGTCCATTAACACAAATGCTAGGAGTAGTGCAATAGATCTTTTAGATCACAGTGCTGGGGCTATCATAGCCCTCTTTTTACTTACAAATGGCTTTTAAGGAACCCGCAGGTTCACTGCCACCCTCACATAAGCCTGCCATCGGTCCCTATCCAGTCTCTATCATCATATTCCACCTCCCTCAAGTCCATTTTAATATTATCCTCCCATCTACCTCTCTGCCTCCTCAGAGGTCTTTTTCCCTCCGGCCTCCCAACTAACACTCTATATGCATTTCTGGATTCGCCCATACGTGCTACATACCCTGCCCATCTCAAACGTCTGGATTTTATGTTCCTAATTATGTCAGGTGAAGAATACAATGCGTGCAGTTCTGCATTGTTAACTTCCTCCATTCTCCTGTAACTTCATCCCTTTTAGCCCCAAATATTTTCCTAAGAACCTTAATCTCAAACACCCTTAATCTCCATTCCTCCCTCAAAGTCGGAGTCCAAGCTTCGCAACTATACAGAACCGGTAATATAACTGTTTTATAAATTCTAACTTTCAGCTTTTTTGAGAGCACACTAGAGGATGAAAGCTTCTCAACCAAATAATAACAGGCATTTCCCGTATTTATTCTGCATTTAATTTCCTCTCGAGTGTCATTTATATTTGTTACAGTTGCTCCAAGGTACTTGAATTGTTTCACTTTTTCAAAGGACAAATTTCTAATTTTTATATTTCCATTTCGTAATATGTTCCGCTCACGAGACATAATCATATACATTGTTTTTTCGGTGTTTACTGCCAAACCTATTCCCTTACTTGCTTCAAGTAAAATCGCTGAGTTTCCCTTAATCGTTTGTGGATTTTCTCCTAACATATTCACGTCATCTGCATAAACAAGCAGCTGTTGTAACCCATTCAGTTCCAAAACTCTCTGTTTTTCTGGATTTTCCTAATGGCATATTCTAGACCAAAGTTAAAAAGTAAAGGTGATAGTGCATCTTCTTGCTTTAGCCCGCAATGAATTGGAAAAGCATCCGACAGAAACTGGCCTATACGGACTCTCTGTATGTTTCACTGAGACACATTTTAATTAATCGAACTAGTTTTTTGAACATACCAAATTCAAAAAGAATATTATATAGAACTTCACTCTTAACCGAATCATATGCCTATTTGACATCTACGAATAACTGAGCCACCGGCGTAGCTCAGTTGGCTAAGGCACTTGCGCGTTGTGTTGGGCGCGTGTTCGATTCCCGCTTGGGCTGATTACCTGGTTGGGTTTTTCCGAGGTTTTTCCCAACCATAAGGCAAATGTCAGGTAATCTATGGCGAATCCTAGGCCTCATCTCGCCAAATACCATCTCGCTATCACCAATCCCATCGACGCTAAATAACCTCGTAGTTGATACAGCGTCGTTAAATAACCAAGTAAAATAAGAAAAAAGAACAACTGATGTACTGTGACACACATACGAGCACGCACGCACACGCACGCGCGCGCACACACACACACTCTTCAATATTGATTAAGGTCTATGGAATATAATAAATGAAATTAAATTTAAAAACTAGACAAGCATTATTGTGATATATTATTGAACATATAGGCTATACTGCAATTTTTTTTTTACTTCCCACGAGCTATTAATAAATAGACCTGTCTTTTAATATGACATAATATTTTGCTAAGTAGACAATGGTTGATGCAACATGTGAAAATCATGACTAGGTCTATATAAGGAAATATGCTCATCTTGACATATGAAATGGAACGAGTTATTTTCCAGGACTCTTTGTAATAAATCCAACACACAGGTCTTCATTTCCTTGCTTTCTCTAATAATGACGCTAATCTGTACCTAGTTATAAAACGTTGAATGCTTCATTTGTGACAAGGGGAGAAAACCTATGAATTTTACACTAGGTAGGATTTATCTGATAAAAAATGACATAGCCTATACGATTATTAGAGCTCAGATTTATAATTTGGCAAAGAGACCCAGATCTTAAAGACATCTCAATTAAGATTTCAACATGTATTCTTTGTTTCATTCACACATGTAGAAACGTGAAAGGCTGAAGAATTTGAAAAACAGATAAGTTCGTTTAGTACTGATACAGAACAAACAAGTGAACACATACACAACTATAGACAACTACACAAATCAGTTTTGATTTAGTAGCAATATGGAAAACATAATAATTACAAAGAAAAAAAAGTCATGTGTTTAAAATGTGTTATTTATTGGTGGGCCGTGTTTTCTGTGGTCTACGGATAATAAATACTTACTGTTCTATTCATAGTAGCCTACTAACTACAATGCAAATTCCAGCTACAAAGGATCAACCTGGTAGAAACAAAATATTATGTTCAATTAATTTGAAGTTACCATACTTCATAAACTGAATAATAGTAATTTTGCAACAATCCCTAAATAACATCAGATGTCAAGATGTATGATGTACGGATCTGATGGTTGAAGAGAAATGCACGGTACAGCAAATGGAGCCAGCTTAGCCTAGCAGTACAATCGACACGAAATTTATATTCCATTACCCAGGTTCCTCCTTGCTATGAGTTATGAAATGACTAAGTAGGATGCAAAATCCTAGGAACAGCGGATTTAATATGCGACAAAATCACAGGCTAGGAGCACTTGTGATTTACCAAGAAAGGTGAAAGAAGTTAGGCCTACAGAAATCGTATAAAAGATGACTCTCTATAATTTGTCTATATGAATTTCAGATTCTTAACCATTCTACATAAAATAAATTAAAAATCATAAAATAAGCAAATCAATGCTAACCTAGCTCACCTACACTAACCTAGCCTAACTTGACCTGACCTAAGCTAAGTTAACCTAACAGCCCCTCCAACCCCCTCTTCTAATTTTACCTATCTTGTAACATGCAAAATAACGCCCTATCAACTAACTACACACCCAAATCGGTTAATAGGCTATAGACATTTAAATAAATTACCTTCCTTATAACATATGTTCAAATTGCCTATATATTAACACAACTACGGAGACATAACAAATCTGTTCCACACAGGAATTAGTACAATTATAACCTATTTGTCATACCTTTTTACTCGATATATCTGTTATTTGTCTATGATATAAACCGAGGTTGTTAATCTACATAATTAATAGACTTCAGACCTATATTGAGCTCATAGAAGTAGAGCTACTTGTACAATTGACTAAAATAAATGCTGTTGAGTCATTCAATTATTTCTATACATATTCATATTTACACCGACATCGTTTTATACTACTTGCTGCCACGTGTCGTAGTCTTTGTTATTTGTAAGTAGTTTACCCTTCTTGTTGTTGGGTAAACTATGAAAACTAAATAAATAAATATTTTCACCCTTAATGTTATTTTTGTGGATAGCCTATTAGATGTCCACATCGTTCGCATTTGTACACATAACATTTCACTTAGGCCCCAATTTTAAAATATGCAAGACTATGAATTTTGCAAATTAAAATTACTGGTAATTACCAAATTACTTTTGCTACAGGCTCATTTATTAAAAGTGAACCCTACTTTTTATTCACATCTAGGTTAAATATGTTCTACAAAGGTGACTACAATACTGTAGATGAAATGAACTTCGTAACCTACAAGAATGTAAAAATATTGAAGTTTGTATAATCGCCCCAGTTAATCTGAAGGTCAAGTAAGAATGAATAATGAATGAATTAATAGGGAATTTTAACATACACAATCTCATAAAATTAGCTAAGATAACAATAAATAACGTATTGTAATTTAACATTATTACCTACCTGAACTTTCCAATCTTGGTTCTGAGAATTTGTGTTTGTGTTTTCTTTTACCCAGTCAAGTGGAGAAACGCTGATTTGTTGTAACGGCATTTCAAAAACTGTTACAGAGGAACACAACTGACTAGAGGTTACTTCATTTTGTTAACCGCAACACAAGCACTTTAATGTCAAGCACAATTTTTTAGCATAGCTATGTCATTACCGTGTAGATGACGCTTGCTAACCTCGATTTAAAACAAATTTAAAACAGCACAACACAATTACTTCTGAATGTAAACAAGATTCACCACATGCATTGGCGTTAAAAATGCGGAAGCTAGTGCACTTCCTCGAATACGTCAAATATAATAATATTACTTTCGTTTATGGATGTCACCAACATCGAAATCAAGGCCGCTTTAGTGTACATTATAAAGGTATTCTGTTAAAATTAAAAGAGCTCACACCAGGTAAAGAAGCTTCTGCATTCCAGGCCAACTAATAGGTCTATATGTGAACTGTTTTTGATAAACATTTTTGTGAAGTGGGCGTGGTTGGTTCTACCAGGAGGAAAATATCCATCCAATCAGCTGTTCTGTTGAATGCAATCTGCAGCGCTCTGTGTGCCAATAACAATAAATAAATCAAGGACTGTTCTTACTTTTCGAATATTTCCTTGCTGAGAATAAAATATGTAGAAAATGTAGTGTCATATACGTACATATATTTGGTATACGGCAATATCCTCAGCAGAGTATTTACTATTGTCGCATATAATTATTGACAACCAGGTTTAATTAATAATGTTGCAAAATTCGAAAATAGTATCAATACGAATACCACTGGAAGCTATGAGATATTTTTCGATGGTTTCATTACATTGTTCACATTTTTCATCTAAAATATGTGCTAGAATCCCAAATGATCACCAAATTACGTACGATAGTTAAGGTCAGGGTTATTAATGGCTATTATCCTAGATCATATACTATGATCTAGGCTATTATCAATCAATACTGCAACTTTAAAATATGATTTTAAGCTTTTGATTATTGGTAGGCCTACTATGAATGTCTTGGAATACCGGTAATATTTTAGGGGAATTTTGCAGATAATAAAAATATATTCTCATTACAAAAAATAGCAATTAGAATAATAGTTGGAGCAAAGCCTAGAGAATCGTGTAGACAATTTTAAAAAATTGAAAAAATCTTTAGGTACCGGTACTTTTTAATTGACTTCAACTGAATAAAAAAATGTTCCAACCAATTCAGCGACATAGTACAGTCTGTCCCAAAAGTCACGGTGGAGTTTCAGAGGATTATATATTTTTTTAATGAATAGAGGTATAGAAATGGTGCCACAAGAAAATAAAACTCAAAAGTTCATCCGTAGGTTTGTGGCACCGAAGGAAACAAAAAGATGGCAACAATCGAACAAATGCAATAATTTTCATTGTTACAATTAATCAGTGACACACACACACTTGGGGAGCTAAGGGGCTCAAGCCCCCACAAACAAGAGGAAAGAGAAAAAGAAGAAAGCTATTTAATGCATTGACGCGACTGTATCTATTATTGCGGAAAGTATGTGATCTTTTACACATTTATTTTTAAATAGGCCTGTATGTGAATTGGGTTTCTACATCTTCGCAAAAGATATATAGACACACACACACACACACAGGGTTGCCAGGTGATGAGTGATAGTGTGGTAACATGATAATGAAATTATCTTGTATAGGTACATTTTTCTCTGCATTCCCTTACGGGTGGGGTTACTGAAAAGTAATATGACCAGGAGGTCATAGGTGGAGTTATGGGCGGGACACTGCCCCCCAAACTTGTCTGCACTCATTTTTTTTGGTAATTTGCTAGGAGACGTCGTTGCATATAGACCACTTTTACACTAAACCTAAAATTTGTTTTTGAAAGATATACTAAAGCCCTAAACTAACCTAACCTAACCTTTTCCTTAATCTGTGATAGGTTACGTTAGGTTAGGTTAGTGTTTTAGTATACGTTGTATACACTAAGGTTAGGTTTAGTGTAAAAGTGGTCTATATGCAACGACGTCTCCTAGCAAATTACCTTTTTTTTTTATTTCTATTGACGTTAGAAAATATTGAATTCAAAACATCTTTTTTGCTTTTGTTTAGGATTAAGTTTCTGTGCTTGAAATGATGAATTGATGTCTTCAGATCATGTGTCTGGACTATAATAGGCCTATTTATTTTTAATTTCTGAATGCATAAGAATTTCTATACCTCATTTGAGGAATGGAAGCAGTGTAATGTTTCTTTTGTAACAGCCTGTACTCATGTATTAGAAGTCTGCAGATGTTCAGGCCCATTCCTTCCATTTTTACATTGTAGCCATTCATATTTTTCGTAAGTTCGAATATTTAATTTTCTTGTCACTTCTCTGTTGTCTGCTATTGGTATCATTCTTCATCATTTGCTGTATGTGTGTGTTCTTATATAGGCCTATGTATATACAGAATGGCGCACGAAATGTTGAACCATTATATTTAAATTTATTTTAATACTATAACACATAACATAACAGACTACATAAACTTAGAATCACAAACTCATGGAGAATTGATGTTAATGAAGAACTTGTTCAATGTGGCTACCGTTTTGCCACAGTAGCTCTTCAAGACGAACGTTCATATTCTGCAATACTCGCCGACACAGATCTTCATCGATTGTGTTGCACACTTCCACAACATGGGCTCTGAGTTCCACCAGATCTCGAGGATGCTGACGGAAGACGTGTTCTTTTAAGAATCCTCAAAGAAAATAATTGTAGGGATATATGTCGAGGGTGTGAAGGTGGCCAAATCTGACCACATTGATGATGCTGAGGAAAGTGGTGGGACAACACTCTTTCACCAAACGTTTGATGCAGAATTCGAGAATAACACTGGCTGTGTGTGGTCAGGCTCTATCCTGCATAAACCACTGCATGTGCATTGAAAGTCGAGTGGCATAAAGTGCAGGAAGGAATTGGTTTTGCAACATGGCCATGTACCATTCCGAATTAACCGTTTGGTCGAAGAAAGGTCCAATTACCCCACGGCTTGCCAAGGCAGCCCAAACACACACCTTTTGGCCGTAATATGATCAAGTGTCTAAAGTCTCAAGTACTGAAAAAAGGGCATTAGTAACAACATGGTGCATAGTCAGTGCAGCAGGAAACAGGCTTTCCTGATAAATCCTGACATCCAATCTACTCCAGCACATTTGTGGACTCTTCATGTTTCAGGAATGTTTTTGTTATTCTTTGAAGCCAGTTCATAGGCTAGTTTCCTGCATTCTACCAGAGGCAGGTCATAAAACATTTTTGCACATGTCATTAGGTATGACCAGGGGCGGCTTTCGAAGAGGGGCTGCGGAGCTGCAGCACCCCCAGAAATTTGTGGCTCTTGTCTCGTTTTATGTTGTCAAATACATTTATCATTATTTAACGGCTCGAATTTTTAAAAAAATTTCGCTCTCAATGACATGCAGGCAATTGTTAGTGAAGTCACTTCCTCCCCTGGTCCTGCCAGAGCGAAACCAGAGACAAGGACTATAGGGTGAAGCCACTTCCTCCCCTGGAGCTGCCAGTCTCGTCTCGGATGCTTTGCGCGTTAGTTTTACCCCTCCCCCTGCTGCCTCTGGCCGTAAATCCAGAGTTTCCAGGCGCTGCAAATTTTGCAGCAGTTTGTCAGTAGCGCGCAGTTTTAAATACATTTTCTTTAATGTTGTGAGTATAACAAGTGCAACAATGTTTAATTCTGTACAATATTTACAGTCTATTCAGTTCAGTACCTTAACAATTCAGGAGAAATGTGAAATTAAGTGCTCATCAGTTGAATCTCATAATGGAAAGAGCCGCTAAACAAAATACAAAGGCTCGCATATTTTTTGCTAATTTATCCAGTATCCCTGCTTTCTTCTCTCGATCTCCACACAGTCTGTATTAGATTAATGTGTTTAAAAGACAATTCCATCAGCTGGGGCAAGAAGATGGATTTAAAATAAGAACAGTAAATGTTGTTCATGAGAAGAAGGAGCCATTGCTAAAATGTTTTCAAACCATAATGGAATCTAAAACATCTAACATCACAATAAATGAGGCAAGCGCCCTGGTGCGTACTCTTGAATATCCTGAATTCAATTTCTGGCTCAGTTATTTTTTTCATTTATTGATGTATCATGTATGTATATTATACAACCAACTACAACATCGCCAGTTAGATATTTCTGAGGTTCAAATCTGCATATAAAAAATTAAATTATGGCTTATTTAACGACACTCGCAACTGCAGGGGTTATATCAGCGTCGCCGGTGTGCCGGAATTTTGTCCGCAGGATTCTTTTAAATGCCAGTAAATCTACTGACATGAGCCTGTCTCATTTAAACACAACTTACAATATAAGGCGCATGGAACTAATCTTTAAATAAAGTAAGTTGCTTGGTATATTATTGTATGCAGCCCCCCTTAATTCAATACCCACGAGCCGCCACTGGGTATGACATCATGGTTAATTCCTCTTCATCACTGAACATTTGTCTGACGATAATTTGGAGTCATACGAACTTATTCATTGAGTGATGACTTTTGTTTTTTTACATAACATGCCAATGTCTGGACTGGCAAATTCAATTCCTTTCCCACAGATCGAATGCAAAGAGTGGGTGAAGAAAGAATGATGCTGAAACTGATCAGGAAGAAGAAAAGGAATTGGTTGAGAAGGATTCATAGATTAAGACAAATCATAAACGTTTATATTCATGTACATTTTATTATCATTTATATTATATGAAAATTACATAAGAACTTACAGAATTTAAAGCAATATAAGTATAACATGACAATTAAAATTTGAAATGTACGACTATCTTCATCACAAATAATTTAATAAAAGTGTAAAATGTTGGAGAAATAACATATTTAAACACGTATATAAGCATCCAACAAATATTGCATAATCTTCATAACATCAACACATTATTACACATTCTTCTTACATATAATGATACCACTATTGAACAAATGTAGGCACGACAAAATACCAGTAACAGATTAAATACAATGGTTACTATACATGTACTCAACTTTGAAAAGGGGGTGCAGGTACGTGTCAAATCTATACTTATGTTCACAATGTCTTATACAGGAATAATTATTAGTATGTAAATTATAGTTCTCAAATTTGGTTCCAGTTTATTTTTAAAATGTTTCACAAAATTACTTGTTAAAAGAACGAAACATAAGCAAAACACGAAAATTTTAAGTCTAAAATTTCTAAGAAAATGTATTATCGCCAGTATGCTGTATTACTCTATCTTTACAAATATAAAATATGTAAAAAATTAAAAATATAAAATGAAATTATGAATATTATTTCTGTATAAAATTTGGCACCTGAAATAAAGACAGTTTTTAATCCCATCTTATTGGCCATTTATAGGCCTATATTTAAAAAAAAAAAAAAAAGATAACTTACCTTAACAAGGCAAAAGAAGAACTAGACACATTGAATTGGAAATTATATCGTATAAAAGCTGTTAGTAAAGTTGAAAGTCTTCTCTCTGTAGGTAATATAATACAATATATAAATATTAATTAATTTCCACTACAAAAGAACTGAGTCGGCCATAGTGTAGGCCTACCGGTACAAAATGGCTATGAAGCACAACTTTAATGTGTGAAAGTCACAGTCGTGGTTTGAATCTCACTTAGGTCATGTATGTTCGCCATGTCAACATGATTGTCCTATGTTGTTTTAGGTCGTAATGACCCTACTTGTAAGTCCCAGCATGTGTCCGTCTAATGTCAAGTGACAAAGATTCAAGTGTGCAAAGGCTAAACCCAAAGAGATATGAAAACACATCTTGATACACAAAATAAATGAAATTTTTTATCTCTGCAATTATATCAAGGGTGTAAACTATTGTTGTTTATAATGAAACTGGTAAGATGACAATCTTCCTTTATACATATCAAAATAAAACTAACTGCAGGTAGTTTCTGGTATTTTACTGAAAAATTATTTACAATTCTATTCCCAAAACATGGGAGTCAATTAATAATCCATAAAATCGTTACTCAAGTAGTAATTTAAATGTTTGTTGTACCAATACTAGTGTTCTGGTTGTACTTTAAGGTGTAAGCAGAAGGACAGCCAAGTCCTTGTAGTTGAGAATCTAATTTACCTTCACAAGTTCTCACTACCCTAAACATGTATTTTGATGTTGAAATATGCTAGTCAAGGAATTTAACTTTATATTTCAAAGTCGTGTATGGTAATGAATATTTTAGAATTCTTTTATATTCAGAGTGCACACGTCGAGATGAATGCTTAGCATTATACTTTTGCTTTTCTACCTCCAGGGACGAAATACCCGAATAAAAGATCAAAATAAGGCTCAATATAAATATAATGTTCAAAGTAGGCATCTGTAGACATAATTCTTGGGGCACACAGCACTAAGCTTATCCCACCGCAAATTAGACTAAACTGAGTCCTTAATATCTTGGTCAGATTCAAAATGGAGAAACTATTAGCTAAGAAATCTACATTCAAACCTAAAAATGTTTGAAATATCATGAAAAAGAGTCCCATAACACGTGAAAACTATACAGGGATGAATTTAGGATCTAAAATAAACAAAAAAACAGTTCATATATATCTATATGTAATTCTTAGTTTCAAAGTTACAGCCAATTCAGTATTCCAGAAATTATTTTCAGGAAGATTTAACACAGCTGGCTCCACTCAAATTCTTACAAATAAAGCTGACAGCTATTTGAACAATGCATGTGCTATAGCAACCGGGTTGCTTTTAATGTTAATGTTATGTTTTATTTAACGACGCTCACAACTGCTGAGGTTATATCAGCATCGCCGATGTGCTGGAATTTTGTCCCGCAGAAGTTCTTTTACATGCCAGTAAATCTACTGACATGTGCCTGTCGCATTTAAGCACACTTAAATGCCATCGACCTGGGCTGGGATCGAACCCGCAACCTCGGGCACAGAACTGTACTGACAGCGCTGTACCAACTCACCACTCAGGCCGGCTGGTTGCTTTTAAATAGTTTTTTTATTTAAAATGAAATCATCTAAAGAATATAGCCATTGCTCACAGAATAATATATTGCTCTTTAAGTGAAGTTATCCCTATTACAGGCCATGGAAAGTCACAGTGTAGCAGAAAGTTAAAGCTTCAACATTCGCAGACAATCAGCATTAGTAGCATACAGCGTATTCCGAATCTCACCGGACCGGTGGACAACAATGACGTCACGCTGCAGCAGAATAGGAACAAAACTGCTAGAAGGATCGATGGCTGTCATGGCGACTGTGTAAGTTGCTATCTGTGCTACGCTAACAAAATTTTGCGAAATTTCCGTACTGCCATCTCGTTCAAAGAAAAGAGATCATAAGTAACTTATTTCTTAAACCGGTAGTAATATCTGGTCCGTTGACATGTTCGCTCATAAGCCTTTAACATATTGTTTTTTACGTTGTGCTCATTACAAACAATACAGCAGAACACACCGCCATGACACAACAGTGCACGATGTCATTCGTCTGCTAATTCCCGCCCTATACAAGAACCAATCAGATTCACTGATGGCATCTGATGGAGACTGCCACCACCTCTGCAAGTTGATGGCACCGGTGCAACACCAGTGGAGCATCAGTGACGTCATCGGTGGAATTCGGAACACCGTGATGCCATCGGATTGCTCACCAGTGAGATTCGGAATACGCTCATAGGGATGTTAGTTCTACATGCAGTCTAAGAATATATTGGTACTCATTTCTATTAGAGGCTGAGTAAACCCCAAGGCCACAGTGGGGCTGGAGGGATTACATCAATGGAGAAAATCCATGACCCTATCAGAAATATGAACAACTTAACATCTCTACGACTTCAAGTATGATTATACAGTATATATATATTTTTTTTTCATAAGATATTCCTTTAAAATAAAAAAAAAACATAAACATTAAGAAAATGATAAAATGTAAAGAAAGATATATCAAATATAATGCTGACTTGTATATTGAATAAAACTGCACTCTGCACAATATGAAGCAGTAATGCTTTGCTAGTCATGCCACTACAGAGCATTCAATAGGTTTTATAATGCTATGATTCCAATGGTAGCAGAGTTCTCGAGGGATTATTCCCTTACTCAGGTTCGATCCCCACACTGAATGAAGTGATACTTACAGGTTGTCTACCAAAACTGTGAAACAAAAATTAGTTACTTTTAGTTACCACAACTTAATAATTACTCTTAAACACGATGAAAAACATTAATCATATTTCAGTCATCTTACGATCAGTCATCAAACTTGTTTTTTAAGTTCTCTGATCTTTAATACAATGGACACACATCCAACTTCTCTCCCAACTTTCTAGACTGTATTAGACTTGCGTATGTAATCAGAGGTATGCTGGCAATCATTTAACAAGAGCTCGCCAAAAAAAAAGTGTGGTAGCAGCAAACAGATATGGAGCAGAGGAAGAGGAAAAGAATGGTTACTTTACAATAGTAGTAATACAGTGAAACCTGTTCAAGACGGAAGTTACATGGTCCTAATTTTTTTTTCCGTTGTGGACAGGTTTCCGTATTATTCAGGTGTGAAATTAAAACGGAATATTTTATCATTCGTATACATGAAAAACAAAATGACATGCCGGAAACTGCAGAAAGTACAAAATATTCTGTTTAACACTACTCATTAAATCAGCTTTCTGTCGCTTATTCCGTTGGTGAATCATCTCGATTAAAATCTCATTTTCTGTATAAATGTTATCGTAACTCATTCATTAGTCATTAAACACTGCTAAAGTTTACTAATCTCATTCAATTTATTATCTAACACTACACTATAATACTATATTGTATATCACTGCACATTATTAATTTAATTGGACTAGGACCCATCCACTAGAAGCCTTGAATTCTGATTTATGTAATTTATACACCAGTTCAAGGGTTTGCTTTGTAGAATAGATCCAGAAATTGACATGTTCTTTGAAAGGTCATGAAGGACCCACCATTTCTACATAAACAGTTGCTTTCTGGTTCCTGTTATGTCACCAATATTGGCCACAAGCCACTCATTCATTATGAGCTTTATTTTTTAAAGTGTCACATCTGAGTTTTCCACAACTGAACTACAACATTATTTCATATACACTTAGTTTCTAATTTTCCTATTGAAGTAAAACTTATTTTACTTCATCATTTAATGTTAATGCCACATTTTACGCAACTTTTTTTTTTAGCAGGAAATAACTACACTTGCGCTCTGTCTAGCTACGACAGTATACGGGTGCAAATATTTCAAGTGACTCGTGTGCCTAGTCAAGAGGATAATAAAATTTATAACCGGCAGGCCAACAAACTCTCACACCCTCTAAAATTTTGCAAAGAAAACTTGTTTTTATCTTAGTAACCTACGTAATATGTAGGTTTATTTCGTATATTCCTTGAAATAACATGCTGTTTCAAAATATAATTCACATTAAAGCAGTGTGCCCAAAATATTATTTCCGTTTTGAACAGTAGCAGGTAGTTTCCATTTTCCTGTTGGACAGTTTCCGTTTTATTCAGGAAAAATTACACATACCTACATAGTAATTTCGCCAGGACCTTTAAACTGTTCTGAAGTAGACAGAATTCCGGATTGTTCAGGTTCCGATTTGAACAGGTTTCACTGTAATAATAATAATAATAATAATAATAATAATAATAATAATAATAATAATAATAATAATAATCATCATCATCATCGACAGTAAGAATTAGACTTATTGGCCTGTACTGTCTCAGAATTGTTCATGCCATCTTTTCAGAGGGCGATCCACTTTCCTTCTTCCTGTTGGGTTATAACGGAGAACAGTTTTCGTTAATCTATTATTCGACATACGTTGTACATGGTCCCTCAAATTTATTCTGTATCTATGATAGATGTAATTGATTTAGTTTCAATGCTTGTCTGATAACATTTTCCTTATGGTTCCACAATGAGTATCTAGCCACAAATCGGAGAAATCTCATTTCTGATGACTCAATTTGTTGATAATAATAATAATACCTTAATACCTTTAAAATACATTTTCATTCACCGATGGGTACAGCTCAGTTGTGGGATGCATTCGAGTGTCAATAGCAAGGTTATGATTTGTCAACGAGAAAAACACAAATGGAACTATGTCCCAATCTTTCATAGGTTTGCCAGTAATTTTAAGTCATTAAACTGAACAAGTGAGAGACTGTAAGCTTACTTCTTTCACAAGTGGCAATGTTACTCACTACATTAAAGCCCTCTTTCAGTTTTTGCACTGCTAATGGTGATAGAATTCGCAATTTTTTCGGTTTTAGCTATAGTTAATGGCAAAGAGGCATTGTTCTTCTCTATTATCTTCAGTAAGCAGTGCAAAAGCCGTTAATTCCTATATTTTCAATCAACTGCTTAGCAGAATGTAGAATAATAGAAGATCGTTAAATTAGAAAAGTGCGTGTTATTGATTTTTCCTCGCGAGCTCTATTTTAATAAAGGCTCGAAACAAACGTAAATATTTAACACAAGACTTGTGAGAACCCCCTCCAGCACACCTCTGTGTGTAATCACAAACTACCGAACACAGTAGCTCAAGCAGTTGTGCCAGGATTAAATAAGTGAAGCAGAACAATACCGGTATGCATAATTTCTTACCCACGACTTTTAAATTCGTTACAATTCGTTACCAATTGATTAAATTAGTTACTTTCATTACCGGTAAACAGACTATACTTATAATGGACTATAATGCAGAATTTAGGAGCCCACAGTTCCATTCTATTTGGAGAAATATCATCTCACCTCCATTGAAGTAGTTGGGCTAATGGTTGGCGCTAGGCACAATACCTCGCCTCTTTGTCAGTTTCTGCAAGAAGTTCCAGCTGAACAACGACTTCATTCGTGATGTTTCCCTTACTG
Source organism: Periplaneta americana (assembly GCA_025594305.2). Taxonomy (NCBI): domain Eukaryota; kingdom Metazoa; phylum Arthropoda; class Insecta; order Blattodea; family Blattidae; genus Periplaneta; species Periplaneta americana. Next base: position 18,284,698 of record JAJSOF020000029.1, on the reverse strand, counting down.
CTATCAGAGGATCACTTGCCATTTAAAATACCACCTGTACTTTGTTTCCTAAAAAGGAATCCGTTTGTTTATTATGTTTAGGCCTGTTATATGTATGCTATTATCCTTCCTGTACTCCATTTCCCCGTTTTGTTCGTTCCCCACATTTCTCTTTTGTGGTCTGTTTTTGTTTTCACTCTGTGTGTTATGCTTTGTCCAATGAGACAGTCCCGTTATTGGGAAAGCTGAAAGAGCGTTTTCTTATTATTATTAGAGAATGTGTTTTCTCATAGTTTACCGATTTTTATTAATTTAAAAAATTTCACTGCAGAGACATTCTCCATTTGACCTTAATATTTCCTTTATTTCGTATACTTTAACTTCATACAAGATAGGATTACAAAGTGGCGTATCTTTTGTGATATTACTGTAGATGAAGATGGCAAACTAGACACAACTCACAGATCATATCAGTACAATTTTCTCTGTAACTGTAATGTTCACGAACACAGATGAATGCTTTGAGTGAAATGTATGGCAGAGAACTGGGTCTATCTCTCCGAAGTTGCAAATGCACTTACTGTGTTCACCAATCTCATTCTTTCTTCCAAAAGGGTCTATAGATAGAAAAGAGCTCCATCAGTCCCTTATGTAAAAAAAATTGCGATAATCATGGCTTATTCAGATCGGGAGATATCAAATATGCATCTCATATTCAGATTTGCGAAATACAAAGCAATTAATACAAGACATATATATGTATAAAAATTTCTGAACATCATCTGCCAAACAGAACATTTTAGAGGGTACGAAAATAATTTGTATGCTATTATTTTATTCTGTTGATAATACTGAAATGCTCTGTCCAAATGTGAATGAAGCCTGCAAACAAATTCTACTGATACCATCCATGTGTAAGGAGTTCTGTGACGGATATTGCCAGACTTGTATTCAGGCCCTCAAGGATGAATTCAAACATTTTCTGAAAAAGCAAGCAGATTAATTGTTGGAACATGAAAATGGCTGAGCTTAGAGAACAAGGCGAAATCAGACCTACTGGTACGTTTACATGGACTTCTTTAAGTGTTTTTAAAATCTTAATCAATTCCTGGTATTTTTCGTATATGTTATGATAGTTTATATTCTGTACATGTCATGAATGAGCATCATCGTTCTCCAAATCAGTGTCATATCATTGTCTTCATCTTCATGTGTCATTTCAACAAAAAACCAAAGCCAAAATAAAAAAGGTTGATCGAATGGTTTCCAATGTCAAGAACTTCAAACTAAGTCACTGATTCTTCTAGAGTGGTCTCGGATTATTTGATACTCAATTTCAATTTGCCTGTATATCGATGTGTTTCTTTACACATAGAAGACTCTGAACCAACAAGATTTTGAATTGACTAGACCACAGAGCATAAGCAAAGCTAGTATCATCTGTAACTATAACATGGCCTCCTGACATGCTGCCAGTGCTTTCTGGTCACCAATGTCATTTTTGTCCTTTCCTTGTTCTTCGTGGTTATTTACTTCCACATTACTGCACAGCTGGTCTATTATCTTGCTCTCCACATTGTAGAGCATTGTTGGTTTCAACAAATTCATTGAAAGTGGAGCTGATTCTAAGTTTACCCCTGAATATTGGACCAGAATCAGGGCTCACTCCTGCATCATCATCATCATCATCATCATCATCATCATCATCATCATCATCATCAACCCAGACATTCTAAAACAATGACAATGGCTTTCTTGCTGATTGAGTTCCATGCCTTTTCCAGCATTAACACTGCCTCAAGTATTGATAATTTATATTTGTCTTGACTGGAGTTCAGTCTCTACAGCAAATCCAAAACAAGGCTCCTGCAGAATTTCTGTTGAGGAACTCTAATGAGAACCATGAAAATGGTTTTTTTTTAATGCAATTAATGCCGTCATCCTCTCAGACTCAAAAGCAGCCATTTTGTCCATAAATAAAACTGACCACCCCTACACAGAATAAATCAATAATTGTCAAAAAATACTTGCAACTTTAAAAGAACGTGGCAAAACAGTTGTGTTACAATGGATCCCAGGACATTGTAATCTACATGGGAATGAACAGGCTGACACGTTAGCTAAGAAGGTGCCAATCTCAAAATAAACCCACGGAAACCTTTGTCATTTAAATCAGTAAAACAATATATCAAGCAAATACAAAAAAATAATCACCAACAAGAATTGGATATAAACATTTCGCAACAACGTAGGAAATTACTGAAGGATATACCTCCTGAACCCAGAAGACTGGCAGTTGCAAGCTTACGTCTTAACACTGAACATGACATCCTGGATAAACACCTCAATCGTCTTGGCATCCTGCCATCAGCATCCTGCATTTTGTGCCATCAACAGGAAGACATGGATAGACAACATCTTGCAAAATGCCCTGCTCTGAAATCCTCCAAGGAAGTCGACCGCTAATGGGAAGCCACAGCCCGAATGTTTTTAATTACTTAATCCGTAGTTTTGTTCACCACTTTCTTGTTTTTCCCTCAGTCAATGATAGTAAATACCATGTACTAGCCATTAGACAAATAATAATTAATGCAATTAACTTACTAAAGTTTGTTGCATGCTGTTACTTTCTTACATTTTAGGCAAATGTAAACGTATTAAAAGAGCGAAGTATATCATAATCATATGGGCAATTTTGATACAAAATTATTCTAATTTACGCAGAAAAATATCTTACGAGGTGTTGTCTTAAAAACGAATTTTACTGTATTGTGCATTTTCATCAGCTCAGGGTTTCTTTTTTAGCGTGCAGTCATACAATTTATGTAAACCAATTTCTTGTGAGGCATTTACATATCACACCTTAAACATTACAGTTTAACATTCTTTGTCTTTGGCAACCTCACTTAGTTGAGGAAGATTAAATATTAAAATATTTTTTGCAGTGATAAAAAATAGAACACAATACCTGAAAGCAATAGTCTAATATTCATGAAAATTTACACTGTTTAAGTTACTTCATAGAGTAACAAAGTAAAAGTATTATAAACAATTATAAGAGAATTATGTAGAAGTAATATGAAAAATTATCTTGCAAGGGTCATCAGTGCCTTAGAACTGCTTATTCTTTTTGTTGTGGTGTTATCCTTCTGTAAGCAGTCTTCTTGACATTTCTCAGCAAGGCTGAATACGTCAGTGAAGTACCCAATCTGAATCACCAGACTTTAAAGGTTAAACACGTGATAGATACTAACTCATCAAGTTGGCAACCCTGATCATTGTTGTTAACTTACTCGCTAGCTACTCGATTTTTAAATAACAATTACACACAGTTCATATCTGCTGTGTTGTTATTATTTCCATAGTCTGGCATTTCAACTAATAGCGACAATAATAATAATAATAATAATAATAATAATAATAATAATAATAATAATAATAATAATAATAATAATAATGCAGACATTCTTCAATAACTCAAATCTCTTCAATTATGGACCATATACCTACATACAAGACTTAATGGCAGCAACTTCTTCAATGCATAGATCGAACCTGCATCCTTCATAGGATTCTTAATTACCATCCCAGAGGAAAGAGAACTTTAGGAAGACCATTAAAAAGTTTACATAAGACCATAACAGGCCACCAGACCTAATACATGGAAGGAAGATGATGATGATAACAATCCAGTGCGGATTTGTGCAGTAATAATTAAAAAAAACCTCTATACTTCATGTTGCTTGATGTATATTACAATTATTTAACACACATTCAAAATAATTCTTGGTAAGACAATCATAGGAAATACAGTACAGGTAGATGTTTTAATCTCGGCTTATGAAGCAGTCACAACAATGGCGTCTTTTTTGTAGCAGAGTATGCTCGTGCACTGCTAGCCCATTTATTATTATAATGAATATGTAGTTACAAAACTGATCAATAATTATTATACAACTGAGAGAATAAATGATATTTCATTGTAATTTTTACAATACTGGCCTCATGGTCTAATTTGGAGGTAAACTGTTTATTTCAACAAAATCATCGCATGTTATGCCGAATTAGAAAGCTGTAGCACTTAACCATAGTAAGTAGCATATCCAGATATCAGTAAACTATATTTGAATCAGATCTTCCCTCAAAACGTAAGCTTATAAAAAGATTATCTGAACAGGAACATAAAAAAAATAAAATAAAGGAAAACAATGTGAAGACAAATAGACATAAACAGGTTACCAGACATAAAGTGCAGGATTATAATGTCCATACGTCAAAATGTCCATGGAATAATGTCCACGTTGAAAATGTCCATGTTAAATCGTCCAGAGTCAAAATGTCCATAGTTCTATAATGTCCACTTCACTCTGATGTCCAGAGTCAAAATGTCCATAGTAGTATAATGTCCACTTCACTCTGATGTCCAGAGTCATAATGTCCATAGCTCTATAATGTACACATATCCATTGTTCATGGTAGTTATAGTATCCTATGTAAAAATTTTCAAATGCAGAACTAATTAGAACTGAATTTTTTAAAGATGGAACGAAATCCTCAGTTAGTGCCATCACAGAAGGGTAAGCCGCTTCTTTCTTTTCGTGGATACCTATACCAACATCATGACTTTAATATAGATAGGACAAAAATATATTGGCGATACAGGAACATGAACCTCCCAAGTCTGAAAGGCATGCAGCACACAAACAACGCGGTAGAAGACTGGCACAATCTTCTTCAACGCGTGATGGCTGTACATCCATCCACTTGGCGATTTATACAGTGACTAAAGCGCGAAGAAAATGGAATTTGGACACAGATATTGCAAACAAGAGTGAGGCATACACAAATTAAAGAGCCGGGAATGAAACTTATTTGACGAATCAAAGACAAATTCTCCAGATTGTGAGAAACTACAACAGGTACAAAGAAAAAGGAGAAATTCTCTTAAATCTTAAAAGTGTTAGTTACCATCTTAAAAGTGGGGCTCCCGTTCCCGATGATTAATAACTTATTTGTACGAGTTATGGAATAAAATTTATTATGTTCTATTCAAGCAGAATTTTCCTTTGAACTTGGACATTATGGATTTTGACACTATGGACATTTTGACCTTATGGACGTTTTATCATATGGCCTTTCTGTCGTATGGACATTTAGACCTTATGGACGTTTTATCATATGGACGTTCTGTAGTATGGATTATATATAGTGGAAGCCATAAACATGTTGTGACAAAACCGAGAAAAATAGCTGTAGCTCAATTTCGATTACTCACTGGACACGATTGTCTTACAGAACATTTCTCTTCAGAATGAAACTAATGCAGTCAACTTGACAGTGATAGAGAAAAATGATAGGTTAGTAGCTCTACATTGGGAAGCTACAGAGAAAATTATTAATATCAATATCCCACTAGCAACAAATCAATCATATTCAGGTATCATGGCAGGGAGAGGGAAAGACATAACAACTAGATTTTTTTTTTTTCAAAGAGCTAAGAGAGCTTATCTTATACTCACATGAATAATGTTTTAATATTAATATTATATGAATATTAGAGAGGCATGTGAAAAATAATAACACATATTAATGGTGAAAATGACAAGTATTTGACAACACAATACATGGAGCAAACAAGGTTATGAAAATTAAATGGGAATTAAAACAAAAGTACTGGTACATGCACAATATGCTACAGTCATACATAATATTGTTCACGAAATTAACTATAAAAAAAAAAACAATATTACACTCGAAATAAATTCTAAAATTAATGCCGTAACAAAACTAATATAGGAATGATGCATCCTTCCTTTTCCATGTGTAAAAACATCCCTGCAGACAGAAAAAAAAATATGGAAACCATCAAAGCTCGACTAAGCCAGACAAATGGTGACAGACAAAGGGTCAAACTTGCTTTTTAAAACCATCATTATTATTATAATTTTGTATTTGTTTTTCAACGTCTCTTTAAATAGTTTAATGACACTGTTGAGATGATGTAATTTACCAATTTGGCCCAAAATGCAGTGAAAAGTCTATCTTATTGCTCTTTAACTACTGCAGGCTAGTAAGAAGCTTGACATGCTCACCATGTCAGTAAGAAAGTGTATTTATCTGATGCAATTGTCATACAAACGAAATCTGTTGACAGGTTGGAAAACCGTTTAGTCTATGTTCAGTTCACACTCAAAGATATCTATGTATATGTTCTAAGTAACAGTAACAAAATCTGAATGCATTTTATATTCATTTCTGCTATGATAGTGTTTTTATGGAAAACTACAATATAAGATGTAAGTTCTTTATGTGCTTATGATTTTCACCATGTCCATGCCCATTCCATAATAGGGGAACATGGGGCAGGACGAGGTAGTTAATGTTTGAATGATTTTATTTGGTATCAAATAATGTAAATGTATGGGTTTTATGACATATATGCTTTTATTACACTGTAAACAAGTAAAAAAATATGCACTTCGAGTGAAATCCGGTCATTATAACCATAAAATAAATTCGTTTTTCGAAATGTGTGTTTTGCCCCGTTCTGCCCCACATATGGGGAAAAATGGGATATCTATTTTTTGTAATAATTAAATGGCAAAAGTGACAAAAATATATACTGAAAGTGTGAATACTACAACATTTTACAAGTTTACTTGAGAAAAAGTCATTCGAAAAATACGCAAATGTGCGTGGCATCCTCGTCTTCACTGTCTACTCCTGCGCAACAATTGTGAGCCCATTTCAGACATGATACGCATCTAATCCAACCTTCTTCTGACAAACAACAGAACGAACAACCTATTACAAAAGGTGAAATTTAATTAAATATGATGTGGGGCAGGACGGGGTACTGCCCTGTTATGCCCCACCCCGTTTTGCACCATAGTCACAATTTCTAGGTTATGAGGTATTGGCAGGAAAAATAACGCACGAAATTTAAGAAACTTTCGGAATTAAAAGCCAGGTAAGCACTCTATAATATGATATTAAAATAGATTATCTAAATAAATCTCAATTCTACTTACGTGTGACAAGAGAACACTTTAAAGTTGCAAATGAATGATACAATATGATACAGCAACCGAATAACATACAACAGATGCAAGGAATGGCAGTAAGTGTTGTGTGATGATATATTTACATGAGTTGACTAAGTTCTAAAAAAATTCGGTAGATTGCACTAATTGTTGGGAAGATAGAGGCTGTACCCCATCCTGCCCCCCTATCCCGTCCTGCCCCATATTCCCCTAACTGTTTTGGAAATTATTCGATTTCGTTCAACTGTGTCAATAATTATCGATAACAAAATGTCCATGAATTTAAACTGGAACCAATATTAATACTGTCGACGTAGAAACAACACTGCCTTTATTTTCTTTGTGACATTTCTTTTTAAAACCTTTTCCGATGTACGGTAGCGGTATGTATATATTATTACATGCTTTACTCTTCTCCGAAAACGGACTGATATCACCTTATATGTTTCATGTCATCCTAGTCAGGTTAATTCCTGCGAATTCCACTACCATTCACTGTATATAAATTACTGACTAATAAAAAATGAACATCTGCATTTAGTTCATTAAGGAGAGGTAGCCTATAGATTGAACTTCTTCCACTGCTGTTAATAAATAAGGAATTCACATTGTAAAGCAGAAATACCTGTTTGTAACGACCCTAAACAGTAGGATACCTTTCGCATCCCTCTTTTTTTTCACCTGAAGAAGAAGAAAGAGCCAATCTTGGAAATGCTGTGAATTCTTTTTTCATTAGCAGCAATGAAAAAGTCCAATCTGTACTTTTTCTTAGTAAACAACTTACCAAAACTAATTTATGTTACTGTAAAATATAAATACACGTCACAAACAGAAAATAAAAATAAACTTACTGCAAAAATAATAATTTTTAAACTAGATAGTGTATGCGGAATTCTTATATTTTGGAATACAACTGAAAAATTTTGGTCTTTATAAAGTTAAAAAAGTAGAGTTGCCAGATTTCTGATCACCACCCAAAGTGTTCAGTTACCAGTTTATAACCATGTCGAGCTGAATGGCCACAGGACGATCTTATATCATAATTTTATTATATTCGTTGTAAAAAGTAAATTTTGACATTTTTATATCTTTTTACCATTAATTTTTATACCTGTGTTGAACAATGAAGGCAGTCAGTATTGCGGAGTGAGTGAACAAAGTTAGCCAACTGTACATTTTCCTTTGAAAATTTAGTATTGTTGCATTATGCATTAACAAGGCTCTCTTAACACAAAATGTTTAACTGCTATAAAATCAAACGAAACGAAATTTCATACATTACACTTTCAGAAAATTTCGTCCTCTACCTTTTGTAGCTAGTCCTTGTATGTTTCATTCACAAACCACTCATTATGGACAGGATTATAAGCAAAAAAACTATATATTCATTTACACTGCATTCAAAACCATTCCACATTAAAATTATCGTAAAACTTTCGGTCCTTTGACTGATTTAAGAAGTCGGTATTTAAAAATTTGTTAAAAGTTGTTGATGTCTGGAGAACTACAGTAAATAGTCCCATCTATACCGAAATTAGCATAATAAATGCGAAAAATCGACACCTAATCCTTTCTGCAGGTCATATTTCTGCCCAATTTTTTTTGTCATTTTTAAGTCAGTTATTTAAATCACTGTATCGACTACTGTCTACTAGGTATTTAGCATTGATGGAATTGGTAATAGTGAGATAGTATTTGGCGAGATGAGGTCGACGATTCGCCATGTTATTATCTGACATTTGTCTTACAGTTGGTGAAAACCTCGAAAAAAAAACCACCAGGTAATCAGCTCAAGCAAAAATCGAACTCACATCTGCGTGTAGCACTAAATCACCATTGTTGTTGATTATGATAATGATGATGATGATGATGATGATAACAATAATAATAATAATAAAAATAAATATTATATATTTCAACAGAACTGAAAGGAAATCCGGAAAGCAAAATCACAGACAGTCACTAACACATAAGGCAAGAATAGTTAATATGTAACGAAAGTACCTTAAATTGGCTCGTACAAAGTAATATAAAAGGTGATACAGAAAGCTTAATTAAAACTATAGACACACACACACAGACATCATGCAATATGTTTGTAAATTCACTAAGCCTACAACTCAATGTTTGCAAATATACTGAGGTAAGATGAATACAGAAAAACAATACAAAAATAAGTTAACTTCAGTAAAAACAAGTGAAAATAAACACATAATTAACAGAATGATGTTTAGAATTAACTTACTGGTATATATATTTAAATAGATCTGTGTCATTCAATGAGCCTAGCATAATAATGAGCAGAAGTGGGACATAGTTATTAATAAGTTCTGTAATTTCACAGACAGAAACATTATAAAGAAGAAAAACTTAAAATATAGGACTCTGATGATGGAAAAATAACGAATATGCAACACAAAAAAAAAAATCACAGCATTAATAATAGTAACTGGAAATATTATGCCATCTATCCTCAATATGTAGAACTTGCATCACGTAAGTGAAGTGGGTAGGCATTAGAGATGGCACAGACACGCATATTCACTCTAAAGCATACATGGGCACAATTTTCGGTTACGTGAGGCACTCGATTTGAAATAGTTTGTTTACTAGGAGAGGAGACTGCAGAGTAGTGGGAAATATAAACTGCTGTGACCTGCGTCACCTTATCATAATCGCTAAGGCGGTCAGTGGCGAATTATTAGGAAAGCACTTGGTTGACGTGAGAGACTCGAAAACTTTTGTTCAATTTGGCAAATTAATTCGGCAGCTTTAATCATAAACCTCTTTACTATTTTTCCATTACTGAATTGATTTAAATCACACGCGAGAAATTGCTTAACTAGCCAATAATATTCCATCATGTTGTCTACATTTATTTTCTTGAATATTCTGGCGTTTCTCAAGATTGCTTAATAGATTTGCACGTTCTCGACCTAAAATAATTTCAGAAAATCATATTTCGTTTTCTACGCACATTTGATATTTCTTTTGGAAATAATGCGTACAAACAACATCTAATTCCTCGTACCTTTTAATCCAGCGTGTTTAAGGTATAATGTCGTATTTAGTATACTATGCAAATGTTAAGATCATACATTTTCTTCGGAATAGTACGAAAAATAACATTTAATTTGTCTTACCTTTTAATTCAGCATGTTCTTTATGACATAAGGATTAATGTTGTTGTATATTAAATTTATTAATGCCTAATAGGATTTTCGAGCATAACATACATCGTATGTTCTCCTCTTCTAAACAGCAAAAAAACTCTTCCACCCATTTCTCATGAAATAATTGTTTTCTAACGCATACACACTGCTTTGATAATGCCATTATGCCACCACTGATATTACTTATGAAACTGATATAGAACCTGCCCATGCCTAGGAGCTACATGAGGGAGAAACGGGGACTGTGAAGATGATATCACTCAGAGCGATAAGCTCTGTGAAGGTCAGTGAGGCACAAATTCTCAAGTGAGGCACGATGCCCATGTATGCTCTAAAGGTATCTGGAAAAAGTCCCCAGGAAATACAGCACCAAAGTAAAATGGGTTTAGGACATTTCGTAATCAGAAATTTCGTCACCATTACAGTTTGTCATCTATTTTTCGTCATTAGTTTTTTGGTCATCAAATACATTTTGTTATCGTGTTTTTTTGTCACTGAGGAGATTCTGTCACCGAAGATATTTCGTCATCATATACATTTTGTCATTTTTTTGGATACTGAGGGGATTTCGTCACCAAAATAATACAGAAAATTACATTTAGGCTGTTTTTATTATTTGTCCAAAACCATCAATGTATAATTATTTTAATGCTCTGTATTAACATGGTTTTTGAATTTGCATACTTTCATCCTGTTTTTATGAAGTTTCAACCAAAATTTCCACTGAAATTGTAACCTATGGTACGTAGGTAATCAAGGATGTTATTTTCTGTTCTATATTCTTCATACCTATCGACAATTCGTGGAATTCTGTTATCTAAGGATGTGTATTTCTTCTTTTTTCTGGGTAGAGAATGACCTGCTTCTAATTTCTCAATGTCCTGATGCAGTCTCCTCCTGCAGCAACTGAAGGACATGGTAAAATGAGGGATGTGCTTTGCCCATTAAAGTATTGAGATGTCTATGCCATGCTTCGCAAGTATTTGTTGTTCTGAGCAGGTTTTCCCTAGTACGAATGTAACAATTCCATGTATTTGGAGGGAACATGAGCTGCTGCCTACTTCTATGACCCATAACATAATTATCCTCAAAGTAATCGAAGATTGGGGTTAGCTCATCCATAACATTTTCTTGGAGAATATCGAAGGCATGAACTATATCATTCTCTGGTATGAAGTATATTATTTTAATGTACCGAAGTACATATGATATTTCCATGCAGATATTCTGCGTCATCATACAATGAAAGAGTAATGGAACGGAGAAAAATTCTCTCTGGCGCTGAGATTTGAACCCGGGTTTTCAGCTCTACGTGCTGACGCTTTATCCACCACTAAGCCACACCGGATACCCACCCCGGCATCGGACAGAATCATCTCAGTTTAAGTTCCAACTCTTGGGTTCCCTCTAGTGGCCGCCCTCTGCACTACGTCATAGATGTCTATGATCCGTCGGATCCCGCCAACTAGTCACTCATAACGAGTGCACCTCAGCACATGTGTGGACTTCAGTCCTACGTTCATAGACATCTATGACGTAGTGCAGAGGGCGGCCAATAGAGGGAACCCAAGAGTTGGAACTTAAACTGAGATGATTCTGTCCAATGCTGGGGTGGGTATCCGGTGTGGCTTAGTGGATAAAGCATCAGCACGTAGAGCTGAAAACCTGGGTTCAAATCTCGGCACCGAGAGAATTTTTCTCCGTTCCATTACTCTTTCATCGTCTGGTATAAAGGCCAATGCAACCAAGGAATGAAACTGGCTTCTTAGTTCGGTGTTCTCTTCTTCTTCAAGATATTCTCCTGACAGTCCTTCTGTTTGAATACGTATCATTTTATATAGTAGATATTATCAAGGGAAGCAACACGAAGGGGGAGGGGGGAATTGTGGTGGCAAATAGTAATGAGGAAATTAAATTGGTGACAAAATATGGTGATGACAAAAGTGATGGTGACAAAATGTTGTAGTGACAAAATGTAATGTGATGAAATCAACGGGTAATGAAAAATCGGTGACGAAAATTCTGGGTCCCCAGTAAAACACAGTTCTCGTACAAATTCTACAAACTGTGCACATACTAAAAAGAAAGTGTAATGTGAAATTTAGTTTGTATAATTTATGTAAGGTTAGGTATCTGTAAATAAGTTTTTCGGTACGTACTTGGACTCAAGCACTGTATACTCAAGAGCCTTAAGAACAAGTATGCTCTAGGTTAGTGGAAATAATATCCACGTTATCAAGAATGACAAAACAACAATGATGGTGGTGACAATAACCACTGATACGAGATGAATTATTTCTGGGATTGGCTTCAGTTTAATCTGGAAACTCTATATAAAAACTAATACAAAGATTATTACTGAAGTTGCACTTCTATTTATATTTCTCCTGGTATAAGTCTCTCAAGCAGTACAAAGATCTACTTCCGCCATATTTCTTTTTCATTACTTGTAGTCTTAAAAGCTTAATATTACATTCAAGACTAGTATCCTTTCTATTCATCATACAATATAATATACACTATACATAGTATAACTTTTAAAGTTACATCAATTATACATGACAACATATAAACACATCGGCTTTATATTTCCTTTCTAGAAAACTATAACATTAATATAACAGTTTTCTTTACTAATATAAATTTATATTTCTCATCTGAAATGATACACTACGAAGTATTTGACACTAAATACTTCACATATGAGATTGTAACTATTCCAGTATCTTAGACCTTATCCATGCTCTCTCCTGAAGAAATAAAAAGTATTTTCACAATATTGTTTAAAATTTTCTGTAACACTGTAATACCATCAAACATTTATTTTAACATTAATAAACCTATGAACACAGCATGAAATGATTTAATGTAACACTCCCGAGTATTACACACAACGTTTATGAATATAAATGCGAATAAACAATGATACTATGGAGCTATATAATTTATAGATCCTTCTATGAATTGTGGTAGCTGATACAATAATAATTACTGAGAACTGATAACACAACTTATTTCATTATGTAGTATGTTCAATATCACATAATGCAAATGCAATAGTTAAAATGGAAATATATTAACAGCACTGTTCTTACGAGTGATTTGCTTTAAGCGTGTAAACAGCACAAAAAAAAAAAAACTGTAAAAAGAACTACATATTAAATGAATTCAGAGACAAAATTAAATTGCATTACTTGTTACAATCTTCTTTTCCCCTCTCTCACATTCCATTTGACCCATTTTCCACAACATGATAAAAATATAGTGTAATAAACATGAAAGAAAGAAAATAATTTCCAGAGATCAATACTTAAATTTTGACTATTTCACAATGAAGATGAAATCTAAGGACTGCTTACACTAAAAATATAAAGTACAATGATACTGGACAGAAACACTTTAAACTTCGTAGCACCATGTAAGTGTCTATTAGATATGGCATTTATTTTATATTTATTTCATTTTCCTCTCATTTTTAGTATGCTTTTATTTAATTTGTGGTGTTATTTAGCCTATATTATTCTATACTTTTATGTCAGACAGATTTAGTCTGTTTATTTTTCTGTAAACTCTGTGAATCAAGGTTAACTGTAAGGCCTTCTTTAAAGACAGAAGAATTATTATACTAAGTAAATCATATAGAGGAAGTCTCTTCAGAGTTCCATAGTCGATTTTTAATTTAGAGTTCATTAAGGAAAAGAAAGATTATATTAAGTAAGCTGTGAAAAATTATCAAGGCAGAAAATATAACATGATCAATTACAGGTTTCTTAGCTTTAAAGTGATTGGCAGACTGAAGATGTTCATGCAATTGCATGTTTTTATTGAAGCAGAAAATTTAGAGCTTGTTAATTATATTCGCATTTCATAAAATATAGATTCATATGAATCCCGTTTTATCTTGCAAGTTTTGCTACAATTGCATGTTTTTATTTGTTTAGCATCAACATGGCATATTATACATTTTCAGCTTTGTTGGTTTTTCCGTTTTGCAATGCTCATTTCGGTGGTCTACGAGAAAGCCTAGTTTAAATAAGGGCTCATTTTGGTTTTCTGCATGCAGCAATAAAGCAACTAGAATGAGGTGGGGAGAACAGTCACTTGCAAAAGCTTTAGGCCTGGAGGAAAATAGCCAAAAATCAGCACAATGCGAGGTTTGCAAGCCTGGTTATTAGACAAAAAGGAAATTGTGCTGGACAATAATCCAGGATTAGCAAAGCTGAAAGAAATAGAAAAGGTGCTGAACGATGTGATAGTAATTTCAGTGAAAAAGACGCGTCATTTGTATCATATTTTGAATAGGATATTGCTCACAGCCTGTGATAATATTGAATTGTCTTCTCATCATACAAAATTGTTTTTACAGACGTAAGCATAAGACTGTAGAAAATTTAGAAAGAAATCTGATTGTTTATTTTAATGCAAGTTACGGCAAATGACAGGTTAATTTGTAATAGATATATAGAATTTAACTACACAGCATTTTAAGTTCCCTTTTTGATTTTATGCCAACTATGATATGTACTTAAAATCAATTTTGGCCCTATGATTGTTTAGTGAGCCAATTCAGAAAATTTTGTGGCATATTTTTATTGCGTGTTTTGCCACTTTTTGTAGCATGCTCAAATAACAAAACATTTGCTCTTTGGGAGTACGAAAATTTTAGTCGAATAGTATATATTAAGGCAGACTTCAAAAGCCTATTTTGTTTTCAGATAGCTTCCCAAATAGTCTTTTAACCAATTCAAATTCTAACTGTAGATCTTTCGCATAACATCATAATACTCAATAATTTCCTCGTTTTCACTTTTTCACGATTTTACAAAAATTTAAATTCAAATAAGATTAATATGGGGGAGATTTAGGTTAGGGAAAATTCTAATAGATTTTGTTAAAATAATTTACAACTTTGTAACTGTTACATCAATCTTTATTTTTAATAGACATGTTCAATAAAACATTTTTTTTTATTAACTAGGTGCTCAATAATCACCATGTATTTCAATCTTGTACTCTCATCTGCACAAAGTACACTTTCCAAACAAAATTTCATATGTTGTTATAAGATTTTGAGCTTTGCAACAATATATTGAGATTTAGTTTTTCCAACGTTTTGGAATAATTTAAAGATTTCATATTCGTGCCATATGAGATCTAAAAGTTACACCTACACTATTAGGTCTGTTACAATGGAAATCCAAAACATTTTTCAAGTTTCGAGAGATACTATTTTGAGGGCTGTTCCTTTATTTAAGTAATTCAAAACCTCGAAAGAATTAAATTCTCAAGAGGTTGCAAATCACAAAATCTCCTTTAAACTCAATCACCACGAAAGTCTGAAATATATTACTTATGTCTTATTAAGAAATGCTCTTAATTATATTATTGTTCAGTCAACTGACCGAAGACAAGTCTGAACCTCACAAGTGATAACAAGGCACCACTTATGAGGCAACTAGGCCAGGAGATAATGGGGTAGGGTGGCCAGTTCCTTTCCCCCCTCTTAACTATGAGTACTTTTATTGAAAATATTAATCATAAATATTATTTTCTTCCGTTTAAAAATACCTGAAGTCTTACCTAGAAATCTTCCCACTGACAGTTCAATTGGCAAATGTCTTTCTGAAAACTTCAGTGTTTGCAAGAATTTAAACAAAAACTTGTAAAATAAATGTAGCTTTAAAATTTGTCTTTGAGATTCAGGGAATATAGAAGTTACAACATATGCTGCTTTTGCTTACAGCATTTCTTCTACAAATAAAATGTTATGAAAAGAGCAATGCTGCTAATATTCTGTCTTGTAGCATTATAACAGACTAATAAATCTTTGTTTGACAATAGTCAATGAAAAAGGAATGCAAGAGAAGATTTTAAATCACTCGTTACTAATAATTAATGCATAAATAAAGATAAGATGAATAGAGAAAAGAATATTTGGGAAAACTTTAGAACACAGACTGCACCTACCAAATTATGTCTTAAAATACTAAAAAAAGCAGATTTGTCGAATGCGCATCATTATATTTACGAAAAGACACTCTTCAGTGTCAGTAATTTATTTTGTGTGCCAGGGGCAGATGCAGGATTTTTTTTCGGGGAGGGATTTGAGGAGATAGTAAAAATGGAGTAATGAGAAATAAGTTTATATACTCACAATTTGTTTCCGAATCACAAACATTTACAAATTGGCCTGAGTAGCGTAGTCGGTATAGCCTTCTGTGCTCGAAGTTGCGGGTTCTACCCCAACCTAGCTCGATGGCATTTAAGTGTGTTTAAATGCGACAGGCCTCATATCAGTCGATTTACTGGGATGTAAAAGAAGTCCTGAGGGAAAAAATTCCGGCACACCGGCAATGCTGATATAACCTCGGCAATTGTGAGTGTTGTTAAATAAACCATAATTTTTTAATTTTAACATTTACAATGACTGCAATACAAAAACAATGACAGACTGACATTTACAGAAGAAGGCAACGACGCTTCTTAGATATTTCATCCAGTACTTCATGAGCTTTTACTTCTACATTTTTATGTAGACTATATACATCAAGGCCAGTCAATTTAATCTGTCTGCTCCCATCGTGCTCCTCAAGTAAGTCTTCAAATACTGCACTGTTGAGAACGACCATTCTGGTGTTGCTGTAGTTACAGGCAACGTATAGAAAAGTTTCAGCGCCTTGCGAGTGCAGGGAAAAATAATTTCATTGCACCTGTTCAAAGATGATATAAAATCAGCAGGTATTAGGTGGAGATTTTTCTGATGAAGGAAATTTCTTCTCCACATCTTCAATTCATTGAAGAAAGACTCTGGTGAGGCATCAACATCATTGGGCCACTGATTTACTACAGCCTCAACAGCAGTTTCTAAATCTTCATCTGATGCTCGCACTATGTTTTCAGGCAGCAAAGTTTGTATGGACTTAGGATTCTCTTATGATTTAAAAACCTGTCCTTGAGCTGACTAATGAAATAATCTAAGAAGAGAAGGAAAATTAAAAGCATAAAAAACTCTTTATGACTCTCTGTCTTGAAGTAAGAACGCTGTGTTTGTCTTCCTGCAGTTCTTGGAATTTAACATTTTAGCAAAGAGAATTTACGTGGAAAACTCTCTAATTCCTATGTACATTCACGAATTAAAATTAATATTATTTTTGTTTCTTGTTTCGTATTTTTCTCAAAATTTCGGGAGGGGATATATCCCCTTAATCCCCCCCCCCCTTGCATCCGCCCCTGTTGTGTGCACAAGGTTGGATTTTGAAGTAAGAGGGAAAGGGTGCAGCCTGTGTTCTGGAGTTTATCCGAATATTTAACAGTAAACAGAAAAGAATAACATGCTTGACATGAAAATTATTACAGTATTGCTTTTCTTTCTGTTTTAATTTCGAGGGCTATCGACTATTCATTCAGTCCTGGATACTCTGCAATCTCATATTTTCTACTTTATATCCTGCTTTGTTCGTCAGAGGCCTCTGCAGCCTGACACACTGTTTTGCAGACATCTGGAACCTCAATTTAGATGTTGACCCATAGAGACATTGTCTGCTAAGTAGAATGATAAACTGCTGGCCAGTAAATTATGCCTAGAGCTCTTTCAGTGAGGAAAAGAGTTCTTTTGCATGCTGCAGAGTTAGGACATGGAATCTTAGCTTTACTTCCCTTCTGAAGGAACTCACAATGCCAACTTTTGTTTTCATACATTATCTAAGTTATTTGTATAAATTTACAGTGATTTAAAATTATTTGATGTATCAAACCTTTGATAGAACATGATAAGCGGACAACTCTTAATATAAAATTATAATTAAATTTAACTCCATTTAAAAGACATACTTTTCGCGGATTTAATGTCCTTAAAAGTAAAATGAACATTTAAAATGTCACTTAGCAGTTTCTCAGGTTCCACAGTAAGATACAGAACATGAAGTCAATACCGAAAAATAAACTACATGCCTATTGTGTGATTTTTATTAATCAGCTGGTCAGACACCCATCTGCAGTTATTAAACAGAGCGGACAGGAATATTTTAGACTACCAACCTACAATTAAGTACTTTCACTCTTTCATGTTCACTTACCCTTTAGTTGAAGGGGTTCATGCTTAGTTACCTAATCTGATAAAGTTTATTAAATTTTAATTGCACGAGCTAGTGTTGTCCCTTAAGATAACCAGAAATTCTGTTTCACTCTTTAACTACAACAATTAAACGATTTAATTAATTTTTTCAGAGAGTTACAAGTGAGACTGCGTAATACAATATATTCTGCTGTACAGGAGCAATTACAATTGATAAAAGCATAGCTATGTTTAAATGATGTCACATACTGATATAATTTTTTATTAGAATGAGCGTAGAATGATCAGCACATTAATTGCTAAATAAACTTAAAAACAATGTTGTAATTAAAACTTTCCAGAAGTTTGTGTGAAGAATAATATTACAAATAATAAAATTAAGTAAGATGTAGAACATGAGCCCACCTTTAGACTGATATTTTAGAATTTATTTTCAGACTCTGTTTTTTTAATTTTTCTATGGTTCTTTCAAATTTCTCTGATAATTATGTACACTTTAAAAATTTTTTCAACTTCCAGTTAGTTTGTAAAGTTAGTTTATAAATTCCTAATTTATTTTGTGATACCTATAAAAACATACACCCAGTAGCTCCTCTCAGGAGTTTGATTTCTGCTGCTTCAAATATCATCTGGTTTCTTAAATGTCCAGCCATTTCAATACAACGTGGTATCATATCAGTCTTGTACTAATGAGGGTTTGAAAATTTGATTTGTGGCTTATATTGTTTTCATACATAATTATTAAGATTTTTATGGCGTGCCTTTTTCATTTCCACATGAAAAATTATAACCTATTCTATTCCTAGAAACATCGTAATTTTAGTTCAATCAGTAAATAAAGGCACAGAAAACTCTTTGACAGTCTTTTGTAGGCTGTGTATTGCAAGCTGAAATTCATATTTGGTTTTGGCTAAAATTACTTGGTCATCTGCAAATAACATTGTGCCTAAGGTGAATTTTCTGTTTAGTGATAGTAACATTTACCTATGCAGCCATATAAATTATAAATAAAAGTGGGGAGAGACCACAGCTTTGGCTTATTGTTGACTGGTGCCCATTCACATGTATTTTCACAGAAATAATTTTGTAATATATGTTATATAGTTCATGTATTATAAGAATTTCAAGTCTGTTGGCGACTTCTTTCACTCCAGAGTACACCTTCTCGCTGAAAGAATTTAATTTAATCTAATTAAAAAAGGCCATGTAACATACTACAGTAGAACACAAACAGAGAGGGAAAACTAGGGTTGCCAACCCTCCCGTATTCTTGCACTAACCTGCAGTCAGTTTACTTTATGAACTCCAACATACATCTAGCTCGTAATGAACGAGAATTCCTTCTTTGTCGTTTGATAACTGTAAATAAAATGTATCTTCTGTTATGATGAAGAGTTACTGCAGTTGGTTACAAACCAGATGGTACTGGTGTCTACTGTCAATATTCATTATCTTCTTCCCAGAGAAGTTGAATGCTGAGTTGTATATTTTCATGTTCGTAACATTTCATACTATCACAAATCGTGACATTAAACAATGCTAATCAAGTGATTTGGGTTGTGGAGTTGGCATCAGAATTGTGTATTAGGTACATTTTTACCGATCATCACTATCCTTAGGTCCACAAGATACTGTTAATAAGTTTCAGTTAAATTACTTAAAATGTACTGTTATACCGCTTTTACAGGCCAGTTACTTTATGGTGACAGCTCTGGCCTGGCGATGCAGTGGTTTGGGCGAGTTCACTGTTTGTTCGAAGGGGTGTTCCTTTTAGTCTTCCCCTGGCTGCATTAGCGGTCACATCTCAGGAGCATTAGTGTGGGCGTACAGTCGCGTTAAGGACTTACTACACCACCACTATCTTGTATATTGCAATTTAGTGTGTTTGTTACGTACATTTCATTTTGTTACTTAAATAATTGTAGTGCTTCTGTTTTGTATTATTTAGTATGTAATATTTATTGTCTAGATTCACTGCTATTTTCCGTTTGTGAAAATGCTGCCTGTTAGAAGCAAACTGAAAGGTCGGGTATTGCATTCGCAGTCGCGAGAAGTCGTGAGCAACATGTAGCACTTTATGAAGATAGCGTCGGAAGAAAAAAAACCTAACAAATGTTGGAAAACTTGTAGCAGAGTTTACCGCTGTGTCTGAGAGCTGTGTTAGCCAAATAATAAGGGAGACTAAAGACATTGATAATCGGCGCCAAAATCAACTGTGGACAACTTTAATGAAGCTGTCATAAGACGAACCAAAGCACGAGTTCTATATTTCACAGAAATAGCGGCCCACACTTAAAAAAATATATATATTATTGAAATTGAAAGACTGTGTCGACTTTCAGGGAGGTATCTCGACTTTGAGGAAAGTTATTTTGAAATTAGGATTTCAATGAAAAAAAAAAAAACACAAAATAATCGCCAAATTGTGGTCGAGCATCAAAGGATTAGGGCCAAAAGTTTGCAGTATTTGAGGAAAATAAAGAAGTACAGAGAAGAAGGTCGCTCCATCTTTTACATGGATGATGATGATGATGATGGTGGTGGGAAAGGTAACAGTGAAGCACTGATGAACATTACCGATATTTCCGCATGAGTATATTTCATTGTTAATTAGTGATTAACTGTTAAATATAGTGATTCGATTGCTGCTGAGTGTATTTCCACATTAGTGTTTATTGTTCCGAACTGCTGCTCATTGTATTTCCACATTAGTTTACTTCTTTAGTGTTTATTATTGTTCCGAACTCCTGCTCATTGTATTTTCATTAGTTTACTACTTTAGTGTTTATTAGTGACTATTGTTCCGAACTGTTGCTCATTGTATTTCCATGTTTACTTCTTTAGTGTTTATTATTGTTCCGAACTCCTGCTCATTGTATTTCCATGTTAGTTTACTTCTTTAGTGTTTATTATTGTTCCGAACTCCTGCTCATTGTATTTTCATTAGTTTACTACTTTAGTGTTTATTAGTGACTATTGTTCCGAACTGTTGCTCATTGTATTTCCATGTTAGTTTACTTCTTTAGTGTTTATTATTGTTCCGAACTCCTGCTCATTGTATTTTCATTAGTTTACTACTTTAGTGTTTATTATTGTTCCGAACTCCTGCTCATTGTATTTTCATTAGTTTACTACTTTAGTGTTTATTAGTGACTATTGTTCCGAACTGTTGCTCATTGTATTTCCATGTTAGTTTACTTCTTTAGTGTTTATTATTGTTCCGAACTCCTGCTCATTGTATTTTCATTAGTTTACTTCTTTAGTGTTTATTATTGTTCCGAACTGCTGCTCATTGTATTTTCATATTAGTTTACTTCTTTAGTCTTTATTAGTGTCTATTGTTCGGAGTATGAAGTGAACATAGTGACAGGAGCTCAAAATTATGCAGACACTGCAACGTGAGTCTTCATTTCTAATATGACTGTATTTCCCTCCCTCCATTTGCTCCGTCTCGAGTCGGTCTCCCTCCCACAGTCGAACCTTCTCCTCTCTCGCGTCGACGAGCTGTCACCATAAAGTAACTGGGCTGTACATTGTGTAGAAATGATACTTCATTATAGGACAACACACATCAAATGTAAGAAAAATTTCTCTGTAGTAAAAATATTATAAATAGATAAAAGCTGAGAATAGTAATCTCAATGCTTTTAAATTATGAAAGTAATCTTAAATTGAAATCTAAATATTTTCCTATTATCTTTCAAAGTTTTCACATAATTATTTTCAGTAATTCGTAAGTATAATAAAATGAGAATAACAGGACCAATGTTTAAAAACCAGAGAGTTTATCATCAGGTTAGTGATGTCAAATTAATTCACTTAAGTAGAAAATGATAAATATATAGTATATTTACAGTTTTTTTTATTAATGTGTATATTTTATTACTTTATTCCTTTTATATAAAAAGAATGGAAAATTCTCTTAATAAAATTAAAACATAATGCAACTGCCTCAATATAATGAAAAAGTTTCAATTTTTATACATCAATACATAAAAATAGACTGATTGTCTGTTGTAGTGCTCCTGTAGATCTATCTACCTGCAAAGGGGATGCTGAATAAGCTATATCTTACTTAAAGATGGCAAGTCAAATTTATAATGAGAACTCTTTACTGGTTAATAAATATAATACCTCACTGTGTGTACCAGTAAGAATTTTATGACAAAGTGAATGTTTCCGTAATTTGATATGATATAAATTAATGTGTTACATATATACAAGTCTTCAAAAGACTTCATTCAAATTAAAGACTCATTTTATTAAGATTTAGAATTCTCTAGACAAATCTTAAGGAGTACATGTGTATTTCATAGGTCAGGATATTCACAAGAACATAGACATCAATATTTGAAATCTTCTATAAATATGAGTTTCAGATATATCAATATAAGAAATATGTTTCTATAACAAAATTATTTAAAAAATGAGAATCCACATTTTGTATTTTATATTACATGGTCTAATATATAGACAGTTACTTTGAAATTTAAATGCTTCTATTGAATGCAGTGTTATACAACTTCTTCTTAAACACAACACACACAAAGTCTAACATATCTATTGCAGAGGAATGTTTACAATAAGTTTAATAAACTTAATATCATATTATGCAGCTTTCATATTTCTCTTTCATTCTAAGCGGCCATTAATTGAATTTAAAAACTTATTACAGACTTGATTAATTTTCTTACTTTCTGATATCAGAAGGACTAACTGTTGAATGCATTGTGTTAGAAAGTTGCCAATATGCATCAAGGAATGTTAATTTGCCAATATGTTAATAAAATTTGTGAAATCTATTAGAGTTCAACAGCAATAACACACTCTGGATTCCAGTAAATAAAATAAATACATTTAGTGAAAAAAAAAGCATAAAATTCAATTCTATATATAAAAAAAGTAATTCAATATATTGTTAAATATTTATAACCTAGGAAATTCGTCGACAAGGAAATTGATGAAGTTCGTTACTAGTGAAAGCTTCTTTTCCTGTATAGAAGAAAGATGCATTGTCATTACATTTAAAGTTCCATTACCAAAAGTCCACAAATACCCGACTGAAATCACGTGTCTTCCAATGCTCGTATCTAACTGTTTTTTGTGATTAATTATTACAACAAACAACATATTTTTATGTACAACAAATACGTAAAGAAGAAGTCTTAAGAAATATGCAAAATATGTTTTGTAATTTTTTTTCAGAGTCTACTGCCACATCATCTTCACCCATTTTTAAGTTAATGAAAAAAAAGTGTGTTTGATAGGATCATTATTGGATATCAAGGATGCAATCAAAATTCTTTCTCCCCCCCCCCCAAAGAAAAATTAAGCGAAATTCATTAGTTTGAAACAACTTCCGACAATTAAGTACCAAAAAGAGCTGCATATAAAGTAACTAAAATGATAAATTACGAGCTTATAAAATAAGCAAAGTTCAATATTTGTAAGATCTCGTTCATAAAAAAAAATATAATGCTATAGGTGATGTTTACTTTTTGTACACACTGGTATTCCCAACTCAAGTTTATAATTTTTTTTACCAACAAACTGTAGCATGTTCCAATTCTTTTTTCCACTGCTCACTTGGAAATAAATGGAAGACAACCGAACACAAACTGTGATAATGAATTACGCAATCATTTGTTACCTTTGTTAGATTTTGTAATTATATATTTACTACGAGGCGTGTTCTTAAAGTAAGTTCCAAAAGGGTGTAGAAAGTAAACGGGAAAATATTTACAAACCATTTTTGTAGCATTGTATTCCCCACACTTCAATTACTTCTCACCATAATCTCCACCATTATTGAGGCATTTATCGAGTCGTGGCACAAGTCTTTCTATCCCCTCATTGTAGAATTCACACGCCTGCGAACCACTCCGCAACATTTGTGGAAAATTCAAGGAAAGCGAAGAAATTGTGAACCTCCTGTCCTCATGAATTTTTTCATCGACAGCACGCACCAAATCGTCATTGATCAAAGATGGCCGACCGGTATGCTGCTCGTCATGCACAGAGACGCGGCCCTCGTTGAACTTTCTAACCCATCTCCTGACCATTCCATCACTAATGGCATCATCACCATACACCTCACAAAGTTGACGATGAATGTCAGCTGGTTTGATGTTTCTCGCATTCAAAAACGGATAACAGACCGCATCTCACAGTCGGCGGGGTGCTCGATCACTTTAATCATTTCAACTGATCACAACTAACCACACACACGGACTGAAGCTCTGAAACTGCATGCACAGCTTGCCTGAGGACTGAAGAAGAAAACACGTATGCGCAAAATAACGATTGCAGCGATGCGACAGCTATAATTGAAAATGGAACTTACTTTAAGAACACGCCTCGTATTAAAGATTTGGAAACATCTGCAGACATATTGGTTTACTTGAAATGCAGTGAGGTTAGTTGGGGATGCTTGGGTTATCGTCAGGAGCCGGCCCGGCTATCAATGTGTTGGTTACCGTGAGGAACACGTGTGCATCTCCGGCACTTTTAGGCCTACAATCCTACTGTTACAATGCTTAAAGTTACAGTACTTACCAAGCTCACATTTATTGCTCAAAATGTCCTCCATTTACTGCAACACACATTTGACATCTTTTTATAAAGTTTGCAGCAGTCACTCTGTAGGGCCTTAATTTAAGTAATTTTGTCGCTACACGAGCAGAACTTTTACTTATTCCAGTTTCCTGCGCTAAACGTCAGAGAGATTTTTGAGGGGTGTGTTCCTATCTTTCACCAATCTCGTCTAATTTCTCTTCTGACAGAACACGGCATTCTCTTTTCGGTTTTTCATCGTTTACCGAATCTGTCCGCATGAACTTCTTATAAAGTCTTTTTATTGTACTGCCAGCTGGAACAGATCTCTCTCTGGAAACTTTTCCCGAAATTTGCGTCTTGTCGCCGCACAAGATTTTCGTTTCCGTATGTATGTATTATATAGACAAGTACGTTCACGTAATGACGAAGTCATTACAACAGTAGCTTACACAGAGCACTTTAAACTTAACTTAAACTTTTAATATTACAACTTTCACCACCAACTTACTTCTCACAACACAACACAACTAAAGCGAAACTGCAGTGTCACTTATTGCTTGCAAGCGCCAGGAGTGCAGAGGCACTATTCCCGGTGATTATGCCATCTCTTGGCGGGGAACGGCTCCTGCAAAACCCGAGCGTCCACATACATACATAAATGTTCTGTCCCAGGAACAGGTCTTTCACTGCAAACCCAGCTTTCTCCAATCTTTCCTATTTTCTGCCTTCCTCTTAGTTTCCGCATATGATCCATATATCTTAATATCATCTATCATCTGATATATTTTTATGTCTTGAACTCTTCTCCCATTCAACTAACCTCACTGTATGTGGTTTAATAAGAGAATATTTTTTTTATAGAAGTTCATCACTCACTTTCTAGTATGTTAGACAACAGTTACAAACTCATGTCAACTTCCTTGATCGAAAAATTCCCTGTAATATTTGAAAAAACACTTTCACTGAAGAAAAGAAAAAGTAGTGATAACATATATTAAAAAAGATAACCAAAGATATGTCTATATGGAAGTTGCATAATGTAATAGTTCCGATAGAAAGCATGTAATAATGCCCTCAATTCTTTTATGAAAATCACATTGTGGTTTCACTTGTGACTGATTATTAAGGTGCAGGTCGCAGATTTCGTATAAAAATAAAGTGCAGAAGAACTTCGATTATAGTCATTAATTCATTCCTAACAACTGACAGTCATCTTACAATTCATTTTGATTTTTCAGATAAATCAGTTCAAGGTTATAAATTTATTTTTAAAGTTTTTCAATCCTACGATTTATCATTTGTTGCAACAATTCAAGGTTATAAATTTATTTAAAGTTTCTCAATCATATGATAAATTTATAACCGACAGTTAACTAAAAAACGACAATCGAATTGCATGAACAGGTAGTAACTTCGAACACTAAGCTTCATTACAATCACATTGATTAAATTAAAAATATACACAACATCTATTAGTAGTACCATTACACAAAAACTTAATGAATACCGTGTGACCGTAAATAATTAAATAAATTGATATCACTGTTGAATAATGCAGTTCAAGGTGCTGTCTTTAATGTCTACTGTGATTACTTAACTCTAATAAAAAGAGAGCTCACTCACTGTGAGGTAAACAGTTGATTATTACTCCGTATACAAATAAAGGGTCTGTTTACATAGTAGTAATATCGCAATTCATGAGCTTCCATTCATTTTATTATTTCAGGTTCTACTAATTGTATCAAATTTTTACATTAATGAGGGGCGTTTTCACAAAACTTAAACATCTATAAAATGTTTAAATTTGAGATACTGATGGATCATTATGTTGTAACACCAGTAAGGTCAGAATCTAATTAAACTTGATATTTACTGGTGAAAAAGCAAGTAAAATGCTACTTTTCACAAAGCTTAACATCTACTTCTACAGAGTTTTAACAATACATATTTACGAAATATTTTACTCAAGCTTTTATTTGTTAAAATTAAATTGTCCCCTAGTTTGTTTATTTATTTTACTAGGTTGTTTTATGACACTTTATCAACAGCTTAGGTTATTTAGAGTCTGAATGAGATGAAGGTGATAATGCCGATGAAATGAGTCCGGGGTCCAGCACCGAAAGTTACCCAGCATTTACTCATATTGGGTTGAGGGAAAACCCCGGAAAAAACCTCAACCAGGTAACTTGCCCCGACAGGGAATCGAACCCGACCACCTGGTTTCGCGGCCAGACGTGCTAGCTGTTACTCCACAGGTGTGGACTCCTAGTTTGTGGTTGGAATGTAAAATATATGACATGAAATTCAAGTCACAGGAAATTTTGAAGAAGCTGTTTTTCAAAATGACTGATGTCCAGTGTTGCATTATAAGAAGAGGGAAATTTTTGTCCAGACATTATGGCGGCCATGTATTGGAGCTGTGGTTCTGAATTCATGAATAACAAATGCAAGAAAGACTGAGACAGCTCAGAATTTAAGTTTAAAATCCATTTTAGTAATAATAAAAAAAGTGCTCCTAAGAATGTGTTTCAGTATGAAAAACAAATTCTTGGAGCAGTAGTATTGGTTCGAATTGGGGGAGAATGAGAAGAGCTTTTCCCCTCTCATCAAAGAGTGATTTAAGAATACTGAAGAAAATAGACCAATGAAACAAGACATAAAGAAATTTTAATATAAGAAATGTATTTCCTAGTTTTTATGCGCAGCAAGTTTTTAATTCCAAAGGAGAGCAACATTTTAAATTTAAAATAATTTTACTTATTTCACATTCATTTATGAATGTTAATTAAAAACATACTTCTACAGAAAAATTTGCTTTCTGTAGATGTTAAAAGTTTTGTGAAAACCCCTTCAATTATTCCAACAGTACTGTAAGGAATTTGGTAAACACAATTTGATTACCTGTCTCAAAATCACTGATCATTTTTTAATTTATCTTCTAAGGAAATAACATATCTAGACTTGCTTTCTTCATAGCAGCAGCACTTTTCTTTGGAGAAATTTTGCACACAATGTATCTACACCACTACCTGCAAGACCTCACTTATCACAGCAATTTAAATTTGATTCTCCAGGATCCTAATATTAGTGATTCAGCAGGAATGTGCTGATATAATATGGCTTAAAAATAAAACAGGTAGAATCTCAAGATAATCGAAGTTCTATAACCGTACCAAACAACTTAACAGAGAACATAAAACAGAAAGTGTTGAGGTGCTTGAATCCTTACCATTCATTAAAACAAACTCATGAAGTCACAATGCGGTTTTCCATGGAAAATATAATTGCTATTCAACAATGACTGCAACGGCCTTAAACTGCAATTAACAAGCTTTCAAATCATAGATTAAATGTTCGGAGAGTGCATACATCACAAACAGTGCTCATAACAATGCAAAGATATGTATTAAACAAGTATACATTGCACAGACTTCAAACTGCTGGCTTACAACCGATAGACAATCACTAAACATGAACACATATGAGTAAATGATTGTTGAACTAGAGCAAGGATTTGGGAAATGCGAGTAACTTCTTGAGCAGCATTTCCTGCTCAAGAGATCTTTAAACGCTGATATCAAATGTATTGAAAATCCCACTATTTCAGCTCATTAATTCAAGTTCTGGCCAATAGCGAAACAATATTTAATATTCTGACAGCATACTGCCAATGAATAATAATGTTACACAGAACTGCTTGCCAATATTAGAATTAAGGAATGCTCATATTCCATGCAACATATTTCTTACGACAGTTTTTTTTAACCATGCATCATATATAAAACAGTATCATAAAAAGGAATATAGGGGAGAGTCAGGTAGTATCAGACATCGGGTAATATCGGACAGTGCGTTTCATCTACCACCACATGGTAGTACCTGAATGACAGTGTTACGTTTCTCTATGCGAAATCACAGAAACGTAACCATGTCAATCAGGTCATCGTGTGGTAGATGAAAGAAACTCACTGTCCGATATTACCCGATGTCCGATACTACCCGACTCCCCCCTAAGTGAAGTTAGGAACGCAGCAAAGTAGTACTAAACAGCTTCATTTAACGAACTTCTTTACACACAGTAAAAGGTTTCTTAGTGATTCATGTGTCTCCACACACCTGGCATATTTATCCCATTATGGTCTCATCAAATTAAATACTATGTGTCACAATAATATACTAGAGAAAAATAATTATAATTCTACTCTCGAATGAATACTGTACAACAAAAATTATCAGTATCAACAAATGTACATAACTGTGTGCCTAAGAGAATAAAAACTTATAACTTTGGTCACAATTTCTTTCAAATATCCTAATTCAGTCACAAACACAATTAGAACATTACCATCAACTATTATAAAATATATTAACATAAAGACTTAAAAAGATAGTTTTGATGATACAAAAAATATTTACCTATCCCACTATCATAATGATATGAAGCTTGATTGTCTATTTCAACTATATTACTACTACTAACATTCGAGACATGGGTACACGTGTGAGAATGGTGTTAACACAGACTTGAACACAACCACTCGACCACACTTCTCAACTTATAATAATTTGACATATACAAGGACTAATTTAAAGTAATGTGCTGTTAAAAAAATAGTATAAACAGATTACAATTAAACAGCGAATTTTAGGGTGGGAGAAGGAAGGAAGCAATTACATTTTCTTTTCCTGAGTCTGTATCTGCCCAAAATATTGCATACACATTTTGCATGAATGTTTAAATCTAAGTACTGTACTGTATATGAGTTTTACAGTGCCTCGAATGTCTTCTATGGCTGTACTAACGCATTCAGAGACATGCAAATAGCAACTCCTTCCCTAGTTTCAGGAAATTTGCAGGGAACAATGACTCTGGATCTCATGACTCTGAATATAGGTTTTTTTGATAGTTTTTTTGTTTGTTTGTTTGTTTTTTTTTTTTAACTGTTATTTATATTCGCTTTAACATCTCTGGTCATATTGCGAGTTAATCTTTTGGGTGAAAACCGAAGGCCTGTGTACTATTATTGTCGAGAATTGTGAACTAGACGACGTCTGTAGATGTATTACTGATTTGTTGTTATATGATTTTGATGATGGATGAAGCCAGTGATATTCAGGGATGTTGTGGCCCAAATTTCCTGGCATTTGCCTTATGGTTGAGGAAAAATCTTGAAAAATCTCAACCAGGAAATTCAACACAACTGGGAATCAAACCCGGGTCCTTTGCATAAGAGATCAGCATGCTGACCCCTACACCACAGAGATAGTCTTTATAGTTTTTGTTTTGTTTAAAAAGTCAGATTATTTGTTCTTGTATATGTTGCAGATTTATTTTTACTAAAATAACACTATATATTAATTTTTGAAGTAGATCTTCAGCATTTTTTCAGCGAGAAATGTATTCTTAATGGTATTGGTTTTATGCTACTAATATTCTGAGAAGCATCAGGCATCCCTCGTACCTTCCAATTTCATTCCAAAGTTTTCAAATCACAATTCATTTGTTCTCTGTTGGAGCTGTAAAATTACGTAATAATATTTCCTCTTTACTGCCGTTTTTAATCTCATTGAAACATAAAATATATTATATAATAGTAGCTGTTTTATCATTAATTTTTAACGTTTTCCTAAGTCATTTTAAAACCTATTTAATAAGCCTGAAAGGTGCGAATAAGTACACAACATTTACTTTTTAGGAAGGAAAATAGTCTACTGTACAGTTATAATTTAATAGAGAACCTTGTATTTAGATCGCAATAATCATTACGGAATTCTCAATCATTTAGATCGCAGTAATCATTACGAAATTCTCAATCTTCCTGATAAGAAAACATACTTTTTAGGAAGGAAAATAGTCCACTGTCCAGTTATAATTTGTTCAATAGAGAACCGTGCATTTAGATCGCAGTAATCATTACAAAATTCTCAATCATCCTGATAAGAAAACATACTTTTAATTCGAACTATCATGTCTAAGAGACAACGAAGTTGAAAGCAGCATAGAGGGAGTAGTGTCTGACTGAAAGTACATGGTATTGCATGGATCCAGAAGGAACACTCCAATAAAATGTGGTCCTCTCTATTTCAGAAGCTGTGTCTATCTGTTTGTGTGTGTGTCAGGTGTAAATTTCTCTACAGTAATAGTATTCGAGTGCTCTGAAATTAAGTAGAATTTATAAAATCATATCAATACATGAATAACACAGCTGATTATGATAATAAATATTTCGTAAATAATAGTAGAGGAAAGAAAAAGGCTTCCAAAATTATAAGGAATCACAATTTCGAACCTTACACGATTTTAAATGCTACAGTTGTATGTTGAATTTTTTAGTCTATTATAATATTCTGCTCTTAGTGATTGCATAATTATACATCAACTTCATAATGATCAATTCCGTATGACACAATGACCATTCCTGTAACTAATTTATTAGAGAAATTATATGAGCAAACTTTTGTAAGAGATCACGATATCAGCAATATATCATCAGTTTTCTTAGAATTAGCAATTCAAATTTACCATGAACTGGCACTGTTATGTCATATCCATGTTAAACTAGTTACTGCTTAGTTATATACAATAAAAGTAATTTGATACAGTTGTATGAACACTTTCATACAACTGTATCAAATTACTTTTATTGTATATAACTATTCTACTCATGAACACTGTTGCATCTGACCTAAAGTATGTAATTTAGTTACTGCTTATTTATTTAGAAATGTTAGCGTATTTTCATTATATTACCCTTTATAATGGTCTAAATAGTAGGCTGTATCATTTTGGTAATCCTTTAAGGGTAACTATCCTTATATTGAATTTTCCTTTCCAGTAAAGCCGAACTATAAATCAAATATTATTTATTGTCTGTAGTCATCATCTTATTATTCAGAAATCCCATAAGCAGAAGATCATTAATGAGTATGACTGATAAAGTAGTATTTCTTATTATTATTACATCATTCAAAATCTTAATATTCCTAGGGTAGGTATCACGATCATTTATTTTTCAAGTGGTGGTACAGGGGAGAGAAGTAAAAAGAATTATGACGAAAACTTTAGAAAATGTAGTAGGCTAAATGTCTTTGCTTGGCACACTTTTCAGTTACAAAAGTAAGTGTAACAAGCTGTATTTTCAGATCATGTATTTCTATATTCAGACCTAGATCATATATGTAACAGATATGTCGGGGTTATAGGCTTTGAGGTTAACAACTTTTGTCAGGTTTACTACGCTGCCATCTAGTTGTTACATAAGGAGTCACGTCATAATACCCATTTGAATAGCATTAGCGACTGTGCTGCCATCTCATGTTCGTTTATGGCGGACGGGTGGCGATCCTGGCGGTTGTTCTCTTCAAAGTGCTGCTGATTTTAACGTAGCGAGGAGTTATCTGTTACATATATGATCTAGGATTCAGATCACGCATTATTGGCAATTCTCTGTATAATTTAACTGCAACAATTGCACTCGGGGGAGAGGTAATTGCCTTATGTGCCTTCCGATCTACATGTCAGAATTATTTAGAATGCTAAATTAAGGTATATTACATAAGTATTAAACTGTAGGAACTTCTTGCATTTTTTTTAAAAAGGGAAAGCTACAAAACAAATCGGTTACTAATTCACCAATTGCGAAACACATATGGAGGGGAACTTTCTAGCTTTTCATTTACTATTATTATATGTACACACACATATGAAGTGAAGAGCAAAACACACAGAGGATGAAATATAACCTATGCATGATAAAACTGAATGGAAACACTTTCTTCACTGTGATTTCACAATTGAAGAATTGGGCTGAATAACGGCCTGTGTTACAATCTGCTAACTGTGCAGGAGGAACAAAAATGTTACATCATAGACTGTTGTTCCAACCAAGAAAGTCACAGTTGTAATTCATGAAAAAGCGCCTCTGGTACAGATATTGAAAAACAATTTTTGTGACAATTGTGTAAGACTATATAGCGCATTATTCCATTAAAAAGTCGATTTTGAAAAATTGTAACATAGACCGTTATTCGGTCCCAACACTTCAATTAATGATTATCTGTACTTACTTGTACCATTTGATGTTTGCTGAAACAGTGAGGATTTTCAATATGAAACAAAAAGTCATGGAATCAATTCCTCTTTTCTTCGTAAGAAGATACTAACGTGCCTGGAAGCAACACTGGATAATTGGTAGTACAGTTGTGGTAGAACTGCATTGAAATCGTGCCAGGACAAGATGGACAGAAGAAACTATTATGAGCCAAGGAGACATGACTCTATATCTAAGCACGTGCATCCTCTATTGCACATCTTGAGTTTCTTCTGAACACTCGCTTTATGGTTACACTGATACACAGAAGTTGGTGTTACTGGAGATTAAGGATGCCACGATTCTCAAGAGCATCTTTCAAAGTGTAGAACAACTGAAGTTGTTGTTCCGGTTTTAAATTATAAACCTGAAACAAAATGGTGAACATACTTCAGTGAATAAGATACAATATAATAAGACATTTTATTAGGACAAGTCACCTTTAAATATGTTACCAGATATATTTTTCAGGCAGAATGAACCGAAACGAAATTATGCAAATCTCACCTCCAAAAAATCTCTACTCAGAATGGCATTCCATAATTTTATTACCAGTCCCGAAACTGTCACAAAAGATATATCACTATTTCATTATTTAATTCAAAATGTTTATTTATAATGTAAATAGTTGCAAAGTGTTTAATTTACGATATTTCTTTCTCTCGTTCATTTTGCAACAACTGATGTTCATCTTTGCAACCTATGTATAGTTACGTCAAAGGACAATTTTGCTTGAAGAGAAGAGTAAACCTAACACGGAGTTGCTGTATCGCCAGCTGCAATGCCATTTAGTATCAGTTCGAAATAGCAAGTAATAGGGTAGCATAAATGGTAGTTCACGTCGACTAGACATGATTGCTTTCAAAGAGAACAGCATACAGGGACTTATTCTGGATCCATCAGTCCAATTCGAATATCACAGAGGTAAACCAAGAAAAGGAAAACATATAAGAGTCTACAATTCCCTATTATACATCCAAATACCATCCTGTTCGACCATAGGCAGCCATACGTCCAGAAGAATGAGACTGGGTTAGCTAACAGCATTATTAAAAAACTCATAATTAAGGAGTGGATTCCTATGTAATTAAATATTTTTCTTGCGTATGATAAAACACAATTAACAAAGTTAAAAATTCCAAATGTCAAATTTCAAATTTAAAACCCAAATTTTATTTCACATAAAAACACATATTTTCAAAAAAAATTTATGTAAATACATATTTTCAGGAAATCTATTATAAACACATAAATCTTGGAGTTTTTTTTTTACTTAAATAATTTTTTACAAGAACTTTTACATTTTTTAAAACTAAATCAATTATATCACTCAGAAATACGTTATCTTTTTAAGAATTCTTGGTTGCTTCGTGTTTCTATGGGCTGTGTGGTGTATCCGTGATCCATTTTTGTAATAGTAGGCCTATCGCCTCAAGTTCTGAGAAATGCTAGGCAGCATATCAGTGTTATTATATGAGAATAAATTAACATGGACAAGGAGAGATTTTGCAACACATAATTAGGAACGTTTATTGTTGCTGAAGATGATTTCATTTCGCGCTTTGTTTGTGAAACACAACAGATAAGAGCTCGGGTATAAATACTATTTCATTTAAACAAATCTCTCGCTTCTCGTTCATGCCTAAATGAGGAAATACATCTTGTTGTGATTCCCCGTTATCGGACGATAAGCATAAGCTGCGTAGTGTAGACGTGGTGGGGTCGCTATAGGAAGCTTTTCTCCGACATTGTCAGTCAGTAGCTAGAAACATTTTTTTATGTTAAGACGTGTGTGTATATTAGCCTCTTAAGATGCCTAAAATCAAATCAAGTTTAAGATCGCGTCTACAGCAATATGTAGATGAATTTAAAAACATTTTCACCACCGACGGAAAAGTGTTATTTTGCCAACCATGTGGTAAATCAGTAAGTGCAGATCAGAGCTCTCAGGTAACCCAACATTTGCCTGGAAACAAGCACATTGCCGCTGCTTCACGTGTGCATTCACGGCAAAACAGTGGATATAAAAAATGTGTAAAGTTGCTCAAGTATTGGAGAGTGTGCCTGTAGGTGAAATTGACGGTGTTTGTGTTTGTGACATTCCTCTCTTTAAATATGCACGTCTGACGTCCTGTGATGTGGAAAGATCGTTTTCACAGTATAAGTCGTTGTTCAGAGATAATGGGCATGCATTTGTGGTGGAGAATTTGGAAATAACCTTCGTTGTTCACTGCAATTCTCGGACAACTACTAGCAACTGATACTCAAGTGTGATTGGTGAGTACCTAGTAACATTTTTTTTTTCAAGCTAAGTAAGGTAGGCTCTATTTTTGTCATATTTAAAAAAAAATATATTTTTTTATTTTTAGCAAATATTTTCGTATTTTTTAGCACATAAAAATAAATATATTTAAATTTTTTAGCACATAAAAATCCGCTCCCTACTCATAATATGTGTTGTTTTCTTGTACTTCCTCTGAACCAGAGAACACTCGGTTTGTAAGATGGAGGTATTTCCCCATTTTATTCTGTTCCCAGATTCAAAGTATTCTGGATTTGTCTATGAGGCAATGTCTGAAGTTGTACTTATGTTCTTTGATTCTTGTAGACCAGGCTCTGCTAGACTCCCCTATGTACACATTCACAAGGAATGTTATAAATGCAGTCTCAGGAATGTTATAAATGCAGTCTCAGGAATGTTATAAATGCAGTCTCAGGAATGTTATAAATGCAGTCTCAGGAATGTTATAAATGCAGTCTCAGGAATGTTATAAATGCAGTCTCAGGAATGTTATAAATGCAGTCTCAGGAATGTTACAAATGCAGTCTCAGGAATGTTACAAATGCAGTCTCAGGAATGTTATAAATGCAGTCTCAGGAATGTTACAAATGCAGTCTCAGGAATGTTATAAATGCAGTCTCAGGAATGTTACAAATGCAGTCTCAGGAATGTTATAAATGCAGTCTCAGGAATGTTATAAATGCAGTCTCAGGAATGTTATAAATGCAGTCTCAGGAATGTTATAAATGCAGTCTCAGGAATGTTATAAATGCAGTCTCAGGAATGTTACAAATGCAGTCTCAGGAATGTTATAAATGCAGTCTCAGGAATGTTATAAATGCAGTCTCAGGAATGTTATAAATGCAGTCTCAGGAATGTTATAAATGCAGTCTCAGGAATGTTATAAATGCAGTCTCAGGAATGTTATAAATGCAGTCTCAGGAATGTTACAAATGCAGTCTCAGGAATGTTATAAATGCAGTCTCAGGAATGTTATAAATGCAGTCTCAGGAATGTTACAAATGCAGTCTCAGGAATGTTATAAATGCAGTCTCAGGAATGTTATAAATGCAGTCTCAGGAATGTTATAAATGCAGTCTCAGGAATGTTATAAATGCAGTCTCAGGAATGTTATAAATGCAGTCTCAGGAATGTTACAAATGCAGTCTCAGGAATGTTATAAATGCAGTCTCAGGAATGTTACAAATGCAGTCTCAGGAATGTTATAAATGCAGTCTCAGGAATGTTACAAATGCAGTCTCAGGAATGTTATAAATGCAGTCTCAGGAATGTTACAAATGCAGTCTCAGGAATGTTATAAATGCAGTCTCAGGAATGTTACAAATGCAGTCTCAGGAATGTTATAAATGCAGTCTCAGGAATGTTACAAATGCAGTCTCAGGAATGTTATAAATGCAGTCTCAGGAATGTTATAAATGCAGTCTCAGGAATGTTATAAATGCAGTCTCAGGAATGTTATAAATGCTGTCTCAGGAATGTTATAAATGCAGTCTCAGGAATGTTATAAATGCAGTCTCAGGAATGTTACAAATGCAGTCTCAGGAATGTTATAAATGCAGTCTCAGGAATGTTACAAATGCAGTCTCAGGAATGTTATAAATGCAGTCTCAGGAATGTTACAAATGCAGTCTCAGGAATGTTATAAATGCAGTCTCAGGAATGTTATAAATGCAGTCTCAGGAATGTTATAAATGCAGTCTCAGGAATGTTATAAATGCAGTCTCAGGAATGTTATAAATGCAGTCTCAGGAATGTTATAAATGCAGTCTCAGGAATGTTATAAATGCAGTCTCAGGAATGTTATAAATGCAGTCTCTGATGTCTGGTGAATTGAACAATTCACTGTTGCTCGCACCCCGTTATTCAGATCAATACTAAAAATGCCTATTAATATTATGTTAATGTGTGGTTTTAATTTTTCGTGCAGTAATGGAAGAGAAAGTCTTGAATATCATGGGGTGTGCTTGATTCAAAGAACTTGTAATAGTTTGGTTCTAGGAAAGTGACTGGTGTTCTATTCAGCACTTGAGCAGATAGTAGAAGTATAAAACAGCAGTGGAAAGATTTTCTGCTTATGAATTGTTTCTGCCTAACAAAAGGAAAGTTTCACAATGAATGTCTTGCAATGCCAATTATAAATAATGTGTTAATTGTAAGTTCATTTGTAAATTAATTAATTAAACTGTATTATTGACACTGTATCAGCAGCCATGGAGTAAAGAGGCCGATGAATTCATTAATAATTATTTATAGTTTAAGACATAATAAAAATAACGTTTGTTACCACAATAATATAATTTTTTACTCACTTTTATCACTGTATATCAAAATGTTTAATATTCACTAATTAATTGCATTTTTATAGTCATTGTAGTTTGAAAAGGTAGAAACAAATTTAGGCGTATAAAATTGTATTTTTAACTGCCTGAAGGAATATATTATTTTAATGTACTGAAGTACATATGATATTTCCATGCAGATATTCTGTGTCATCATATGATGAAAGAGTAATGGAACGGAGAAAAATTCTCTCCGGCACAGGGATTTGAACCCGGGTTTTCAGCTCTACTTGCTGATGCTTTATCCACTAAGCCACACCGGATACCCACCCCGGCATCAGACAGAATTGTCTCAGTTTAAGTTCCAACTCTTGGATTCCCTCTAGTGGCCGCCATCTGCACTGCGTCATAGATGTCTATGAACGTAGGACTGAAGTCCACACATGTGCTGAGGTGCACTCGTTATGAGTGACTAGTTGGCCGGGATCCGACGGAATAAGTGCTGTCTTAAATCACAAAGTGATTTACGCATATCATATATATTATTTTAATGTACCGAAGTACATATGATATTTCCATGCAGATATTCTGCGTCATCATACGATGAAAGAGTAATGGAACGGAGAAAAATTCTCTCCGGCGCCGGTGTGGCTTAGTGGATAAAGCATCAGCACATAGAGCTGAAAACCCGGGTTCAAATCCTGGCGCCGGAGAGAATTTTTCTCCGTTCCATTACTCTTTCATCGTATGCCTGAAGGAAGCCATACTTCAGAATTTCTGACCCAACATCTGAATGAACTTAAACAAGCGATACAGGATATTTAATTCAGAGACAAGAATAAAAACTAAAAAATACTAAAAAATCACCAACAATGACATAGAAATCTAATGATTTAAAGGACCCATACAATATAATTTCAGATATTTGTCTTTGTGATACAAAAAAAAAAAATGACAATTTTCATAAAGTGGCTTTTTATTAATACCTGAGTAAAATGTATACCTAAAGAATACAATATAAATTTCCTGTACACTGCATACATACCTGCTGAAGCAGTTTCTGTGGTGACGCTGTATGAATAAAGCTTGAAATGTACACATTAACAAACGTTGCCATTAGATACTGACAATCAAAACGATCCATGATGCCACCATGACCAGGAATTACATCTCCAAAATCCTGTAATAAATTAATGCTACTATAAGACTTCCCCTAGGATCAACAAGTGATCTCGTAGCCAAATTTAGGATTCTAACAGATCATGACTCCCTAGCGTACCATTTGAACAGGGTGAAAATATTAGACACGAACACCTGTATGTTATGCAACATGGACGCTGTAATGAATGCAGAACACCTACTTCAGTGCAGCGCCCCAAGTAAAGACAGACAAAATGCACAAGATAGTCTATATTGGGAAGCAAGAAGGAAAATGGTGTAACTACCAAGCTCCGGGTCTTTGGAAATCATCACTTTACCTCGTGTGATCTATAGCTCTAAAATAGTTAGAGTATGCCATAGATCCAAAATAATTAGACTATTCAATAAATATAAATTTACATAAATCAATATTTTTCTAAATTTAAAATTTAATGTATAATTTTGTTATGAATTAGGCGAACAAGATTCATAATTATTTTCTGAATATGAAGTACAATTAGAAAAATTTAATAAAATGTATTTCTAAATGATACTTACTTTGATTTTGAACGCACGTTTGAAACCACTGGCGAAGAATCCTCCAAAAGGACCAATTACAGAACTGAAGACTGACATCGATAATGAATGCAGTAGGAATGGATACAATGTCACTGTATTCTTCAGTCCCAGCTGAAACAAAGCAAGATACTGTACTTAGAAACAGGGAAAGAATAAAACAAAATTTATTCTGGAATATGTATGATAAGAACTTTCTTGTGTTAAATATTATTAACATACCTTGTTAACATGTTTCGATCTATTTTCGGAACTGGTCGTTGTTGGTCTTGGCGCCTCTTGTTTCCTGTGTGGGTGCGTTCGTAGTGTAGAGTCAAAGAGTGTATGTGTTTTGAAATTGAGTTGTGTGTTGAGAATATCGTTGGGGTGTGTTTTCGTGTGTCTGTATATTTCATATTGTTCTAGTGTGTTGAGTTTCTGGCTTTTTGGTTGGATGTGCAGTATTTCCATGTCTGTGTTGATGTCTCTGTAGGTGTGGTTGGCATTTGTGATGTGTTCTGCATATGTGGAGGTGTTTTGTAATTTTGTTATGGCTGTGATGTGTTCTTTGTAACGTGTTTGAAATGATTTGCCTGTCTGCCCTATGTAGAAGTTGTTGCAGGTGTTACATTTGAGTTTGTATACGCCTTTGTGGTTGTATTTGTTTGTTTGTGTTATTTTCGCGTTGAGATGTTTTTGTACAAACTCAAATGTAACACCTGCAACAACTTCTACATAGGACAGACAGGCAGATCATTTCAAACACATTACAAAGAACACATCATAGCCATTACAAAATTACAAAACACCTCCACATATGCAGAACACATCACAAATGCCAACCACACCTACAAAGACATCAAAACAGACATGGAAATACTGCACATCCAACCAAAAAGCCAGAAACTCAACACACTAAAACAATATGAAATATACAGACACACGAAAACACACCCCAATGATATTCTCAACACACAACTCAATTTCAAAACACATACACTCTTTGACTCTACACTACGAACACACCCACACAGGAAACAGGAGGTGCTAAGACCAACAACGACCAGTTCCGAAGATGACCGAAAATAGGTTGAAACA
This sequence comes from Periplaneta americana, assembly GCA_025594305.2. Taxonomy (NCBI): domain Eukaryota; kingdom Metazoa; phylum Arthropoda; class Insecta; order Blattodea; family Blattidae; genus Periplaneta; species Periplaneta americana. Next base: position 18,244,410 of record JAJSOF020000029.1, on the reverse strand, counting down.
GGTTAACAAGGTATGTTAATAATATTTAACACAAGAAAGTTCTTATCATACATATTCCGAAGTGATACAGTGTTAAAAGTTGTGTAATCAAGATGCATAAAATTTATTCCATTCACGTTGTTGTTGTTTTCTAATGCCAGGCGTTTGACAATAAAATAATTTGACCTCTTGCACTCCAATATTTTTCAAAGATATTATCATGGTCAGCCACTGAAGCACAGATTTTGCTGACCTGCTATGGCACTAAAATCGTCCTCCAGTGGCTTAAGGAGGGAAAGCTGGTGGTCAACAAGATCTCCCAGCTAGGTCCAATGGACCCGTCAATCAACAGTAAGTGTGATCCTCCAGACATTCTGGGGGTTGTGTGTGAATGAAGTAGCCACCAAAACGTTAAAATATGGTGTTCACTTAAATCGGCTACAACTTGCCATTTTCACTCCATTCACATAAGTAGGTATCTTGGATTTTTGTGACGGACATGCTGCTTAATTCCAGGTTTTTTAAATATACATTGCTCAGTAGAGGTAGCCTTATACATAAGTACTATTGTCAGTGAATTTCGAACTGGAGGACAAGGTCACGTACAAACATACAAACCACGCACAAGTCACTGAACTGAAGCACTGTTAATCTGCTGTCCCAGCTACTTTAGTTGAGAATGGTCCAGAAATGGAGTAAGCACACGTGGAAAATGCAGTCCAATACTTGGCCTTGATCTGCCACTCGAAATGCACTGACAATAGTGTTATTTCCAAACATGCTTCGTGTGACTTGCATAGCCCACAGCTTCCACAGATCAGAAGAGGTACGATGCTTTGTTCCAGATGTCCACAAATTGATTTCCAGTATTAGGAAAATCTTTCTGAAATCCCCTTCACGAATTCAGACATTTAAAGACGTTGCTTCAGGTGTAGCTCTGCCTCCCAAGCCTACCACAACAAGATGGGGAACATGGATTTCGGCAGTAGTTTACTACACTTCAAATTTCACGAGTGTAAGTAAAGTGGTAAGTGCTCTGAACATGAAGCATTATCGATCACAGCAGCTAAGAAACTTTTGGAATCTACGGAGGTGAAAATTGAAGTAACTTTCATTTCAGCTGAGTTGGGTTTCTACCATAAGTGGTCACTCAACTTCAAGAACGAGAACAGCCTTGGAAGTTAATGAAAATTATGAAAGATGCATGCAATGATTAAGGCTGGTTCACAATAAACCGGAAACGAGAATTGGAACGAAAACGGTAAAATTGTTAAAATGTGTACATCTAAATATGAGCATTCACAATTAACGAAAAGCTTGCCGCAGCCCAGGATCGGGAACGGAGAGTTGGCCAAGTTTCAACTTTGGCGTTCACGTTTCCGATCACAGCCCACTAGATTCATTCTATTGCCATCTAAAAGCTATTTCGTCGTCGTATATTTTGTAGCAAGAAGACAGTGACATAACCTATGCATTATTTTGTTCTGTGCTGTGCGTCATGGAGCAAGTTTTATTTGATGAGATTCTAATATTGAGTGTTGAGGAAAATCCTTACGTTTACAATAAGCGGCGCGCCTCGTATAAAGATGAGAAAATGAAGGAGAATACATGGCTTTCAATAGCTGCATCTTTGAACACTGATCGGAAGTGAATCATATTTTATTACTGTATTGGTTGTATTACACACTACATATTCATGCTTCAATTCAATAACTACTGTTATGTTCATTTTTGTTCTATTACAAATGTTTCTTCTCTAATTATTTTACGTTATGGTAGACTTAAAATAGGTTGTGATAATAAAGATGCATGGGCATATTTATAGTACCGTACCTAATGAAATGTTTCAGTTGAAATTTCGAAGTTGGTTAACCTGTGTTTATGTTGGCTGCCTTGTACTCATGAGAGAACGCCATTGGTCAATTATACACAAATAACATCAGAATGCGTAATATCGACTTTACATATCGTTATTGACATACATATCGATATGCGTAGTCATCTACGTTCTCGGTTTATTGTGAATAAAAAATTTTCATATTCACGTCCTCTGCTTCTCGTTCCCGGTTTATTGTGAACCAGCCTTTAGACGTGTTTCAGGGAAAAAGGATTTGTTGGTAAGGGAAAAGTGTAAGAGAGTGTTTTCTCAAAATTATGATTTGGACAAACTTGACTGTGCTTCTGATTTTCCCCCATAACCTCTGTGGATGTTGAGAAATCATTTTGTTGTAAGAAAACTGTTATCTGACAGGAAACAGAACAAACCAGTAGAAAAAAAAAGGCATTTTGTTGTAATTGTAACCACTAAGCCAATATAATTTCATAAAACTTTGCTGTCATGTGTAGATAGAAACATTTTTAAACTTAAAAATTACAACAAAACATCCTCCGCAATGTCAACATATGAGGGTCGATCAGTAAGCAATGCCTCCAATTTTTTTCTCTTTTAATTACAAGAAAATTAAGTGAAATTTACATAGCATAACAGCCACAACATTCACGATTTATTTGTCACTTTTCAATAACTATGACTTTTTCCACAGTTTTTGTCCACTTTGAAACAAGAGCAAGTTTAGCGCTGGGACCTGAGGTATTCTTGCCATCGGTGAGGGGGGTTGCAGGTAGATTCTTTTGTTACTACAACCAAGGCGAGCTGAGAGGAGTGGGAAGTATTAATCGTCCAAAAATATGCAGTCTTCAGTTTGTAGTAGTGTGTGAATATGTCATATACATATTGTTTACCTAGGCCTATATGATTTTGTTATTAATATATTAAATATATTTTGAAATTTTTGCTCTTACATCTCCCTGATGTCAGCTATGTTAATATAATAATAATCCATGGTGCTACAGTCCGTGGAGGGTCTAGACCGACCAGCCAGCTGCTGGCCTCACACCCACATGCCGAAGCAAAGGTGGACGATCATCCAACCAGAATGGAGGTATCGTGTGGTTAGCACGATGATCCCCCCACCTGTTATAGCTGGCATTCGCAACCGGATTTCACCAACTATCGTAGCTCCCCAAGTGCATCACGATGCTGGGTGGGAATCAGTCCCATACACTGGCCAAAATTTCATTATATGAATTACTTATATTAAATATTTCACTGTTAAATGTCATTTTTAAGGAAACATGCTGTAAAAAAGTTTTTGGTTTAATTCTATTGGATTTTTAGAATATGTGTGATTGGTATCGTGAAAAACAGATTCCTATAATGTCATGCGAAAATCATTTGTTGGTGATATCTTAAAATACAAATCAAGTAGTTTTACTTCTCAAGTGAGTTCAGCAGTAGCTACAGTATATTTAAATTGATTACTTAAAAAATTTAATTCAGTTTTACTAATCATTAAATTTTATAGTATCATTCTTCTTTTCATTTATATTATTGTAGTTGTATTATGATTTTTCTTTTTATTTATTTTATTGTATTTGTATATCTGGTGGTGTGATGGCCCTAACTTCACCAGAATAAAAAAAAAATAAATAAATAAATAAAATTTTCTACAATACTTTCCATCTCTGAACACGTTAAGTACGAATGGTTGTATCTCTATCTCGCTAAAAATACTTTAGAAAACTAATAGGCATACTGCTCTCGTAAATTGGGCGAATGTTTTCAGTATGATTGTACTTCCTTCCAGACTGCCGCTGTCACTGTTCCCTCCCACTCCAGTACCGCGCTAGACTAGTCGGAACCGCATTCCTCTCAGCACTAAACTCCTCAGAGGATGACAGTATTCCAGTGCAGTAAAAATCACGGTCCTTCTTCCTCAGCTATTAGTGCACGGAATTTTTCAGGGTCTCCTCATCTTCAAAGTGATGCTCACGATGAGCTTCCTTTAGTGAATTGAACAGATGGAATGATGGTGCTAGGTCAGGGCTGTATGGTGGATGAGGCAAGACTTCCCAACCAATTTTCGCAATCTCGTCAGTGCAGTGGCATATTGACTGGTGTGTGGTCCTGCATATCCATCATACAGCGTATTCCGAATCTCACCTGACCGGTGGACAAAATGACGTCACGCTGCAGCGGAATAGGAACAAAACTGCTGGAAGGATCAATGGCTGTCATGGCGACTGTGTAACTGGTTATCTGTGCTAAGCTAGCAAAATTTTGCGAAATTTCCGTACTGCCATCTCGTTCAAAGAAAAGATATCATAAACAACTTATTTCTTGAACCGGTAGTAATAACTGGTCCGTTGACATGTTCGCTCATAAGCCATTAACATATTGTTTTTACGTTGTGCTCATTACAAACAATACAGCAGAACACACCGCCATGACACAACAGTGCACGATGTCATTCGTCTGCTAATTCCCGCCCTATACAAGAACCAATCAGATTCACTGATGGCGGCTGATGGAGACTCCCACCACCTCTGCAAGCTGATGGCACCGGTGCGACACCAGTGGAGCATCAATGACGTCATCGGTGGAATTCGGAACACCGTGATGCCATCGGATTTCTCATCGGTGAGATTCGGAATACGCTCATAGTTTTTAATGGACAAACTCATCGAAGATGTGCTTTAAGCTTCTTGAGGGTTTGTATGTATTGGACAGAATTTATTGTGCGTCCCTGCTCCAAAAAAAACAACCAGAAACACACCCTTCACATCCCAAAAGACTGTCGCCATAACTTTTCCTGCAAATCGCATAGTTTTGAATTTTTTCTTCTTTGGCGACATTGTGAGATGCCATTTCATCGATTGCCTCTTGGACTGAGGTTAAGTCTCATCTCCAGTCACAATTTTCGCCAAGAAGCATTGAAGCGCTGCAACAGACCGGAGGCTATTGTTTTCCTTGCCACTTTATTCTGGTCAGTCAACATTTTTGTCTCTACTGACGGAGAGCATGCAATACAATTCATCTGTTGTTACCCAGCGGTCACCATGAATATCTCGTCAACTCGTGGGATGTTGCATGGAGTCACTGCAGTTGCCGGCTGGCTGGTTTGCTTTTCATCAGCCAACAGTGTTTCTCCTTCAGCTTCTGTACACCGACAAACCCATCGCCTAACAGCGCTACATCCACTTGCATTTCCATAAACTTTCTTCAGCCTTTCATGAATGCGAATGGGCGTTTCATCTTCTGCATTCAGGAATTCTATCACAGCATACTGCCTTATACGTTCGTCGATATCAGCCATTTTATAAACTGATGCAATGCTGCCATCTGTTGACTTAGGAAGCTGTTACTGCTGTGGACTGTAGAAGAAGGTTTGAGGAATCGCGCCAAATTCAATTTTACACATTACTAACTTATTTAGTCTGTTTGCTAGCTCAGGTTGTCTTCGCAATAAAATTAGTCCGGCTTTGTTTCTCCTGAGAATGACCAATTTATTCTATAAGAACTAAAATAGTTATCAATAACTCTAGAGTAGAGCAAGTAAATGCTTTTACTTATCTTGGCTGTAATCTCTCCTATATTCATTCTCGAGATATAGATAATAAATTAGCCAAATTTCAACAGCTGCTAAGAACAATTAGAAATACACTGTTTAAGAAGATCTGGCAAGACACAATTTTGAAATTCTACAAAACAATGGCCATTCCAACTTTGCTATATGGATCAGAAACTTGGAATCTAGCAATTAGTCAACTGAAAAGAATAGAAGCAGCTGAGATGAGATTAGTAAGACCGCTAGCAGGCTACACTCTCTATGACCATAAATACAATGAAGACATCCGACCAGAACTAAATATCGCAGCCATTACAGAGACAATCCACAAGCATCGGAGCAACTGGCATGAGCATGTTCTACGAATGCCAAATGATAGACTACCCAGGAGATTATTAAATTACAGACCCCTTGGATACAGAGATCGTGGACACCCGAAGAAGCAATGGAGAGACCAGCTTTTCACCTGAGATGGAACAGGCCAAATGGCCTAAACCCTGATAGCTATTGATGATGATGACTAACTTATTTAAGAAAAAAAAAAAAAAGTAGGAGGCATTACTTTCTGACCAACCCTCATAAATATATGAATTGATTAATCAGGTAAATAACAAAATATACAAGTTTAATACTATATTTTTCTTTGTTGCCTTTTTGCCTATTTTAGTTTTTTACAATGCCTTTTTGTATGCCTATTTTAAAGATTTATAATGCCCGAACTCCCAATCTTTGACTGTGACATATTGTCAACACGCAGCTCCATATTTACTCTCAATGCCCTAGCGCCATATAGTAGGGTTATATGTGATAATTTAGGTTCACAATATGCATGTACAGAGCTATGAACATGTGGGCACAACTTTAAAACCAAATTTCGAACTTGTGCTCCAGAAATTGATACACTATTCATATTCACGTACTTACCTTAATTCATCAAAGCTATGCAATAAGTTCGACACTCCCAAATACTAACATTGTAACTCAATTTTTTATAGTTTTGAGTTATGCTAGTTAAAATGGTCTTAAATTGTTTCTTTTTCTTCCAGTACTATCACTGTAGCTCTAAACCTCCCCAATCGTTTGTAAAATCTTATTGTTACTATCTGTATACACTGATTTACACGATCATTTTAAAACTTCATTTGCTTCTCCTGAAAAATGGAAGAAAGTGAGTTACAATGTTAATACTTGTGAGGGTCGAGTTAGAATATTGTACGAAATGGAAATATAAAAATTGGAGATTTATCCTTCAAAGAGGTGGAAATATTCAAATATCTTGTAGCAACAGTAACAAATATAAATGACACTCGGAAAGAAATTAAACGCAGAATAAATATGGGAAATGCATGTTATTATTCGGTTGGGAAGCTCTTATCATCCAGTCTGCTGTCCAAAAATCTGAAAGTTAGAATTTATAAAACAGTTATATTACCGGTTGTTCTGTATGGTTGTGAAACTTGGACTCTCACTCTGAGAGAGGAACATAGGTTAAGGGTGTTTGAGAATAAGGTGCTTAGGAAAATATTTGGGGCTAAGCGAGATGAAGTTACAGGAGAAAGTTACACAACACAGAACTGCACGCATTGTATTCTTCACCTGACATAATTAGGAACATTAAATCCAGACGTTTGAGATGGGCAGGGCATGTAGCATGTATGGGCGAATCCAGAAATGCATATAGTGTGTTAGTTGGGAGACCAGAGGGAAAAAGACCTTTAGGGAGGTCGCAACATAGATGGGAGGATAATATTAAAATGGATTTGAGGGAGGTGGGATATGATGATAGAGACTGGATTAATCTTGCACAGGATAGGGACCGCTGACGGGCTTATGTGAGGGTGGCAATGAACCTTCGGGTTCCTTAAAAGCCATTTGTAAGTATGAGGGTCGAGTTATTACCACCAGACGTGATTTCAAGTATAATCCATCCCAAGTCTTACATTGTCAAATTATCTTAAGTTTACGTTATTTACAACCATCTTTTTAATGAATCACTTACGAGTTGCAAACCTCCTGACAGGAATTCTGGTAGTGTGTACTCCTGCGGTCTAAACAATGGAGATGGTTCACAATCCATTGTCATGCGTCCCAGAGTTTCGCTGTATTCAATTGGACACACGAAATAATGGTATTGACACATTCCGTATGACATCTGTAATAAACAATAACAAAAACTTTCAGATAAGAGGCAAATGGACAGCAGATGGTGCATTGCTCCACAAGGTCGCCTGTGATGATGGTTGGCCTCCCACTGCGCTCGTCATGCACATTTTGGCGTCCTGCAGCAGCAACGCACCATCTGCTTGCTAATGACATTAGGCCCATAGACCTGGCACAGCTGACGATCAATTTCAATCGGCACTATGCCCTGTGCATTCAAAAACTTTATCACTGAGCCAGTAGCGGCTGGTGGTCAAAATAATGAGTGTGCTACAATCTCTATATCGGCCTACTGTATAGGCCTACACTTATATGTATTTATCTTAATTTGAGACTCGCCTAGTGACGAAATATGAAGTCCATACGACGTTCCTTCCTACTGCAGAACTTGTCAATTACCCTGGTATTAAACCCTCCATCTTGGACATCATGCTCTTTTCTGTTGACAGTATTGCAAGAGCAGTGAGACGATCCTGGGACATAGTGTTCCTTAAAAATAGTTTTTATGCATTTCAAGCAAAAAAAAAAAAAAACATCTTTCTGGCTCAGCAGTGGTCATTGGTGTTGTAACCAAAATATTTAACAACTTCGTTACTTCACAGAATGGATCCTGTAAATTGTTGGAGACTATGTGTTGTAACAATTGAACAGACATCTATATTTTGGAAGTCGGGTTTTCCGTATAGAACTCCAAGTTGTGTCTTTAACACTCTTTTGTTCAGTATAGTACAGCTGTTGACAGCAACTTCAAGTTCGCGTTCACGATAATTATACAAAAAATTCTCAAAATTTTGCTGTTTAACAATTTTGTTGCGTCTAGGTAGCTTAAAGACTGAAAACGGTGAGAAGCTGCCTGAATTATACAATCACATACTTCCTTGGCTTCAATGTTCTGGGATTCCATTTTCCGTCGCTTGCTAGCTGATTCAGGAGGAACCTCATAGGCCTACAGGTGGATGGCAGCAGCAGTCTGATATTTGAATTACAAAATACATTGTAAATAGTTCCGAGTTCTTCCACAAACAAGCATTCTTTCGTTACGCTTTACTTTTGCAATCTCCATGCTGTGTTGTGCTGAAGCTGACTACAGCACTTTCCCGCGTAAAAATAGCCAGAGCAGTGATTTCAGCTTCGCACATGCGCATAAATGTCTACATTTTCATACGAAGTCCAGGGTAGCACAACGAACCCCCTGAGGCACCAAAGAGTGAAGAGCGAAGACTAAACACTCGATAATGCGTCATGAATATAACCACGGGAAATTGTTAAATGACAGATCAGATACTATGGTATTGCAAAAACATTATTTGAGCAAAAATTATCACTGTGCTGTATCTTTTATTTTTATTTATTTTATTTTATTGGGTTATTTTACGACGCTTTATCAACATCTAGGTTATTTAGCGTCTGAATGAAATGGTGATAATGCCGGTGAAATGAGTCCGGGGTCCAGCACCGAAAGTTACCCAGCATTTGCTCGTATTGGGTTGAGGGAAAACCCCGGAAAAAACCTCAACCAGGTAACTTGCCCCGACCGGGAATCGAACCCGGGCCACCTGGTTTCGCGGCCAGACGTGCTAACCGTTACTCCACAGGTGTGGACACTGTGCTGTATCACATAGGGATGGGCCGCCCCTGCACTGAGCGCACTTTACACGTGGCAGCAGCTGGAATAGGAGCGTCCATCTTCAACCAATGAAACGAAGCTACTGAGAGCACTCGGGAAGTTCCGCTAGCGCATGCGCCATGCCAGGACATTACTCTATCACGTACACGCAGTCGCTTCGCGCAACATATGGTTTGCTAGCTGTGGGACGAGTGGGAAAGTTACTTTATGGACGCGCCTCGTATTGTTATGAAGGATCATGTAGTCATTCAGAAGAATAGAACGCTTTCTCTTGATACTTTCTCTATTTTTTAAGCATTATAAAGTACTCATCTGTGTTACTAGTTCGTCTATATTCTAGAAAATCTACAAATATTACACCCGAGTTCCAAATAGCTGGGGCCACCACGCTTCCTGCAGAGAGAGTTGCCGGTACTTCAAACTGCTTTGTCCTTGGGGAACTAGCAAGTTTCCATCTCACGTTTGGTTTCTTAGTGATAAAAGTGGAGTGATGGAATTATTTTATCAATAATAGTTAAAAACTATATCAAGGAATGATAGATAGTCTGTTGTGCACAAAATTCAAATCATGTGAAATTATAGTCGCGACGCTGTTATTCCCGGTCTGACTCCTCCTCTTTGCTTACGTCTTAGGAAGTGAAGGCTCTATAAAGTCTTGGTAGGTAGTATCGTTCGCCATTTTTGTTCTTTCGTTGCCGAGCTACCATACGAGGAATCTATTTGCCACACTGTTAAACATTATCATGTCGTAACTCCTATGATAATAAATCAAACGCACTCTAATTCAGCAAATAACGTCTTCGTGTGCTTTCTGCGAACGCCAACAAAAGAGCCAAAATGGCGGGCGATTATATTAAGTATTTATCGAGCCTTAAGAACTGAATAACGTCTTCCTTAGCGAATCACAAGACACACACGTTTAAATGTAGCCGACCTGCAATGCGATTGGCTGCCGGAAATTAGAGCGACGGGACTATAGTACTGAAACTTTGCACCAAATTTAAGCTTTTAACAACGTCATTTTGATTTGCTGGGTATGTAACCTTCCTTCTGAAAATTAAAAGTTGACTATACAGGAATGTGGCCATCTGACTAGAACAGGATTTTGCATTAACAGACAACTACACTTACAGCTTGATATACTTACAATTAATACTTAATTAAAGTCAGAAACAATTAATTTCTGCTGTTGTCAATTAATATAAATGTAAACTCACCAACAAACCAAATATGACAGTGGCTATACCACCACCAATAAATCCCTCCCATGTCTTCTTTGGCGAGAGTTGAATGAGAGGTGTTCTTCCAAAGAAGAATCCAAATACGTATGCCATTACATCATTACACACTATCATCGAGACTGGAACAATAAACCTAAAAAGGAAGCAAATCAACTCCTATACTACCAATGCCCTTCTTTTAATATACCAATTAATCATTACTTAGTTAATATAAATAAGCTACATAATAAAGCTCCTGATAATTATATATCATTTCAATGTACCGAAGTACATATGATATTTCCATGCAGATATTCTGCGTCATCATACGATGAAAGAGTAATGGAACGGAGAAAAATTCTCTCTGCATGGAAATATCATATGTACTTCGGTACATTGAAATAATATATATGATATGCGGCGCTCATTCCGTCAGATCCCGGCCAACTAGTCACTCATATCGAGTGCACCTCAGCACTTCGGTCCTACGTTCATAGACATCTATGACGTAGTGCAGAGGGCGGCCACTAGAGGGAACCCAAGAATTGGAGCTTAATCTGAGACGATTCTGTCCGACGCTGGGGTGGTATCTGGTGTGGCTTAGTGGATAAAGCATCAGCACGTAGAGCTGAAAACCTGGGTTCATATCCCGGCGCCGGAGAGAATTTTTCTCCGTTCCATTACTCTTTCATCCTGATAATTAGGTATAAGTTTTTTTAATCTTTTGGTAGCTATTTGACTTAGTGTCATTCACACAAGTGTCTCCATCTACAAGCGACGTGCTGAAGTTGTAGTTCTTTTTGCCACCATAACCCACCATCATCAGCTCCCACTTTACACATTGGTATGATGTTGTCTTTCAGAGAGACACAGGCATCTAGTTGAGAGCACCAGCAAGTGTCCATGGCAAGACAAACTCTAGAACCAACACTACACAAAAGTTGTTGCTGCTGATCTGGATTTTTTAATGCTTTTAGGACTTTATTTACTTTTGATGATATATCTGTTGGTCTTCACTGTCGTATGCAACTATCAGCATGACTTTCACCCTAGAGGGTTCATATCGCACTTTTTTTGGACGTGATCCTTTATGGTGCCATTCATTAGACTGAAGCTTTAGTTCAGGCTCGTATGCCTGTGTCCACGTCTCGTCAATGGCAACAATACGTTTCAGGAATACATCCCCTTCCTTGTGGTATCTCTGTAGGTGAAGTTGAGCTATTGCGTATCGGTGTTACTTCTGTGCTTATGTCAGGTTATGAAGAACCCAGCGTACTGCAATTTTTTTCATTTGGAGGTTTTTCTTCAGGATGTGCCACACAGTTTAATGACTAAGTCCAACCTCGATGGATAATTTTCGAACAATCCAGCGATGGTCAACAGCAAGGAGACCTCGCACTAACTCGTTTGTCACAAATGGACAGGTGATCTGTGTGAGCCACATGTGCCATCTCCTCTCGACCCATACGAAATGCACAGACCCATCTTGCAACATCATTGCCAGAAGCTTCAAGTACACCTTGATGACATTGGCGTGCATTTCTACCACGGGCTACCTCGATTTTTATTCACTATTGCTGCTCAAGTTTGGTAAACATGCTTTAGAGCAGTTAAAAATAGTGCTCTAATTTAACCATGCACAAAAACAACTTCTGTTGTCATAGCAACCGGTTTTATCATTTGATACATTGACAATATCTCCAACTACAATCATCAGTTGTCTCATATCACATGCGAATGTTGTTGTTTTCTAATGCCAGGCGTTTGACAATAAAGTCATGACCTCTTGCACTCCAATATTTTTCAAAGATATTATCATATTCGGCCACTGAAGCACAGATTTTGAGGTGTTCCGAATCCATTTCTTGATTTGAGTTGCACAATGGGCAGTTAGGGGACTGATATATTCCAATTCTATGCAGGTGTTTGGCCAAACAATCATGACCTGTTGCCAATCTAAATGCAGCTACAGACGATTTTCGTGGTAAATCGGGAATTAACTGTGAATTATGATGCAGAGAGTTCCATTTTTTCCCTTGAGATTGTGTTATCAAATTTTGTTTGTTGAAGTCACATAATAATACATACATTTAGTAACAGGTCTGTAAGTAGCAGTGCTGCCCTTCTTTGCTAAAGCATCTGCATTCTCGTTTCCCAGGAATCCACAATGGGATGGTATCCATTGGAATACAATTCTTTTATTGAATGATATTAATTGAGAGAGCATTTTATTTATTTCTGCTGTTTGAGATGTACATTACCCATTTCTGGCAGTGTTGCCACTACTTTATTTACAACTCATGTACTGGTATTACAATTTCAAGACTACAATTTATATATTATGGAAACCACGAAGTATAGCCGTTGCTCATTAACTGATGTTAAACATAATGTCGAAATTTAAAATTGAACATTATGTCGAAGTCTAAAATTGTCAAAGGAATGCAAACTGGCGACAATGTTTATTTGATTATAATCCCATAAAAGAACTGCAGAATTGACGGTCTTACTAATTGAGTTGCATTATTTGTTATCTCTGCTCAAGACGTACTCAACATCCCATACTTGAATAATAACATTTAAGCTAAGGTAATAACCATGTCACTTTAGCCATCATGAACAAAAAGTACCCACCAGATCAGACCCTCGAAGATATTCTGGATGATGAGATAACTCTGTGTTACAACAATAAGCAGTGCCACATGAGTCCAAGCAAAGAGGGAGAATTGCTTCATATAATACTTCTTGACTAGTGAAAGCACGAACCATACAAATCCCACAATGTACAAGCAGAATGAGATAAATCTGTGATACGTGATGAGAACCCGTAAATAATCCTGAAACAAGCCAAAATCTTATGTAGTTCCCTAGTCTAACAGATTTCATATATTAGCTATATTCAGTAAGGCATACAGTGCGGTTATTTCCTTGATGTCTGCAGAACTACTACAACTAACAGTGCATGCTGAGTGTTTAGTTGTGATTCATAACCCATCTTCATGGTCATGAAACTGCACTCCTTTCATAAGTGTGTTTTTATAATGTGAGTGAGATCACTAGTCTCTATTGTACAGTATATTTTAAGTGGTCAAATTATTTATTGACGTAATAATGGCAAACCTTAAAACACAATAGGGCAGAAGATATTTACGTAAAAATGTATATAAAGAACAATAATATGAAGACATAAGAATAAGAAGCTGTTTTTTTTTTTTTTTTTTTTTTAGATTTTGAGTATGATATGCAGCGACTGCTCAAAAAATAATAGGGTCCATTTTCTTTAATGACAAAATCAACTTTGTATTGCTTATTTATTTATTAACCACATCTCATCTTCACGTTGGGAGGTGTTTTCTAAATGGTTCAATAATTTGTGAAAGAGTAAGCCTATATTTTCCTCCTGGACCTCTCGCATATTATGCTGGTAATTAGTGGATTAGTATGATCTAATATTAAAATGTATTTTGTCTGACAACATGAAATTCATTGCTTTGACTTAACACTTTATAATTCCTGAGACCTAATCAAAAAATGTATTTTGTTTGATCACGTGAAATGATTAGTACGAATTCCGAAAAGAGAATATACTTTGAAATGTGTAGCCTACTTAAAATACTTACTCCTAATAATGTTGATATTCTCGTTATAATTGCCATCTTTCTTCAGTACGTTATAGGCCTACATATTAATTATAACCTCGTGAAGTGTAAGTACTTCACTTTAAGATCTAAGCACAAAATAAATTAATTAAAATGTGAAATATACCTCTGTCCATTAGCCACGTGCATGTTTCAAGTCTATAAGTTATATCTTATTTCATTACACTTACCTAATATTGTGTTGAATTGGAATCACAACGTAACACAACTGATTAATATTAATACCAGTATTACTAATTCATTATTAATTCACAAGCATAGTTACTTTCAGTTCATCAGTTTCCTTCTACTGCAAACCGAAATTATTGCTGCCAACATAGCAATTAAAAAATAACTATCAGTAGTTGTAGTACTGTCAGTACCCGAAATTCGAAACAAATCTGGTAAAAGAAAATTCAACCTAACAATTAGAAAATCACTATAATCTCCTAGCATAGGTGATAATAGGGGGAAAATGGTTAGGTTTCACCCTTGGGGTATTAAGTAAGCTGGTCGGATAAATTGAATAAATATATAAAAGAATTACCAGTTCGTATTTTATGATGCCAATTGTTGAAGCTTATTTCTCAATCACTTGTTGGTAAGTCATAATTAAATAACATAAAACTGTGTGGATTTTCTTCATTAAAACCCATCATACAACACATGCTGTGGCAATGTGGCAAATTTATTTATTTTTTTCGGCCCAGCCAAAAGTGATGTTGTTTTGGTCAATTAATTGGGTGCCAATTACGAGGAATTTTACTGCATTATAGATGTCGACATGCCATCTTCAAATAAGGTTTCGCCATTTTGTTTATACAGCTGTGACTTCAATAAATGAAGTACGAAAGGGGTTTGAAAACAAAGTTATGAATGTTGGATTAAGGCCGTCACATCCCTAATTTGACACTCCTGTGATTCTTCTTTGTGGATAAGGTTAAAACGTAATCTCCACATGTTTGAGGAAAAAAAAAAATTGTGTTTGGAGGAAGATAATGCATGTTTCAAACGATCTTTACTGTGTGAACAACAATTTTTATAAAGATGCCAGGAATATGTGCATGCAAGTGGGCAAAATTGCTAGCAATGTGTGTTGATATTGCATCCTATGTTCCCTTATTTGCCAGGCTCATGCAATCAGTGCTCTTGGAAGAGTGACTCGAACTACCAGCCTTATTGAAGCTGTTGGCATAGTGAGATCAAGGAAATAATCGTACTGTACTCTTACATTGCAGAGATCATTGAATATATGATGATGTTGCTGTGATGGAGATATGATGGAAGAGAAGGTGGTGATGATAGAGATAGAGGAGGAGATGATGGTGGAGGTGACAGTGGTGCAGTAATAGTCAAATAGGTGTAGTATGGACACAGATTAATCTGGAGAAAATTTAATTCTATCTACAATTGCATTTCATATGTTCATTCTAATTACTTTATTTGAAACTCATCCATTTGAATAAGTACCGATAAGTATCTACTAAAATATGTGCATCTTTGTATTACTCTACTATATAAAATTCTTTTACTATATGGAAGAATCACTCTCTACCCAATACAACAAATTTATTTTATCTAAAGGGTCATCATTTTAGATTTTGCAGTCTACATCTACTTTTACATAGGTTGGATAA
Organism: Periplaneta americana; assembly: GCA_025594305.2. Classification (NCBI taxonomy): domain Eukaryota; kingdom Metazoa; phylum Arthropoda; class Insecta; order Blattodea; family Blattidae; genus Periplaneta; species Periplaneta americana. Next base: position 18,228,741 of record JAJSOF020000029.1, on the reverse strand, counting down.
AAAGTAATGGCAACACTGCTGTCACATGACGATGGTACGTTCGAGAGTTGCCAGCTGTGTGGACATGAACAAGGACTGTTAGATGAGTTAGTGCAGCCAGCGGTGACAGTACTCTGTCAATCTACTGCAGTGTGTAGAACGTTGACTTTCATAGGGGTAGTGCGAGCGCCCTAAGACCACGTTTACAAAACTAGAGGAACGTTCCTGGATCAAAATTGAAGTGACACGAGGTCGTAGTGCATAAGAATGTTTTCAGGGACTGCATGAAGCATATGCCGATGCAGCATTGCCATATTGCACAGTGGCGCGATGGGTTAAAGCGTTCCGGGAAGGCCTTGTTGCACCAGTACCAAAGAGAAGGTGACGACTTTCTTGGACGAAACCTGGACTCGCTCGTATGAACCAAACTTGAAATGCCAATCAAATGAATGGAAGCATCCCGGTTCTCCTCGTCCAAAGAAAGTGCACCCTACACAAAGTGCTGTGAAGGAGATGTTCATTGTGGCGTATGACATTGATGGGGTAATACTGCACCACGCTGTACCTCCAAGGCAGACGGAAAACGCGGACTACTGGAACATCCACCGTACTCACCCGATATGATCCATGCGATTACGATCTTTTCACCAAAATGAAAGAACCACTGTGAGGGACCCGGTACAATACCAGAGATGAACTTATCTGTGCTTTAGGGCAGTCAATACGGAACATCAACAAAGATGGACGCGCTGATGGTGTATAACGCCTTCCAAACATTTGGCAAAAGGTAATAAATAAGGGGGGCGAATATATAGAAGGTACGTAAATGTTGTACCACTGTGAATAAAGCCATGTCAGAAATATCGAACTGTTGCCATTACTTTTTATCCAACCCTAGTATTTTTCAGTAACAATGTGATAATATACAGGACATCACTAGAAATTACTTAATTTCTACATGTGAACTGTAAACAACAAGACAAGGAGACTTACATACTTAATATGTGGTGTAAAAATGATAAAAACATGAATTCTGTTACTTACAGTTCGATTAATGACCACTCCAAAATAATCAACAAGACTCTCCCCATAGAAGAAATAATTTGAGGTTATAAGAAAGTACCACGAGAGAGATCTAAACCATGGCAAGCCATGAATCCGATACACAGCATAGCCAATGTTAATAATTTCTTCGAAACATTTCACCTGGACAATCAAGGTCTGAAAAGAAAGTGTAAACAGAAACAATAAATACACATTCTTCAATCTAATTTATTTATTTATTTATTATTTTGCTAATAATTGTAACATAACATACAATATATACAGAAAAACTTTAGCTCGCCCCTGAAAGAGTAGAACTCGTGCTCAGGGGCGGATTCCTGAATTGAAATGAATAATTATACAATACAATCTGTCTTATGTCTACTATGCAATTATATTACAGTGAAACCTGGTCAAATCGGAACCTGAATAATCCGGAATCCTGTCTATTTCGGAACAATTTATTGGTCCCGGCGAAATTCGTATGTATTGTGTGTAATTTTTCCTGAATAAAACGGAAACTGTCCAACAGGGAAACGGAAACTGTCTGCTACTGTTCAAAACGGAAATAATATTTTTGGCCCACTGCTTTAATGTAAACTATATTTTGAAACAGCGTGTAATTTCAAGGAATATACGAAATATGCAGGTCACTAAGAAAAAAAAAAAACAAGTTTTCTTTGCAAAATTTTAGAGGGTACGAGGGTGTGTTGGCCTGTCGGTCATAAATTTTATTACCCTATTGACTAGGCAGACGAGTCCCTTCAAAGGTTGTCAATGCTTCACACCCATATATTGTCGTAGCTAGACAGAGCGCAAGTGTAGTGATTTCCTGGTAAAAAAAGTTGCGTAAAATGTGGCATTAACATTAAGTAACGAAGCAAAAGTTATCAACTTAAAGGAAAATTAGAAACGAAGTGTATGTGAAATAATGTTGAAGTTCAGTTGTGGGAAACTCAGGTGTGACACTTTAAAGATAAAGATCATAACGTGTAACATATTGGTGACATAAAAGAAACCAGAAAACAACTGTTTATGTGGAAATAGATGAACTGTTGTGGAAGTGGGTTCTTCATGATCTTTCAAAGAACATGCCAATTTCTGGATCTATTCTGCAAAGCAAGCCATTGAACTGAGAAATTACATAAACCAGAATTCAAGGCTTCTAATGGATGGCTCCTAGTCTAATCACGGTAATTAATAATGTGCAGTGATATACTGAACATTGTAATACAGTGTTAAATATTAAACTGAATGAGATTAGTAAACTTTAGCAGTGTTTAATGACTGATGAATGAGTTACCATAAAATTTATACAGAAAAAGAGATTTTAATCAAGATGAATCAAGATGATTCACCAACAGAATAAGCGACACAAAGCTAATTTAACGTGATTAGTAATAAATGGAATATTTTGTACTTCTTGCAGTTTGCGGCATGTTATGTTGTTGTTCATGGATACGAATGATAAAATATTCCATTTTAATGTAACACCTGAATAATACGGAAACCTGTCCACAATGGAAAAAAATTAGGACCATGTCACTTCCGTCTTGAACAGGTTTCACTGTATATAAATTTAAATTAGCAATTTTTCAATTTTTATAAAATCCATACATAACTTTTTAAATTTAATACTAGAACTATTAGAATTGACAAGATTAGGATATTTAAATATAAATTTGTTATATATTCTTGGGCCTAAATTACTACCACAGTCTACTATATACAGTCACGAAGCTTGAGTTTTGAGAGTGCCAGAAACAATAGACTGTGCCGGTAAAGGTATCCCCATAACATGCCATGAAGGCACTTAGGGGGCATGGAGGTAGAGCCCCATGCTTTCCTTGACCTCGGCACTAGAATGAGATGGTGTGGTCGGCACCACGCTCTGACCGCCTTTTACCCCCGGGAAAGACCCAGTACTCAATTTTATAGGAGGCTGAGTGAACCTCGGGGCCATTCTGAAAGTTTGGCAACGAGAAAAAAATCCTGTCACCACCTGGGATCGAACCCCGGACCTTACAGTCCGTAGCCAGCTGCTCTACCAACTGAGCTACTTGGCTGCCCAGACTGTGCCGGTACTATTTTGAATTGCCTGTAATGAGGCGATATTAGCGATCCTAGTGGTGAGCAACTATCTAATGTTTGCATATTTACTATGTATTGAGTTTCGTGACTATATATACTAGACTGTGTTACTACTATGATTAAATACTGTAACAGTGTTGCATTTTGGTTCAAACAATCTTAAAGAATTCATACCTTTTGTTTCATAACTATGAGAATACAATTCAAAATTATTTCGATTTCTATGTATGAATTTTATTAATACAATATAATAAATTTGTCTTACGTTAAGTACATTAAAGTCTAAAAACAAATTTTGAGATGGAAAATCAATAGGATTATGAAGACATATTTTAATTATTTTCTTCTGTAATAAACAAAGTGGATTAAAAATCTTTTGGACATGAATTTTAAGATTAATTTATTTTTCTTAATGTTCATAAGGTGACCGGTTTTTTAAAACAACAAAATGAGATTTTTCATATTTTCTTCTGGGAAAAGAAAGGGACAAATGGGAAGGCAAAATGTACAGATTAAAAAGTTGTTCGTAATAAATACTTATGTTTAAAAATAAATAAGTCAATACCGTGTGTAAACAACTTACATAATTGATGATATGCACTGAACCAAGCAGTCCTTTAGAACAGCATTCATTGATATTTTGCCCATGAATGATGTTGTTGTTGTTTAGTCAACTGTCGGAAGACAGGTCTGAACCTCACAAGTGATGCCAACAAGACATGAGTCAACTAGGCCAGGAGATAATGGGGTAGGGTGGCCAGTTCCTTTCCCCCTTCATTGCATACATCGCCAACTAGTTACGTATTACACTAATCAGACTTCAAACGTATACAAACAATTGTTCTTCCTCTGACACATATTGTCAAGTGAGATGTCCTGATAAAAGAGTTACATATCAGTCAGACCTCAATCAGTGAATGGCCCATGAATGGATCTTCTTTAATACTGCCTTTTTATTGCACAGCATTTTGTAAAATTTGACATAGGTGAGACTAAAAGTTCACCTTATTAATCAACATAGCTTTTAAAGTTTGTAATGAAAGAGCATTCCAGTCAATTATCCACAACAATTCATGCAAGAAAACAATCGCTCAATGGGAGCATTAGTTCCAGGTAAACTTCAATCAATATTTTAAGAAAATTTGAGTGTTAAAATATGCACTGGCACTCTAACCACTGAGCTACGCCAGGGCTCAATCACCAGCACCAGATCGAATCTTTCTCCTTTGGAATTTTTCCTTCATATAAATTATGGAAAGTCATGGCAGAAAAAATTGGGTTCCAAGAATCATAATCGTCTATTTTAAGGATATTAAAGAAACTGGGGTTTACGTACAGAAGATGTACCGATAGAAGAAGATTTTTAATGGAAAGACAAGATATTGCACAGGCAAGGGCTGCTATCTTGAGAAGAATGCACTACAGCCGATCATCTGGCGACACTAGGTCCATATTTTATTTGGATGAAATTATATGGCAGGACTCAAATCATCAGGTGTAATGAGGATACCTGTTGGAAAAGGGGGGAGACTTATTGTATGCCATGCTGGATTGGACTGGACTTGTTGTAAATTGGTATTTGAGGCTCGAAACAACAACACTGACTATCATTCAGAAATTAATTCAGAACTGTTCAAAGAGTGGTTCGTGAATGATTTATTTAACATACATATATGGAGCAATGTTTCGAAAATATATATTTCTGATTTTTAAAGAATGACTATTGCACTGGGGGTTAATCTATTTTATGCTCGACCATGCCGAAATGTAGTAATTATACACCTGGTAGCAGTCCTTTAATGCATGTCACTTTAATGCATGTCATTAAAGTACACCTATTCATTAAAGTTCAGGTTTTCGATTATTCTCGGATATGCAATCGAAAGACAACGAGGGAAACATCACGGAGGCTGGAAATCCAATACTGTCGCAGAAGGTTATGTTCTGTTACTATAATAACTAGCGTTAATTGTAAATAATATTCAAATAAATTCAATTTGTCATCTCGTTTTTCAATTCTAAATCAATTTCCAGGTTATATCAAAATTAGTTCATGTTATTCTCTAGATTACATCAAGGTCAATGACATTATTGTTCCTCGGAAAAAAATCAATACTTTCGCGTCTGCGCATATCTCACAATTTACGAGTTATGCACAAGGTCACTTCCAATCTTCAGTCAGATGCGAATAAAATGAATACTTCTGAATAATTTCAAGTTAGAAATATGGTCGAGCATAAAAAGTGGTATGAAACTTGCCTATAATGGTAATTAAGACGCTCGTATGAAAATTATGAAACTCGCTTGCGCTAGTTTCATAAACAAACATACTCGCATCTTAATTACTATCATTATAGGCTCGTTGCATAATGTACTATTGTGGAAGCATATATTAAACATTAGGGGTCATTGTCTTCATAACGTGTTTATTTCTCATTTTTTAAATGGCTGTATTACACAGAGGGCTAAACTATTTTGTGCAGGCATATTATATTAAAAATTAGGGATCAGTGTCTTCATGAGTGTATTTCTTCAAGAACAATTATGCAGGCATAACTTACACAGATAAAAATGTATAGATCAATGTTTTCATTTATGGGTATAGAATGCAGGCATGAAGTTCACTGGAACTTCTCTTCCCGCCTATAGCTAATTTAAGTATTTGTCAAACTGATAACTTTTTAGCAAGTCTGTAATTCAGATAATCTAGAGATTAATAATTATGGATAATACATTTACACTATACACATTGTATTTGTCAAAATTTAACATATCAAGTGATTTTTAGTTAATTCTTAAAACTTTTCAGAACAACACTGCAATACGAATTAATAAAGCACTCGGTAGCTATCTTCAAAAATCATTTACATATATAATATTCGAGATTCTTAAGCGAAACCTGACAGGAGAAATTTATTAAATCAAACTTTGTGAATTATTGTGTATCTCATATTTTTATACAGATTAAAAAATTGTAAGTTATTCTGTGTCTGAATGGCAAGCCCACTTTGAGCCAGAATGAATGAATGAATGAATAAGTAAATAAACAAATAAATAATCTATGGTAAAAATACTGCTCTTATACGTGTTGAAGGAGTATATTACATTAAAGAAGAATTCGAAGCCATAAAACTGTTGCTCTAATGCTTACTGAAGCCAGTTACAATCATACACACAACTTGTCACCTTCGTGAACATCGAGAATATTTAGAAAACCATACCTTCTGTGATTGCAATTGATACATATAATCGCGAGAAATATTTGTATTTTCATTAAGTTGGAATTAAAGATTTTCTTGCAGATTGTAACTGTGATGGATATTCGCAATGTATTCATTTTGCACATATCTAAAATATAACGTAAATTTAAAGAATGTAAGTGGTGGCCTTCTTTTTAAATTCCCGGAAGAATGCATCCTTTTGAGACCTATGGTGTCCCACTTTTCTAACATTTTTTTTATGCTTTTCTCGTCAAATTCCACTGTGATTTCACGACATGTTGTCCTTCCCTTTTTAATTTTCTGCTGAAGAAAGCCATTTAATGATTTTCATCACAACTTAAAAAAAAATTACTCTCAACTGAGCAATCAATATGAAATGAATGAGTTGTCTGTCTGTGGAGATTCTAAGATTATTGGCCTATTACTTGGTCAGCAGGTTGGCTTTACAATATTTATTTATTTATTTTTTATTGGTCTGACCCAATATTTTGGGTTTCCTCTGCGACACAGAATAGCTCACAATAAAATTTAAAATGAAAAATTATATAAACAGGTTTCAGACAGAATTGATTAAGACATAAGAAAAAAAAATAGAACCAAATATAATTTAAATTGTATGTACACCATAAAGATGCTGATGAAATATCGCTACAGAAAATTTTATTATGGTGGTGATGATGGCATCTTGAAGATCTCTCATCAGCTTGTATTTTTCCCTCCACTTTACAAAGGCTTTCGGAATGGTGCCTCTTGCTCCGAAGAAGAGACCGGTAACTGTGATTTTTTTCTATGTTGTATTTTGCCGATAGGTACTGAATTGTGGGCTCGTAGATTTTCTTTTTCTCTTCGTTCACTTCAGATGGTTGAGTGGCTGAGATTTCAAATCTGATTGTAGGATCAATTATTTCGGCTGTCTGTTTATTTCTATTTATAGCTATGATATCGATCCTACGATTGCTTCCACCATCAGCAATACAATGAACTTCCTCGTGAACGTCTAGATTTTTGGATCGAAGTGCATCTGCGATCATAGAACGTATGATGTTGTGACATTTTATTCTGAGTACTTCTCCATGTGGGCAACACCCAAACACATGTGGTAAGGTTTCATACTCACTGCAGTGCCTACAGTGTTTCTTGCGTGAATGGGATAGCAGAGCTAGGTCAGAATACTGGGAAAGAGATCGCATATTTCTATTAAGCCCCAACATATTTCTCTGAATTATGTAAAAAAAGCTCAAAACATGAAAAAGGAATATAGTGATGTCTTTAAATGATTATTAAAACATACTCACCGTCACCATGAGAGCCAGAGGTCCAGCTGAGATAAGCAGGCAGAACAATCCTATCATAAGCCATGTAAAAATTCCACGAATTACCCAATTCCGCCATCTGCATTCCAAATAAATAAAAAAAATATTAGTAATTCTACCCACCTGTAAGATAACAGCACACAAGTTCTTTACAAATACCACGAGAGAAAATGTTTGGTTGAAAATGTATTAAAAAACACACACACAACACAAAAAAAACACACACACACACCAAAATTCACTTCTATTAGTAACTGATTAACTAGCGGACTTACTCGTGTTAATTATGTAAGTTTGTGCGACTTACAGCTGTTTCGGTGCTTCGTCACACCATCTTCAGAGCCTACTAGATCTCGGCGTCATCTCGAACTTCTCTGCCTGTTATGTGGGTGCGTTTGATTGTTGAAAGGTGTTGAAAAGTGGAGTCAAATAGTGTGTGTGTGTGTGTGTGTGTGTGTGTGTGTGTACTGAAATTGATCTGTGTGTTGAGAATTTGATCACAGGTCAACACAGATCAATTTCAGTACACACACACTATTTGACTCCACTTTTCAACACCTTTCAACAATCAAACGCACCCACATAACAGGCAGAGAAGTTCGAGATGACGCCGAGATCTAGTAGGCTCTGAGGATGGTGTGACGAAGCACCGAAACAGCTGTAAGCAGCACAAACTTACATAATTAACAAGAGTAAGTCCACTAATTAATCAATTACTTATATTCACGTGTTAAAAGTAGTGTACGCAAGATTCAAAATGGATCACTTTTATTGTTTATGGGTGTTACATATTAGTACTGTTCTGAAGATCGAAACAATACAATTTGCATGTACTGTATCATGCCTTAATTCAGTTTATGTAAGTACTCTACAAAATACCAATATCATTTAAAAGCTTCCTTTTGTTTGCAGCAAATATGGTTGAAGATACAACTAAGTTTCTAATAATGATATGGTATTTTCCTCGAATAGAGCAATGCAAACGCCATTTGCAGCTAATAAATATGGAGCATGTTTAGTTAACAGTTCAAAGAATGGTTGGAACCTCGTAAGTGACATCAAAAAGGCACCATTCATGAGACAATCGAGCCAGTAGATAATAGGGTAAGGTGTCCAGTTCCTTTCCCCCTCCATTGCATACATAATACCTTTATAATTATTGTACAAGAAGCTTGTATAGCTAAGTAAGATGTTTTTGATTTGAATTAGTTACAATTAAATTTACTTGTTAAGCATTTGATCACTTCATGCTTTTGTGAAATTGGCCCCTGAAAGTACATCTACAGTATCATCCCTAAGTATTTATCTGTTCCTTCCAAGTTTCAAACTCATAGTTGGATTTTCTATAGTACGTGATATTGAAGGTTTCCATTTATGAAAAAATCGGAAAAAAATGATCTAATTTTCAAAGGGAAGATACTTTGAAATGTGAAGAATTCATGTAGGACGCTAACTGACTTGAAACTACATTATAAAATACCTAAAAACCGGAAAGAATTGATTGATATAGGTAACCTAAAAGTGATGATTATTTAATATATGAAATAAAGAGACAGAACACTTCAAAATGAATGAGAAACGCACATTTCACTTCACTTAGTATATGCAAGGCATACCAAAAGCCTAAACTAACCTAACCTAACATAACAAATTCGTATATGCAAGGCACACCAAAACCCTAACCTAATCTAACCTGTCAGATTCATATACGCAAAACATACGAAAAGCTAACTAACCTAACCTGTCACAGATTCTCGCACTGTAGAATTTAGAAATATGCAAGTTGAAAGTTTCAGTGTCATGTGCTAGAAAAGTCTCGTAGTTTTCTTTCTATTATTGGTGCTTTAAATGTCCTCTTTGTATTCAAACTAATACTTTTATACATCTTGATTACACAACTTTTAACACTGTATTACTTCGGAATATGTGTGATAAGAACTTTCTTGTGTTAAATATTATTAACGTACCTTGTTAACATGTTTCGACCTATTTTCGGTCATCTTCGGAACTGGTCGTTGTTGGTCTTGGTGCCTCGTGTTTCCTGTGTGGGTGTGTTCGAAGTGTAGAGTCAAAGAGTGTATGTGTTTTGAAATTGAATTGTGTGTTGAGAATATCGTTGGGGTATGTTTCCGTGTGTCTGTATATTTCATATTGTTCTAGTGTGTTGAGTTTCTGGCTTTTTGGTTGGATGTGCAGTATTTCCATGTCTGTGTTGATGTCTCTGTAGATGTGGTTGGCATTTGTGATGTGTTCTGCATATGTGGAGGTGTTTTGTAATTTTGTTATGGCTGTGCTGTGTTCTTTGTAACGTGTTTCAAATGATCTGCCTGTCTGTCCTATGCAGAAATTGTTGCAGGTGTTACATTTGAGTTTGTACACGCCTGTGTTGTTGTATTTGTTTGTTTGTGTTGTTTGTGTGTTGAGATGTTTTTGTAGAGTGTTGTTTGTTCTATATGCGATGTTGTAGTTTAATTTCTTGAATGAGGTTGCAATTTTATGTGTGTTTTTGTTTTCGTATGTTAGTGTGATGTATTTTTTGTGTTCTTGTGTTTGTGTTGTATTCTTCTGTTTTTTGTGGTTTTGTTTTGTCTTACGTATTATGTTGTCTATTATGTTGGGGTTGTATCCGTTTTCTTGTGCTATGTATTTGTTTGTGTTTACTTCTTCGTTGTAATCCTGTTGGTTCATTGGTATGTTGACTCTACACTTCGAACACCCCACACAGGAAACAAGAGGCGCCAAGACCAACAACGACCAGTTCCGAAGATGACCGAAAATAGGTCGAAACATGTTAACAAGGTACGTTAATAATATTTAACACAAGAAAGTTCTTATCATACATATTCCGAAGTAATACTTTTAATTCATAATATGCCATTATATTATGTTTGTCATTGTGGCTATGTGAATAGTGCACACTCTTCCCAACCAAGCAGTACGAGGTTCGGTTCCTGGTATGGTTAATGGACGAAACTTATCATCTGTCCACAAAGACCAGGTGTTTGTCTATTGTCTTGCGATTGTGTTCGATATCTCAGAGGTGGTCCTCCATGACACCAAGCCCAGGACTAAGGATGCCCACATTTGTGAGAAGTCTAGTTAATGATCGAATGAATCTCTTTCCTCTACTCACAGTGGTGTGTAAGTCGGATAAAAGGGGAAGTTACAGTAATTAGAGTAAGAAAAAAATATTCCATTTCCATTATTTTTTGACTTTTGACTTTATTATTTGTTCTGCTCCTTCCTATTCACTATCTGTATTAGATTAGATATTGTACTGATGGTTACATAATATATTCGTGACAAACTGCAATATTTTACAAAGCAGTATTATGTAAAGTTAGCGGAAGGAGATAGGGTAAACCGGTATCTATGATTATCTACAACAGTCACGGCAAAGAAGGTATTGTTTTCTAACATTATCTTCACCATTGTTTCAACGTTATTATGTTTTCGACATGAGTTATTTCTTTCTTTTTACTAGTAGTGGACACTTGACTGTTCGTCATTCATCACTCATATGAAGCCAGTAATTATATAGATCAATTTACTGACAAAGTGGTTGCCCAAGGTGCGCCACAGGAGGCTGGTCTACAGTACACCCACGATGAGATGAGATGACATGATAGAGATTTATTGGAACGTCACAGGGGAACCGGAGGAGCTCCAAGAGAAAACTCTGGTGTTAACTGGGCCATGGGCTTGCCCAACACAAGTTATATATCGGTATCACAGGTATGCTGAGGCTTAATCCCTGGTCCACAAGATTATAAGTCCAGCACTCTAACCACTAGACCACCATGGGAGCTATAATAATAATAATAATAATAATAATAATAATAATAATAATAATAATAATAGTAATAGTAATAATAATAACAATAACAATAATAGTAATAACAATAGTAATAATAATAATAATAATAATAACAATAATAGTAATAGTAATAATAATAGTAGTAATAATAATAATAGTAATATTAATAATAATAATAATAATAATAATAATAATAATAATAATAATAAATTAAATAATAATCTCAACTTACAACTAAAGAATATTGTATTCTGAAGTAACTACTGCATTCTTTAATAATAACTGAATAAAGAAATGCAACGACTAGTAAATAGATGTTTTTTTCATTATGTGCATACCTAATGTAAACAATATGTCCAAAATTTTTCTACCAAAAGCATATGGGTTCCAATATTTCGTATTTAAAAACTTTTATGAAAGGAAAATTGATAGAATTTTAATATGTGTGTTGTGTGTATGTGTATGACTACTGCATTACGGTAGAAAAAATATATACATATATATCCCACAAGAGTAGTTGCCCTTCAACAAGAGTTGACATAAAACACAGCATACCAAATGACAAAAATGTTATTATCATGATTATATTTTTAAAGAAGCTACCCTTGTGAAGGTAAAAACAAGTCACTTCTGACAGTAATCGCGAGATGGCAATCACAGTAAACCAATTAGCACCCAGTGTGTCTTAATTACTTACTGGCTTTTAAGGAACTCGGAGGTTCATTGCCGCCCTCACATAAGCCCGCCATTGGTCCCTATCCTGAGCAAGATTAATCCAGTCTCTACTATCATATCCCACCTCCCTCAAATCCATTTTAATATTATCCTCCCATCTACGTCTCGGCCTCCCCAAAGGTATTTTCCCCTCTGGCCTCCCAACTAACACTCTATATGCATTTCTGGATTCGCCCATACGTGCTGCATGCCCTGCCCATCTCAAACGTCTGGATTTAATGTTCCTAATTATGTCAGGTGAAGGATGCTATGCGTGCAGCTCTGCGTTGTGTAACTTTCTCTATTTTCCTGTAACTTCATCCCTCTTAGCCCCAAATATTTTCCTAAGAACCTTATTCTCAAAAACCCTCAATCTCTGTTCCTCTCTCAAAGTGAGAGTCCAAGTTTCACAGCCATACAGAACCGGTAATATAACTATTTTATAAATTCTAATTTTCAGATTTTTTGACAGCAGACTAGATGACAAAAGCTTCTCAACCGAATAATAACAGGCATTTCCCATATTTATTCTGCGTTTAATTTCCTCCCGAGTATCATTTATATTTGTTACTGTTGCTCCAAGATATTTGAATTTTTCCACCTCTTCGAAGAATAAATCTCCAACTTTTATAGTTCCATTTCGTACAATATTCTGATCACGCGACATAATCATATACTTAGTCTTTTCGGGATTTACTTCCAACCCTATCTCTTTACTTGCTTCAAGCAGAATTTCCGTGTTTTCCCTAATCGTTTGTGGATTTTCTCCTAACATATTCACGTCATCCGCATAGACAAGAAGCTGATGTATCCCGTTCAAAATAAAAATAATAATAATAATAATAATAATAATAATAATAATAATAATAAATTAAATAATAATCTCAACTTAAAACTAAAAAATATTGTATTCTGAAGTAACTACTGCATTCTTTAATAATAATTGAATAAAGAAATGCAACGACTGGTAAATAGATGTTTTTTTCATTATGTGCATACCTAATGTAAACAATATGTCCAAAATTTTTTTACCAAAAGCATATGAGTTCCAATATTTCGTATTTAAAAACTTTTATGAAAGGAAAATTGATAGAATATTAATATGTGTGTTGTGTGTATGTGTATGACTACAACATTACGGTAGAAAAAATATATACATATATATCCCACAAATTATTGAGGATCATCAATGTGGTTATAGGTGTAATAGATCAACTATTGACCAGATATTTTGTATTCGACAGATAATGGAGAAAAAATGGGAGTATAAGGGTACAGTGCATCAGTTATTCATAGATTTCAAAAAGGCATATGACTCGGTTAAGAGAGAAGTTTTATATGATATTCTTATTGAATTTGGTATCCCCAAGAAACTAGTTCGATTAATTAAAATGTGTCTCAGTGAAACGTACAGCAGAGTTTGTATAGGTCAGTTTCTGTCAGATACGTTTCCAATTCACTGTGGGCTAAAGCAAGGAGATGCGCTATCACCTTTACTGTTTAACTTTGCTCTAGAGTATGCCATTAGGAAAGTCCAGGATAACAGAGAGGGTTTGGAATTGAACAGGTTACATCAGCTGCTTGTCTATGTGGATGACGTGAATATGTTAGGAGAAAATCCACAAACAATTAGGGAAAACACGGGAATTTTACTGGAAGCAAGTAAAGAGATAGGTTTGGAAGTAAATCCCGAAAAGACAAAGTATATGATTATGTGACAGGAATATTGTACGAAATGGAAATATAAAGATTGGAAATTCATCTTTTGAAGAGGTGAAGAAGTTCAAATATCTGGGAGCAACAGTAACAAATATAAATGATACTCTGGAGGAAATTAAACACAGAATAAATATGGGAAATGCCTGTTATTATTCGGTTGAGAAAATTTCATCATCCAGTCTGCTGTCGAAAAATCTGAAAGTTAGAATTTATAAAACAGTTATATTACTGGTTGTTCTGTATGGTTGTGAAACTTGGACTCTCACTTAGAGAGAGGAACAGAAATTAAGGTGCTTAGGAAAATATTTGGGGTTAAGAGGGATGAAGTTACAGGAGAATGAAGAAAGTGACACAACACAGAACTGCACGAATTGTATTCTTCACCTGACATAATTAGGAACATTAAATCCAGACGTTTGAGATGGGCAGGGCATGTAGCACGTATATGGGCGAATCCAGAAATGCAGATAGAGTGTTAGTTGGGAGGCCGGAGGGAAGAAGACCTTTAGGGAGGCCGAGACGTAGATGGGAAGATAATATTAAAATGGATTTGAGGGAGGTGGGATATGATGATAGAGAATGGATTAATCTTGCTCAGGATAGGGACCAATGGCGGGCTTATGTGAGGGCGGCAATGTACCTCCGGGTTCCTTAAAAGCCAGTAAGTAAGTAAGTATATATCCCACAAGGGTAGTTGCCCTTCAACAAGAGTTAACATGAAACACAGCATACCAAACAGACAAAAATGTTATTATCATGATTATATTTTTAAAGAAGCTACCCCTGTGAATGTAAAAACAAATCACTTCTGACAGTAATCACGAGCTGGCAATCACAGTAAACCAATTAGCACCCAGTGTGTCAGTGCTTATAAATTGTCTGCAAACCATTAGTGGTTTTTCATGTGTAGTTTGATGGGTTAATATAAATTCCAATAACCTAGCGCAAATCTTCAACTTGAATGGCCCAAAGACAACACTTCAAAAGTTGACAAAAGAGAATTGACAAGCTCCGATTATCTTGACAGTTCTCAAGGTCGAAATGTATAACGCTACCTGCTACTGTCAATAAATCTTCGAGCTGTTGACAAATTTATTATTAAACAGCTGTTAAAAAGACTATGCAAAACTTGGAAACAAAGTAGGGTCATTCCATGAGGATTGGGACATTTCATCAAAATTTTAAAATTATGAGACAAGGTGAAAATTTTATTGTAACCATTGCCTACACCGTGTGTTTCCTGTTTACAAGGATATTTTGGTGGGAAACTGTGTTCATTATGAAACTTAGCTTCAAGATATCATCATCAATTGCTGTTCTTTTTTTCATGCGAATTTTAGTGATTTTAAGGTCAGTATTCTCTTATCTTATATTATGATATAAGTAAACTCTTTTAAGGTTTGGCTTCTCTAAAGTCCTGAGTTATACAATATAATTGGTAACTTTATACTAAGACGGGCATTATATATTTTTTTAAATACTAGTAATTGTATGATTTTTGCCTTTACTTTTCATTTTATAATGTGTAAATGATATATTTCAGTGTCTTCTTAGCATAAATTGTACTTCAAAATAATTTTCCTACTAAGTAATTCGGATCCAGTAATATGAGTAACAGAGCTGTAATGTGAGTGACACAATTAAAGCAGATTTTTCATAATTTAAACATATTCTACAGTAATTTTATTCCCACTCAGTTATCACTATTATATTGTGATGTCGAACAGAAAAAAACCTTATCTTTCCAGTTTTTAGAAAAGCAAAGTTTGCCATTATTGTGTCTGCATGTACTTGTCTTGTAACGTGAGTGACAGTACATTTAACATTTTTTTTCCTTTTTAATAAATTATGACTTCTCAAGTAACTGTACACTTATTTTCACCCTTTCTACTGGGCAATGAAATACTTTATCAAATGAAAATATACTAATCTGTCCTTATACTGCTTGTTTGAGGCTTGAAAGTAATGTAATTTTCCCTAAGATAGGTTACTAGCCTTATCGTTAGGTAGTCCAGTAGTGGGGCTGCCACTTTTAGCCTCTGGACAGGCTTGTAATGCAGCATTTCCTCTGCAATGCCTCGAATAAGTACAAAATTTCAATTATCTGGGTTGTGAAATATCTTATCAAAATGAAAAAGATGTGAACAAGAAAATTACCAAATTTACACAACTTCTAGGAATAATAAACAATACATTAAAAGCTAAATTAGTACAAAAATCTACAAGAATAAAAATATATATAATACACTAGCATTACCCTCCCTTTCATATGGAAGGGAGATTTGGACATTGAAGAAAAAAGACATGAACAGAATCAAAGCAACAGAAATGAAATTTTTCAGGAGGACAGCAGGATATACTCTTTCAGACCGAAAAAGGAATGAAGAAATTTTAGAACAATTAGAAGTAGAGTCAGTAGAAGAAAAAATCAGCAGATACAAATTCAATTGGCTAGATCATTCAAGAATCCCAAAAATTATGATGCAGTATAAACCTAGAGGACATTGTCGACCAGGACGACCTTTTAGAAGACTGCTAGATGGGGCCGAAACAGGTCTACAGAGGCCTAATTCGTGAAGGATGATGATGATGATGATGATGATGAAATATGCTAATAATATCGGGAACTGTATAATTAAGAATGTGTGGTGAGAGTTGTTACATTGTAATGTGAGTGACGGTGGAATGTCCCAATATTGCCTACTGGCTATGATCTGACAATTCTTGTAAAACATGTTTCTTAATAAAACGGAAATATTAGCTTCGAATTCAGATAGTGAAACTTCAAACATTCAAAAAATTTTCGTGAGAGTTTGAAAAGCAGGTTTATAAGAAAGTAAATTATAATAGCTCGATAGTTTATTGTGGTTCTTGCTTTCAAAGAGACCAAGAAGAAATGTCTTATGCAATTCTTTCTTTCTTTCTCTTCTCATCCCCGAAGATTTCATAATGCATCTAGAAATTATGATCAAATCACTTTATAAAGGCAAATTCATTCTCAGTAATTACTCTTATGACATCACATGATTTGTTATGTAAATATATTCATCTTGAATCAATCGAATGGAGTTCAAGGACAATATTCCATGAAAAAAGCTAAGATTCATGCATTTAAAATAGGACTACTACTGTCATAAAAGTTATAAGTTATATCCCTTTATTACATCCCACAAACAAACTATAATTTTCAATTTTCTTGTTCTTCTGTACAACGAATGCAGAAAATAATTTTGAATCTAGTTTTCTTTTTATTATCAGAATTTTTGTCAGCCCACACAAGTTTCTGTCTGAATCCAGTGATGTAGTCCATACACCCTTTAATCTCTGTTCTCTACAAATTTTCTCATTCTATCTATCTACGTGTTAATGCCTCCTTTTCCACTAAGAATTCCATTTTGTTTTCTGATTAACAATCTTACTGTCCTGCATTTGCTAATGTGATAATGCTGTTCTATTTCCAGTAAAATTTAGTTATCGTTTGACTGTTTATCTCACTCGCATGTGAAGTCCTTGCAGGTAATGTTGAATTCAAACTTTTACTGACTAAGGTGACTATGGATTGTACAGCAAAATGTATCTAGTATATGTAATTTTTGAGTATTTTCCAGAAGAAACTCAAAACAATTATGACAAGTCACATATGGAAACTGATTTTTTTTTTTAGACAGTTGCGTTCAATTAGCTAAAATTAAAACAAAATGAAGGAAAGACTCGTTGAAATATGTACCTACTGATAGACTGTTGAAACTATTGTATACGGAGCACAAACCAGTTTTGGATCAAAAGGATGCATGAATATCTCGAGCTTAGCAAAAGAAGCTTTTAAATGTTTGATAGTGTTTACAAACTCATATTTATGTATGTATTTATTAACACTACAATTGGGTATACTACTTACTACTTACAGACCTGTTACTAAATCTACGTATTACTCTGTGAAAAGATTTATTAAATCTACATACTTAGACTTCAACAAACAAAATTTGATAACACAATCCCATGGGGAAAAAATGGAACTCTCTGCATCAAAATCCACAGTTAATTCCCGATTTACCACGAAAATCGTCTGTAGCTGCATTTAGATTGGCAACAGGCCATGATTGTTTGGCCAAACACCTGCATAGAATTGGAATATATCAGTCCCCTAACTGTCCATTGTGCAACTCAAAACCAAGAAATGGATTCGGAACACTTCAAAATCTGTGCTTCAGTGGCTGGTCATGATAATATCTTTGAAATATATTGGAGTGCAAGAGGTCAAATGACTTTATTGTCAAACGCCTGGCATTAGAAAACAACAACAACAATTGGGTATACACCCGGTGGCAGTGATATATAATATACAATAATTACAATTACAGAAATAAAATAAAATAAACGTAAATCTATAAATATTAGATGCAATAAACCTAGGACTATAAATAAAAACTACTATATAATAATGCCTACGATAAGCAAAAGTAAATCTAACTTGTAAGTACTTCTATTTCACCCAACTATTACCAATTTAAATAATTACATATCACCTTAATTAATTACATACCAACTTAATTACATATCTTAATTAATTACATATCACCCTAATTTATTTACATATCAACTAAATTACATATCATTTTAATTAATTATATATCAACTTAATTAATTATATTATATCAACTCAATTAGTTACATGACACAACTTAAATAATTACACTGCACCTCCAATTACATTTTCAGTCTAATCTTCTCAACCTTTCCTTAAATGTAATGATTTTAAGAGGACCACCCTGAAAGATTGCCGCAGGTAAGCTGTTCCAGTCTACTATTGTGAGGTTAACAAAGGAAAATTTTGCCACGTCCATTCTTTGTTTTCTACATTTAAACTTTCTAATATGATCAGCCCTTCCTAAGTATGATGGTGTTGCTAATCTAGCATTGATATTGGTCCATGCTTTGTGTCCCATTTGTGCCTTAAACAATGCAGTGAGTCTGGTTTTTCGTCGACTTGATTTGAGAGGTTCCCACCCTAAATCTTTTACTATCTCCTCACCATATCCCTTCCCCATTATGCTAATTATGATAAAATCAATTTCTAGTCTATGATTGCCATCATAGCAAAAGCGAGCAGTTTGCTTGAAATTGAACATAATATCAGTGTGTATCAGATTTGAGTAGCTACTTTCTCAAAAACAGACCCATTTACCATATTAATTGAATACCCCCCCCCCCCGGAATAAGGGTATATGTTGCATGGTTTCCCTATGTACTTATACCCTTATTCTGAGGGAGTATTCAATTATTTTTTACTTTAATAACAACTGAAACATTTTCTTTATTTTATGTTCAACACTCTTTATTTCTGTTTCTAATTAGAAGATATATTTACAGTATGTTAATAAGGCGTTTTTGTTTTATTTTTTTAAGTCATCTAACAATCCTCCTCGGCTATTTCACGACCCCTTCAGGGAGTAGCCACCAACACTTTGGGAATAATTGCTTTAGAAATGACTTCAACTTATGAGAATAAGGATGAAGTCAATTTTCTACTTTATCTCCCTACAAAAATGTATTATGTGCATTTGTATGTATTTATCGAAACCTTTTACATTGTAAAGAATTGGTAGAACAGGGAAAAATTCTCTCCAGCACATGGACTCGAACCCGGGTTTCCAGCTTTACAATATGGAAATGCAGAATTACTACACTGAAACTCCTTAATTATGTACTTCAGTACATCATAGTATCACCTTTACTTTTAACTTTGCTCTAGAGTATGGCCATTAGGAAAGTCCAGGATAACAGAGAGGGTTTGGAACTGAAAGGATTACATCAGCTGCTTGTCTATGCGGATGACGTGAATATGGTAGGAGAAAATCCACAAACGATTAGGGAAAACACGGGAATTTTACTGGAAGCAATTAAAGAGATAGGTTTGGAATTAAATCCCGAAAAGACAAAGTATATGATTATGTCTCGTGACGAGAATACTGTACGAAATGGAAATATAAAAATTGGAAATTTATCTTTTGAAGAGGTGGAGAAGTTCAAATATCTTGGAGCAACAATAACAAATATAAATGATGCTCGGGAGGAAATTAAACACAGAATAAATATGGGAAATGCGTGTTATTATTCGGTTGAGAAGCTTTTATCATCCAGTCTGCTGTCAAAAAATCTGAAAGTTAGAATTTATAAAACAGTTATATTGCCGGTTGTTCTTTATGGTTGTGAAACTTGGACTCTCACTTTGAGAGAGGAACATAGGTTAAGGGTGTTTGAGAATAAGGTGCGTAGGAAAATATTTGGGGCTAAGAGGGATGAAGTTACAGGAGAATGGAGAAAGTTACACAACACAGAACTGCACGCATTGTATTCTTCACCTGACATAATTAGGAACATTAAATCCAGACGTTTGAGATGGGCAGGGCATGTAGCATGTATGGGCGAATCCAGAAATATATATAGTGTTAATTGGGAGGCCGGAGGGAAAAAGACCTTTAGGGAGGCCGAGACGTAGATGGGAAGATAATATTAAAATGGATTTGAGGGAGGTGGGATATGATGATAGATAATGGATTAATCTTGCTCAGGATAGGGACCAATGGCGGGCTTATGTGAGGGTGGCAATGAACCTCCGGGTTCCTTAAAAGCCAGTAAGTAAGTAAGTACATCACAGTAACTTGTACATTATGCTTTGACAGCAACACAAAATTGATAAAAAAAAAATTGGTCGTGGTGGTGGTGGTAGTAGTTGTAATAGTCCTAAGTCTTAGGAGTGGTAGTCACAGTAGTAATTGTGTAATGGCAGCAGAAGTTAGCTATAGTAATAATAGCACTGCAAGTAGTAATTTAGCAACAGTACTAATAACAACAGTGTTAGTGATAGTTATAGTTGTATAATGCTCTGTTTAGTTGAATTCAATGAGATCATTTCAGTACACCTTTCATAGATCTGAGAAGTAAACAAGGTACTCCCCATATACTGAAAATTACCTAATACGAATATGAGTGTTGCCCTAACAAGTAAAATTTACATACAAGTTGGGATACTGCAAAGTGATTGGCTTATAAAACGTGAGAAGTAGCCTATACAATATTCATAAATGATATAGCACTATCACTTCCTGTTATTGTTAATTTAAACTTATACTGGCACGCATATTTCATATACGACTCTTTAAAGTCTCCTTTAGAATTACATTTAGGCACTTAGACATACAATATTACAATCAAATTCTATAGGTGATGTACCTTTTCAGGTCATTGCCTCACCACTTTAAACATCCAATATGAAATTATACTATCCAAGAGAAGATGTGATAATGAGTGATTCTGAGAATCGTGATTTTACAGTAAAATTAGTATATGTCACAGACAAAAATAAATAGAATGTCAATTATCTGGCCAAAATTGGACCGAAAGTCATATAAAGTGAATTGCAGGATAATCGAGAATCATAATATGTAAATTAATCGAGAATTCCACCGTGTCCCGGAACTTAACATTTCCAAATCAGGGCAACATAGGTAAACAAGAGGGATTGCCTACTTTGTTGGGTTCGTTATATCTGGCTACTCCAAATAAGTGAGCTGTTTTCTTTTTCTACACCACTCAAAATATCTTCTATTAATAATATGGTGGGAGCTACGGAAAAATTTAAATCTTCAGATACAGCATAAATTGTGTATGGATGTAGTGGTAAATCACACGAAGTTCACAACTGTTCTCTTGAAGAATTTGTCATCTGAGAATTTGTACTATTATAACTAAGTCTGTGCAATTTTCGTTTTTGTCTACCACAAGTTATTTCACCAATCTTTATACAATTTGCGAGAGTTATCCTACCAACTAGTGATCAATCTTCTACAGATAAACGTATATATATATAATTCTCTCTCCCTCTCTCTCTCAGATTCTGTATGCAGCAAACGATTTTATATTTTTATGTAATCATAATAATTTCAGTATTATGTTCGTATCATAGCATCTAGGAAGGAAAGTTAGAGAGCATAATAACTTCTCTTATTTCAAAAGAGGCGGTTCAGATTTTCTAATATCACTGTGTGTTTCCTCTCTAGAGGTTAATTATACAGGTTTTTAGGCTTTTACGATGAATGTGTTCAGAAACAGAGTTCAGAATATTATTAATTGATTAACTAGCAGACTTACTCGTGTTAATTATGTAAGATTTGTGTGGCTTACAGCTGTTTAAGTGCTTCACGCACCATCCTCAGAGCCTACTAGATCTCGGCATCATCTCGAACTTCGCTGCCTGTTATGTGGGTGTGTTTGATTGTTGAAAGGTGTTGAAGAGTGGAGTCAAATAGTGTGTGTGTACTGAAATTGATCTGTGTGTTGAGAATTTGATCGGGGTGTGTTTTAGTGTGTTTGTATATTTCGTATTGTTCTAGTGTGTTGAGTTTTTGGTTCTTGGGTTGTATGTGTAGGATTTCCATGTCCGCATTTATGTTATTGTATGTATGGTTAGCATTGGTTATGTGATCGGCGTATGTAGATGTATTGTGTCCTCTGGTTATTGCTTTAATGTGTTCTGTGTACCGTGTTTGGAATGATCTGCCTGTCTGTCCTATGTAGAACTTATCGCAACTATTACATGTGAGTTTGTATACACCTGTGTGGTCGTATTTATTTGTTTGTGTTTTTTGTGTGTTGAGATGTCTTTGTAGTGTGTTTTCTGTTCTGTATGTTATGTTGTATTTCTGCTTTCTGAATGAAGATGCGATCTTGTGTGTGCTCAATTAATTATATTCAAGTGTTAAAAGTAGTGTACACAAGTTTCAAAATGGATTCAGAATATTCCTTCCACTGTGTCCTGAAATTTAACATTTTCAACACTCTGGAACCACATACAAATTCCATCAAGAGGACAAGTAGGTATAATGAGTGGGGTCGTCTACTGTGTTGGGCTTGTTATGTCTGGCTTGTTGTTTGGTACAGCTAGATATTCAGAATCTCCCATACCTACGAAGTTATATGACCATGAACTCATTAGAAAGTTGCGTAATAAGGGCTCTGTGTTAGACAAGAAAAAAAAGAAGGTAGAAGAAGAAATGTGCTGACAGAAGAAAAGTTAGCTAATATTCAGGCATGATTGCAGTTATGCTTAAAAAAATCATTTACGAGATTATGTCAAGAAATTAATATTTTGTGCAAAATATGTCGTGCAGTTCATCAGTGTTTTTTCAAATTTTTTGGATATGGAGCCTGTATTCGACCAGGAGGGAGTATTTTTTACATTTTATGCGATTTCGTAAGTCTCAAATTCTGTTTCTTCTTCATCATCGGGCGGAAAAAAAAAAAAAGAGAGAGGGAGAGAGAGGGGGTTCGAATCCCGCTGGGGTTGATTATCTGGTTGAGATTTCTTCCCTCGGTCGCCCAACTGTAAGGCAAATGACAAGTAATCCTGTCATGGATCCTCGGCCTCATCTTGCCAAATAACATTTTACTATCAATAATTCCACCAACAAGCGCAATAAGCTTTTACGCTGCAGTGTGTTCAAAAATTAAAAGAAAAATAAAGTGTACGAATATCTTTGTAAATTTCTTGTATTTACATGATGATAGCTAATAACAGAGAGAACAAGTGCGACTGGTTCTTTTAATGTTTGGCTTGCATCACCTGCCTAAATAAGGGCCAGTAGTTCATTGAGACTGTACCACCAGAAATCATTTATGTATATTTTAACAACTTTACCATAATTGGCATTTAGTAAAGTATGACTGAAGTGGAGCAGTATATTCAATAATTAAACATCACAATGGTTTCTAAAATTCCATAGTAATTTTTCAAAATTTTCTTACCTTGCTGAAAGTCCTTTTAAAGCAGAGTCCAAGACTTCGGGAGTTTTGTCCGTTCCTTGTGGAATAACTTTGGACATATCATCTATATATTTCTCCTCAGGAGATTTATCATCCTCCGAATCAAAATCATCTTTCTGAAAAAAAAATATAATTAAATTACAATAATTTATTTATTCATAGATTTTTTTCTTCCCAAGGGCAAATCTTTCGTTACAAACCCAGAATTCTTCAATCTTCCCATTTTCAGCCTTCTAATTATATTATCCATAATAAATGCATCTTTCACAATGGTCTAAAAGCTGTTTAAATGAATACCATACTTATCAGCTTACTACTGTCAAAATTAAATACTGTCCACATTTCACGAGAAGATCCAAGCAAGGAATGAGAGTTTTTCCCCCACTTTTATAACCTATCCCTGACACAGAACCGGCCAGCCATTGATTGAACCTTGTTTGTCCCAGCCGGCCAATAACATCACTCCCATCCACCTGCTCCTTCAAGAACGCTGAGCTACTGGCTTACACTCTCCTCTTACCCCGCAAGGACCATACTCCCCTCGCAGGGATCCTCTCGTGAAATTTGGACAGTACATACTTATTTACACTTTAGTTATTTTAGATTATATTAACTGTAATTTTTACTTTTACCCAGTGTTGTCAGAAATAATAGGATAATAATGAAAAATAATATAACAAGTTTTTGGAAACAGAAGTAATGGCGTATATTGAAGAATCGTCTCATCATTTGCATGAAGAGAATGACAAGAAAATCCATGGAAGTCAGCACCGAAAATTAAACAAATGGCCTGAATTAATCAGAAAGAAAAAGGCTATAAATCCTATAAACAATATGGTTTTATTGGAAGTTAAATTTCTGTAGCAAAAGAGAAGTATCAGCTGATACAAAACCTCTAATGGCAATTACATTAATATTCTCATTATAGAAATATATTTTAGATTTATATATATATATATATATATATATATATATATATATATATATTGTTTTTCTCCTGTAAAATAGTTCTAGCAAGCTTATATTATATTAATTTTCATCATTTTACTAGCTATCTCAAATTAATTATAATTGATTGAATTAAATTAGCTCATAAATTAAGTTACTACTTTACCTTATAGGTTTATCTAAATTTAAATAAATATGTAATAAATATGTAGTCTACTAGTCGTTAAAACTTAACTGAAGAATATTGCTGGAGAACCTTTTAAGCATAGTGTAAATATTCGTAATTTAAATATGTATTGTATAGATTAAGGCTGGTTGAGTGGAAGAGAAGGCCTTATGGCCTTAACTCTGCCAGCGAAAATAAAACATTATTATTATTAATATTATTATTATTATTATTATTATTATTATTATTATTATTATTATTATTATATATTGGTAGAGTTTTCTAAATCGAACTGTTACTGACAAGACATGACTCCATCGCTGCATTTTTATCAGCAAGAAAGCAACAATAAAACATAAACATTCACCACTGAAGGATGAGGTTAAAATTACTCTTTTGCTTATATTAACGATCTCCATCATTTGGAATTTTGTGCATCATAAAACAAAATTTCCTGAGCAATGGTGTAATCTCTCTTTATAACAATGCCGCACAAACCACATAAAGAACAGAACCTGTTACAAGATGTCCACTCGAAAGTGTTGAAACATTCAGTTTACAATTCAGAATGGATCTGTGCAAATTGCATGCCTTTCTTTCATGAGACTGTTTCAAGTGTGACGAAACTGTGAAATATTCTGCAAGAAGATAGCTGCAACAGAAGGGGAATATTTTCTCTTCATCCAAGACAGACAAACTAATCAGTAATTAGTTTCTATTTACACAATACGACAGCTAAAGATATTATCAAGGAGACAATCCATTTTGATTCTTGCATACGCTACTTTTAACACTTGAATATAAGTAATTGACTAACTAGCGGACTTACTCGTGTTAATTATGTAAGTTTGTGTGGCTTATAGCTGCTTCGGTGCTTAACACACCAACCTCAGAGCCTACTAGATCTCAGCGTCATCTCGAACTTCTCTGCCTGTTATGTGGGTGTGTTTGATTGTTGAAAAGAGTTGAATAGTGGAGTCAAATAGTGTGTGTGTACTGGAATTGGTCTGTGTGTTGAGAATTTGATCGGGGTGTGTTTTAGTGTGTTTGTATATTTCGTATTGTTCTAGTGTGTTGAGTTTTTGGTTCTTGGTTTGTATGTGCAGGATTTCCATGTCTGCATTTATGTTATTGTATGTATGGTTAGCATTGGTTATGTGATCGGCGTATGTAGATGTATTGTGTCCTCTGGTTATTGCTTTAATGTGTTCTTTGTAGTGTGTTTGGAATGATCTGCCTATCTGTCCACACAGGCGTATACAAACTCACATGTAATAGTTGCGACAAGTTCTACACTGGACAGACAGGCAGATCATTCCAAACACGCTACAAAGAACACATTAAAGCAATAACCAGAGGACACAATACATCTACATACACTGATCACATAACCAATGCTAACCATACACAGGCCTACAATAACAAATGCAGACATGGAAATCCTACACATACAACCCAAGAACCAAAAACTCAACACACTAGAACAATACGAAATATACAAACACACTAAAACACACCCCGATCAAATTCTCAACATACAGACCAATTTCAGTACACACACACTATTTGACTCCACTATTCAACACTTTTCAACAATCAAACGCACCCACATAACAGGCAGAGAAGTTCGAGATGACGCCGAGATCTAGTAGGCTCTGAGGATGGTGTGTTAAGCACCGAAACAGCTTTAAGCCGCACAAACTTACATAATTAAAACGAGTATGTCTGCTAGTTAATCAATTACTTAAGGAGACAATGTTGAAAAGTAGTACCAATGTATTTTCACAACATCTTTCCAGGTTCTTATTACAAAATTTTGCCTTTAATATACAAGTACTGTAACCTATTTATTTATCTATCAACTTTTGACACATGATATCAAGTTACACTATTTCACTGGCTTGTTCTTTCTGTTGAGTGAACAGAGAATAGAATACTTCCTGTTAAGGCTGATTGATGAAATCAAGTTCAAGAGAAAGTTCACGTGTGCTTTAGTCATAAATATTTTTGTTTCGAAAATTTTAATGCACTAGTTTCCGAAATAAATTACTGTTACGGGTGGTCTGAATCACCCTGTATATTATTATCCAATATGTTAAGAGCAATGTGCCAGTCATTTTAATACAACTATATTATTTATGTTGTTTCAGATCACATGATTTAGACTTCCATTAGTGTTTTGGGTTTTTTTCTTTTACGTATCTTTCTATTAATGTATCTGATGTCATATTTCGTTATAACTTAAACCCATGTCCAGTTTCTCAGGAACAGTACTATTCTTCCTCAAGCACTTTTATCAGTTTATTTTGAAGCATTCCATCATAGAAAGTAAAAAAAAAAATCAGTATAGTAGAACAGATATTGTACTGCGGCGCAACTACCTGCCCTAACAACATCCAGGAATGCCATACCACTGTTTACTTAACCTAGGTTCACCCACCAAATCCGCAGGAGAGAGAGTACATTGCAGCAATTTTCCTGATTCAAAAATATAAGGATACATAAAAATCTCAAAATCGAAAATTTTGTAGATAACGAGCTTTGAGAAAACGCCCCTCAATTACACTTAGAGCCACATTCATACTGCTACTTCTGAGACACATAGTGTAACAAAGACTTTTTTAATGTAATATACAACTTACAGTACAAATGAGACATTGCCAACTTATGATTTTATGTGCCGGTGCTCTCAATGACAAATTCAGTGTAGAATAGTCGTTCTATGGACAAGGTTATTCCTTTCATTTCAACGTAATGCAAACTGACAATATGTCACAAAGTTCTGAATATAGTAGGGATATTTAATCTTCATCGCATTATTGACACTAAGGAGGAGTCTGAAGTACGGTTTCAAGATGTAGCTAAATTGGAAAAGAGTTTCAAGTATTCGCAACAGTATTATCATCTGTGTATTATCACGATGTTCAAAATGAACTACAGTTAAAAGTAATTGATTTGCAAAATGATACTGAATTAAGAGATCACTTTCAAAGCAGAATCAGTAAATTGCACTTTTATTCACACTTTCGCAGAGAAAGTTTTCCCAGACTGCATAGACACGTTATAAGAACAAAACAGGACAAAAATAATTCCAAATGAACAAAGTAAAGCAATAAAATGATTGTATCTTAGGAATAACTTTAAGTTTCTTGAAATTAAGAAGCATTATTATTATTATTATTATTATTATTATTGTGACAGCCGGATACGATCTCGCGACCGGCAGAAGGAGGGCAAGGTCGGCAGAGGCTCAGCACGGCAATGAAGTTGGGCGTGCATCTGCTTCCTGGGGCATGTGCTGTGGTGTAGAGAGGAGAGACGGCGACCGCGGCAGAGAGGGGGAAGTAATGCGCCTGCGACTGAGGGGAGAAATCCAGAGAATTCGAGAGGCGCCATCTTCTGGGCATCTGTAGAAATTTCCGGCATTGTACTTTCCGGAAACTATGGTTTATTTATAAATACGACACGCGAGTGAACTTGAGCAGTTAGGCCCGATGCAGACTAGCGTCATAAAGACGCGCGTCCATTGGTTGACGCTGCGTCCCTGTGTCCACCCGTCCACACGTAGCGTCATAATGACGCATATTGTTCCGACTTTTGGAATCTTTCAGAGATCCATGATGGAAGTGTACAGAAGAAAACGTGCTGTTTTTGCGTATTTAGTTTACAAAAACTAGTTGAAGCGCACAGAGAGGCGGTTTTGGGAACTTCCATTGGTTGCCAAATGATTCCTTCAAGGTACTTTTACGACAATGTTCGCAGAATTGAGAGAAGATGATACAAAATTCTTCAATTATTTTCGAATGAGTATTAAATCATTTGATGAACTGGCATGTAAGATAAGTGACCTGATCAAAAGTGAAGATACTGTGATGAGACTAGCAATCCCTCCCTTAGAAATGTAAATTTTAAGGCAAGTTCACTCATTCAAAGTATATTGATACTGAAAATGAAATATGTTTAGTTTGGTATTATTAGGTTATATTTTCTAAGTTTTAAAGTATAAGTTCTAAAAGTATAAAAGTGAACTTTAGGGAAGACTTAAATAACTGACAAACAACGATATTGATTAGCTATCTAGCATTTGAATACATAATCTATCACTGAAACATTACAAAAATTAATACAATTACACTGCACTTACATGAACAACAATTAGGTCTAAGGAAACTGAAACAAGTCTACAGACTCGGTGGAGTCTTCTAGTGAGTGTGTTGAAATGTTGCTCATTGCAGGAGAACATTGAACAGAGAGGATACTGCCAGGGTACTCGTGGCTGGTTTTGGGAAGGAAAATGCTGCTCCTGAGGAACATTGTGCTGTGTATGGGTTGCGGTATGAATAACAGACAGTCTTATTTTCTTAGCAAAGTCCAAAACTCCACTCCTAAAATCCAATTTTTGTTCAACATTAAAAGTACTAACAATTGCAATCAGAGACTAAAAAAAATACCTATCATCGTTAGGCTTAGGAGCAGGAACATTAGGGATTGGAGTCTTCATGAAATATATCATAGTATCCTCCAAATCCCTTCATCGCTTTGCTGGACGCTCAGAGAGGAAAGGTGGGTTAGCCGAGGCATTCCTCACTTGAAACATCAGGGAATTTTTTAATCGCTTCAATAAATAATTCTACGTCGATTTCGCTGTCCATACTAAGCCGATAGACGCACGTGTGAATTGAACAACAGTCAACAATGAAGTGCCAGAACGCAGCAGCCAGCGGTGACGCTGCGTTTTGGCAGAACCCGCAACTAGAAAATTAACGCTGCGTCACCGCCGTCTATCTTTACCTGACGCTGCGTCCCGGGGACCACGTGTGTATGGGTCACTTTAGAACAATGTACTTCTAAACCGCGCATCAATGGGACGCTGCGTCACAGCGTCCTTTTAACGCTAGTCTGCATCGGGCCGTTAGTTAGTTAGTTGCAGTCATTGCTAGTTTTGGACAGCAAGGCAGTCTTGTGTAGCAGTGAAGCCAGCTTCGAGACTGGAGTTCGACTTGAGTTGAGCCGGAACTCCTGAGTTTGTGTGCAGTGGACCGCAGTTGGGGGACCTGAGTTCGAAGCTCAGTGGATTGTTTCTGAAGGTCTGGGGTTCGAGATACTGTGAACTCGAGTGACTGAGCTAGAAGAACTAGCCAAGGCAAACGAACTGTGAAATGAGAACTGACAGTTCTGATTTGTAAATAGTGCTTTGTGAACATTAGTTAAGATTAGCAGCACATTGTTGTTCTCAATAATCCAAATAAATTGTCATTGTCGTCTGTGGAGTGCAATAACGAATACTGTATTACTGTGTGGAATGGAAATCCCATTGTTGACGGGAGTGTTTACATTCAATTATAGGAAGTGATTATTGTCGTAACAATAAAAGTTACATTCTTGTTTTGAAATAAAGTTACATTATTATTATTATTATTATTATTATTATTATTATTATTATTATTTCAAAGCCTACAGAATTGTTTAACTATCGAATAAAATGTTAATATATGTTAAGAGTAAATTCATTTCAAGGATACAGTCTGAATTTGCACATTATACATAGTTCTATGCTGGTTATTCCATTGCAAAATTGTTATAATTTTCAACATTTCAAACATTAGAAAATATGGTATCTGTAGAAATTAATTTCTGCTAAAAGCATATATTTGTGCATAGAAAATACAAATTATTTGTTATCAACTGAACACTTGAGTTGAGCATGCCACTGTCCTTTGTTTGCAGAGAACTCTGATATGGTACATCAGGCGAGTAAGTCATGCACGATGGTGTGCAATGAGTTGGCGACGTCTGATATAGACCTTAACTAGCGTTGCCACATGTACAATTTTTAAGAAACAGTACAGCATTTTTCTTGTTTGTTCCTTGTACAGTATGGCAAAACATTTTTTTTTTTGCTATTTCAGTTAATAATGGGAATTCAAGAAGATATTATTTTAAATTCAAAATAAAAAAAAAATAAGTGAGCTTCATGTTACTTAAAAATCTCCCCAGTTTTTATTAAAAATTACCTAACTGGTGAATGACACATTCGGGGAACAGAAAATTGTTACAGAAATGTTTCTATACTTTTGCCAACATTTGACAGACGTGTTTAAAAAAACAGATAGTTCTTTAGAATAAAATTCGCTAACAATCTGTGAAGTTTATCAAGTACGGAGAATTTAAAAGGTCAGATTAAAAGGTTAGATTGAAAAAAGAATTGCTGATTCTTGTTATGAATACCAGGTGCACCAGTGTCGTAAGCACACGCGCTGGGGTAAAAATACCCAGGCGTTATTTTATTTGTTGGCAACACTGTCCATCAATTTTAAATTCATCCCTCGTTTTCAGTATCTTTCTTTCAGATCTTTGTGCATTGTTGTACGTATGATTGAGTTAGTTTTCTTGTGGCTGCACAAGTTTACACATGTTTATATAAAGACCGGGTAAGAAATACCCCGCGCGTGTGCTTAAGAAGCAGTAGTAGCGAATAATTTTGATAGTGTTCCATTTGTATTTTACATTTCAAAATGAACTTAGAGTGTAGACAAAGTCGTCAAATAGTAGGCTGGCTGGATGAAGAGGAAGAACAAGAAATTATTCAAGGTGAATCGGAAGATGAAGATGATCATATTTCGGAAAGTGAACATAATACCGATACAGAACAGGAACAGGAAGCAGAGAGTAGTGATGACGACTGTGACGACAACGCTCCACTATCTCAGTTTACTACTTACAAAGGTAAAGACGGGACTTCTTGGAGGAAGAGTGTACCACCTCGAAATGTTAGGACCAGAGCGTGCAATATAGTTACTCACCTTCCGGGATGTAAGGGACAAGCTCGCCAAGCAAAGTTACCACTAGAAACCTGGTCGTGTCTAATAGATGATAACATCATAGATGATATTGTCAAGTACACAAATATTTACATCAGATCTATCCAGAACAACTTCGTTCGCGAACGAGATGCTTCGATAACTGATCAGACTGAAATAAAAGCACTTTTTGGTCTGTTATATTTTGCTGGTGCACTGAGGTCAGCTAAACTCAACACTAAAGATTTGTGGACAACTGATGGAACAGGAATTCCTTTGTTTCCAGCAACAATGGGAATAAACAGATTCTTCTTTCTTTTGCCGATCATTTCTGAAGGAACTGGCTCTTGGATTGGTGAAAAATCATTTGGCGCATCGGTTGACATTGAAGAATTTGCCTTTGGAAATCAGATCCACTATTCGAAGAATGAATGGTGTGTAGGAACTAACCCAACCAACACAGAAACGAATGAATATGTCCTCAAGTCGATGTGAGGTATGTCCTAGGAAGAAGGATCGTAAAACTGCTACTTCATGCCATAGGTGCAACAAGATGATTTGTAAGGTACATTCGGTGCCTTTTTGTGAGGAGTATGCTGATACCGGAAGTGGTGATAGTGAGTGAGTGAATGAGTGACGCCTATAAATACTTATTCCTCCATTTTTACATTTGTGTTAGCACTGAGATAAAAATTATAATATTGTGGTGTTTTTCTGTGGAAGACTTTCACTCAAAGTTAGTATTCATATGATTAATTGTTAAATTTAAAAAAAAGGTTCAAATTACTTTAAAATATTCCTAACAATTATAAAATTATAGCATTTCAGTATTAATTATGTTTTGTTCTTAATAACACTTTATTTATTTTTGGGTAAAAAATACCCAACGCGTGTGCTACCGCTATAAAATAATGTGCGTGTGCTGGCGGGTTAAATAGGCTGTGTAATCCGAATGACAATAATTATGTCTACAAAATAATTTCGTGATGTGTACAAAGCTTGTGCAAGTTACGTAACTTAAATATTGCCTGTGTCTCAAGTCCTGAACCGAGAGTTCCCTAGTGCTTATAACCACGCCTCTTAGGTCTGCTCGGACCGGCACAGCAGCTGCAGCGTGGCGGCACGGCAGCATATTACATTGTGCGGAAAACATTATCCTATGCCAGTGCAGGGGTTTTTACTGTTTATAATAATGGATACTGTAATCGTGGTTCCCACTATCGCTATTATCTCTGATGGAGATTTCCTAAAATGTATGTACACACTAGGCCACTCTTCGTTCAGTCTGGACAACTGCTGAATTACCATAGGGCAGCATTTCTCAATGTATGTTCCGGGGTTCTGTTAGCCCTATATGATTTTAAATTTTATTTTATATCCTTTTTTTTACTTGGTTATTTAACGACATTGTATCAACTACTACGTTATTTTGCATTGATGGGATTGATGATAGCGAAATGGTATTTGGTGAGATGAGGTCGGGGATTCGCCAAACATTACATGACATTCGCCTTATGGTTGGGGAAAACCTCGGGAAAAAATCCAACCAGGTAATCAGCCCAAGTGGGAATCGAACCGGCGCCTGAGCGAAACTCTGAATCGATAGGCAAGCGCCTTAGTCGACTAGGTTACTCCGGTGGCTATTTTATATTTAGTGGATACTATAACAATATTACGAAAATATGAATCAATAATAACATGAAACCACCGATAATGATAATAATTAATAATAATATGACAGCTACAACGGGGTTTGAACACGCGTCCGACAGGGCGCGTGGCAGACGAAACGCTGGTACGGGGAGCATCTGCATGCTGAAGGGCAGAGGGGGTATATTACGTCAACGCGACGAGGGGAGAGTGCGCGCGCAGCTGCTACTCGCGGAGTGAAGGGGGGACGGACCCTCCCGAATCTTCTAGAGAAGTCCGTCCGAAGTGGAGATAGCCAGATAATTCGAGAGGACACCCGTAGAAATTTCTCGTAACTATGATTTTGCTATAAAAGAAGAAACGCCAGCGAACTCGAGCAGTTTTTCAGTTTATTCAGTCAGTGAGTAAGCCAGAGCAAGCAAGCCAGTCTTGTGTACCGGAGTTCGACTCGAGTGTGCGTCCGCAACTGTGTCAGCATCCGAAGGCCTGAGTTCGAGTGCAGTGGACCGCAGTTGGAGGGACCTGAGTTCGAGTGCAGTGGACCGCAGTTGGAGGGACCTGAGTTCGAGTACAGTGAACTGTCTCTGAAGGTCTGTGGTTCGAGATACTATGAACTCGAGTGACTGAGCTAGAAGAACTGTGAACTGAGAACTAACAGTTCTGATTTGTAAATAGTGCTTTGTAAATATTAGTTAAGATTAATAGTTCATTGTTGTTCGTAATAGTCCAAGTAAATTGTCATTGTCGTCAGTGGAGTGCACTAACGAATACTGTGTTACTGTGTAGAAAGTGAAGAGTTATTGTTGTGACAATAAATTACATTGTTGTTGATTTGAAATAAATTTACAATAATAATATTCCAATAATATGCGTAACAACAATATGTTTAATGAACATGTAAAACGGAAAATACCCATAATACTTATCACTTTCATCACTGGATTCTCTGCGTATGTGTCCACTAAAACAAAATACCGAAAAGACAAAATGCCATAAAACCAGATTTTGGGCTTGAAAAGCAAATACACTCGTCCCACTGAACAGAATTATTGAGATACTAGCTCTCACTTGTCTGTTAATTATTAAATACTAATAAAATATTACAAGAATTCCTCAGTTACACTTTAGATTAAAAGAGGTTTCGCGGTGGAAAAAGTTTGAGAGACACTGCCATAGAGGAAAGAGTTTACGGATGTGTACACGTGATAACCGTAATCGCGATTATGTCGATAATCTCAAGCAGAGACTGTAGTCTACCACTGGTATTAGTGTTTAGTTACAGGAATTGATGAGAAGGACATACTTTGTTTTGTGAGGGGAGCCTATACATTCGCTTGTCCATGGCTGATCTTGCTCCATAGCTGACGAAAGAAATCCTGAAAAGGCCGATGTGTTGAACGTAGGATAGTAGGCACATGCGGTACCCAGGACCTCCCACTCTCCCCCTCTGCGTCTCAGCCCGCAAAGAAACAGCTCAGAAAGTGAGGCATGGGCAGTAGTCGTTTTATTTTAGCAATGAAATTTACCTAATTTTAAGGATGTCTTAAGTTTATCCAAGTCACTTCCCCTTATTGATAACATATTACTGTATGCATTGATGATACATACTCAGATATCGTTTTGACTAAACAACTTTCCTGCCATGATAAAAATACACATTTTCAGGAAAATGTTATGAGCATATCCAATACTGAAAAATGGATTGTTGTTACTAACTTGATTGGCAAAGGAAAACTTAAAAATGTGTTGGTGTTCGTAAAATTTGTTTGAGTGTGTTTCTATCCAATACTTTCACTGAACGAATATTTTCTGCAATGAAGGAATGACAGAAACGAGAGTTCAGTTGCTTAATAAAATATAATGAGCTGCTGACTTTTTCAATTACAGCAAATCATACGCAATTTTATGATAGTATTGTTTCCCATAACACTTTGTTAAAGGTAGCTAGAAAGAACAGTAAGAATGAAAATTGATCAGTTTCAATTCGTTGCAAGCTGTGATGTATGCATATATAGGACCTCAGCCTAATTGAAAAATAATATCTTAAAAATTTAAATAATAAACTTTATTATGATTTTATTTATTTATTATGAAATATATTTCTCCATCAGAATCCACTAACGGCCACCAGCGTAGCTGATCCGGAGTTGCATTCAGGCATCGGTTCGATCACTACCGGTTGTTTTTTTCCAGAGGTTTTTCCAACCGTAAGGCGAATGTCAGGTAATCTATGGCGAATCCTCGGCCTCATATCGCCTCGCCATCACCAATTCTATTGATGCTAAATAACCTAGTAGTTGATACGGCGTTAAATAACCAAGTAAAAAAAAAATTCACTACCTGTAATTAGCAATCACCTATCTAGTCTCAATCCACAATAGTCTTAAGTTTCTTCCTTATTTTCAATTTGAGAATCTGGCAATCCTAAGCTTAACGGCTATAGAGGTTAAAAAGTCACATTACATCCTTAAATCTTATCAAGAGAATGATTCATATACATTTAACTTTCACTGACCTTATACTTCGAAAAGATAAAAACTAATCCGGAGGTCACATACCATTCACCGATAAAGTATTATACAATTCCATGGTTGCTACATTTCCCTCTTACTTACTTACTTACTGGCTTTAATGGAACCCGGAGGTTCATTGCCGCCCTCACATAAGCCCGCCATTGGTCCCTATCCTGAGCAAGATTAATCCAGTCTCTATCATCATATCCCACCTCCCTCAAATCCATCTTAATATTATCTTCCCAACAACGTCTCGGCCTCCCCAAAGGTCTTTTGCCCTCCGGCCTCCCAACTAACACTCTATATGCATTTCTGGATTTGCCCATACGTGCTACATGTCCTGCCCATCTCAAACGTCTGGATTTTATGTCCTAATTATGTCAGGTGAAGTATACAATACGTGCAGCTCTGTGTTGTGTAACTTTCTTCATTCTCCTGTAACTTCATCCCTCTTAGCCCCAAATATTTTCCTAAGAACCTTGTTCTCAAACACCCTTAATCTCTGTTCCTCTCTCAAAGTGAGAGTCCAAGTTTCACAACCATAAAGAACAACCGGTAATATAACTGTTTTATAAATTCTAACTTTCAGATTTTTTGACAGAAGACTAGATGACAAAAGATTCTCAACCGAATAATAACAGGCATTTCCCATATTTATTCTGCGTTTAATTTCGTCCCGAGTGTCATTTATATTTGTTACTGTTGCTCCAAGATATTTCAATTTTTCCACCTCTTCGAAGGATAAATCTCCAATTTTTATAGTTCCATTTCGTACTATATTCTGGTCACGAGACATAATCATATACTTAGTCTTTTCGGGATTTACTTCC
Source organism: Periplaneta americana (assembly GCA_025594305.2). Classification (NCBI taxonomy): domain Eukaryota; kingdom Metazoa; phylum Arthropoda; class Insecta; order Blattodea; family Blattidae; genus Periplaneta; species Periplaneta americana. The sequence goes on along the minus strand of JAJSOF020000029.1, from coordinate 18,192,114 downwards.
AACCCTATCGCTTTACTTGCTTCAACTAGAATTTCCGCGTTTCCCGTAATCGTTTGTGGACTTTCTCCTAACATATTCACGTCATCCGCATAGACAAGAAGCTGATGTAACCTGTTCAATTCCAAATCCTCCGTGTTATCCTGAACTTTCCCTCTTCAGTAATAAATTTAGTGCTTAAAACTATAGTAGCGAGCATTTCTTAGTTTTTGTATATTACTGTTAAGTGGCTTCCTTACGAGTTTACTAAAAGAATGAACTGTTTCTAACAGAGTGCCTTGGTGATTGGTTTTACAGGCAGGCCCGTATTTAGGGGATGATAAACTGCCCTGGGTGGCAGTTTTTAGGGGGGCAGTAAATTTTCTAGACTCTCAAACAAAAACATGAGTGAAATTCAACGTGTACCTGGAAAACAGTATAAATATTGTTGTTTGTCAAGGACTGAGCAAGAAGGAAGTCTCTTGTGATTTAAATTAATGTTCCGGGTCCTGAAGAAACCCATCTGTAAGCTCATGTAAATTAAATTGTTCTTCAACAGGGGACAGTAATGAAACCTGGTTGTAACTGCTATAGAGACAAGAAGGCTTAAGCAGCAACAATGAAATCTGTCTAAAAACAGAGGACAACAGCCTATGTATTAAAGTACATTCAACTCATTTTTATAAAAAGCAACTTCATTATCATTTTCCCCTCACTTATAATTTCAGTTACGCAAAAATTTTCATTATTTTTAGGCAAGTGCAAAAAGTCACAATTAAAATAAATCCTGTATATCTATTATTGGAGGAAGCGACTTTTTTTTGCCCAGGAGTGTAAGGATTCCTAAATATGGCCCTGCCTATAGTTAGATGCATAAAGCATTTTTATTTTATGTTTTCTCGAACAGATCACCCTAAATACATACATATATACAAGTGAACCATAAGTAATGTCATTAATTCTAGTGGATAATTCCTTTAGTGAAGAGCAACAAAAACGTCAAATAGACTACCATTTTGTTACAGGCTATTTTGAATAGTTTTGTAGAAAAACGTATATTTAAATTACTGTACATAAATTATGACATCGTGCAATGATGTAGCCAGTAGCGAGTGCACATTGGGAACAACCCCTTCACCTGGTTTGCTCTGAATAGGGACGTTGATATTTTACGTTCTGTTTGTTTCAGAATAAGTAATAATTATAGTAAACTGCCCCCCATTGAGGGTAGCCCTTATGGGCACAGTATATCCCCCCAAAAAAAAAATTATTATACATATGTAAACATAGATAGTAAATTTTAAAGAAGGGAAACAAAGAATAGGGCGTGAAAAATTACAATTGCTATTAATGTGGCACCATGTGATTAATTAGGATTTGGCAGGATTTTTTTTAACACAAGTATCACAATGTCATCCCTCAGAGATGTTGGTAGAGCAAACTGCCGTCGAAATTCTTCGAAAAAAGGTGGTATAGTCCCTCGAGCACCTATGAGCAAGCCGAATACCTCAACTCGAATTAAGGCATATTTCAGCTTGAAATAGTTGACTGTAGCCTCATAGATCGACTTCTTCTCAAGGTGGACCTCGGCTGACTGATGACATTCTACTTCAAAACGTATCGTGGGGTCCACAATGATGCCCTGTTTAGTGTCAGCATTGTACGCTAAAATATCTACTCGTCTCGTTGACCCATTTTCAGGTAGACAGGAGATTTCTTCTTCTACTATCCAGCCTTTATTTCTTAATGCGGCAGCAATTTTGGATCTTACAAGATGATGTCTAGAGTTCCTCAAGAGTAATCCCTGTTCACAGAATCCCAAGACGTGTGCTAAAGTTTCAATCTCCGGGCAGCCATGTCTGCACCGGGTACCGTTGAGAGATCTGCCGGGAACGGAACAAACGGCTGCTAAATTTGCTGTCATTTTCAGGCTAGATATCCATTCACTAGTCGAAAGTCCTTTCCTGTTTGCAGATATATTGATTTCTTGGGCCAGATATATTGATTAACAATATTAAGTTTTTGGTCAGGCCGCAACATAGGTGTCGATACTAAAAGTTCAAGATCCTGACGAAGGGAAACTATCAATTCTTCGGAATTAAACTGCAGTTCATCATTGAAAGTTATTCCTAAATATTTTATTGTGTCTTCTGGTCCAATGGCCTTTATATACGAGTCATGGTGAAGAAACAAATCCTTTTCAAGTAACTTTCCTTTATGAATATTAATTGACGCCGATTTCTGGATAATGAGGTGTAGGCCAATATTGTGAAGTAAAGATGCAACCATCATAACGAGGTCTTGTGCTGCGTTCACGGATTTACCAATGACAACTATGTCATCTGCAAAGGCTGATATAGTAAGACTGACTTAGTTCAAGATGCAAAGCTGTTAAAATTTGAGCTGGACTCACATAAAATATTTTCCCTAGCTACACTATATTTGTTGATCACATAATTAGTAACGACAGAACATGTTTCACGAAACTAATGGAAGATTCTCGAGTAACCACGCCATACAAAAGATGATGTCAGGAGTGTGGGACAACCTTCAAATGGAATTAAGTTAGCAAGTTTTTTTTTTAATTCTTGATCTGTATCTTCTTTAAAATTATGTAAATAATCAAGAGCTTCGAATAGTTTCATTATTATAAAAAAAAACCACTATTACATAGGCTACTACTGCATTAAATCTTTGTTTCACACACACACAAACGATTATAATACTTAAGACAGTCCTACTTCAGAAAGTAAAGAGTTTTATTGAGTATAATCAGCATGCACTGCATGATAATTTTAATTTCACTCAGTAATTTACTGTATTTCTAATGAATTCATGTCAAAAAATTACTCTTTGTTTAACAGCATGCTCATACTTGAACGTTGGTTTACATGCAAGAATGATTATTATTTTTTTTTTTAAGAGAGAGGAAAAATCTTGTATCAATATAGCCTATTTGGTCATTTCATAAGAAATGGTTAGTAGGACCTAGTTCCTGATTATTATACATGCAGAGACTTACTTTCAGTTGCATTTTTAAGCAGTGCAAATAAGGCCACACAATGATTTGTATTTATATTAATGAATAACATGCTAGATGTTTAGTCACACTTGAAAAATTAATAGAAACTATTTACCAACACTCAATAAAAATCAGTAAATTGCACAGGACTCTTTTACACTATAAACTACATTTCAAATCAGATATACAAGTGATACCAATACAAATGGATCAAAATTTCTTACTAATGCAACCAAAATTTGCACATTTTCTCTCAAACTGACCTTGCGAGTGGATGCCTGAAGTATGACACCCTGAAAATCAAGGAAGCTATGAGTTTTTAACGTTTATGACCTAACTACCACTAATAATGAAAAAAAATTAAGGCACAACCCATAATTTCATTGACAGGTCTAAGTCTAGCGTTATTGGTGGCATCATAAAGTCACGTCAGATTTCCAGAAAATTGTTACCTACATGAAGGAAGGGACAACACCGTATCTATCATAAATAAAGTGGGAATTTCAAGCACCTCATATAATTTTCGCTATGTTTCACCCACATATATTAAAAACGTGATTCATAATGATCCGTCAACCTCTGTTGAACATGAGTGTATTATGTTATCGTTTTGGACATGTCCCATGTCGTTTCATGTCACAACTAATTGCATCCTTTGGGTCACACCCATACAATATTCTATATAATAAATTAAAGAGCCAATTGTATAGCAAAGTCATATTCATAGAACGCAATTAATATGTACTGTTAAAAGTCAAAATAAAAACTTTAAAAATTATATAGCTAGTTTACACACATTAATAACATGGAATATATAAATCTGAATTACGATAATCATATTTAATGACATCATTTGTTAATACAATAACTGGAGAAATGTTTATATTTTCCGTTAAAATATCATGAATCTAATAAACAAACCAATATAACCACACTCACCTGGTCACTTTCTGTCTCTCGAGCCTTGTCAGAGTCATCAGCTGTGTCAGGATGTCTTCTACGCACGTCAGACATTTTGGGCAAAATAGCTTGTCACACGGAGTAAAATTGGTATTCAGATAATAGTGCTGTGTTTTTCTACGAGTGCAAGCACTTTATGTAACTTTCTTTGCTAGCCATGACATCGTTCCTCTAACTACATCCACGAGAACGTACAAACGATCTGAATATCCATTTCGGTGTTTCGGATATTGGTTTGTCAACATTGATTATTTTGTTATTGCTTGAAAGTTTGACGTCAGTGACGCTTTTTCTTCTTTAGAAGTTGGCGACATCATACGGCAGAGAATAGCAACTACTGTACAGTTCACCCAGGACCTTCTAAATACTAGACCTGACGACCAGTGTTGCCAACAGGACGGAAATTCCGTCAAAATTGACGGACTTTCAACGTAACGGACGGGAAAATAATAGTTTTGACGGATGACGGATTTTATGAAGGAAATTACGATTTACATCGTCTTTTGACTTTTTTAGCTGCTGTCATTTTCAATTGCTTCATTTTTGGGGGAACGCTGATCAACCCAGCACAACTGCAGAACTAGAGGTAGATGATGTGGATGAATTACTATTTCAATCAAGATTGGCAAGTTGTATTAAAATTTGCTTATTATTTGTATATAGATATGAGTGGATATTTTTTTTATTTTGACGGATTCTGACGAATTTTCAGGTGCTAGACTGACGGGGATACAATTTATGTATTGGCCACACTGCTGTCGACACTGGCATCCAAGATGGCGGCCGGTTGAGGGCTTTTCATAGATTGCATTGAAATAATTACGGCACAGATGAGAATATTTTATTAAAATTCTCAATTAAATAATAAATAATTGAATTCCATCTTCATAAATGGGCATAACCGAGCTCCATCCATTGCAAGCGCTTGAAGTAAATAATCACCTTTCCATATTCCTTTCTTTATAAACGTGTTAAAGAATGTGATTTCCGTAATAAAGACGGATATCAGAGCATATGACGACATACGACAATTGAATATAAAAAATTAATTCGTATAGTAAACAATATGATGACATGTTAAGACATTGAAGACTAACATGTCACTAATCCACTGCAAGATCCAATCCATATGAGACTCAAAAGAAAATGGTATAATGATATGAGATGTATAGAGTTCTTTAGGGATTGCCAGTGGACAATACCCATAAAAAAGTGTCAAGTTATTTTCTTCCTTTTTTATGCTCGACCATGCCGAAATGTAGTAGTTATACACCTGGTAGTAGCCCTTTAATGCACCTCATTAAAGTACACCTATTCATTAGGCCTATAGTTCAGTTGTTCAGCCAATGAGAAATCACCATTGTACCATTATAAAACCGCAAGTATCGATTATTCTCGGATATGCAATCGAAAGACAATTAGCGAAACGTCACGGAGGCTGGAAATCCAATATTTTCGTAGAAGGTTATGTTCTGTTACTATAATAATTAGCGTTAATTGTAAATAATATTCAAATAAATTCAATTTGTCATCTCGTTTTTCAATTCTAAATCAATTTCCAGGTTATATCAATATTAATGTTCATGTTATTCTCTAGATTATATCAAGGTCAATGATATTCGTCCCTCGGAAAAAAAATCAATACTTTCGCGTCTGCGCACATCTCACAATTTAGGTCAGTTCCGCTCTTCACTTAGATAACCATAACATGAATACTTATGAGTAATTTCAAGTTAGAAATATGGTCGAGCATAAAAAGTCGTATGAAACTTGCCTATAATGGTAATTAAGATACTGGTATGAAAATTATGAAATGAGCGCAAGCGAGTTTCACAAACAAACATACTCGCGTCTTAATTACTACCATTAGAGGCTCGTTGCATAATGTACTATTCCGTTTCAGTTAATCATAACTATAATGTATTTATTTATGTGCAATAAAGTTTACTTAAAAAAAAGAGAGAGAAGGAACTTTCAGAAAAAAGTTCTGTAGGTCAGCGTTCTTTACCTTATTTTATTATTCAACCTTCACATAGATATTGAAGAAATATTCTACAGAATGACAATAAATATTATAAATAAATTATCTCTAACTTATAAAATATCATAATATTATAAACACAAATGCTCTCAAAAATCAGCCTCTGACATACCCGTTAGAAAATATTAATACTTTTAGCAAACTAATCCAATAAAATGTAGTAAAATACACCTTATGAGCATCAAAATTATATCCAATTATATAATATTGGAGCTAATTCGTTGGTTGTGTGAATCTAGTCCACGAGTTCTTCACAACCACCGACAGATGTGAAGTTCTTTTCTTGCTCCCCTATGGACGGTTCTATCTCTGTTTCCACCATTATTTCTTGTAACCATTGCTGAACTTGTGACGGCTTCTCTCTGTTGCCAATTAAACTGTCGTTTGCAGGCTCTTGAGTTTCAGACACTGATTGATGCTGCAATAAAATGCAAGTAGCACATGTTAGTAATGAGTAGATTTACTACTACATAGAGTATTACATATATTTAAGAGCACTGTTTACAATGAATTATTTATCGATGTATCAAGTACGTATGGGCTATTCCATATGAAATCGATCAGTAAAAAACCTCGCATTTTTTTTATACTCTAATTTTTTCCCTACTTATACAAGGTGCTGAAGGGAGTGCATTTTCAAAAATATACTATCGAAAGTCAAATGGTTTTCGTACTATTGAGCGACAAATTTAGCGTATTTTATAAAAACAAGCCTCTTTCAGCACTCAGAACTCTGGAACCATTTATTGCAGAACATTGAACGAGAGCTCATTTTGAAGCTGACATTTGATATGTTATGATAAGAAGTAATCCTTATTTTTATTGTATACAGAGAGACAGATAATCTGATTTTACTTACTTTTAGGCTGTTTGCCCATTTGTAAAAATGTAAAAAAATATTGAGAAAAAACCTTGCATTATTAAGAGGAATTCGGCATTGTTTGCTTAGTGTCAAGGTAATAAGTTTCAGGGGTATTAAATAAATTATTTTCACACGCCTAGACTTGAACGGCGCAGTACCGCTCATACTGGCCAAGAGATGAAGATAAGCGAGTGCTGGACGTCATTTTACTCCTGTGTTTATGAAAACCTGTGATAAAGTTAGCCCAACTATGCGCTACTAGACGAAACATCACGTGTTTATGTCTCCTGGCCTTGCTTGCCTAGGCTAGCTCCCGCCTCACAGTCAGCTGGTTAGCTCACTCGCGTACTATTTATTTTCTTTATTTGATTTTTCAATACTTTCTTATTAATGTTGCACCAGTAAAAAAATACGTGTTTATTTGTACTTTCAATGCGGAATCTAACCATATATTTTAAAAATATTTTTTCGTGGGCAAAGGTGTCTTAATTAAGAAAAATCTAAATTTCTCCATTTTCATAAAAAGTAAGAAAAGCTGTTTACATGTCAATATAAACTTTAACTTTTCAGCATCAAAATAAACCATGATTTTGATCATTGGGTGAAAGGGTTTCGGAGCCACAACAGTTTAAAGTTGCTAATTTTATGAAAATACGATAAATTAAAATATTTTAAATTTAAACACTATGAAGTTCTGATGCCTCAAACTTTGCACAAAGCATTATTGTTGTCAACGGACAGAAAAAGTTTGATTATATTTAAAAATTGCAAGGTCAATTTTCTCTATATTTTGGTCGATTTGAGATGGAATAGCCCGTATGTACACTATTACAAGATAAGGATTTTAACACAGTTGCCAGTTGATGAAGGGGCTTTCGGAAGCCAAGTAGGGTGGTATACCGATGCATTTCGAACAGTGAACTGCCTATAATCATTCAATAATTTTTTTGGGAAAAGTTCATTTGGCAACAGAAATTTACACATAGTATTTACAGATGTTTAATGGGAGATGTCATGAATTTTGCGTCAAAAATCGATGTTTTGGAAATATGTTTTTCTTAATCTACATATGTAGTGCAATTTACATTGTGTATAAATTTTATATTTGTAGAAGCCTGGAAGTATATTAAAAACGTTTAAATGTTAAACTCTGCACCTGCCACCACGCCCCTTTTGTTGACATTTCAGAGCATTTCTCTCGAATATACTTTTTTTTTTTTGCAGAATCTAAAGCATTTTCTAAAAAACTATAAATTCCAGTGCTATCATTTTTTTAGGAGTTATTCATTACATACTGCTGAGCATTTGGAACTACAATGATGATAATTCATTACTTACATTTTTATTTACAGGGTATTATATGAAGAAAAAATTTATTATTTTTGCAACACTAAATTCAAAATTTTACAAATAAAAAAAACTAATATGCATGTGGTATTTATTATAGTTCAATAATCTTATAAATTTCAAATGAATTGCATAATTAGGATTCATGTTATGACTTTCATACGAAAAGGGCATAACTGTTAATGTTTTACAATATATTTATTCACATGCCTTACTCATTAGGTATTCCATTATATTTTTTCCATTGAATACAGTTCTTTGTCTTTATGCACACAAAATTTAAATTTATAATGATGTTTGAAAAGCAGTAATATAATATCTGAAAATTTAACAGGTCTACAAGTACAATTTCTTTTATATTTGTGAATTTTTTTGTTTCTTTTGCGACTGTGTTTCATTCAGGAAGGAATTATATTCTTAGAGAATATAATTTTGTTGTAACAATGGTACTTTCGCCCAAATTTAGTTATCTACATAACAAATGGAAGATGGATTCTGTTCTTTGCAGATAATGTTTTCTGCTACAAAGAATATGTATGACTCCATACAATGAATTTAGTATTCTTTAAAATCTTGTATTTTTCTCATTATGTCAGTTAAGGGAATGCATTCTTTCATTTTAGGCTGCCATACCAGTATAACAATCATATATCCTAGTCATGTCTTAGATTTGTCGCATGTTTGAAGTACGTAATTTAATTATTATGCAAGGAATTTGATAAAAACAAACTGAGTCATGCAGGAATTGTGGCGATGTTAGAAAAATATTGTATTTTTCACGCTTTGCATTTAAACATTTTCTGGCTTCGCAGAATAGATAATTTAGAAATCCTCTGTCAACAATGCATTAATCTCCTTCAAAATTCTCTAAGTATTATGAATACTTCATAGAATGAGATTCTGCTTGAATTTTACTGTATCTTGGTATTATCAGCTTTACTGGTGTGTTTTAATAGGATGCACCAAATGATTATGAACTGGCAACTCACATTTTCATACTGTGTTTCAGCAGAGTCAGTATCGAGGCTAAGTCCTGATCCATCCAATTTTGTTTGCTGTATTTCTCTACAATCTTTCAGACGAGGAGCAAAGCTAAATCGAACAACTTGCTGCTGAGGTGTTGAGTGATTTGAGAGAGGTTTATACAGGCATACATGGTCTTCTTTTGCATCCTGATAGTCTTCAACTCTGAAAGTCACACAATACTAAGCAATTCAAGTTGTAATAGTCAACATTTGATTTATTAGTTAATAAATAAACTAAGAATGGTTTTGTAGCATTATAAAATACTTTGGTGTCTTGAAATGCTTGGACTTCTCGAAATATACAAATATAGTGAAAGGACTTTTCCATGCTACTGAAGTTTGTAAATAATATATTCAATGGCGGTTTCAGGAAAATTTTAGTTAAACCCATCTTAAAATTAAAGTAGTTTTACATTTACATTTTGTAGCAAATACTAAGTTCATATTATAGTAAAATTGTTCAAAGCAGAATTGCAAGGGATCACATTTTTTTTTTTTTCCGAATTAGACAAATGTTTATTTCAAATTTGAAAAGCATCGGAAGATGCTATAACATGGTCAAGTACAAATTTATATAATGATAATAATACAGAAAAGAACATATAATATAGATAATACATCAGACTACAGAACACTTCGAAAGAGTTAACGAAACCATATTTCTCTGATAGGATGCGTATTTTCCGTGCCAGAGGGCCGTGGTCTGTCGGTGTTACAACCAAACGTTTCGTCCACTGCTCCGGTGGACATCTTCAGTGGCGTGGTACATGTGTGCGGATAGATCTGCTGTGTGTATCAGGAACTGGCATTGAGACTGGTAGCACATCGATATTTAAGGTGTGGGGCTGTTGTTGCTTGTCGTTGTCACCACGGTCCGCACCAGTGGCTTCGGTGTTCTGATTGTTTGTCGTAGTGTCTAATTGTCAGAGAAAGGGTTTGATGTGTGTGCTTCTGAGGGCCGGATACCAAGCTTTGTTGCCCTTGAGTCCTTCCTCCTTAAATTGTCGGAGAAAGGGTTTGATGTGTGTGCTTCTGAGGGCCGGATACCAAGCTTTGTTGCCCTTGAGTCCTTCCTCCTTAAATTGTCGGAGAAAGGGTTTGATGTGTGTGCTTCCGAGGGCCGGATACCAAGCTTTGTTGCCCTTGAGTCCTTCCTCCTTAAATTGTCGGAGAAAGGGTTTGATGTGTGTGCTTCTGAGGGCCGGATACCAAGCTTTGTTGCCCTTGAGTCCTTCCTCCTTAAATTGTCGGAGAAAGGGTTTGATGTGTGTGCTTCTGAGGGCCGGATACCAAGCTTTGTTGCCCTTGAGTCCTTCCTCCTTAAATTGTCGGAGAAAGGGTTTGATGTGTGTGCTTCTGAGGGCCGGATACCAAGCTTTGTTGACCTTGAGTCCTTCTTCCTTAATTAGACACTATGGCAAACAATCAGAACACCGAAGCCACTAGTGCGGACCGCGACGACGACAAACAACAGCCCCACACCCTAAATATAGACGTGCTACCAGTATCAATGCCAGTTCCTTATACACACAGCAGATCTCTCCGCACACATGTACCTCGCCACTGAAGATGTCCACCAGAGTATTGGACGAAACGTTTGGTTGTAACACCGACAGACCACGGTCCTCTAACCCGGAAAATACGCATCCTATCAACGCCGGCCATGAAAGCCTATATTCCAACATATTTCTCTGGTTTACTCACCAATGTGCGAAAGGAATTATCCGGACCTATAACTCAAGAAAAAGCTAATTCTTTGCAAGGATGTTAGGAGAAGATGGAAAAAATGTCAGTGCTAATTCTGGCTGGTTAGATAGTTTTAAAAACAGATACGGCATATGTCAGCTACATCTAAGTGGTGGAATAATAATAATAATAATAATAACAACGTAAAGTACATGCTTTTAATTTACATTGTTGCACGTAATAATACTATAATGTCTTCCTTTCATTACTGAAACAGTCAGTATCCATGCGTTACCAAAAAAAATATATATATTATTCAAAATGGCTCCACCTCCTTTAGTTCTGATAGACAGGGTTCTACTGTACTTGACTTTGAGCGACTTACCCATTCTTCTAATATATTAATAACATTAAATGTTCAATGATTTACAACAGATATATGAAGGGATGAGAAATGATATAGTTGTAAGCACGCAGACAAAATTTTACAGGAGAGCGTGTTCAAGGTTTAGAGTCCAATGCCATTAGGTGCAGTATCATAATTCATTCGGCATATACTTATGTCACTTGTTAAGTAATTTTTATAAAATTTTAATAGTAGTTTCCTCATATGTGTAAGAAATAAAGTCGCACAAAAAACATTTTTGTTAAAAGTGTGACTTTGGACTATCTCACTCTCATGCCTTCATGTCTCTCTGGCTGCACCTTCTTAACCTGCTATAGACTTATTATGTAACTTAAATTTTATTATTACCTGTATGGGACGGAAATTGGTGCCATATTTCCCTCAATTGCAATAAGATTTCCTCCTTCCACATCAACCTTACCAAAGGACTGAATGCTCTCACATAAAGATTTCTCTTGGCTAATATCCACAACCACTTGGGGTATTAACCTAATAACATCACCACTAAAACATAGAAAATCCAGAATACCAGTAACATATTATAGCAGTAAAAAATATAGGTATTAACTTGAATATAAATATTGTGGGTGAGGGGGGATGTTAATATATATGTTAAAACACAACATAACATATTACATGGGTTGGATAAAAAGTAATGGCAACAGTTCGATATTTCTGACATGGCTTTATTCACAGGGGTACAACATTTACGTACCTTCTATATAGTTGCCCCCCTTATTTATTACCTTTTGCCAAATGTTTGGAAGGCGTCGTACACCATCAGCGCGTCCATCTTTGTTGACGTTCCGTACTGACCGCCCTAAAGCATGGATAAGTTCACCTCTGGTATTGTACCGGGTACCTCGCAGTGGTTCTTTCACTTTGGTGAAAAGATCGTAATCGCATGGATCATATCGGGTGAGTACGGTGGATGTTCCAGTAGTCCGCGTTTTCCGTCTGCCTTGGAGGTACAGTGTGGTGCAGTATTACCTCATCAATGTCATATGCCACAATGAACATCTCCTTCACAGCACTTTGTGTAGGGCGCACTTTCTTTGGACGAGGAGAACCAGGATGCTTCCATTCATTTGATTGGCGTTTCAAGTTTGGTTCATACGAGCGAGTCCAGGTTTCGTCCATAGCGACGATTCGTCCAAGAAAGTCGTCAGCTTCCCTTTGGTACCGGTGCAACAAGGCCTTCCCGGAACGCTTTAACCCATCGTGCAACTGTGCGATATGGCAACACTGCATCGCCACATGCTTCACGCAGTCCCTGAAAACATTCTTGTGCACTATGACCTCATGCCATTTCAATTTTGATCCAGGGACGTTGCTCTAGTTTTGTAAACATGGTCTTATGGCGCTCGCACTATCCCTAGGAAAGTCAACGTTCTACACACTGCAGTAGATTGATGGAGTACTGTCGCCGCTTGCTGCACTAACTCATCTAACAGTCCTTGTTCATGTCCACACAACTGACAGCTCTCGAACGCACCATCATCACGTAACAGCAGTGTTGCCATTACTTTTTATCCAACCTATGTATATTCTCTAGTAACACAAATCAGTTTCATTTAACACTTTCTGGTAGAAACTTCAAGATTGATTTTGAAATATGCCAGAATGTATTATGAAAAATTCAGATGACATTACTGTAGGTGTGATACAGCAAACAGAGGAACAGAAATGGCCAATGTATCATCAGGAGATCATAAATGTCGTATCACAGAGCTGTTAATGCCTATCATCAAACAAAAATTTGAACTGGTCACTTATTTTAGCTGGATCCAATTGCAACTTAAAATGGACTTGCACTCTTAAATAGAATACTATTGTGTTGTTAATATGATTTTACCTGCCACTGATTTTCACTATTATAATACCAGATGTCATGGAAGGAGTGATAGTAGGAGAAAGTGCATAAAATTTGCTGATGATACAGCTCATTAGCAGAAGAGGATGTGACGATACTAACTAAATAATAGCTGTGAGCAGTATGGGATGAAGAGAAATGCAAACAAGACGAAGACCATGGTTATTGGAAAAAAACTAAAGAAGGAAAACTTGCGAATTCTAAATGAGACAGTAGAGCAAGTGGACAGCTTCAAATACTCGGGTTGTACTATAAGCAGTAACATGAACTGCTGCCAGGAAGTCAAAAGGAGGATAGCAATGCCAAAGAAGGGGAGTCTGTACACCAAATTTTGACAAATAATGTAATTTTGGTTTTTATCGTTTCCCGGTAGATTAATATGTTTAAAATGATAATATGGTTTTATTTCTTCAAATTGTCAGCTTTTAGCCTTATCTTCAGCAAAAATACTGCAATAATTCTTAATGCAAAAAATGTTATCAATGAAAATTTTTTTTGCGAACCACTTAGTGGAATTTTAAATTTATTTAGCCGATTCTATACATAAAAGTATGTTACATATGTCCTGTTTTTCCTATATTTGTATCTTTTATCACTTCTGAGAAAAGTGCTCCCAAAATTGGAGAATTTAACACTGCAAGATATGGAAACTCTGACACCATTTTTCTGCACTTTCTTATTTCTGTGACATTGGTACACTTTTCTCAGAAAGTATTGTACCCAGAAGGCTGAAATTAATACATAATATCAATGTGATGGCATTTTACACACTAGGTTAAAAAATGAAAATTATTTCTATCTTCAGCAAAAATAAAAAAATAATTTGTAGTAATTCTTAATGCAAAAAATGTTATCAATGAAAATTTTTTTTTGCGAACCACTTAGTGGAGTTTTAAATTTATTTAGCCAATTCTATACATAAAGGTATGTCACATATGCCGTATTTTTTTCTACATTTGTATCTTTTATAACTTCTGAGAACAATGCACCTAAAATTGAGGAATTTAACATTGTAAGATATGGAAGTATAGTCTTAATAGAAAAAGCATTTTCTGCAGAACTTTGAAAAAAAACTAAGGAAAAGGATAGTGAAGTCACTAAAAGCATTTGAAATGTGGATATGGAGAAGAATGGAGCATCTGAAATGAACAGACAGAATAAGAAATGAAGCTGTCCTAGAAAGAGTGGATGAAGAAAGAATAATGTTCAAAATGGTCAGGAAGAGAAAAAGGAATTGGCTGGGCCACTGCCTAAGAAGAAACTGCCTACTGAAGGACACACTGGAAGAAATGGTGAATGAGAGAAAAATTAGGGGCAGAAGAAGATATCAGATGGTAGACAACATTAAGATAGTTATTATCCTTCATTATGAAAATGTAACAAGGTTATTAATTTAAACACATTACCATTTGCCTATTCTACTTTATTACAGGTAGGATTTCATGTCTCTTGGTATCAACAATCATTTTCGATAGCAAGATGCGACAACTTTGCATGGAGCTGTGTGCTGTATACAAAACAACAACAGTACTAATACTATGCTAGTTGAATATGATTGAAATCGTAGCTACCATAGACCAGGACATTTGGCTTTATCCGTCATTATTAATCAACAAAGGGTTTTTTCTACTTGCAGGATAACAGAGAGGGTTTGGAATTGAACGGGTTACATCAGCTGCTTGTCTATGCGGATGACGTGAATATGTTAGGAGAAAATCCACAAACGATTAGGGAAAACACGGGAATTTTACTGGAAGCAAGTAAAGAGATAGGTTTGGAAGTAAATCCCGAAAAGACAAAGTATATGATTATGTCTCGTGATCAGAATATTGTACGAAATGGAAATATAAAAATTGGAAGTTTATCTTTTGAAGAGGTGGAGAAGTTGAAATATCTTGGAGCAACAATAACAAATATAAATGACACTCGGGAGGAAATTAAACACAGAATAAATATGGGAAATGCCTGTAATTATTCGGTTGAGAAGCTTTTATCATCCAGTCTGCTGTCAAAAAATCTGAAAGTTAGAATTTATAAAACAGTTATATTAGCAGTTGTTCTTTATGGTTGTGAAACTTGGACTCTCACTTTGAGAGAGGAACATAGGTTAAGGGTGTTTGAGAATAAGGTGCTTAGGAAAATATTTGGGGCTAAGAGGGATAAAGTTACAGGAGAATGGAGAAAGTTACACAACACAGAACTGCACGCATTGTATTCTTCACCTGACATAATTAGGAACATTAAATCCAGACATCTGAGATGGGCAGGGCATGTAGCATGTATGGGCAAATCCAAAAATGCATATAGAGTGTTAGTTGGGAGGCCGGAGGAAAAAAGACCTTTAGGGAGGCTGAGACATAGATGGGAAGATAATATTAAAATGGATTTGAGGGAGGTGGGATATGATGGTAGAGAATGGATTAATCTTGCTCAGGATAGGGACCAATGGCGGGCTTATGTGAGGGTGGCAATGAACCTCCGGGTTCCTTAAAAGCCAGTAAGTAAGTAAGTGAGTAAGTATGCAGTAAACTTATTACATAGGTGAACACTTTAATTTTCCACTTAAAAACCCATCCACCATGATCAAATTTGAACTCATAATACTTGGGTTTAGAAACAAGTACAGTGACCACTATAAAACCGTGGATAGCAAAGAAAGGTAGGTGATCCTCTCATAATACTGGATGTTCTCTACTCGGAATATTAATAGGCTCGTACATTTTGCGACAACTCATGTACTGCAATCATACTGCGAGAAGACTGTGAACATCTTAAATTCATATCATCTAATCATTCTTTTATGAACAGACATTATTACTGAAAAGAACTCACCCATTGCAGCTGGTAGGATGAGACAGCTGTGACTGCAACAATGCTATCTGTTGGCTATGAAGAACTTCAATCTGTCGCAGTAACTGCTTTTCTCGAGACTGCAAAGTTTCTGTCAGTCTTGCAAATGACTCACGGAGCTTTGTCTGTACCTAACAAAAATTGTACATAACATTAGCAAAAAAATTAGGCTATAATAACTCTTAGTACAAAATATGTAATATACATAAACTAAATTTAGTTTAAGAAGTATTCTAAATTCAAAACAAATGAACTAAGAAAACCATAAAGTTCTATTTCATTCCTTCTAGGTTTTTTTATTCACATTCCATTCACTCAGAGGATTCTGTGAAAGAGAAAACATAATTAAGTTCGTATTAGAGGACCAATTTCAATAACAGTCTATCCTCAATTCAAGTGATTTTTATTTAACAGATTTAGGAAACATGGATAAAAAATTTAGTGGAATCTGTTGGATTTAAAACACGTAATGTGAAACAATATTCAGGATTGATTAGTTGAATGTGAACCTAGGTTACCAGGTGCTCACAAGTTAGAGGTGACGATGAAGGAGATGTGATTAGAAGAGAAAGAGAATTTAGATGACGATACAGAACCAGTGATAAAACTCAAGATGTCTCATGTTTGGAAATGCATTGATACTCTGATCATTTATACTGATATATTAATTTGACAGTCATTAGTTCACGCCTTATTATGGACAATTTTTACAAGAACCTTTGATCCAAGAGCAGTATATGAATAAGAAATAGCTCAAATATGATACATTCTTCCCTCTGTGGAAAAACAGAAGAGTATGCCTTGGTTAGTATAGCTTCTTTACCTCAGAATGATGTATTACTGAGTCTAACTGTGTGATCATGGAGTATATCCTTATTTCTTCGCCATTTCAAGATTTCAGTATTTATTTTATTTTACAGAAGACGAAGTATGAATGTAGAGAACTTAAAAGAAATATCTAGTGATTATGTGCAACCAACACAACAATGAAAAGTAAAGTGTTAATACTGTTATAATGATCAATAAAACTAAAAATCAAAATTTTCAATATAAAAAGGTTCATCTTATTTTGCCCATTTTTTTCATTTCGCGCGCGCGCGCGCACGCACGCACACACACACACAAGCATAAAGTATGATTGCAATTATTGATATCTACTAAGAATATTAATATATCCATTGTGGTATAAGCAAGTTCCTTTCAAATTCAATTGTCACCAACATCTAACAATTAAAATTACTAAAATATCGTCACTTAAGGTGCACGTGCTCGTATCCCACAAAATCAAAATTTTACAGGAGATTGAAAAAACTGTTTTTCGTCACCATTAATTTTGGGCTTATGTGGTATTGAAAGTTTTACTTTCCCGCGAATAATATTAAAATGTGGTTTACGAAACTTTGCAGGTATATGCACATCTCTTTGACGAATTCAATGGTAAGTTACCAAAAACTCAATTTCGAAAATTCTGAGATTTACATGCATTTGTACATTAAGCAATGATATGGCAAAAATCACAAAGTGTAATAAATCTGGAGACATAAATAACTTAAGCCTCTACTCACCTGATGTGTTGTTAACTGCAATAATTGATGAGAATGAGCCAAGCTGGTTGCAGGGTCGGTACTATTCGCATTACTGCTCGACGGGGAACTTGTTTCTTCTTTTTTCTCTATCATGACAATTTCCTAAAGAACAAATATGACTGTTTACCACTTCATGACCAAATCATAAGGTCCTCGAACGAGAGTATCTTCAATAAAACTGGCTGCTACAGATACATAGACAACAGCAGGTATGATTCATTCAGTAATGTGAAAGTGGTTAACAAAAAATTCAAATTATGGTTTATTTAACAATGCTCGCAACAAATTCAGATGCTAAATAAAAAAGTGGTCTTCCAATGGATCCCGGCCCACTGTGGACTGAACGGTAACGAGAAAGCAGATATGTTAGCAAAGAAAGAAACTAAAATCAACTTAAAAACAAATTTCAAGTTCCCATATAAATCAATAAAACGAGTCATAAAAAGAATAAGTAACAGCGAACAGGCAAAACATCAAAATTCAAAATGGAAAGAATCATTCAAAGATCCAAAACTAATTCCTGATCTACCTCGAAAATCTGCCGTGGCCATGTTTAGATTGATTACTGGTCATGATTGCCTCAGTAAACACCTCCATCGTATTGGAGTACTGAATTCACCTAAATGCTTACTGTGCACCAGAGAAGAGGACATGGAGATGGAGCACCTGGCTAATTGTGAAACTCTTAGGACATTTGTGGACCTTCCATCAAAATATTGGGATGCAAGAAGGATGATGACTTCATTGTTAAATCCAGAGCATTATAGTCGCGACGCTGTTATTCCCGGCGTGACTCCTCCTCTTTGCTTACGTCTTTGGAAGTCAAGGCTCTATAAAGTCTAGGTAGGTAGTATCGTTCGCCATTTTTGTTCTTTCCTTGCCAAGCTACCAGACGAGGGATCTATTTGCCACGTCGTTAAACATTATCATGTCGTAGCTCCTATGATAATAAATCAAACGCACTGTAATTGAGCAAATAATTGTGCGGCAAATAACGTCCTCGTGTGCTTTCTGCAAACACCAACGAAAGAGCCAAAATGGCGGGCGATTTTACTAAGTATTTATCCAGCCTTAGGAAATGCTTAACATCTTCATCAGCGAATCACAAGATGCACACGTTTAAACGTAGCCGACCTGCAACGTGATTGGCTGCCGGAAATTAGAGCGACGGGACTATAGAGATACACACACACACACAATGCTCGCAACTGCAGAGGTTATATACAATTATAGTGTGCCAGAATTTTGTCCCGCAGGAGTACTTTTACATGCCAGTAAATCTACTGACATGAGCCTGTCGCATTTAAGCACACTTAAATGCCATCGACATGGGCCGGGATCGAATCCGCAACCTCGAGCACAGAAGGCCAGCGCTATACCGACTACACTACCAAGGCTGACAAGTGGTTAACATGTCTCGAATTTCACTCTATCACAGAAAAAAAAAAAAAAAAAGTAACTGTCTACAGAAAATTGATCACATATAGGCCTACAGTAGTATAAGGCTGCTGTTAACTTATATGCAAGAGGTGGTCCATGAAAGGTTTTGATCTGGCCCACAGAACAAAAATTGAAGTGCAGAATCCGAGGCATTATATATACAAGTAGGGCCTAAGTTATATGTCATTCTTTCTCTAAAGTAACTATGGAAACAAGACGTGATAAAAATATAATCAGCGAATAAAAACTAGTATTTTCTCTGATCCAAAAATTAAAAATTGTATTTTTCCTTAAAAAAATAAGAGAATAAAGGGAGAGCATTGTACTTTCCCTGTGTCACCTCGGATTCTGTATTTTTACCCAAAAATTAATAAACAGAACAAGAAGCTTAACCATTTGGATGATGTACTTAATGCAAAATAGGATTACTTACAAAAATACGAAATTAAATGAAAATCTTTCAATTTTTTTTTCCAAATGTATTTTACTGGCACAAGCAACTTGTCAGAAATCTTATCCCAAAAACGGTCACAGAAAACAGTCTTCTAATAAACCTCAACTGACAATAATTACAGTGTGTCCTTTATTTGGCCTATTGTTATCATGTCGCAGCAAAGAGAGCAGTTTCATTTCTTGGCTTATTTGTCAATCTTATTCATTCCACTATTTTATGAAAGTGACTTTGGTCAATTTTTTTTTTTGCAAAGCTTTCTGACAAGTGTTCAACAATTACTCATTCCACCAGTGGGAACAAGTTGCAATCTTTCACTATTCACTACAGAGAATCGCCCCTCAATTTTTCGTTTGTTGTCAGTATGTATGACTCAACTAGAAGCCAAATACGGTAGGTGAATAAAATGTATGACTCAACTAGAAGCCAAATAGATGAATAAATCATATGCCTACCCTTGGTAGCACTCTTGCACAGAAATACCACAAATTATGCACTTATTATTAACGTAGATTGGTAAGAATGAAATATCAAATATTTGTATTTTAAGCCGAAATTCTGATAACGAAAAGTAAAAGGGGCTTTAACACCGTAACAGATTGTGGAAGTGACTGACATTCACTTGCGTCACTTAAAAAATGTGCTGAACGGGAAATGTGTACAATTACCTAAATGCCTACACGGACAAACTTAACCTAATCCAAACGGTCAGCGCCGGCACAAGTGAATGTCAAGCGAGTGATGAAGTTTAGTCAACTACAACTTCTTACATACAATCTTGCCTTTTAAAGAATGCAAGTGCAGTGACACGCTGATATTTATGCAGGTTGCCCGTACTTACATAAGATTCACTTATTATCAGAATACAAACATTTATAACAATGTACAGTATTGTCCTGGCTACACACACATACTAAATTCCTTGAAATCAGCTACGAACGTCATTGAAAAACCATAATTCTAACCTCAAAATTATAACAAAAGCGATTTTAAAATTGAATTACCAAAACTTATCTTATACTTTTATTCTTACCTTAATCCTTCAGATGTCTGTTCTAACTACAATGAAGTATAATTGTACGATATATATATATTTTTTTACAAACAACGAAAGGGACACATTTTCACTCCCACAACCAAAACAAAGCACCTTACTTCCCACCACAGATAATACCACAGGGTCACGAAGCTCAACACGTAAGGAATATGCATCCATAGATAATTGCTAACCACTAGGGTCGCTACTATCGCCTCATCACAGACAATGCGAAATAGTATCGGCACAGTCTATTGTTCCTAGTGCCCTCAACAACTCAAGCTTCGTGACGGTGTATCTACTAGACTGTGATAAAGCTGTTCGTGACCACAGATCACACAGAGGTATTCTTGTTCTCCGTTTTTATTGAAGCCATGGTTGTTAGAATCACTATCGGTAATATCAACAGACCTTTGGCGTATACATTGGTGTTAACGAGCTAGAGTCTATTGACTGGCCAGTTTCGCTTGTATAGTGCCCAGTGTGATCTATAAAACGTCTTTGCCCTTATCATAAGATCATCTTCAATACTCTTCAGACCTAAAAACGGTCTTGCTTATCACTGACCACGCCCACTTTGTTTCGGGCCTTATTAAATGGTGGACGCGCTTTCAATTTTCTTCAACTATGGCGGTGCAACAACCACTCTATAAAAAATAAACTCTTTCTAGCTGTTTGTTGCTGCAAATCCAAAAAAATGTCAAAGTTCTTAGGTTAAATATACAAGGTGTTGCAAAACACCATACTCAAACTTCTAGGGATGGTAGAGGAGCCCAAAACAAAGATTTTTCGTTAAATTACCACAGGTCGGTACCAACGAGTTAGAAAGAGAAAGATATAGAGTGGTCATTGCGCCGCCATGTTTGAAGAAAATTGAACGACCGTCGGTAATGAACTTATGCCAAGAGGAGTATTTCTACTCTACTCTACTCTATTCTACTCCTCTTGACTTATGCGCCCAAAACAAAGTGGGCGTGGTGATAACTGACATTAGAATCGTTAGCTGTCTTAATTTCGTTTGCATAAATCAGTTAACTGGAGTGGAAAAACCTAGTATTTCGTCAAATACGTGCTAGGAACTTAATCTAAACTTATGTACGCTAAATTTAAAACACTTGAGCTATTCCTAGAAGGAATGCTTAAAAGAATAACATGAGCAAAATTGTCATGTAGTATGACAAGAAGTCCTAGCAAATATACTGAAGAAAATGTTAATATTCCTAGGTTCTTTTAAATGCGACCTGCAAGATTGCCTATAAAATGAACGAGTATGATTCAGATGATTTTATTAAATTGTTTTCCAGTCTCTACACGTTGCAAAACTATTTACTCTACCATAAGATATAGAATGAAAGTAGGCCCTATCTGTAGTAAACAACCTTTACCTCCAAGCTTGTAACGTGGGTGAAACATGACAAAACACGCTTTCAGTTTTTTTGTTACAGTAAAGTATAATTATTATCGAAATGTGAACGTGAGGGCCAACAACCGGCTGGTCTGTCTGAGCCTTTCAAGGGTTGTGGCACCACAGATAATTATTAGTGTATAATTGAGCACCCACGTACAATAATGGGGTAAGTAGTTACGAAATATATTCATACTTACCCCATTATTGCACGTGGGTGCTCAATTATGTTCTTTCATGCCCTTCCAGTCAAAATACTAACAACAATACGACCTACCCCAGAGTTTTGCGTTATTTTGGATGCAAGTGTCGAAATACAATTTTAATATTTGATTGCTATTACTAGGTTTGAAACGGAATTGTAGCGGTTTTATCCGTATTTAGTTTAACTTTATTACTAGTGAACCATTTTTTGATTAATCGTTTGTCTTCGAAATAGGCCTACTTCTAATAAGCTACACATCATCGTCTTCTTGTATAAGCAGTAAGGATAGAAGGAGCAGATATAAAGGATGCCGGTGTCGAAATACAGTTTTAATATTGTATTGCTATTTGTTTTTCACTGGGTCTGAAACGGAATTGTATTGGTTTTATCCGTATTTAGTTTAAGTACATTACCAGTGAACCATTTATTTTGTTTATGCCGGGCGTTGTTACACATTTATGCATGAAAAAAATGCTGCTAATTAACAAAACTATGGACTTAACTTCATAAAATTTACATGAAATATGATATATCAGTTGTCTTTTTCCTTTTGACATTGCAGTTATATGCAGCACACACAACAGGCATGTTTTTTCTTCGTTTTTTTCTACTTCTTACCTCCGTTATACAGCATTGTAAGCAGACGAATTTTTACAAAGGTGGGCGCTTAGCTCAGATCTGCCGTGTTTCGCTGTGGCACCGCAAAGAGCGCTGTACAGGACAACATGGCCACTCTATAGTCTTCTCTTTCTAACTCTTGGTCGGTACACATTGCCTGAGTTGCTTCAAGATATTCCCCTTGACATCCGACGTCACATGTGGTACCAGCGTGATGTCGCAACTCCTCATTTTTCTCTTCAAGTTCGAGAGCATTTACGTGGCACATTCGGTGAACATTGAATTGGCCGAGGTGGGCCCATTGCATGGCCTGCTCGTTCTCCTGACCTTACTTCACTCGAGTTTTTTTGTGTGGGGTCATTTAAAGAATTGTGTTAGAGGAGGACCTCATTGCACGGATTCTTGTAGCTGCCGATCATTTACATAAACATGGAGTATTTCAAATATGAGACACACATTATCACGTCGTAGTACATCATGTAATGAAGCAGGAGGCCGCACGTTTGAATAATATCTGTAAACAAAATGTCACCAAAACCATTTTAAATGGATACCACTCTCTCAATGTCTGCGTTCGAAGGTGACGACTGACGTAACTATCGCTTTCCGACCTATGGTTATACAATATAATAAAAAATCTTTTGTTTTGGGCTCCTCTACCATCCCTAGAAGTTTGAATATGGAGTTTTGCAATACCCTGTACAAGTTAAATATAAGGTTTGTTCCAGCAAGCAATTCAGAATGCATTCCGAACTAAACCGAACTTCTTTCGATGCATGCGCCAGTTGTGTATGGTGTCTTGGAATGTTTCTTGAACTGTTCTTTCATGGCCTTCGGAATTTCTTCTCATATTAAAATTATATTCATCTTCCGAACTTAATTCCTCATAAAATATATAACTATCACCTTCCAAATCACTCATGATAGACTATTTTTTTTATTTTAATCTGCCTATTCTCGAAGCATTTTAACCATAACTTCAGATTAAACCATCTGCGCATGTGTCAACTGTTCAGAATTTCCAGTTCTACTCTTAATCAAGAACCAATTTCACTTGTTCCAAAGCACGTTGGAACAGGGAACTGGGAGTACAGTATCGGTTTGGAATCAGTTTCAAGTCTTGAAAAAATTACATTATGGTTTGTTTAACAACACTCGCAACTGCAGAGGTTATATCAGCGTCGCTGGTGTGCCGGAATTTTGTCCCACAGCTCTTTTACATGCCAGTAAATCTACTGCAACCTCGAGCATAGAAGGCCAGCGCTATACCAACTACGCTACCAAGGTCGACTATAGTCTTGATGGAAAACACATTGAGATAGTGCGCATGAGCAGGCAGTTGAGAATCGATTCCAAACCGTGCTGGGACAAATATATGAGACAAATTCTTAGCATTATATTTTCCCTGTAATACAGGGGGCAAGGGGAACATGCAGCTGTTAAAATCAATATCTACCCTTAAAACTACGATCTTCGATCATTCTCCTGCACTAGACTTTAAACTCCAGCTTAGAGTCTAACTCTAGGGCTCTAATGTTTCCAATTCTAACAGCAGCATGTTAATGTAAGATGGCTGTGATCCAAGCCCTTTTGCTTGATATCGATATTTATGCTAAAACGGCTTACGAACATATCACCGTGGATCACTATAGCTGTTCCAAGTAATTTACAATAAAATATCAAATAAATATTGTCGATTTTTGTTAATAAGATCCCAAGATACTTGTGTGAACTAGAGAGTCGTGCCATCACTTCATAGTTCATATTTGTCCACTTTGCCATTCGTATTAATAGGTTCTTCATTATTACTCATGCGTTTACTTCCACTTTGTTCTATACTTTCAAAACGAATATCTCGCAAACTCGTCACATGAAGTAAACTGAATGAACTCTCCCTAGTATATGTTCCAGGCATGTCCCAATTCTTTCTTAGTCATACTATGAAAAGACAAATTGCATAATTAATGCCTATATTTAGAAACAACGTTTACGTAAATATTGATTTGTATATTAATTTGCAATGTTAGATAAATGTTTTTTTTTTTTTTTATCATTCAATGCAGTGGCACTTGACTAGAGTCATTGGCCGTACAATGGCGATAAAAACTAAAAGGAAAGAAAACGAAATAAAGTGAACAATGTGCAAGTGAAACTATGAAGAAATGGATGTCAGCACTGTTGCATTCTTTCTCTGGCCTCCCAGTACCTATCCACAAAGCTGACTGATGAAAGTGCTGGACAAGTCTTAATGTGGTTTGAGTCCATGGTGTCGGAACATCCACAGAGCATGCAGTGGGTGCTGGATAATACACCCAGGTGGTGGAGGTGATTAGCCAGACAGTCATGACCTACTGCGGTGTGGAACGTAGCAACAGCTTCTCTTCTGGGCCATTCGGGGAGAGTGGAGTTTAGTGCGTGCTTCCAGTGTTTATCTTTAAGTTGTTCCTCCAAACTCTTATGGAAACATAGTCTCACTCGACTGCTTATATTTGTAGATGCTCTATGGAATGGCAGCATGTTAGAATATGAAAGGGGGGATAGTTGTTCCTTTCTTTGCTAGAAAGTCTGCTGCTTCATTCCTGGCAATACCGCAGTGAGAAGGTATCCATTGCAGATGTACAATTTTATTTAGTTTCTTGATGTCTTCTCTGCATTGTTGAATGTCATCATTAGCTGGTTGTAGTAAGTAGTTTCCAATTGCAGATATCGCTGCTTTTGAGTCACTGAGGAGGACAATGTTTGGAAATGGGAAGGACCTGCACAACAGTTGTTTCACAGCAGTACATATAGCTCTTACTTCTCCATCAAAAGGTGTATGGTTGTTGCCTAGAGTGAGATAGGTAGAGAACAGTTGGCAATGAATTCTGGCTCCAGTGGGCCCGTGTTTTTCTATTTGGGAGCCATCAGTGTACACATGCAGTGTTAGGTAAATGTTGAGTTGTGTGTTAATTTGAAATAAACCTATTATCACTTCCCAGAATTATGATTTCTTCATACGTCATACCTAATGCTAGAAAGAGACAGTAGCTTATATCCCTTTGACCTGAAGGTATTATCCCCTTCATGTTCACTGCATCTCCACCTATGTTTATCAATAGAATAATATGGTACTGTAGGACTATAAATAGTCTCTTTTTCCAGGTGGACTTCATTTGACAGAAGCAACTAAATAATGAATCTTCGAAGAAAAGTCGAAAACTTACCAAACTAAAACTACAAAATGGTTTAAGTAGGCATACAATTGGTCTTAAATATGCAGATGTTGAAAAAGCAGAGTTATACCTAATGGCTGATGAGCTTGCAAATGTTTTTTTAAACCTCATCAATTATGTAATAGCTGAAAAAAAGAAGACAGCTTAACAATACTACATTTTAAATAACCACTACAACAACAGTTTCATTATATCCAGCTACTATCTGAAAAGTCAAAATAGTACATTATGCAACGAGCCTATAATGATAGTAATTAAGACGCAAGTATGTTTGTTTATGAAACGAGCACAAGCGAGTTTCATAATTTTCATACGAGCGTCTTAATTACCATTATAGACAAGTTTCATACAACTTTTTATGCTCGACCATATTTCTAACTTTAAATTATTCAGAAGTATACATTTTATTTGTATCTGACAGAAGATCGTAAGTGACCTTGTTCATAGCTCTTGAATTGTGAGATGTGCGCAGACGCGAAAGTATTGATTTTTTCCGAGGAACAATAATGTCATTGATCTTGATGTAATGCAGAGAATGTATAACCTGGAAATTGATTTAGAATTGAAAACGAGATGACAAATTGAATTTATTTGAATATTATTTACAATTAACGCTAATTATTATAGTAACAGAACATAACCTTCTGAGACAGTATTAGATTTCCAGCCTCGGTGATGTTTCCCTCTCTTTCGATTGCATATCCGAGAATAATTGAAAACCTGAACTTTAATGACATGCATTAAAGGACTGCTACCAGGTGTATAATTACTACATTTCGGCATGGTCGAGCATAAAATACATTAAAAATTCAATCCAAATAGGGCTTTGGTCTCTGACTGAATCATAAATCAATGATCTACAACATTTATCTGGAAACATTATTATAATTTTGACAACAACAATAATTAATTAAACTTGCCCGACAATAACAATTGTATTTCCCCAAAACTTGGAAAGTACTGTCATCGTCACTAAGACTGAATGCATAGTATAAGAACAATAGGCTAATTCAGATGAAGAGAAAATTTTACACATCAAATAAGTGACATTTTAAAATTCTTTTATTGGTCATATGCATGTCATCAAAATTGTATTCCCAATACCACTGAGAATACATAATACATACATATAATACAAAACAGAAGTACTTGTTTCACGTTTTTGTATTGTTACAAACTGAGAACATACTCATAACAAAGAAAATTTTAGAGGAGAGCCAATAAATGAAATTCATCATCGAATACCATTAAAAGTTAGGATTATATTCTTGTTCATTATATAATAAATATAATAATTGTACCCTTAGCCTTAAACAAACATTTTTAATAAAAATATTTAAAAAAATATCTTTCACTATCATTCCTTTGAAGTCTAAGAAAGATTTACAACTTAAAAAAGTATTTTTTTTTTTTTTTTTAGTTACAAGACTGTATTACCAATTTCGTTTACATGATTGTATAATAAAGAAAATTACAGACAAACTGAAAAGATCGGTTTAGTAAAAGAAAAAAGGAAAAAACTGGAAGGCCAAAGGTTTTTGAGACAACTAAGAATCTTTTTCTGATGTTCTTCGTTTCGAAACACGTTCACAGCATCAATTGCCTTTCAAGGGTACTAATGTCTGCTGACTTGGAATGGACCATATATTCCAATTGTGTTATTCTTCCAAAAAGAAATATTGTCCAGCTTTCTTCTGTTCAGTATCCTGGAGAATATTAAAAATATGTGAATATCGTGCAAACATAGTAGTAGTTAACATTCTGCATAAACAAACCATATAACATTGTTTTTATGATATATTTTAAAGTCACGTTTCTTTGCTGAATTGAGCTGATTTTGTTCATATGAAAATGTAAGAATGAACGACATTTATTTTCAATGAGATAATTTAACAGATTTCCCCCTTCCTCCATTACTGTAGGATTTGTTACTTTCTGCGGAATGTTATTCAATTACAGAATACACAATATTTTTTTTTTGGCAGAACACGGCATTTCAGCACCTTTTTATTGTATTTTTCATCATGAAACAGAGAAATGTGTTAATAACCATGTTTTTAACACAATTTTTCTTTGAACTCAGCTCAGGTCTTGAAAGTCTTAAAGTTGGACGAAAAGGAGGTTAAAAACGACAAAAATTCCCGTGCACTGAACAATAATCATCTCCCTATCCACTATAATATATTATATACAGAGTTCCATCACCTTTTTCCTTCAGAAGAAAAGCACTGAGAATACAAATAATATGAATGTGTTCATTAAGTAACATTTGTACACACATTTCGAACTGGCAGTCCACTGACCTTACAAAGAAGAGATTGGATGCAGTTTCAAAAGGTGAAATGAGAATTTATGATAATTCTCGACTATTTAATTTAATTTTAATTTGTTGAATTCACGGCAATGGTTGGCCAAAGAGTGGTGATGGTGGTATATCTTCGAGCCTCACTTGCCTGACATTCATCTACATACAGGTCGTCATTCAAAGCATTTACTGCTCCAGGTTTGAACAAATATCTTACATTTCAGGTTCTAAGTTTAGTGTTTAGCGCGTTTATGTCAAAATTCAATTCTGTTGGTCATCATTCTCACTTATCCTATTATCAGAGGTAATGACTTCCACTTATAGGTGGCACCAGCTCATAAATGGAATTCTCCACACTGCAAAGTATCTAGGACTAACCACAATTAATTAATATAAGGGTGAATATTCGTGAAATGGGTAAATGTATGTCCCAGCTGATTTAACCCTCTATGGCCCAACGTGACTTCAAAGTAACAATCCCTTTTTATTCAATTTTTATACGTTTCTGATGAAGTACCACTGTAACCCAGTGTGTCTTTGAAGCCACAGTATGGCAGCTAAGAATCCATGCCTTGTTTGTATAAGTAGTGTAATTTGTTCTCACCAGATAGCATAGGAAAGCTAGCGTTTGCTCACAGAGGGAAGGCTGTGAAATCGACGAACTTTATGTTTATTTTTTGTGATATTTCGTTGTGAATTTAAGTGGTAAAAAATATTCACAGTATTCGTAAGTATTAAATTTAACACTTATACAAATGTAAAATTGAGTTAATCGATTTTATCTTGCATTATTTCATAAATATACGTTTGTGTCTTTCAAGCAACATTGGGCTACTACATTTGAGGATATGCACGTGCAGCATGGTAGTGCAAATATAGAATGACCAGTCGAAATCCTCTTTTTATTTCTATTTATACTGTATTCAGAGCCTTCATATTATAATATGCCATATATTTGATTTTTATCATTTTAAGCAATAATTATATTATATTGTCTTTTATGACCATTTCGTGATTACTGAAATAAAATTAATAACGGTATCGGTAAAATTTTACAATATTGGTATTTTATAGTTGTAACATATTTACTTTCAGCCTTATTTTGCGTAATTTTCTTATCACTGTAGTGTATCTATATAATACAGCACCGTCAATATTTCTCTTACACAGTCTGTTCAGGGATGAATCCAAAGAGGTTTTATGGACATAACAAGAGGAGCGAAACTAAAGTGAAAAATGTAGGAGGTTACGCATCTAATGACCCTGATTTAGCATCTGATAGTGAAGATGTAGAAGTGCATCAGAACCTTAGGACCCAAGAAAATATAATTATTCCAGAAAGCGATACAGATGAGAATGAGGAAGCTGCCGGTAACCACCACCAAGTTTTGGATGATGTTAGTGATGATGGAAACGATAATGCCCAAGCAGGAAATTATTCAGAAAGATGTGGTGGCACAGTTGACATTACTTGGCAAGTGAAACAAAGTAGGCAATTACAACCAGTTCAACCATGGAAAGGGAGGCTTCCTGATGGAACCAACTGCCCTGATGAGCCTATACATTATATCAGAAAGCTATTGGATGAGAATATATTGAACAATGTTGTGAATGAAAGTAACCTTTATGCAGCAAGTCCTGATCCTACGAACCAAATACAACTTTCTCTAGAAGAGATTGAGCAGTTCATTGGTTGCTGCTTTTATATGTCAATATATGCAATATATGGCTTGCCGGGTTCCAGAATGTATTGGAAAGAAGGTACTGAAGTTCCAGCAGTCGCTGATACAATGTCGCGCAATAGGTGGGAGGAAATAAATTCTAATCTTCACTTCAATAATAATGAAAACGTAGAAAGGAGTAATGACAAATTATACAAAATAAGACCATTTCTAGATTCCTTAGTGAAGAATCTCAACTCCATTCCTATGAATGAAAATTTTGTGTTGATGAGCAAATGATAGCGTTCAAGGGAAGACATAGGCTGAAACAATACATGAAGAACAAACCAAAAAAGTGGGACTACAAAGCTTTTGTATTGTGTGATTCCTTCGGTATAGTGCATAATTTCTAACTTTATAGTGGTGCAGTGGAGCATGATCCTAATTTACCAGATTTGGTATCAGAGGAAATATACTTCGCCTCACTCAAATAGTGCCACGAAATCATTTTCATAAAGTTTACTTTGACAATTGGTTTACCAGTATTCAGTTGCAAGTGGAACTAGCGAAGATTGGTGTTCTGTCCTTGGTACTGTAAGACCAAATAGATTTCGTGGCTGCAAGTTTTCCTCTGATAAGGATATGAAGTAGCAGGGAAGAGAAATTGTAGAAGAAGTCATAACGAAGATTGATGATATCAGTCTCATGACAACAAAGTGGTAAGACAACAAAGTAGTTCATTTGCTGAGCACTTTTGTTGGGGTGTATCTTACTACTACTGTCCAGAGATGGGACAGGAAAGAAAAAACAATAATCGATGTTCAGTGCCCCTCTCTTGTAATATATTACAACAAATTATGGGTGGTGTCGACCTTATGGATTCACTTATAGTCCTGTATCGGAAGCCATTCGGTCCAAGAAATGGTACCATCGCTTTGTCTTCCACTTGTTGTATCTGACAGTGGTAAATGCATGGTTACTTTATAGAAGAGGCTGTAGATCCTGCAATGTAAACACGAAGGACCAGATCAGTCTACGTGACTTCAAAATTTCAGTTGCAGCTTGCCTATGTCAGGAGAAGAAAAGAAAGACTAAGAAACGAGGAAGATCAAATTTCTCCTCACTGCAGACTGAAATTGATGTGAAGAAAAGAAGAGGACCCAGTGCAACTTTGCCGGATAAAGTAGTGAGAACGGATGAAGTAGCACGTTGGCCACATTTCTCTGAAAAGAGGGGACGCTGCAAAAAGCCGAAGTGTGGTGGAACACCGAAAGTTATGTGTTCCAAGTGCGAAGTCCACCTGTGCTTCACACCAACCAGCAAATGTTTCTTGGAATTCCATACCACATAGAAGCACTTGTCAGAATGCTGAAAAAAACCTTTGCGTGTTTGCAAATCAATCCAGATTTTCTTTTAAATCTATATCACTTTTCTTCTAACCTGTACTGTAATATTTACCACATTATTATTGTCAATTCACTTGTATACAAATAAATGGAATAAACATTTTTGGGAATATGAGTCCTAAATGACAACCTTATAGCCCACTGTGTCCTCAAAGTCACAAACCGATTTTGAAAAATACAAAATTGAAAATTTCCAAAAAATCTCATTTTATTCTTAACTAAGCCCATATAAGTTGCTATAGCACGAACAAAAATTTTTTCCTCAAAGAATAATAATTCGGGCCATAGAGGGTTAAGGAGTTTCTTGAAAATGTTAACTGATTACTTTTGCGTTTAATTAACTAACTCTCACATGTTTTAGTTGGAAACAAAGCATAAAAGGATTAATTTTTAAATTTATAATTAAAAAATAACGTCCAAACGCCAAAATGTAACTACGGTCTCTATGTCCCCAACTACATTTTACTCTGTTTTACTAAGTTTTTTTCGGAATGTTTCGATTTGATCTTATTTCCTCGGCCAAGATCATAAAAATAAATAGTTAAAATACTTATGAAAGACAGGAATTGTTGTTTGTTTAATTCTGAAAGGACACAACTTTAACGTAAAGTTTGTCCCCAAAAATTTCGTAACGCCGGTCCCTCGAAATAAAAGAGCTACACAAAAGACAATTTTGCTTCATGTGGTAAATTTTAATGGTTGGTAGTGATAGGAGGTCAACATGGCGCCAGTTAAAAAACTTTTCGTCCATTGTCGTAATTTATTTTATTGAAAAATACAAAAATCATCACTGATGACTGAATGTTACGTTTTCTATTGGTAACACCGGTCCCAGGTGGCATTAAATATAGTTTGTATATATTAAACTTTTGTAGTATATGCAAAACATTACAATGTTTGTCGACTAAAAAATCTAACATTCATGATATTTTTAACGAATTATTTTGTCAGAACTATTGCGGAAATTATACTAATTTGTAACAACGGTCCCTGTAACGTCGGTCCCTTTATTGTGGGACCGAGGTTTCATTTAACATACAATTATTAAATACTGGTGGATAAAGTAACTTCGAATACTATTTCATGTGATTGTTTATAGGAAAGAAAAAAAAGTCTGATGATGAAAGTAGGAAATATGAAAGAGAGAAGATACGTAGGCAGAGGAGGAGTTGTAGAAGAAAAGGGACTATGGCAAAGAATATAAAAAAAAAAGAAAGAAAATAGCAGATATGACTGATCGTGAAAAAAGAAATGTTCGAAGACAAGTGAAATCTGAAGTACAGAAGTTTAGAAGATACCTTAAACAATGGGCTGTAAGGGAAAGATAACAACAATCCCTTGTTTTTTTTTTTTAATTAGAAAATCTCACATAAAATTTTTTTTTAAGCTTAACTGATACCAGAATCTTCAATAATAGGAGCAAATGTAACCAATGTGAGAAAAAAGTACACAATTTAATATAATATATTTTTTCCAGTTTTGTTATTCATATTTACCCATTTCAGAATATTCACCCATAAATTATTATTCCATGTTAATTAAATTCCCAACCTTACAACGAATACTTACTTTTACAGAATTGTTCTTATTTATCCGTGGTCGAAAGTTGTTTGGGTCTCGTCTGAAAGTGATGCCCAGAAGTTCGAGGAATCTATTCATTCCTGCTAGTAAGTTCTGTGGTGTATGTGCAGTTGTATCAATAGATGGTGAGCCTTCAAATACTATGACTCTGTCAGCTAAATATGTTGCCATTATGAAATCGTGCTCTACCACAAATCCTGTTTTCTTTGCATGCAAGATAAACCTACAAATAAAGAAACTGCAAGTAGTATATTGTAACTCCATTACTTTTAAGAACATTTAAACTATAATCTTTTCCCTGTAAGAAAAATCCTAATGTAAACAATAGCACGTGACTGAAGTGAGGCTTTATTGGCCACTGTTTGGTGCCATAGATTCTCAGTACGTGTTCCCGCCTACTGTTGTACATTCTGTTTCATGTTAAACATTTCCCGTTACTCGTCAAGTAGGCCTAACCTCACTACTATGCATTCGTTTGCTTAGGAAACATTTATTTTATAATTACTGTAATTAAATTATTTTTAAGTCTTATGTCTTCACAATGAACAGTTGAGGATGCAAAAGTCATACTTCAGTACCACGTGCGTACGTGAACAACTACGAGCTCAAGTGACGCCAGCTTGTTACAAGAACAGACTACCACGGTATTACTGTTGGTATTCATCCACGTTCATATTACATAACAATATATAAAAGTAGCTTTTCTTTTACATAGTGTTTTACATATGAATAAAGTTAAATGTTTCATCGTATTTAACAACTAGAATTCAATGTTTTATTTTCAAATAATACAAGACTGTGGTTTCCAAATACGAACTATATTTTCCTGCGTCATGTGAGTGTTTCGACTGGCAGCCAATCACGGATATGACAGCCCCGTGCTTATGTTTACATTAGGATTTTTCTTACAGCGAAAACAGTATAAAATAACAATATTTCAACAGATTACAGATCATGTTGGCATTGCTAGTAGTGTAGGAGCGAAGTGATTGGTAAGAAAAAGTATTTGATTTTCGAAAACATCAATGAACAACACCTTTAAGTGGAGCACAAAAAGCAATCCACAAACATTCACAAATATGGAAACAGCAATGGACTGGTTGTAACATACAATACACATTATAATGCAACCAAGCATCTAGTTATATCAACAAAATACTGAACTGAATGTCTTACATTATTCTTGACAATCACAAAGAGCATGTAACATTAGACCTGCTAACCTACAAGAGATGAAGTGCAGAAGTTGGTAATTTACGAGATTTATTCGTAACTCATCGCAACTATTTTTTTCTGTCGAAAATGCTCCAACACAAAAAATTTAATACATACGTTTGAAAGTGTATAACAGGTACTTTTTAAAATTGGCACCCCAGGGGGTATGGATGCATGAATTTGTTGGTAGGGTAAAAGGACTAACATGACATTTTGAAATAATCATTTTATTCTCTTACAATTTATCATCATTTGTATAGGCTGTTTAACATCCTTCAAAGTAGTCTCCTAGGTTGTCCACGGTCCGTTGCCCTCGATGGGGGAGACAGAAAATACCATCAGCTGCATAAGATTCGCTAATGTGTGCTATCTCACGCCAAACTGCAGTTACAATATCTTGTGTGTTGGCAAAGTATTTCCCACACAATGGCTTCATCACTGTGGGAATAAAATCGAAGTCGCAAGGTCTACGATCGCGAGAATAGGGAGGGTGTGGCAAGATCTCCCATCCCCAACGCTGTAAACAATGACTATGTCTGCTGTGTGAGGTCTAGCACTGTCATGTAAGATTATAGTGTTGCCCAACAGTTCTGGATATTTCTCTCATACTGCACAGCAAAGATGGTACTGCAGAAATGACTGCTCCCACTTAGCGGAATCGAATCAAACAGAATTTCTCTTCACAATGTATTTAAATGGAAGACAGCAGAAAGCAGTACGTCAAATCAAACCGAATTGAATAGGATTCATGTGGTAGAATAATTATTTCACTGCTGGAATAAAATTTCTTGTTTTGGGTATGATCGTATGTTCTCGTGAAGCCTTCATGAAAAAACAAACGAATCATATCCATTTTTGATAGCGCAATTTTTTTTATTGAAAGTTATTGCTGAAATAGTATGTGTACAGAAAGTTCAATAATATGAATGAAGAAAACCAGGTTTATCTCCTGGTTGGAGAACAGTAGAGTGCCTCTGCATAAACCAGGAACTCTAGGCTTTGCAATTCTCCAACCATTCAGTTCTCTTCAAATTGAAATGCATAGTTTATTTGCAAATATACAACAAGAGTATCTTAAATGCCGAAAGCAAAATTTTCAATGGCCTTTGCAGGGTCTTCAGATACAGATGACTGTTCCAGCTAATCCTGATGGTGTTCCCTGATATAAAAATATGAAAATTCTGTAGTTACATACCAGTGTTTCTCATTTTTTCCAATTATCATTCTCGTCTATCATTCTGTCAACACGGTAATGAATTCTACCTAATTGTGCTCCAAACTTAAAAAAATGGAATCCAATTCTGCCAGACTAATACAGTTCAGGAAAAGTTTACGATCTATTCTTGGAAGCACTGGTAACAAACCAATCATGCAATGAATGTTCAGTATAACGCATGAAGATTATAAGGAATTTGAATCTTCACATGGCACACAGAGTACTGTATTACTTACCTCTTTATAACTTTTGCAGCAACAAGACGCTGCTCAGAGTCCAAATAAGCAGACGGTTCATCTATGAGATACACATCAGCTGGCTTTCCTAGACAGAGAGCTAATGCAACTCTCTGCAGTTCTCCTCCAGACAAATTCTGCACTTCCTGATCCATAATGTCGTCCATTCTCAGGGGCTTCATCACATCCGTCACGAACTAAAATGTTCAAACTGAATAAAGTCATGCTGTCACTCATAACATTTCAATAAACTATACCAAAATATGTACAGTACCACATATCTGAGTACTTCTGTTTCCTTACAATTACTTCATCTAAGGAACAACAACAAATATAATAATAATAATAATAATAATAATAATAATAATGGATTAATCATAAATGAAAAGAAAACAAAATTTTTAAAATGTTCAGCCAAAAATAATGAACCAGAAAACTTACAGATGGATAGTACTATTTTTGAAGGAGTAAAATCCTTCAAGTACTTGGGATCAATAGTAAACGACGAAAACAATATCGAGGAAGAAATAAACAATAGAATTGTTATGGCAAATAAAGCATACTTTGCAAATCTCAACCTATTCAAAAGCAAATACGCATCCAAACAAGCAAAATTAAGACTATATTTAACAGTAATAAGACCAATTGTAACATATGCAAGTGAAACCTGGGCCACAACTGAATTGTCTAAGCAAAAGCTCCTGGTTTTTGAAAGGAAAATATTACGAAGGATATTTGGCCCAATAAAAGATGCAGACAATGAGTGGAGAATTAGAAATAATAAAGAGTTAAACATTTTAATACAAAACCAACACATAGTAAACTATATCAAAGCTCAAAGGATGGCATGGTTTGGCCATATCAATCGTATGGACGAAGGTAAAATAGTTAAGAAAATATATAAATGGAACCCCATCAGTAAAAGAGCAAAAGGAAGACCAAAAAGTAGATGGAAGGAAAACATAACCAATGATTTGAAAACACTGAATGTAAATAATTGGCCAAATCTTGTTCATAACAGAAAGGAAGGTCAAAACTTCGACGAAGTTGTAGCACCTACTGAAGAAGAAGAAGAAGAACAATAATAAGAATAACAATAACAACAATAATAACAATATAATATAATAATAATAATAATAATTTATACTGGCAGAGTTAAGGCTATAAGGCCTTCTCTTACACTCTACCAGGTCACAAGGGTTGTATGAAGTTTGTTTAAAGTTTAGCCCAATGTTTTTTACTACACAGCATTAAAAAAGGTCATATGTCATGAAGATGACACATCCTTTCTCATTAAATGTTTTAAGCATTTTGCAATAAAACAGTTCTTTATGACGGTAATTATCATTGAAACAACATACATAAGTCATTTAATGTGCACAAACAAGAAAATAAATTTTCGTTTTCTTCACAAACAGAAAATTCATATCTTTACACTTAATACTTTGGTTATATTTGTTGTTATATGATGAACTGTTTTGTTTAAAACTCTGGTAAAGGTAAAGTTTCCGATAAACATAATGAAACAATGTTGGCTGTTATTTGTTGTCACTGTCATCTGATAACTGTCCGAAAAGCAACTATTTTAGAGACCATTACTAAAAAATAATAAAATCACTTTTGTTTTAATTATTATTGAAACAATCCCTGTGAAACTAAGAGAAAATTATTTGCATAATTAATTAAATTCATAATTCAATTTCATTCGACTGTGAGAGGGTCCACACCTGTGGAGTAACGGTCAGCGCATCTGGCTGCGAAACCAGGTGGCCCGGGTTCGAATCCCGGTCGGGGCAAGTTACCTGGTTGAGGTTTTTTCCGGGATTTCCCTCAACCCAATACGAGCAAATGCTGGGTAACTTTCGGTGCTAGACCCTGGACTCATTTCACCGGCATTATCACCTTCATATCATTCAGACGCTAAATAACCTAGATGTTGATACAGCGTCGTAAAATAACCCAATAAAATAAAAAAATAAAAATAAACTGTGAGAGGTTGACAGCACTGCCTTCTTAATCTCACCAAGGCAGTTGTTGTGGGAAAGAGAAATGACCGTTGTCTGCTTGCGCTGCTCCCTAGAAATATTCCCTGAAACTGTACGTACATTGTTGCAAGATGTCGCAAGTAATGCTGATATGTTCATGTATATTTTATTACAAAGAGAATTTTCATATTCTATTTGGGAGAAAGAGTCATTTTTCGTGTGAATTCTAAAATTTGTTTTTTGTTGAAAATGTAATTATGAAGTAATTTCGTGAAAATTTTCATGCATAAAATTAAGTTTTTACCACATTTCGCGTATATCGTTAATCCCAAAAATCACAGCTCTACAAATAACTAACACAAGTAGTACTTAATTATTTTCAGCCTCTATTCAGCAGAAAAATATTATTTATGTAAATGAAGAAACTTCCCAATATGTGAAAAGAGGTTTGGGTGAAGCTTCAAGAAGGAATACACATTGCAACATGTTAAATATCTTTAAAGTCATACGGGGAATAGAGAAGCAGTTCAATACACAGACTGGACTGTGTTGTGAGGGGAAATATGAACAATGCATAACACAAACAGGTGATAAGGAATTAAGTGGTATCAATAATGGATGAGTGGTTTCCATTTAAGACTGGAATATTTATATATAATGGAACATCTTGCCACTGATTGAAAAGCATGAGTAATGAGTTTAAATCTAATAGCAATTCTATACTTGACTGGCAAGAAATAGCTGACACACCTGAACATGTATGTGATGAATAAGGAGCAGATTTCTATGTAATTAAATAATCTTTTTGCGTGTGATAAAACACAATTAACAAAGTAAAAAATTCCGAACATGAAGTTTCAAGTTGAAAACCTGAATTTTATTTCACATAAAAACACATATTTTCACAAAAAAATTATGTAAATACATATTTTCAGGAAATCTATTATAAACACATAAATCTTGGAGTTTTTTTTTTACTCAAATAATTTTTTTACAAGAACTTTTAAACATTTTAAAACTAAATCAATTATGTCACTCAGAAGTACGTTATCTTTTTAAGAATTCTTGGTTGCTTCGTGTTTCTAAGTGCTGTGTGGTGTATCCGTGATGCATTTTTGTAATAGTATCGCCTCAAGTTCTGAGAACTGCTAGACAGCATATCAGTGTTATTATTAGAGAATAAATTAACATGGACAAGGAGGAGAGATATTGCAACACATAATTGGGAATGTTTATTGTTGCTGAAGATGATTTCATTCAATGCTTTGTTTGTGAAACACAACAGATCAGAGCTCGGGTATGAACATTATTTAATTTAAACAAATCTCTCGCCTCTCACTCATGTCTATCAAGTAAGGCAATGCATCTTGTTGTGATTCCCTGTTATCGGGCTTCGTCAATCAATATCCTTCAAGATATACTGAAAGATGGTTGTTTAAAAAACGATTTGGCTTTCCTATTAGCAAATCTAAGCTTTTGTGTGACACCATAAAAAAACTCGAAACATCCAAAAACCTGTTTTCTGAAACAGGAAGGTGCATACCGTGAAAATTAAACTAGACTCGCTACTAGGTTCAGAAGTACAAGTACTAAGGAACAAATTCCAGAATGTGTTTGGGAAAAACAATGGATATAAAAAAATGTGTAAAGTTGCTCAAGTATTGGAGAGTGTGCCTGTAGGTGAAATTGACGGTGTTTGTGTTTGTGACATTCCTCTCTTTAAATATGCACGTCTGACGTCCTGTGATTTGAAAAGGTCGTTTTCACAGATTAAGTCGTTGTTCAGAGATAATCGGCATGCATTTGTGATGGCGAATTTAGAGATGATCTTTGTTGTTCACTGCAATTCTCGGCCAACTACTAGCACTCAAGTGTGGCTGGTGAGTACCTAGTGACATTTTTTTTTCAAGCTAAGTAAGGTATTTTTGTCATATTAAAAAAATATTTTTTATTTTTAGCAAATATTTTCGTACTTTTTAGCACATAAAAGATAAATATATTTAAATTTTTTAGCACATAAAAATCCGCTTCCTAGTGATGAAGTCCTAATGTAACATACACGTAAGAAAAATATGAAGAGAAAGACTACAAATAATGTAGAACTAATAAAATATTCTCTCTTTCCCTATCCCTCTCTCTTAATGATGTATCATTTTTTTACACTGTCTGTACATATGTTGTATATGGTGAAATATTATGAAATTTCACTGCTATGGGATGGAATATTCGAAATTACTTCTTGTGCAATTACCCTAGAAACTTATGGCATGGAAAGTACAAATGTAATTACCTGTGGATGTACATATGCATCTCTAATCTTCTCATGTAAAAGCTGGCGAACAATACCTTGCGACTTTGGACTGATCTTCTGTGGCTTGTAGCTGATATGCAATTGTGGAATGTTACCTGCAATAATTTCATTGAAGTTCAGACACCTAATTACAACAAAAAGTCAAGTGCGAAATGGTTGTGAAGGAATGTTTCCACATCTTTACTGTTGTTTATAATAACAGAGGTATAAATGACTGTTTATCATTAGTTTCCAGTAGCATCTAAAACTCAAATAACTGGTCAGATCTGAAGCCTCAATTATGTGCCGAAGGATATGTCACAATGTTGGCTCAAAAGTTCAGATGCTTTCTCATGAAAGTGATAATGAGGTGATGATGGGGAGTAGTAGTGTTAGAACAACAAAGGAAATACAGATATTGCATGAAAAGGTGACCCAACAACATTTCTATCTCCATGATTTCCATTTAAACTCAACAGGATTGAAAAAGGTGATACTCAAGCCATTAAAGTAATATGCACTCATATTTAACTTAAAATGCACAGAAGAATATGATTTTACCTGGACCTTCATCTGGTTCTAATTTGCCTGCCAGCATACGAATGAAGGTTGTTTTTCCAGTGCCATTCTCTCCTAATAGCACTAAGATTTCAGAGTCCGAAAATTGTCCTTTTTGAACTGTAAGATGAAAGCTACCCATACTCTTGGACATTTTAGGATATTCATAATGATTCATACGTTTTACTTCTTCTTCAGTTGCTGATTCTGCTACTTTGAACACTAATGATTCATCACGAAATCGTAGATTTTCCGTTGGAACAAACCCGTCTAAGAAAATGTTTATTCCTGAAAACAATATCTCATATAAGTAAGAGTTAAAAAAAAAAGAAAAAAAAAAAAACAAAAAAGTACATGTACGATGAAATGCTTATGTGATGAAAAAGCATACATAATGAAATACACGTAATAAAATATTGTTACATTAAAACCAAACTGAAGTATCTCAATTTCAAACTTATTTTAAAAAGTTGCTGTTTTTGTTTCTTCTTTTTCTCAAAAATGGATCAAGTCTTTATGAACACCCTGTATTATTATTACTGTTCTCTTAACTTCTTGTAAATAAGTACAATTTACGTAAATCTATTATATTTTAGTGTCTGTGAAATTAGTGATATTTCAGGGAGATGAGCACGAATTACTTGATA
This sequence comes from Periplaneta americana, assembly GCA_025594305.2. NCBI lineage: Eukaryota > Metazoa > Arthropoda > Insecta > Blattodea > Blattidae > Periplaneta > Periplaneta americana. The sequence continues at coordinate 18,151,013 of JAJSOF020000029.1, read as the reverse complement.
TTCGCTTTACAATTAGGGAAAACTTCGGAAAAAACCAAACTAGTTAAATCGGCCTAACTGGGATTCAAACCAATATATGAATGCAGCCTAAAATCAGAAGGCCAGTTACTTACCTCTGAACCAAGGTTATGTTCATAATCAATTTCTATTACGTATTTAATATAAACAACTTATTTCAGTATTCAGTAACGATAATACATTTGTAGTTTTGCACACATAAAGTGCTTTTCCAAGACCATTTTTCAACTGCACTGGGATCTTAACATAATTTGTATAATTGTTATATGAATATCATATTTATGATGGTGTAAGTGACTACCATGTTTACCTTTGAAACCCATGGTTCAAGGGTTCTGGTCTGGTTGAGAGTGATATCTTTCTTCAGAAGGAAAGTAAACCTGGAAGGCTCATGTCGTAGGTTTATGGTATATAAAAAGGGCATCAAACCAAATTTACTAGTTATTCCACACCCATTCAAAAATTAAACTCCACTCATACAATAATTAAACTACAGAGGTAGCACAATGAATTCATATATATGGCCTGAATGTTTTGTCCTATCCTCCACCTGTAACTGACTCCTCCAGCACAGGAACAAATAGCCATGAGTGTTAAGACTATTAATATTAATAAAATGAAATGTACTTAATTTAGAACAACATTTTTTCTGTTACTAACAATCAGAAATTTACTGAGAATATCACTTACCTTCCCTAACAGAGAAAGGCATAGTAACAACTCCATATGCACCGGGAACACCATACAAACAACATATAAAATCTGAGAGGTAGTCCAGAACTGACAAATCGTGCTCAACTACGATGATGAATCTGAAATAAACGTGACATTTATGAAATATTAATTTTGAATAATAATAATATGAATTATATAGTATGAAGTTTCATTTACTACATTTCTGTTGAAAATAATGTGCCAATTAACCACAACAAATTTATTTATTTATTTATCTATTTATGTCCATAGCAGGGCAAAGTCCCAATTACAATAGACAGTACAGATTAAAAAAAAACATAGAATTGGATACAACACGAAAAAAGAGGTAAAACAGATACAAGTGTAATTACAAATTAAAAATGGAAAAGAGAAGGAAAAAAAACAAATAGATACCACCTATATAAAAGACACAGATACAGATATAAATGTAAACACCAAATAAAAACAAATCAAAAAGAGCCAAGTACAGACATTACATAAGTGCTCTATATTGTAGCTCACGCAGTAGCGTTCCTAACTAAAAATGAACTGGGTTCATTCTTGGCAGGGAAGTACACAGGTTTATAATTCTTCACAGTGACTAGATGTTTGTCTTATGTCCTCAGCAGATACCCTGCAGGGAGTTATGCTGCTTGTTATTTCACAGTTCTCACAGACGCCACTATTCTTTTAAACTGAAAGAGTTTTCCAGTATTATTGATATGAAATGAGGAAATCAAACTGAAAGTACAGGAACAGCCATATGAATTAACTGCATCACCCTTCTAGATTTTTTAAACAGGCAGCTGATTGTGTAAAACCAAGCTCTCCCTCTCTTTCTCAGTGATTAAAACTTGTACAGAAACAGCATAAATTGAAGTTAAAACCATATTTCATGATAAATGTATTAAAAATGTAGCAATTTCTGTGAGAATTTTAGAGATAACATATATGTACAATTGAAATCTTACCCTGAATAGGGATCTAAGCACCACAATCGTCGAAAACTAATTATTAGTGGAATAGGAATCTATGATAGTTTCTCTATCATATAGGGACATCTGTCGGTAGCTATAGCAACTACATCATATTGAAATTCCAAAGTCGAAGTACGATTGTTGTGGAAGACAGATCTAGCTCAAGTTTAATTTTTCTTAAATTTCTCAAAAAATAGAATTGGAGCTTAGATCCCTATTCGAGGCAAGGCTTCGATTTATACTGCAAGGATGAAATATGTTATACTGCAACAACAAAAAAATGATCAGACAGTTATTCTAGATCAAGTTAAACTTGAGTTTTGATATGAGCCTTGATAACTTGGTATACAATGTATGATATTTTCAATATAGCCAAAGCTAAGTTCATTACACCTAACAGGCTTTATCAATTTTTGCAAGTTCTTCTCGTCAGTAGCCTTCTTCTTTGCAATTATGGCTCCAGTAACATACCAACAGTTCTCAATTCGGATAAGATTCAGACTATTCCAGGTCAGTTTAACAGTGTAACATAACTAAATAAACATAAAAATTGGGTGGATTTTCTTTATTAAAACACATCACACAACACAAATAATACACTAATTTTAGATTCGAATATTCACTGAAAATGGAAGTTTTCATGGCCGGAACATAACTAAATAAATATAAAAACTGTGTGAATTTTTCTTGTTAAAACACATCATCATCATCATCATCATCATCATCATCATCATCATCATCATCATATCCTTCACGTATTAGACCCTACAGGATCTGTTACGGTCTCATGCCAGCGCTTGCGTGGTCTTCCCAATTTCCTCTTTCCTCTTGGTACATAAGTAAGAATCTGTTTAGGCCATCTAGTGCGATCCATCCTTTCGACATGTTTTTTCCACTGAAGTCGATATTGTTGAACAAAATTAACTATAGGATCCATTTTGAGTTCCTGCAATATGTCCACATTTTTACGGTGTTCCAGCAAAGAGCGTCCCACTGTTCGTCTCATGAACCTCATTTCAGCTGTCATCAGCCTGTGCTCATCAGCTTTTCTGATTGTCCATGCCTCACTACCGTAAGTGAGGACTGGCCGAGCTAGTGTTTTATATACCTTTAGCCTTGTATGTTTCTGAACATGGGAGGATTTGAAGACGGTGTTAATGACGCCAGTGATTTTTATAAATTTAGATATTTTGTTTGACATATCTTCATCAGTGATGTAAGAGAGGTTATAACCTAAATAGTTAAATGAATTAACACGTTCAATTAAAGTATTATTTATCATGATCTTACTTGGAATTGGGTTCTCCCCGCAAATGCCATGACTTTCGTTTTCTCTTTCGAGATTTCCATATTGAAATCTGAGGCGATTATTTGCAAATTATGAATGGCTCTCTGTAAAGCATCCTCTGTTTTAGCGATAATAACCTGATCGTCGGCAAACATTAGTGTATCGAGAACTGTGTTTCGATTAATTTGAATTCCAGCATGATGACTTTGCCTCCAAATGTATAAAATATGGTTCATATATATAATAAACAACAGAGGGGAAAGACCGCACCCTTGTCTAACACCTTGGTTGATGGAAGTCCAGCTAGTAGTTCCGCGTTCAGTTCTTATGGCAATTTCATTTTGTTGATATAAATTATAAAAGGAGAGAATGATTTGGTTTGGCACATTATCATAGTGTAAAATCTCTAAAAGTTTATTTCTATCAACTCTATCAAAAGCTTTTATGAAATCAATAAAAGCTAAGTGGGTTTGAATATTAAATTCTCTGTGCTTTTCAATTAAAATCTTCATGGTGAAGATACCAACCATATACCTACAAATTGTTAGTCCTACTGCAATTAAAAACTAGGGTTAAACCTAGTTTTCTTGGTGAAATCCTCGTTATACCCTAGCTATGTATAGTATAATCTTGTAGATTACAGCTTAAATATACATAATGATTATTTCAAATAACAAAATAAATGGGTTCCATTACATTAAAATAAGAAGTGGAAACAGTCCTTACTTGTCAGGATGCATGAGAGAACGTATAGTGACAGCAGCATTCAGACGTTGTTTGACATCCAAGTAACTGGAAGGTTCATCAAACATGAAAATGTCTCCATCCTGAATGCATACCATGGCACACGCAAAACGCTGAAGTTCTCCTCCAGATAAAGCATCAATTGAACGATTACGAATGTTTTCTAAATCTGTGAAGGAAAATTTCACTTAAAAAAATTGCATGATGATCTTCCTCCATTGACTGGATACTGGCTATTCTTGTTTTTTTTTAAACATATTTATACAATGTGCCTGTTATAAAAAGAATTGTATTATTACGAAAAAAAGAATGAATGCATTAGAAGTTACCACGAAACATTTTTGGTACAAGTGCCAGGATTGTTTATACTGATCCACAAAGTCCCTGCAAAAGAAACTCCTTCAGTTGTCCAGTCATTTGGTATTCAATGTCGCTGAATCAATCTTTAGGCCCGTAACACACTTGCAGAGTTTTCGCCAGCGAGAAATGTGTTGCGAGAAAATTAAAAAATTGATAACATGGATTCAAATGGACGTCCACACACTGGAAGAGATTCTCGCTCGAGGCAAAAACCTCGCATGAGTTTCTCGCGGGAATCGGTAGCTTAGGGAATTTTCTTGACACATTTATCAAAGATGTTTGACATTTATACTCTTTATGATGATTGAATGTAGAAAAAGATGTCACAGGTGGTGATGAATTGTATTGTTTTTATATGAAAATGAGGAAAGATGGCTGATAATTGCAGTCAGAAACTTATCGAACTTGTACGGTGTCACCTGTAGGCCTATTTATATGATATACGGATGAAAACTATAAAAACATGAAACTTAAAGAAGAAATCTGGAGACAAATATCAGATTACCTGAAAATAAATAGGGCTATATTTTATTTTGATGAGATTTAATAGTATTGATTAAACATTTGAAATAATGTATCTACATGTCTTAACAGTTTACATAATTTTAATCAGAATATAGCAAAGAATTCTCTATCATATCATGAATGGCAAAAAAACTGTGGTCCATTGAACCTGAAATAACGCCTAAACGTTTCATCATTCAAATAAAAAAAAAGTGTTCAAAACTCGCCTTATTTTCGTAAGATACAATGTGATTTTCAGATATTTCTGGCTTTAATTTTAGGCCTACTTCTTTTCATGAACAAAATATGTTCATATAACTCCATTTCCTCATCATCTGAATACTCAGATTCAACAAAGCGTTCGTACGTAATTTGTAAAGTACGACAATATACTTACAGGTTATATATTTAAGTACGACAATATACGTAAATACATAACCTATATTTCCCCCAACGAGTAATCAGATAAATGCTTTCTGCATGAAGGCAGTGCATAGATGATCATAGTGAGATGTGATCTGTGATACGAGAACTCGCCAAGTGTGTGGAGGATGGCTCTTCGTCTCTTTCTCGCAACACATTTCTTGCTAGTGAAAACTCTTCAAGTGTGTTATGGGCCTTAAGATCAGTTTCACCATTAAGATAAGGAAAAAAATTACATTACAATTCATTTTTATGACATACTTCCACTGAAGATGAAAGGTCTTTTTGGTGGAAATCCAAGAGTTAGATTTTGATCATTTGGAAAACTGTGTCATCCCTCTACCATGATGTGGTATGTTTTTCAATAATAGCTCAAGCTGCTGGTTCTGCAACTTTTTCCAAAGAAAGGGCGTAGCTTACCAAGAAGTTGACATATTTCATTCTGATTCTTGCGCTCATCTTTCTTGTCCAGTAGTTGTTGAACAGTGCCTTTCACAGCTTTAGGAATTTGATCTACATATTGTGGCTTAATCAATGCCTTTAGGTCATCTTCTAATATCTTAGTGAAGTAATTCTGAAGTTCTGAACCACGGAAATGATTCAAGATTTCTGTCCAATCAGGTGGATCCTAAAATAAAAATGATATTACTTTCAAACTATTACTTTTTTTTTTTTTTTTAGTAGGTTATTTTACGACGCTTTATCAACAGCTTAGGTTATTTAGCGTCTGAATGAGATGAAGGTGATAATGCCGGTGAAATGTGTCCGGGGTCCAGCACCGAAAATTACCCAGCATTTGCTCATATTGGGTTGAGGAAAACCCGGAAAAACCTCAACCAGGTAACTTGCCCCGACCGGGAATCGAACCCGGGCCACCTGGTTTCGCGGCCAGACGCGCTGACCGTCAAACTATTACTGGTACCACAGTATTTTAATGGGTATTTTTGCTAATGCTCACTACTATTCTTTCAAATTTTTCAAAAACAGTACTAGTGATATGCATACCTTAAACACGCTAGGTTTTAAAACAGTAGTAGTGTGTATGTGTATGTATTTATTCACACTGCAAATGGGTATATACCTGGTGGCAGTGGTAACTAATTACACTCAATAATGACAATTAATAATAAACACAACTAATAAAAAAAAACAATAATTAATATCTTCGGAATATGTATTATAAGAACTTTCTTGTGTTAAATTTTAACGTACATGTTTCGACCTATTTTCGGTCATCTTCGGAACTGGTCGTTGTTGGTCTTGGCACCTCTTGTTTCCTGTGTGGGTGCGTTCGTAGTGTAGAGTCAAAGAGTGTATGTGTTTTGAAATTGAGTTGTGTGTTGAGAATATCGTTGGGGTGTGTTTTCGTGTGTCTGTATATTTCATATTGTTCTAGTGTGTTGAGTTTCTGGCTTTTTGGTTGGATGTGCAGTATTTCCATGTCTGTGTTGATGTCTCTGTAGGTGTGGTTGGCATTTGTGATGTATTCTGCATATGTGGAGGTGTTCTGTAATTTTGTTATGGCTGTGATGTGTTCTTTGTAACATGTTTGAAATGATCTGCCTGTCTGTCCTATGTAGAAGTTGTTGCTGGTGTTACATTTGAGTTTGTATACGCCAGTGTGGTTGTATTTGTTTGTTTGTGTGTTAAGATGTTTTTGTACAAACTCACCCCAACGATATTCTCAACACACAACTCAATTTCAAAACACATACACACTTTGACTCTACACTATGAATGCACCCACACAGGAAACAAGAGGCGCCAAGACCAACAACGACCAGTTCCGAAGATGACCGAACATAGGTCGAAACATGTTAACAAGGTACGTTAAAATTTAACACAAGAAAGTTCTTATCATACATATTCCGAAGTGGCACAGTGTTAAAAGTTGTGTAATCAAGATGTTTAATAATTAATAAAAACTATAATTAATTGGTGATATATTGTATATAGTTGTAACACTCTAGGTTTGAAAAAAAAAAATAGCAGTGAATGAAACTTTTAAGTTGGAATGTTTTTAACACAAATAACAGAAATCAACTTGACAATGACTGTTCAATATGTCAAGGAAAATTAAGCTCATGTTTCGTTGTTACTTAGACGAAAATCATGCAGAAAAGTCAGTTTCTTTGAGTCCAGAGCCAGTGTGAAACAGATGGGAGAGTTGGTTCAAAGCTGCTAAGTACATATATATTATACAGATATGCTCCTTACATTTTTCACAGAGCCTAGGGGTTCATTTCACTTTCCTTCCTCCTCTTTCTACTTTTCTGTTCCTAGTGCTGACCTGCTATGGCACTAAAATTGTCCTCCAGTGGCTTAAGGAGGGAAAGCTGGTGATCAACAAGATCTCCCAGCTAGGTCCTATGGACCCGTCGACCAACAGCAGGTGTGGTCTTCCAGACATTCTGGGGGTTGTGTGTGAATGAAGTAGCCACCAAAACGTTAAAATATGGTGTTCACTTAAATCGGCTACAAATTGCCATTTTCACTCCAATATGAAATGAGTACCATTAAGGTAAAATTATCCGGAGGTAAAATAGTCCCCCAATCGGATCTCCGGGCGGGGACTACTTTAATCGTACAGAATTAACTAAACATCTTACAATGGAATGCTGGCAGTATAACATCAGCCAAGAAGACTGAACTAGCCAATATACTCTCAGATAATAATGTAGATATCTTCCTTTCCCGATTTACCACGAAAATCGTCTGTAGCTGCATTTAGATTGGCAACAGGCCATGATTGTTTGGCCAAACACCTGCATAGAATTGGAATATATCAGTCCCCTAACTGCCCATTGTGCAACTCAAACCAAGAAATGGATTCGGAACACCTCAAAATCTGTGCTTCAGTGGCTGACCATGATAATATCTTTGAAAAATATTGGAGTGCAAGAGGTCAAATGACTTTATTGTCAAACGCCTGGCATTAGAAAACAACAACAACATTTTTCACAGAAATATCACTAAACTCTGCTGCTGTGACAAATTGGAAAATGCCAGATTTTATAACTGAATAAAATCGCAAGCAGCATTTCTTTATGAACACTGCAATTTCATTGCTGACATAGTTTTGGAATTGGAAGGGTCTAAAAAACCATACTCCCATCTGCTAGTTAATCAATCAATCAATCAATCAATCAATCAATCTTCTTAATGTATCCAGCTGTTTGCTGACAACATAAAGTCTACTATAGTCCACTGTAGTCTATTCAGTTGTTGTTTTTCACGAGAAATGAGGGGTATTTTTATCAGTGTTCATTATAGATGCCTGTCGCTAGTAGCCAGAGGTGGGGTGTAGTCAATATATACTGCAGGGCTGTGTCTTCTGCAACTGGTACTGATAATTTTAATTTACTTCTTTTGTGGTTTATGGATGGACAGTATAGAAGACTGTGTTCCAGATCTTCATCATGATTATTACACCACAGACAAGTAGGATTATCAGAAATGTGAAATCGGTGTAGGTACAATTGAGTGACAATGTGACCTGTTCTCGCCCTTGTTAAAATGTTTGAACATGTCTAGGCAAGTTTTTGTACATTTCCAGGTCATTTGGTTTCTTTTAAACAGACTGTAAAATTTTTCCTTTGTCAGAAGAGAGCCAATTGTTGATCCATAGGTTTGTAAAATGAGACTTTACTGTGACTTTTGGTGTTCCAAGTAAGTACTTTAGTACGATTCTTGGCATCTCTCAGTGCAGTCCCTACCCAGAGATCCGATTGAGGGACTATTTTACCTCCAGAGAATTTTACACTGAGGGACTCCATGAATATAAACACTGAAAAATATAGTGGGACTGCGTTGATGGTAATGCAGCTTATGTGGGTACCTCTTTGTTACTTGTTAGCTTGAACAACAAGTTTAAGCCCTCTCATCACGACAAGGTGAGTGTACCCACGAGAGGGCCATCTGCTAGTTAAAAATATTATCGAAATGAAGAAGAGTGAATGTTGTAGCTTCTGGTCATAATGAAGTAGTTAATAGGGTTATTGAAGGATTTTGTGACTCATTAAAAAGAGAAGTGAGAAGTATGTTGCAAAATGTTGGTAAATTAGTTGTAGATAAAACTGAAAAACATATGTCCCAAATGATGCTAACAGTTAATTTTGGAATGACTTGTTCCATCCAAGCAATATAGTTCAAGCAACATTTGAAAACATTTCAGAAATAAATGAGAAAATCCAAATACTGCCTAATTTTAAAACATTAAAATTGTCTGATGTTAGTGTAGCATAGCTTGTCCTTAAAGATTTAATTTTAAAACAGACAAATGAAAAACCCAGTGTTGTGGTCTAAGATATTATGTCTTGGACTAGCATTACAGTACGAGTATTAGTTCGAGTCTCCATGGGGGAAGAAATTTTCTGATGGAGTTTCGTCCAGTGTATGGAATTGGTGCCCTACCCAGTATCATGATGAATGTGAGGGTAGTGAAATCTGAGTCCGCGAGCTGGGGGGATCATTGAGTTGACCTATGTTATCCCCCATACTGTCTCAATGATCACTCAACAGGACGTAAGACCAGCAGTCACCTGGTATTATCATTATTATTAAGTCTACATCTTGATTACACAACTTTTAACACTGTATCACTTCGGAATATGTATGGTAAGACAAAACATAATCACAAAAAACATAAGAATACAACACAAACACAAGAACACAAAAAATACATCACACTAACATACGAAAACAAAAACACACACAAAATTGCAACCTCATTCAAGAAATTAAATTACACCATCGCATACAGAACAAATAACACTCTACAAAAACATCTCAACACACAAACAACACAAACAAACAAATACAACCACACAGGCGTATATAAACTCAAAGCTAACACCTGCAACAATTTCTACATAGGACAGACAGGCAGATCATTTCAAACACGTTACAAAGAACACAGCACAGCCATAACAAAATTACAAAACACCTCCACATATGCAAAACACATTACAAATGCCTAACCACACCCACAGAGACATCAACACAGACATGGAAATACTACACATCCAACCAAAAAGTCAGAAACTAAACACACTAGAACAATATGAAATATACAAACACACGAAAACACACCCCAACGAAATTCTCAACACACAACTCAACTTCAAAACACACACACTCTTTGACTCTACACTATACCACAGGAACACACCCTCACAGGAAACAGAACAAGTGGCGCCAAGACCAACAAGGACCAGTTCTGAAGATGGCCCATAAATAGGTCGAAACATGTAAACGAGGTACGTTGAAATTTAACACAGGAAAGTCTTACCATACATATTCCGAATATTATTCATTCTTTGCCTGACATGACCATCAACAGCAGCAATATCAAACTCGTCCAGCATCACTGACTTGAGTGATGTAAGAGTCACTCATGAGCTAACAGTGTAATACAATGGATATCCTAAGTATGGGTGGGCTTGTCCCACACTCCACCATTTGCAAACCAATCCAAATTACTGTTTAGTTAAACATTGTATAAAGACTATTCTTGTAATCCAAATTCTAAGTTTAGACAGTGATTAAGTAGATACATATTGAAATATACCATTTTCGTAATTGGTCTTTTTTTTTGCATAATGAGGTAGTAAAAATAAAGAGAATAGACTAAATAAAAGTTTAAATCATGTAAAATATGCTTATTTGAAAGTTCTAAGCTAATGGCTCCATTACAGTACAGATGAACCTCTTTGGACACGAGACTTTTTTGACTGTTCACATATTGGAAATTATAACAAACACGTTACAGAAAAAAAAGTGACAAATTCAATTCTTGCTAAAAGATTGAATACATTGTTTTAAGCAATCCTTCAATAAGATGACATAATAATAAAAGTTATGTTAAATGTAGCTGCAGCTTACTTACTGAAAAACGGCCAAGATTTGGTTTCTGTTTTCCTGCCAGAATTTTCAGAGCTGTGGATTTCCCAATACCATTGGTGCCTACAAGACCAAGCACTTCTCCAGGTCTTGGTATTGGAAGTCGATGGAGTTTAAATGAATTCTGTGAATAACGATGAGTTGTATCCTTCTCTAAATTACTAGGCAGGTTAATTATAGTAATAGCTTCAAATGGACATTTCTGAAAAAAAAAAAGACAATAATGAAAAAGGCAATATTTACAAAATAATTGTATCTTACAAAAAAAGACAAAGAAAAGATCAGATTGGTGTTTATCGAATGCGCATCATCACGCTTACCAAAAGGTACGGTAGCCTATACCAAAGGCACCTTTCAGTGCCAACAAATTATTTTGTGTGCACAAGGTTGGAATTTTAGGGGAAGAGAGGAAGAAATATAACCGTGTTCTGAAGTTTATCCCTTACCTTAACGCATATGCCACAACCAATACAAAGCTCCTCTGAAATGCTTGCAATTTTATCATTAGGAGTTACTTCAATGCACAGTTTACCCATACGAACAACAGGGCATGACTTCTTGCATTCTTGTCGACATCTTTTAGGTTTGCATTTGTCTGCATTTACAATGGCAATTCTAGTTAGTTTGTCCGTCTCTTCAGTTGCTTTGCTTCGTGGCATCTGCAATAAATCCATCACAATTAAAACAAATAGGTAAGCTTACTACATATAACTTGTCAAAAAATTTCCTACGCAAGTATGCAGTCTATTTGAACATCCTGTCAAAACTGCAATCACCACTAACAAAATTCACCCAAAATCAATTGCTTTCTTTTAACCTGAATATATATTTAGTATATTGTACTACTAATTATTTTATTATAGGGGTTAACAATGCCATGAGGCAACATCTGTTTTAATACAACACTCCTTTTTGCAAAGAGTTTGGGAAGGTTTACTGGCACAGATAGTTAATTCAATGTTAGGAACATCTTAAATATGTTCATAGACATAAATCCACATTCAAACCTTTTAAAATACAATTCGTGGACGTAGTCCACCTCAGAACACACACAACCTCAGCACGTCGGCCCCGTTAAAGGTCAGCCATTGTTTGTGAAAAATTACACATTCAGTATGTCAAATAGTGCTCAGGTAAAAATCTGAATCCTTTATTGAAAACACTTACACCTCATAAAAACATATATAAATTTAATATAATTAATTATTATATACAATAGTAAGCCGTTTTAATTATAATTTCATTATATTAACATTGAAAAGAAACAGCCAGACCCTTATATTTTTCATATTTGTAGATGTGATTCTCAATTGTTACAAATAACATTAGAAAGATATTTTGTCATGTAGTGTCAGTGTCTATGTATCTTGTGATCTCAAGGAATTGATAATTTAGCATTCAACAATTCTTAATTAGAGCATTATACACATTGACCTAATTGAAGTGAGTAATTATATGTAAGTAGGATTTTTCAAATCCATAGTAATGATAATAATACATAGTAAAAGAAATACAATTTTGAGGTTATTTCCGTGTAAGATCTTTGATTCATGTCTGGCAATATAACAATACATTACAAACTATTATGAAAATACTTTCTGGAAGTGTAAGTTTCACGTGCATCCTCAGAAATTTGAGTTGTCACAATTACATTTGCGATTGAAACATAGGACTTGCTTACAATGTTAAGAAGAACACAAGAAAAATGTTTTAAATTGATGGAAAAGCTACTGCAGTCTTGGTTTTCGTAGTCCCGCTTAAACTCCTAACCATATCAGTAGTAGCTTACTAGAATTTTCGTTTTTGAAGAGAGTTCAAATAACAGTTATTGTTTTTATATCGTAATGCAATTAATATGTTGCCGATTTGAAATGTAATGGAAATCAATCAGATCGCTGTCAGATCCACTGTACTGTAAATATAATTGAATATGTGGACTTTTTTTTTTCGTAAATAAGCCTAGTTCACATAGATTATCTTGTACTCCAGCATATTTTTTAAAGATCGCTTCTGTTTGTGTGGGCCTAAATTAGGAAGTTAAAGCATACAACGTTAAGCTAAGTACGGTGTGCCTGTAGGTAGGTCTATATCCTTTCTGCTTCAGAGCGATCACACTGTAGCAATAGGCCTACTGTTTTTTTTTTTTTTTTGCAATTAGGTATAAAACTGACATTCTATTACTCGTGTGGGGCAGCATATCGTAGCACTTTGTAAATTATTTCGGATAAACTAGAAAATGAAAGGGAATAATTCCACGGTAAAACTCTAATTTTACTCATTATTGTATTGTATTTTCCCTGGATCAAAAATAGAATAAAAATTAGTATTTTATGGGGACCGAATTCTTGATAAAATTTTTAAGTATACTTAACGTGTTTCACTGAAGCTGTTTCCTTTTATTTTCTAGGTTATCTGAGTGATTTTATAAAATGCTACGAAATGCTGTTCCTGTACTTGTCATTTACTCTCTTTGATGAGATGGATAATGACAAGTAACTTCACCCAGCTTTAATAAAATGGATTAGTGGCAAGGTTAGGTAGAATTTGATAAGGAGATAGATTTGTTGACAAATAAGCCTATTGTCAATGACCAAGTTAAGTAGAGTGTGTTAAGGAGTTAGTCTATGTCCAATCAATCAATCTTCTTAATGTATCCAGCTGTTTGCTGACAACATAAAGTCCGCTATAGTTCACTGTACTCTATTCAGTTGTTTTTTTTACGAGAAATGAGGGGTATTTTGATCGGTGTTCATTATAGATGAATGAGCAGATTATGTATTTATTTGTACTTATAGGAAAGTAGCCTACATAGACTAGATGCCCATCAAAGTACTTTCTTCACATAAATATAAATTAACAATTCAAGCTTATGTGTGTGTCTTTGAAAATTATTTAAAAAATGGTAATATTTTCAAATTTTGTTATTTTACGTCATAATTATCTACGACATCAAGGTTTATGCCTACTCCCCATTTAAAGGGTCTGAAAGCAGACATTTAAATGGCTGTGTAGGTGTGAGCATTTCTGTTTAAGGGGAGAATATAGTGAAAAATGTGGTCATTTTAGAAATTTTTGTTCATTTCTGTTGGCGATTAATTTTTCTTGCATTGCATGTCTGAATGTGTATGATCTGCTGCCAGTGACTTTTACATTTTCGGCGCCAGAATTAAATATTTCTATGACTGAAATTTAAAATTTAAATAATTATACTACGATTAAAACATTTACCATATACAGACAGACAACTCTCATGACAAAAACTGATATTTTGGTATCAGCTGCTGAGAATGTGTACTTTCATCATAATTTCGAAATCGATTTTTTGTAACTTTGAAAGGTATTAAACTTAGTTCAAAATTAACTTAAAGAATTTTGTAGTAATTTTTAAATTTTATTAATTACCGTACTAATTTGTATTATTTTCGTATAACTCAGATGATAACTTTTATTTGAACTTATGTGCACAAAGAGAACGTATCCAATGTTGTCAAAACTAAAATCTGGTAATCGTGATGGCCAAGTAGAAAGTCAGTGTTGTATAAATGTTGTATCGATTATCGATTATATTTATCGATATCTATGTTAAACGATATTGCATTGTTGGAAGATTGTTATCAGTAGGATTCATGAATTTACATAAAATGCAATGTCTGAAATTTACGTGGCTCATGTTTATTATTTAATAATACAAAAATCAGTTTCTTTACGTGGACAGATGTGACAATTTCTCCCCCACTCCCCACTCCACATACACACATGCTAAGTGGGTAAACACAACTAAAATGGTATTAAATTTATTTCAGATTGGTATTCATTATTGGAGAATTTTGTTGATGGACAGGAAAAATTAGTATATTAGAAAAAAGCTCAATGAGGTAAGCAGTGTTAAACAGTAACATAGTGCAATACTTTTGAAACAAGCTCCCGCTCATCAGTGACATGACATAAGTTAGGCCTGTAAGTTAAATGCTGAAACTATGGATCTTCCATCTTACAAGCAAACATTCTGATGGGGGCAGATAAAAAAGTTATTTTTTTTTTTATTTCACCATGTTTCAAAAGAAGTGCTTATACAAATTTTGGCCACTCAACTGCAATTACGAGGCTGTCCAAAAAGTGATTTTCCCTGGGGCCGTTCACAGAAAAAAACACAATTGCATGGCAAGATTTATTGAAAAAGATACAGCAATTGTCAACACATCTCCCACTGGAATTGAGACATTTGTCATACCACGGGATCAATTTTTGTATCTTTGTCTCGTAGAAGTCAGCTGCCTGGATCGGAACCAGCGTTTGACAGCCGTGTGCACCTCTCTGTCGATCCCATGGTAATATGACAAATGTATCAATTCTGGTGGGGAATATATTGAAAAATAGCTCTGTCTGTTCAAATAAATTTTTTCAATGAAATCATGTTTTCTTTCTGTTAACGGCCCCTGGCGAACTTACGGTATTTTTTACGACCCTCGTAATTGCGGTCGAGTTGCCAAAATTTATATAAGCACTTCTTTTAACATTATTAACATGGTGAAAGAAAAAAAATTAACATTTTTATCTGCCCCCATCAGAATGTTTGCTTGTTAGATATTGGCTGATATAGCATCGTTGATGACAGATGATTTAAATTGTTGTTGTATTAGTTTGCATAATTGATTTTAATTTGTATGTTTATAAAAGTTATAATATAATTTTTAACTTGTAATTCTAGGTTTTGTGTTGTTAACAAGCGAATATCGATATTTATAATAGTACTTTGTGTTGATAAATACTGCTTTTGCAAGTATTTGTCATGCTTCACAAAATATAGTGTAACTTAGACAATGAAATAAGAAAATTGCGAAGAAATGCATACTGTACTGAAGAAATATTAACACAAATAAGTTGTCAACAATTGATGTCCGTTATTTCCTTGCTATACCATGTGCAATCTTGAAGGTTACTTGCAATGCAAATTCACTCGCATTATGGTCTTCATCCTGAATAGAATATAATTCTGTGGCCGAGAGGAAAAAGTCTTAAGTCAATTTTTTGTGAAAATAAGATTTTATAATATAAAAAGGAATAAAGTATTAAAATAAATATTTTTAAGTCCTTTATTCGATTCAAAAAGTACTTAGGACATTTGGTAACGCTCTATAAATCCAGTCAGGAGTCTTATTTGACTTTAACCGTTTTACCAAATTGTAGAGGATTGTTTCTGCTTTCAGAATATATAAAATTCTCCTTTTCATAAAAAAATGACTTAAGACCTTTTTCTTCCCGCCACAGAATTATATACAGGATGGAAGTGAAATAGCCTTGCAGATTTTTAGAGCGAATAGCTCATGTTGTATGTAACAAAAAACAATATCATATTGGTGGAAAGTTGGTTTTCTTTTTTTCCCCAGAAAAAATGTTTTCCCCAAATGTTTAACAATCTCTTATTCGGTAACTATTGCGAGTAGGATCATGATTTTTGTTCATATTGATAGGAAATCTAATAAAGAATCATTTATCCCTCTGGCATATTTCAATAGCATGGACGGTTTTCGTGTAAATTTAGTTTTAAAAATCCCTAAATTCAAGTCACTGCATGATTCGAACTGGTGGCAACATCGAGGCAGAGAATAGTCCACCTATCGAGACACACAGAGTTCGTTGATCTCTTACATCTGTATCACGAATAGTCTGTGTTAGTGACGATGTTGTCAGACTGCTGAAACTTTCAACTTAATTTTCTAATTAACCGTGTATTTAATCGCAAAACATAATATAGGTTTTCTATTCATTTATGAGTACCCTATCATTCTTTTAAATCTGCAAGGTTATTTCACTTCCACCCGGTATATACATAAATACATAGTGTCAGTGATTGTTCACACTAGTCATAATCCAGGAGATTACTGACTATTAAATATCTGTAATCACTAATGATACAAGTTGTTCTGGTTGGTGAGTTGGTATAGCGCTGGCCTTCTATGCCCAAGGTTGCGGGTTCGATTCCAGGCCAGGTCGATGGCATTTAAGTGTGCTTAAATGCGACAGGCTCATGTCAGTAGATTTACTGGCATGTAAAAGAACTCCTGCGGGACAAAATTCCGGCACATCCGGCGACACTGATATAACCTCTGCAGTTGCGAGCGTCGTTAAATAAAACATAACATTTTACAAGGTGTTTCGTAATTTTAGTTGAATATAATGATTGTTTATTCCTCATCATTTTGTGTCAACAGAAAGAATGATGATACTTTAAGTGAATCAGATTGGAAGATGGGAAATCATGTGAAGAAAAAGCGAAGCTCCAGTTCTGATGAAAATGAATTAGAACAACCTATGGTTCCTTTACACCAGATGATATCAGAAGAAGACGACGAGTTCTTAGGAGAAACATATACTCGTCTTACAAGAAAAGTAGGCCTATGTAACTTTGTATGTACCTGGCACGTTAGTGCTATAGAAAAATATAAGTAATACAGGAGAGTAAACCTAAGTGACTAAGGTTAAGGAGCTGCTTAATACTTAAGTGCAATAACATGGACACCATTTCTCATGGACTGTTTGCTTCATTGTTTCTTATGTTCACTTTAACACTTGATTAAAACTTAAAACTTTCTATAGTTAATTCAACTGAATTTAACACAAGTAAATAATTATACAAGATCACAGTATGTTAGTATTCAAAAAAAGTAATAAAGTTAATAAATATTCTTAAAAATATGTTGCACGTTGCCATCCTCTCCTTTAGTGAAAATAACTAAGTGTGTTAGCAGAAAAACAAAAGCATCTATGTTTATTTGTTGACAGGTTCGAACATGCTACTTCAATCATTTGAAGAAAATTCTGATTAGCAACTATGAAATATGCCAAGAAAGTGCTTGCGATTGGGCATGTAGTCAAGATGATGTCATAAAATGTGCAGTTTGGATGGAACAAAAGGCTTTGAGATCGTCCATGGTGGTTCTGTTATACCAGAGAGCAATGACGCGGATGGTATGTAAATATGTTTGTAAATCTACCTTGTTACTATGTGCAAAGGAGCATTCTGTTGCGACTGTAGTGATAGTGTTTCTGACTACAGAAAATGGATTTGAGGGAGGTGGGATATGATGGTAGAGACTGGATTAATCTTGCTCAGTATAGGGACCAATGGCGGGCTTATGTGAGGGCGGCAATGAACCTCCGGGTTCCTTAAAAGCCAGTAAGTAAGACAAGCAGACTCCTGTTCGGTTTTTGGTGACAGTTTGTGTAGACTGGGTGTATATTCCTATCTTGTGTTTGTATTATGTTGTCTTAAGCAATAGCATATTCATTCTTATCACTGGTGCAGAAACAAATGCGTAACACATTCACAAGAAATCAACTCCATAAGATTCCTGCACCAAATATTTCATATAGTACATATCTAAGTCATATGATTTGTTGCAATGTACAATGAGATATTTTATAAATGTGTTGAAGTGAATAATCTTCTCCTTTCTTAGAAAAAAATGTTTATATAAAGAAAAACTTCTCTCAATGTCATATGAAGTAATTGGTGCGAATTTAAAATGTTGCACATTGTGATTCAATGTAGTTTTTTCCTTCCCCTCCAAAACAATAGGATTTTTCTCTAGGACGGTTTCTAATATGCTGCACTTTTTCTGAAATTGTTTCTGAAGATGTTCTGTTAATATTTTCGTATACCTCCTCTTCATGTTTCAGGACATTGGTATTAGAATATTTGTTGATTCCAGACGACTTCATTACATTTATTAAAGTAAAAGATTTATTAAATCTACATACTTAGACTTCAACAAACAAAATTTGATAACACAATCTCAAGGGAAAAAATGGAACTCTCTGCGTCAAAATCCACAGTTAATTCCCGATTTACCACGAAAATCGTCTGTAGCTGCATTTAGATTGGCAACAGGCCATGATTGTTTGGCCAAACACCTGCATAGAATTGGAATATATCAGTCCCCTAACTGCCCATTGTGCAACTCAAACCAAGAAATGGATTCGGAACACCTCAAAATCTGTGCTTCAGTGGCTGGTCATGATAATATCTTTGAAAAATATTGGAGTGCAAGAGGTCAAATGACTTTGTCACACGCCTGGCATTAGAAAACAACAACAACATTATAAAGTAATATTTGTATAGAGCTGTTGGACTTGGGAGATCTCGATTTTTGTATTTTTAATAAAGTTTCTGAAATGAAGATTTTCATCTTCAGAAAATGAAATATTAGCAGATATCCATCATTTCACATATGGTAATTCTTAAAAAAAAAATCAGATTGTGTAGCTGACAATGCTTTTTCGCCCTCTTTACTTGCTCGTAAATTAACATTTCTCATTATATATTTGCAACATATTTGCAACCAAGACCTCTTCAAGTGATATCTCTGTCCAATGCTTTTGCTTCAGTAAAGTCTCATTTTACAAACCTATGGATCAACAATTGGCTCTCTTCTGACAAAGGAAAAATTTTAGTCTGTACAAAAGAAACCAAATGACCTGGAAATGTACAAAAACTTCCCAGACATGTTCAAACATTTTTAACAAGAGCCAGAACAGGTCACATTGTCACTCAATTGTACCTACACCGATTTCACATTTCTGATAATCCTACTTATCTGTGGTGTAATAATCATGATGAAGATCTGGAACACATTCTTATATACTGTCCATCCATAAATCACAAAAGAAGTAAATTAAAATCATCAGTACCAGTTGCAGAAGACACAGCCCTGCAGTATATATTGAGTACACCCCACCTCTGGCTACTAGCAACAGGCATCTATAATGAACACCGATCAAAACACCCCTCATTTCTCGTGAAAAAGAACTGAATAGACTATAGTGGACTTTATATTGTCAGCAAACAGCTGGATACATTAAGAAAATTGATTATGTTTTATAGAATTACAATATTGTTTTAGTTTCTTGACGTTTTAATCCCTGAAATTCTGTTTTACACAACTTACTTTTTTTTTTTTTTTCATTTTACTGCGGAATGTTGACTTTCAAATTCCTTTATGAACACATTCAATTTGGATGCCACAATTATGACACTGTTGTTCACAGTAACCGTAATCCACAAAATTATTGAGTCTACCACGTACATACAATGTTTATATGTTTATTTCCCTATCTTATAAGTATTGCATATCAGAATAGTCCTTCTTATGAAACTTTTTTTCTTTTGCAGTAAAACTGTGGAAGATCTGATCAAGTGTAGTGTCTGATTACATTCTTTTGTTTAGGCTGCTGACATCAAGAAGCATACTGAACAGTTAAAGCTGTATACGAAATTGAAAGACTACGTCACCAGCGACTTTGGGAGTTCAAATAAAACAACACAAACGAGTGAATGTATCAACTATGTTGATAAAACAACTCAGACTGAGACAGTTAACAATGTTTCTGAAATTCCTCTTCCTGAGGAATCATTTAATCTTCGGAACCAAACAAGAACAGAAAATCTGTCATCCTCTATAGAGGTTCAGTGTTTTCAACCAGTAACAATAAAGAAAGAGATTGACACTTCGGATATTCAAGGTGTGCCAATACCTGTATACGTATCAGGAATGAGTTCAGTAATTAGAAGTCAAAATAATCAGTATTTACCATCAATTAATGGTATAGAACCATTATTTTGTGAAGTAAGTCACGAGTGTGTGCCAAATATTAACATAAATAATTTGCACCAGTGTCCTGTCAGTTGTGATATTCCGGATGTAACTAGTCAAAGTGGAGGTGTGACTGAGACACTTTCACCGCAGCAAAATTTACAAGAAGAAGAACCATTTGAGTGGTCTATTATCGATGAACAAACCAAATTAAATACGCAAAATGCCGTATCAAAAAGAAAAGGAGTATTTGTGAGAAAATTAAGTGATATGCAGAAGAATAAAAATTTGTCAAATGGGACAGCATGTGAGGATAATTCAAGTGACGTCGACTCAGAAGAATATCCACGCATGAGCATTGATGAAAGAATCTCTGCAGTACTAAACAGCAATCCTGTGCCGGTTGAAGAACAATCGCAGTTTGCTGAAGCTATCTGTGAAGTTCCCAAGGAATACAGTGTATGGACCATTGAGAAACAGCTTCAGCAAGAACTACTACATGAAAAAATATTACAGACTTGTGTAGATGTGCGCAAACGAGGACGAATGAGACTTAGGTTCCTAGAATTATTTGGTAGTGACAGTGAAGACTCTTTCAGTGTGGATGAACCTGTGTCATTGTATAAAGACAAAATTGCTCGATGGGTGGTTGAAAGTCTGATGCCCTATTACAGAGAAGGTAGAATATTATCACGTTCTCTCTTCAAGTTCCTTGCGAGGCATATTGCAGATAAACTTCTTGTAAGGAAACATAAGCCAGGTATGTACTTACAGACATATGTTAGAAATTAGGTCCCCTTGGTTATTGAGAAGTTACATTTTTTTCATAAGCTTAAACAGTCACGGCTCGTGATTTTAAAACTGAGGAAGGCTCTGGACTGAAATGGCAAAATTTTAGGGCCTCATATTGGAGTGTAGGCTTTCACGGCCGGCGTCAATAGTAGAAAAGTTTTCCGGGCTATGAGGCCGTGGTCTGTTGGTTGTGAGACCAAACGTTTCGTTCACTGCTGCGGTGAACATCTTCAGTGGTGTGTATTGCTGGTGCGGCTGGTTCTACTGCGTGTGCCGATTACAGTCTGCGCTGGCTGCATCGTTGTATATATAGTGCGGGAGGGGGCTTGCTGTTGTCGCCTCGGTCCGCTCGAATGTGCTTCGTGGGCGGGTTTGCTGTTTTCCACGCGCTCCGCATCAGAGGTTGTGTTGTTTAATTGTGCTACTGCGGCGGGTTTGATGTTGGTTTTCCTTAATGCCGGATACCAGGCCTTGTTAACCTTGAGGCCTTCTTCTTTTCGATTGAAATATATAAACATAAGAACAATTTCAATCGAAAAGAAGAAGGCCTCAAGGTTAACAAGGCCTGGTATCCGGCATTAAGGAAAACCAACATCAAACCCGCCCGCCAGAGTAGCACAATTAAACAACACAACCTAGGACGCGGAGCGCGTGGAAAACAGCAAACCCGCCTGCAAGCACATTCGAGCGTGGACCGAGGCGACAACAGCAAGCCCCCTCCCGCACTATATATACAACGATGCAGCCAGCGCAGACTGTAATCGGCACACGCAGTAGAACCAGCCGCACCAGCAATACACACCACTGAAGATGTTCACCGCAGCAGTGAACGAAACGTTTGGTCTCACAACCAACAGACCACGGCCTCATAGCCCGGAAAACTTTTCTACTATTTTAGGGCCTCAAGCATGAGTGTTTATTCATTTTTTATTTGTTTATTCGTGTATTTCCGTAACTGGGAATTTTTAAAAATAAGTTACAATATATATAACGAGCACTTGACTTACCTTAATTCATTTGCTTGTAATCCCAGTCTCGGTCCAATGGCTGTCATTAGAATTTGTGACAGTGGCGGTTCCTTGGGGGAGGGAAGGGAGGAACGTCCTCCTCACATTTTTCTTCTTTTGAAAGTAAATACCAAATAAAATATGTGCCTTGAAATTCGAGGAAGATTCGATAATTTTTAAGTTCGCAGCTATAAGAAAAATTCGGTTGATCGAGTTTTAAACAACGCGCGCTCATGTGCTGTAGAAAACTGTGAGAAAGATGCGAGATTGTCTGTATGGAGGAAAGGCACTCCATTCCTCCTCTACTGCAGTTAACACACATAGACAACAGCGCACTAGCGGCCAGAGAAAGAAGCAGAGTTTTAAAGCAAGTAAATGAACGGATAGAGAGGAGATCCTCCTCTGAATCAGTGCATGGGCGGGAAATAGAAACCGACTGGTCGTGCAGCAAGCTCGCTACCGCTGCCATCTAACGATGGTACATTCAACCAGACTATAACACATCTAGGAGGAGGCACAATAAAAACAGTTTTAACGCAAAGCTATGAAAGACACCATATAAACTTTTTTAAAATTATAAATCAAAAATATTATTCATTGCACTTTATATAGGCTACTATTCATGGTTTGAAACTTTCGTGGATATTTGAAAGTTAAAGTCAGGTTTATGTAAAACAAAGAGGAAGTAGTTCTACGTAGTTGGCCCCTGAAATTCACTTCTATTCATTGTTTACTAGACAGGGCAACAGCCAAGTTGTCAGTTTTGTACAAATATATTTGAACTGAAAGTAGGTACTCCAAACTACATCATTTTTAACATAAAAAATTAATTGGCCACCGGGAGCTTTGAACAATAATGATAGTATGACTTTACAAGAACTGACATTCTTCAAAAGCATGTGATACTGAACTTGTAAAATGTACATGTGGCAACACAGACCACGTGGGTGGGTGCAGTGTTCTCGCTTTCCTCAGATCATTTCCCATTCCCATTTCCGTAAAACGGTTCCGGTTATGAGTTAGTAGCTAGTCTCTTCCAACACGTGTGATGCTGTAGTGTGCTCGAAAAATGCTACGAGGTTGTGAATTTCCTTGTAATTGTTAATTTGCGCAATTATTCAACAATGAATGGAAGTTGAAACATAATTTATTTTGGACAATTTAGGAAACTCAGTTTACAAGAACAGATTATTGCTATACAGAAGGGAAGGCCAACCCCAACACTACCTGGTCTCACATGTATGCATGTAGGCTAATTTGTAGTATGTTTCATTCAAGAAGGTGTCATTTCGTGCTGTTAACTTCTTTCCTCTTCTTAAGAAATATGCAGGAGCCGCCACTGATTTGTGACAAGGCACGTGAAGCAAAAGAATGCATTTTTCGTTTCACATCCACACACCCACTCAGCTGCATTATACAATGCTCTGTTAAAATTACGAGTATAACCCCCTCATGATTTGCACTGTTTTTTGTTCTTGAACAATTTAAGATCAGGACGAGGTGCGCCAAGTTTTTTCACTTTTAATCTAGTTTCATGGTCCAAACTTTTTCCCCTATATATTACATACACAATTCATTGTTCTCAAATAAACACTCGCAAACAGCTGTCACAATAACAAGTTCAAAACCGCATACAATACCGATACTCGTATTATGAAGAACAAGCCAAACCTAATTTGCGTGTTAGAATTTCCGTTGTGTTGTTTTCTCGTCCCTGACGGAGGTTTGAAAAACTTTCACTTTATGGGATACCGATTGTCAACGAATAACTAAATGACTCCATCTTATCATCGCAATATTATTCTACAATGCCAATTAGGCCTATGACCTACTGTAAAATGAATGAGAGAACAGACACGTAACCTCAAGAATGGAGAGTCAGACATTGTTTCTTCTCTAGGAGGGTTTTTTAAAACTCAGAGCTAAAAAATGTTGGCAATGACTCAAGGCGTAAGATCTCTATGCCTTAGCTGTACGCTTATTAGTCAGACTCCACTAGGAAACCAACCCCTCCTGTTTCCATTGTGCAGAAGGGAAAGTAAAGGTTGAGCCTCTGTTATTGCTATATAACCTATCTCAAAAACATCTGTCGGTACCAACAGTTCCAAATATATTGACTGTTATTAACGAATGAGCTGAGTAAAAATTTGATGTTTCTCCTCTATTGAGTCGACCTCGGTAGCGTAGTCGGTATAGTGCTGACCTTCTATATTGCTCGACGTTGCGGGTTCGATCCCAGCTCAGATCAATGGCATTTAAGTGTGTTTAAATGCGACAGGCTCATGTCAGTAGATTTATTGGCATGTAAAGAACTCCTGCGGGACAAAATTCTGACACACCGGCAACACTGATATAACTTCGGCAGTTGGGAGCATCGTTAAATAAACCACATTTAAATCCTCTATTGAAAATCTTTATTCTACTATAAAACACAAATGTCATGATTTTTGTAGGAGATTTTTATAGGGGCTGCTCTGCCTAAGAGCCTTTAACTACAAGCCACTACTGAGCTTAACCCTAGATTACTAATCATTTGTCTGACAGATTACTCAGGTAGGCAGCATTGCTAATTTAAGGTATTAAGGAATTTTTTATCCACCTTATAGGATCGTCAGAAATAGGATCACTATCATCTTTTGCCCTAAGTCATCGGGATAAAATGAAATAGGCCTAATTGAATCTGCGTCATTATTACCGATACTAATATCTGAAACGCCTGGGTGAGATGAACCACACGCCCCACTATTTTCTATACTGTTCGTCACATCATGATGTTCAGATTTATGCAGGCCTGACACTTCTCCACAAAACATTAGCTGATGTAAGGTAGCCCATGGAGCTAAAAACTGTATCTTTCCTTTATAATTACAAATTTATAGCATGAAATCTTGATTACGTTTTATAATACCCATTTTTACTCTATTTTTCTAGATGAAGCAGATGTGGATCATAGTGTAATGGAGTTCTTCAGTCATCATGACGTGATAAAAAGCGAAGCTGATGTACATATATATTAAGTCTATGTAAAAGAGTACCACATTAGTAATAACAATGTGTTGAAACTCATTTTAAGCATGTTTGTGTACCTACCTAATAACTTTAAGAGTTAATGAATGTATACAGAAAGTCATTGTTACCAAGGGCAGATTGGCCTCATGATACTTAATTTCTTAATAATTATTATTTCACCTGTGACAATATAAGATTCAAATACATTTGTAATTAATATGAGTATTTATTACAATTACAAAAAGACATTAAAAGTGTTTTGCTTTCTTCTGTATATTGAGGTGAAAATATACATATTTAGTTTGCAAAATATAGTAATAGGGAAAAAACAGTTTGTGATTAGTTTTTACAAGTGCCTTTGTAAATAATGTTAGGAGAATATTCAAATAGCATCTGTGTTTAAATAGTCTTATTGATAATGAAATGAGGATTCTTTGTACAAAACAGGTAATATAATATAGTCCGTAAAGAGATGTGTATGCTTCCTGTCCCAAGGCAATTACCTGTGAGATCAATCTTTTATAAAGATATGCTGTAATGTGTAATAATAAATATAATTGTGCTGAAGATTGTGTTTTTATCAAGTCATCCTTCGTAGTTGAATGTGAAAAAAGTCCTCAGAATGGCTTACTTTGGAAGTGGAACTTGGAGCTTCGTGTGAAATTTGTTATTTTTATCTCCATTTATAAAATTCTGATAGATGGCATATACAGAGGCAATCTAAAATATAATTTTAATATGTATATGCGGAACATTAACCTTTCTTTTTTGTCACTCTATTATACATTTTAATCATAATCACCTTTAATCACTGTGTCCTCACATGCAGGCCGCTCGGGTAGGCCTGTTGCACCACCCAGGATGGAATGGTGTGCATGTCCTAAGCCAGCGTTTCTCAAACTTTTTTGAAGTGGGGACCACTTTTTTAAGTCAGAACAGTTCCGCGGACCACCTTACTCTTGTTCCCTTCGAAAGCAAATTTATCATTTTAGTAGGCCTATATTTTAATATCAGTATACTTATATTTTAAAATAGAATTAATTTTATATTAGTATTAACTAATTAAGCTAATGTTAATAGAAGAAAATTCATTTTTGTTTCTTTAATAATTCAAGGCAGTGGTTGCCAAACATTACGAAATTGTGACGTAATAGAAATGCAACCCGCACACCACTATGACAGGGAGAGGGGTGGAGTGGGTATCTCCTCAGGTAATGCAGCGAATAACAGTGCAGAGATGGATTGTGACCAAAAAACAAAAGCACTATAATATTCTTCTACTTATTAACTACATACACTTTTTTCCATGTTATCTTTTATCCTTCTATTCATTCTTTTTGTATTATTAATAAAATAAAATATATTTTCTTATTTACCATAAAAAGAACGTGTACTTCACATCAGCAGATATTTGAAATTAGAAAAACGTACCAGGCTAGTCACGAAGTTGTAAATTACACTACACACTTCAAAAAAACGTTGAAGTATTTTACCCTGATCAAGACATAGAAGCCGATAATTTTTAAATGTTTGTTTATTAATGAAATGTTCAAATTACACTACATACATCGGAAAAAAAAAAAAAAACTTCGAATTATTTTATCCCGATTAAGACATAGAAGCCGTTACTTTTTATTGTTCGTTTATTAATGAAGTATTCAATTTACAGGTAAGGACGTGCTAGTCTTTATATCCAGAATAATAATAATGACAACGTACATTGTTCTTTTGTACTTCATTTAAAATGTTATTTATGCCCAAGGTTGCGGGTTCGATCCCGGGCCAGGTCGATGGCATTTAAGTGTGCTTAAATAAGACAGGCTCATGTCAGTAGATTTACTGGCATGTAAAAGAACTCCTGCGGGACAAAATTCCGGCGATGCTGATATAACCTCTGCAGGTGCGAGCGTAGTTAAATAAAACATAACATTTTTTTAAATTTTACAACAAATTAAGTATCTCGTATTTTTGCCATCTGCACAAAAGAAATACTTTTGCTCCCATGCTCCTTAAAATTAAGTTTTTACATATCTGTTTTCTGTTTTGGAAAAGAATCGAAACATAATATTATCCTACACACTTGTAACATTACATGTGGACGTCCGCTGCTGATAAATATCTTGTCTTATATTGAAGTGAAGGCTGTAAACATAGGGTGGGGATATGATGTCATGGTTACGCTTGAGTGGAGACAGGGGCATGTGTCGCGACACAGCTTTTGGCGATCACTGATTCAAGGTATTAGAGTTTGGATAATCTTTAACTTATTAACTAAAAAAAAATAAATAAATTTTGGTACTCACATTAATGAGATGGATGAGTCTGCCGATTCTTGCACAGTTATTCTATATTTGGACGTATGCTGGTAAGCTTAAGTCGGAGATCGTCACATACATTGAGTTGATTTCTGTAGCCTACTTTGTTTTTATTAGAGTTAGTGATACGTAGAAGCAAACTGAATTATAATCTCTAAAACACCATTGTACAGTTCACTATATTCTCTTTTCACTTGTGATGGTCCAGAAATTAACCATACCTTCCGCTTGGAATTTCATTTTAAGTCCAGTCTCATTCGAGAGTTCAATTAACCGTCCTCTTTCACTCAATGAAAGTTGGTTAGTTTCAATATCGCGATGAAAGTGATCACGAACTCATGAAAATTCGTCATATTTACTTGGAAAATAAGTTTCAAATTGTGACCTCAGAGTTGTATTATTGGTGTACGAGATACAGTACGTGACCATTTCAATGTGCAGACTGGGTGTCGACAAAACTATTAAGAAAGTCATCAACACATGAAAAGGTTTGGTCCTCTGTTACGAATTTGGGTGGTCCCTGGCTGGGTTACAGGTGCGGCACCAGATGTGCAGAGAACAGATGGAGACAAACACCACATCCATAGTGGTTTAAATCCCTCTTTTGTTGTTGAGAGTAAAGTGGGAAGTCAGTAGACGGATAGGGTAATAAATTTCATAAAATGTTAGTACTGGAGAAAAAATGAAAGGCAATTGACATGTGTCATATCCAAACTCTGAGATTTTCAGCTATAGAGTGATACGCAATTTGTTTGAATTTCATTTTTTCTTCTGCCTTTTTTTGAAGTGGTAGACTACAATCTCTACTTGAGATTATCGACCTAATCACGACTACAGTTGTTATGTGTAAACTCTTTCCTCTATGGCAGTGTTTCTCAAACTTTTTCCACCACGAAACTCCTTTTAATCTAAAGTGTAACTGCGGAATCCTTGTAATATTTTATTAGTATTTAATAATTAACAGACAAGTGGGCTGATAAGGGTAGATCAAGGGCCCCCAAAAGATGAAATTTCCGATTTGTCACTAATAACACTTTGTAACCCAATATTGTTCGAAGCAAATGCTGGCAATGTTAAATAATAATGCTGATTATCATATTTAATTCTCCATTTACACGCTAAACAAAGTAAAGAAATATAAGGCAATATAAATATGACTTTGCAAACTATAACATGAACATTTTCGGTTCATGCACAGTATTAAGAGAAGGCATGGAATAATATTAAGGGAAGAGTTTAATTTACATATAATAATAATAATAATAATAATAATAAATAAAGTAATTAATGAGTTAATTGGGTTGGAATTGTTCTGGATAAAGTTTCAGTTACATTTTTTATACTTAAGGTGAGTGGCAGAAGGGTGGGGCATGGGTTATCTTAGAGTGGACTTTAGCCCACCAGAACCCTCTTGCTGGCACCACTACATATACAATTAGAGGTGCTGAAAGTAGAAATAATTACTGCATTACTAGTTACGATATGCTCTTGCAATTATAACTCATCCTGCACAGTGAGAAGCGTGTGGTAGAGGTGACGTCAGCAGTACAGTCGCTAATAATGTATAATTCGTCTCCTAGATGTCGCAGAAAGTCACGGCTTTTTCATTGCTTGTACGAAAGTATAATCTCATATGATAATCTCAACACATGATTTTTGGTTGGAGTGGGCCTTTAAGTAAACAAATGGGAAACCTTAAGAAATCGTAAGCAGTTGCTCATAATAATGATCAGTGGATTAGTTTCATTTCATTATACCAAAATAATCTTGAGCAGCGGCTCAGTGACCAAGGCCATTTGAGAAGTTGCTAGTGATGAGGTTCACGAAATTGGCTTTTATTTTTACGAAGTCGAGTAGCTGCTTAGAATTAGCGAGTTTTGAGCCATTGCTTACTTTTATGTATTTTTGGCATTTAGCACCTTCAGAATGTTAGGTCTTCAATAATCAGACGAATTTCATATCCCTTGTCTGTTTCATATCTCTATACTTACTTACTTACTTACAAATGGCTTTTAAGGTCCCTATCCTGTGCAAGATTAATCCAGTCTCTATCATCATACCCCACCTCCCTCAAATCCATTTTAATATTATCCTCCCATCTACGTCTCGGCCTCCCTAAATGTCTTTTTCCCTCCGGTCTCCCAACTAACACTCTATATGCATTTCTGGATTCGCCCATACGTGCTACATGCCCTGCCCATCTCAAACGTCTGGATTTAATGTTCCTAATTATGTCAGGTGAAGAATATAATGCGTGCAGTTCTGTGTTGTGTAACTTTCTCCATTCTCCTGTAACTTCATCCCGCTTAGCCCCAAATATTTTCCTAAGCACCTTATTCTCAAACACCCTGAACCTATGTTCCTCTCTCAGAGTGAGAGTCCAAGTTTCACAACCATACAGAAGAACCGGTAATATAACTGTTTTATAAATTCTAACTTTCAGATTTTTGGACAGCAGACTGGATGATAAGAGCTTCTCAACCGAATTTCCCATATTTATTCTGTGTTTAATTTCCTCCAGAGTGTCATTTATATTTGTTACTGTTGCTCCAAGATATTTGAATTTTTCCACCTCTTCGAAGGATAAATCTCCAATTTTTATATTTCCATTTCGTACAACATTCTGGTCACGAGACATAATCATATCTCTATATGTATCAAAATTGCCCATGTTGCAGAAAGAAAGCCACAGCAATGGAGTAGGGCGCTAGCAAGGCAACATGTGCTGAAATGAAATGACTGGCAGCCCTGCTGGCATCAGAATGTGAGATATCTGATCTAACTTCATGTATTTTGATGGCAGCACAGCCAGGCATGCAGCTGTTTCCGTGACAGGATTGGCAGTGATGCCAAGTGTGAGATGCACCAATAGTTTTTCTGTTTTATTACTGGAAGCCAGCAGAACTGTTGGGACATCCTAGTCTGATATGGGCCTAAGGGAGGTACCATGCAGGACCCCGGTTGTGGCTGCACATGAATTCCTACGAAACAAATTAGTAAGAATTTGTGCTAAGCAATAACATAATAAAATTATTGTTTTATTGTGTGGATTTTTCCATGTAATTTGACGAAAGATGTGTAAGAAAAGTTTACACGACAATTTAAAAAATTGCTTAATTTTCAAGAAATAAATTTTAAAATATCAATTAAAAAATAGGGTGTGGGAGGTAGTTGCTCCCCTCTTGCCACCCGTAACTGCTGTCACTAAGTAAAACTGTGTATTATACAAATCTGGCTTTCAGGTAGTAGCTCCCTGTAAAGCAGGTTTGAATAATTTCAAGGAAAAATTGTTCCGGGCAGAGTATCGATCCCGGGACCATTCGCTTAGTGCGCGAACGCTCTACCAACTGAGCTATCCCAGGAACTATACACGACACCGTCACAATTTTTCCTTTTATATCCACACAGCTCACATGAGCTGACAAGATGCCAGAACTCAACTGTGAGTGCACACAAATACTGTGCGACTTTAAATTGTGGCTTTCTGTTAACGTACCTCCAGTAATGTTACAATTTAAAGTCACACAGTATTTGTGTGCACTCACAGTTAAGTTCTGGCGTCTTGTCAGCTCATGTGAGTTGTGTGGATATAGAAGGAAAAATTGTGACGGTGTCGTGTATAGTTCCTGGGGTAGCTCAGTCGGTAGAGCATTTGCGCGCTAAGCGAAGGGTCCCGGGATCGATACCCGGCCCCGGAACAATTTTTCTTTGAAATTATTCAAAACTGTGTATTTTTATCGGGTCTTTATCAATTTGTTTTTAAACAGCAATTTTTTTAGTACATAGTGAATACAGCTTTCTTTTCTTTGTATTTGTACTAGAAATAACAGCACATAATCAAATTACTTAAGTTTTATTAGGACCTTAATTTTTTTTTAGATTATTAATGAATACTATCACAAGTAAATTGTTAATTATCATGTAAAACTATATACTTCTCTTAAATTAAATAACCTACATAATGAATTTAGAATAAAACAACAATAAAAATAAAATAAATAAGATAAAAATGCCTATACAGTGACTAATTAGCGTTTACTGCCCAGTTAACCATCTATTTTCTAAAAAATGTTCGTATATTTTGGTTGTGTTGTTTAATTTTTAGAGCCTATCATTCTGAACACTAATGATGACACACCATATTCACAGTCTACAACTTTTTAAGTGTAAAATAACAGAAACTTGATTGTTACAACTTCCTCAATCACAAGCCACTTTATAATACAATTTAAACGTTTATAATAATAAAAAATGTAATTAACAGGCATGGAAAAATTAAAAAACAAAACATAGCTGTTCATCAAGTAACTACATGAAACATAAGTAATGCAACAGTAAATAAAACTACCGGTACTGTAAATAATAGGAAAGAGGTCAATAAGAATATGCCCATATAATATGTTTTTACACATTAGTGTAACAGTATAATGGTGAATATATTAATGCAGTGGATGCCATCTTCCTATTATTATTGAGTGAGGAGAAACATTATGAACTAAGCTGGCACACAATTTCTCAAGAAAGTTTTACTAACAAAATGTTTCTTCCTTCTTTCTTGCCTCAATTTAAGAACCTTCCAATCTAAATGTCCTGCAATTTGAGACATCCTGCAATTGTTTATTCAACTGTCCAAAGACAGATCTGAACCTCAAAAGTGATACCAACATGGCACCACTTATGAGGCAACTAAGCCAGGAGATAATGGGTTAGGGTGGCCAGTTCCTTTCCCCCCTCCATTGCATACATCGCCGATTAGCTACATATTACACTAATCAGACTTCAGATGCATACAAACAATTGTTCTTCCTCTGACACATATCAAGTGAGATCTGCCTGATAATAGATGTACTCATATCAGCCAGAACTTCAATCAGAGGTAACATCCTGCAATAATGTATAAAATTATATTATGGTTTAAAATTAAATTATAACCAAAAGTAATGATTATAACAGTGATTGAGTTCATGTTGTAACTCAATATACAGAGACAACTACAAGAGAGAGATCAAGCTGAATTACACATATAAAAAATTTCAAACATATACACATACAAAAGAGTCACATCATGTTACAATGTCAATAGAACTTTAGTAGCCTATATACAATACATCCTGGTTTTAAATTATAAAATTTTTATACACTGTATGATATTTATAAAATCATTTGTGGCAGTAAAAACTTGCATTTCCAGCAGAGAATGTTGCACATATCATTTATATACAAACTAGTGTGAATGCTTAAAAAAACTTTTCTTTTACAACAGAAATACAGGGTGGCACATGAAATGTCATACAAATTAATTGTCACATAAAAATTTTAATATTGTTGTTTCGATGTTTCTAACTGCGCTAGTGGATGCCAAAATTCATGGAAAATCCGATAGGTATCATGACAGTTTGGATGTAACCATAGCTATGTGCACAAACATCAATTTGTGAAATGGCGGACAACGGACGATTGACTGTTGAACATAAGGTGAAAGTTATTCTGTGTTGTGAGTAAACAAAACGTTCGATTATGGGCTAGGGAACCTCCTCGCATGCAGCATGAAAAAGAAATGTTTGGGGCAAAAGTTTCTGTATGGGCCGCAATTTCGATTCACGGAATCATCGGTCCAATTTTTTTTCGATGAAACTGTCAACCAAGTTCGATACAAAACCATGTTGGAAAGCAGCTTTATCCCCCATCTCATGGCAAGTTCGATACAAAACCATGTTGGAAAGCAGTTTTATCCCCCATCTCATGGCAGTGGTTCATGCAGGATGGAGCCCATCCACACACTGCAAACACCGTTCTGGATTACCTGCACGAGATGTTTGATCTTCGTGTGATGTCACATCGACACGGGTGAGGCAAAATGTGGCCGCCTCATAGGCCGGACATTAATCCATGCGATTTCTTTTTATGGGGATTCCTAAAAGAGAAAGTGTACCAAAGGAAGCCAGAAAATGTGGTGCAGCTCAGAGCCCTTCTAGTGGAGTAGTGCCGTGCGCTATCTGGAGACTTGTGTCGAAAAGTGGTGACGAATGTAAGGGTTCGATTGCAAGAGGTTGTGAGGCAAAACGGCGCTCATATGAAACATGTTCTGCATTAGAGATAAAATTCCAAATCCTAATTAATTCTGTATAATTTTGTAAAGCTTTAATACAAATCAATAGGTGTTACATGTAAAATAAATGGTATGACATTTCGTGTGCTACCCTGTATATTAAATAAAATGTGAAACAAAACGAATTTTCCATGGAATTAAGTGTATCTTTCAATGTAGCCTGAAGTTGCCTTTAATGCTTAAAAAAATACTTTATATATCTATACATTACACCATATTGGGATTGCCAGGAGAATTCTCCATATTATTCCAACAATCAGTGCCACATGTGACTATTGGGAACCAAACTGTCAATCCTTATGCCTAAGATACACTTATCTAAACAAAGCTGCATTCTACATAAATATTAAATGTTGAAATTATCGTAAGAGAAAATAGTTCTAATTCCTTTCGTTTTTTAGGAAGAAGACAATAATGAAGTGGGAAAGGTATGTTTGGTGGTTCATTGTGGTAACATAAATAAACTGTAATGGAATATGCATGTCAATTTCTACAATCCTCTCTTCCACACTTCTACAGGAGCTGTCAGAACCATTCTTTAGCAGCCTAAATATAAGTGAATATACAGATAATTACATAATGTCATCAATGTTTACTGCACTTACTGCCAATACGTATCCAAAAAATATATACCATGAGAAGGGAAGTTTTACTTTCTTATTAGTAAGGAGCGAATTTCTATGTAATTAAATATTATTTTTGCGTGTGATAAAACACAATTAACAAAGTTAAAAATTCCGAACATGAAGTTTCAAGTTTAAAACCCGAATTTTATTTCACATAAAAACACATATTTTCACAAAAAAAAATTATGTAAATACATATTTTCAGGAAATCTATTATAAACACATAAATCTTGAAGTTTTTTTTTTACTTAAATAATTTTTTACAAGAACTTTTAAACATTTTAAAATTAAATCAATTATGTCACTCAGAAGTATGTTATCTTTTTAAGAATTCTTGGTTGCTTCGTGTTTCTAAGCGCTGTGTGGTGTATCCGTTATCCATTTTTGTAATAGTATCGCTTCAAGTTCTGAGAACTGCTAGGCAGCATATCAGTGTTATTATTAGCGAATAAATTAACATGGACAAGATGGAGAGATCTTGCAACACATAATTAGGAATGTTTATTGTTGCTGAAGATGATTTCATTCCATGCTTTGTTTGTGAAACACAACAGATAAGAGCTCGGGTATGAACATTATTTAATTTAAACAAATCTCTCTTCTCACGCTCATGTCCATCAAGTAAGGCAATACATCTTGTTGTGATTCCCTGTTATCGGGCTTGGTCAATCGATATCCTTCAAGATATACTGAAAGATGGTTGTTTAAAAAACGATTTGACTTTCCTATTAGCAAATCTAAGCTTTTTGTGTGACACCATAAAAAAAACTCGAAGCATCCAAAAACCTGTTGTCTGAAACAGGAAGGTGCGTGCCGTGAAAATTAAACTAGACTCACTACCAGGTTCAGAAGTACAAGTACTAGGCTAAGGGCCAATTCCAGAATGTGTTTGGGAAAAACAGTGGATATAAAAAAATGTGTAAAGTTGCTCAAGTATTGGAGGGTGTGCCTGTAGGTGAAATTGACGGTGTATCTGTTTGTGACATTTCTCTCTTTAAATATGCACGTCTGACGTCCTGTGATGTGGAAAGATCGTTTTCACAGTATAAGTCATTGTTCAGAGATAATCGGCATGCATTTGTGATGGAGAATTTGGAGATGACCTTTGTTGTTCACTGCAATTCTGGGCCAACTACTAGCACTCAAGTGTGGTTGGTGAGTACCTAGTAACATTTTTTTTTTCCAAGCTAAGTAAGGTATTTTTGTCATATTTAAAAAAATTTCTTTTTTTTTTTATTTTTAGCAAATACTTCTGTACTTTTTAGCACATAAAAAATAAATATATTTAAATTTCTTAGCACATAAAAATCCGCTTCCTACTTATTAGATTGATTTTTTTTCGCCTAATCATTTGGTGCTTTAAACTCAGATAATGTAGGATTTTACAGTTCAGAAGGATGAAAATAATTCTACATCCAAATTAAATATTAATCCAGTAGTGAGTTCGCAAAACACTTCGTCTGTAGTAACTCAAATCTCAAACTCAGAAAACAAATTTAAATCTTAATTCTGTATTGTACTAGGATTTCATGATTTTTATTTTAAAGTTCTAAATTTGTCACGGGAAATTTGCATAAAGGCATATCAAAATTATTAAATTAAATTTTAATTTAGAACTTGGAAACTGTGTGTTTAAGCAAATTTTTCACAGCAATCAGATTGAAGATTTATTTCATGATTGCAGTCTTTCACCTTATCAAGTCTTCCACCCATCTTCAATAGGAAGAGTGGTTAGCTATATCAGTGTCATTGATGTGCTGGAATTTTGTCCCGCAGGAGTTCTTTTACATGCCAGTAAATCTACTGACTTGAGCCTGGGCTGTGATCGAACCCGCAACCTCGAGCACAGAAGCCAGCGCTATAATGACTACGCTACCGAGGTTGAGTAGGTTCACATGGGTTCTAAAAGAAAGTTGTGAATTGTAGAAAATAGTGAAATATGTAGTAAATTATATAATATAATTAAGATACATATACCACTCACAAATTACGAACATAGGTTGAAGAAATCTGCAATTTTTTCTGCTTCAGTTTTGCAAAATATCTAAAAGGAAGAAGAAACTGAAATCTTTACTTTCAGCAGGAGAAGCCGAGGAGATGATTTTCAGGGATTCTTGCTTACATATAATCACCATGCCAAAAGAATTATAATTAATTTTGAAAAATGTGGGAACACTACAGGAACTTCATTCTGAGTTATATTATGCCAGTTGGAATGGACGGTGTTTCATGATTTAATTAAGTCGTGGAGTATTGCATCACTTCATATAGACCATTTCTATCATGAACTGTTTTAGTAGAGAGATAGCCCGCTTCCCATGCAGTTGATTGACTCTATGACCCAAAAATGGCAGGCACTGATAAATGTTGGTGGCATGTGGACATGTTAGTATTTCCACATGTTTTTTTATACATATTTTTGGATTAATTTGTTTGTTTATCTCTGTTTTATTTCGGGAAGAAAATTTATCTCCCAAGCAGTGCATATGTAAATATATTTGGTTTTTATTCTCCAAGTCGAGCCAAGTATTAACTCACAGGTTTTGGGTATAAGTTGTTCCTTTTTTTTTTTTTTATAAAACTGAATGCAGACAGGTAACATGTATAAAAATTAGCGACGTTATTTAAATAAATAAAATCCCCATCTCAACAGGAATTGAACCTGGGCCCCCGATGTCGCAAGCCAGCAGGTTACTGACTGCTCCACCAGAGCGAATGCCACCAATTAATTGTTTCTACGACTGTACATAGAACACGGATTCTTAAAGAATTTACATTGTTGGTATATGTCACTATAAACAAGTTGCTTACTAAAAGTCTGTCATTATGAAAATAATAAATCACATTTGTTTAATATAGATAAAACCATACTACTCAATGACTGTCACTCTATGTGAGATGTCGCACTAATCATGTCACTATAACCAAGTTCAACTGTATTTCTTAATTTTATGTTATGTTATTTGTACTTTTCAATAAATGTGTGTCAATATATTTTCTTTGTTACGGAAGTTGTTGTTGTTGTTGTCTAGTGCCTTGCATTTGGCAATGAAGCCATTAGCAGTCGTGCTTTCCAATACTTTTGAACTGTAGTTTCTTCTGATCTTAATGCTTCACAGGTCTTCAAGTGGTCTTCATTCATTTCTGCTGGATTATTACACAGGACACATATGGTTGTTACGGAAGTCAAAAATGTAATTTCCAAAAATTAGGATAGGAGATACATTACAAACATAATGTATGTCCTTAAAAGTCTAGATAATAAAATTGTCCATTCAATAAATCTCCAAAATGTAGAATGTTCTAAAATGCAGTCGCAACTTTAGAGATTAAATAAAGAATAAATTGGTTTATGTAACAACTGACACATGCTCATTTCAACATAACTGCAAATGAAAAACAGACACATTGACTAAAAGATAAGTTTGTCCATACAAAAACGATCTTTTAGTCACAAGATTCATTAAATTACTATATAAGACCATAACAAGGAACAAGAGTTTTCTAAAAAAAAATGGGGAAAAGATGTTAAATCAAACACAACTCCGAACATGCCAAGGAAATCAGTTGTGACAGCTTTGAAATTGATTGCAGATAGGCTATCGCAAACATTGATGGAATTTTCGAGTTACCAATATTCCCATACAACATTTAAGCATGTAATGACCAAATTTTTCTAATTTAGGTTTTATTTATATTTCCTTTGGCTGAGAGGTCATATTATTGCAACTATCTACTGGCTACTGTGCAACTAATAGATTCAGGTTTCGCAGATCAATATATTTGTTGTAATGGAAGTGGGAACCAATCAGGTAGGCCTATTTGCCTTTTAAAATACGTAAAAGAAATCAATAAAACCCTGGTTAGATTGAGTGCACTGTTTTACCACTCAGCCATCTTCCTTTGTTGCAGTATTTTCGTTTCCAAATAAATATAACTGGAAATTATACTGAGGAAATTCAATATCAAGACGATATACAACGCCCCACACAAGATTTCACACTCATTAGTCAAAGTCAAAGATAAACTTCCATACCTCCAATCAACCAGCATACATGATCCCTTGCTCTTGCGGTCTAAAATACATAGGCCAAACTGGACGTACGGTGGAAGATAGAAAGAAGGAACACATCCGACACTGCAAATACGGACAATACGAAAAATCAGCAATAGCCTTACACTCAGCAGATTCAGGCCATGCTATCGAATTCGACAATATCAAGATAATAGATAAAGAAGACAACTTATACAGAAGACTGGTTAAAGAAGCCTTCCACATCATACAACATCCCAACACCATCAACAAGGATGATGCGTTACAACTCAGCAACTTATGGGGAAGTCTATTCCAAGATCATACTTAGGAAAGAGAAACCAGGTCTCCACATGTACACGGCGCTCCCCTTCATCCGGACATCAGGCATGGTATCAAGGTCACTCTTTCGGACCTTATGAGGGCCAGTATTTAATATGAATACTCCCCTTCACACAGACTCCAACCGGATTGGACCACGTAGGACCAAGCAGATGCCAGAAGGAGAACCTACGACATAGACTTAGGAACGAGAAGCCAGGTCTCCACATGTACGCGGCGCCCCCCCCCCCTTCATCCAGACATCGGGCGCGGTATCAAGGTCACTCCTTCGGACCTTATGAGGGCCAGTATTTAATATGACAGACCTCAACCAGATTGGAGAATGAAGGACCAATCAGATGCCAGAAGGAGAACCTACGACCTATCACCGAAAGTACTCCCCCCCATCGAGACTACTATATATATATATATATATATATATATATATATATATATATATATATGAGCTCGCAGACTATTTCCTTATCCAACTGCTCTGAAGATGACCACAACACAGTGGTCGAAACGTCAGCCACCAACACCAAGACAACGCGGTAGAAGCCCCGAAGCTTATCCACAGACCAAATATAACTGGAATTCAGAATGAGACTACTACATGCATCTCTGATTGATGTTCTGGCTGATTTGTACATCTGTTATGAGGCAGTACATCTCACAGAGGAAGAACAATTGTGTGTATACATCTGAAGTCTAACTAGCGTAATCCATTACTAGTCAGCAATGTATGCAATGGAGGGGAAAAGGAACTGGTCACCCTACCCTATTACCTCCTGGCTTAGTTGCCTCATGAGTGACGTCTTATTGGTCCCACTTATGAGATTCAAACCTGTCTTTGGACAGTTGACTAAAAAACACACTACTACATGAAACAAATAAAGATAACAGAACATACAATATGATAGTATAAACCATTATATTGTTTCGTATTTAGTGGTGGAAATGATTAATAAATTTACTTAAAATAATATCAACAAAATTTTGATTTAAAAATATAACATTACATAAATAAAAAATTATAATACAACATTAAATAAGTATACATAAAGAATTATAATACAACACTAAACATACCAACTCATACAGCTTGAAGTTCCGCAACATGCTATTCTGGAGGAAAGTAGGTATTGTTTCAAAACCAGTCAGAGATACTGAATAGAGAAGACGTAATGTACGGTATTATTGTGAACAATTAAAATAACACATATTATATACAATTACGAGTGGCCTTTACAAGCACTATTTTTTTCTAATTTTTTTAAGAAATAAATTGCAACCATTACACATAATATATACAACCATTACAAGAGTAAATACACTATGTGAAATAAATGATGATGATAATAATAAACTCATGTACTGGTATGAGAAATATTGCACGCATTGTATTCTTCACCTAACATAATTAGGAACATTAAATCCAAATGTTTGAGATGGACAGGGCATTTATCACAAACGGGTGAATCCAGAAATGCAAATAGTATTAGTTGGAAGACCTTTGGGGAGGCCGAGACATAGATGTATTATGTTATGTTTTATTTAACGACGCTTGCAACTGCAGAGGTTATATCAGCGTCGCCGGATGTGCCAGAATTTTGTCCTGCAGGAGTTCTTTTACATGCCAGTAAATCTGCTGACATAAGCCTGTCGCATTTAAGCACACTTAAATGCCATCGACCTAGCCCGGGATCGAACCCGCAACCTTGGGCATAGAAGGCCAGCGCTATACTAACTCGCCAACCAGGTCAACCCGAGACGAAGATGGGAGATGATATTAAAATGGGTTTGAGGGAGGTGGGATATGATGCTAGGGACTGGATGAATCTTGCTCAGGATAGGAACAGATGGTGGGCTTAAGTGAACGCAGCAATGAACCTCTGGGTTCTTTAAAGCCATTTGTAAGTAAGTTATAAGAAATACTGATTGATAAGAAGATGAATGGCTTTATTGTAAACTGCCGAACGTTAGGTAATATTTTCGTATAACTATACATAAACTGTCTTTAGGAAACAAATGTCACTGTAAACTGATAATGTATTATTTTCTAAGAATGAAGAAGGAAATTTAAAATAAATTACTTAAAAATCAATTATATGCCACAATTTTTGCATCATTTCCATGCCAGCAGTTATTTTCCTTTTAAATCTACTGACAGCATATTTTTAAGATTTCCTACTGATCAATTTTGATGTCACCCAATTTTAAAGTTCAAATGTTTATTGCAATTTAATACCTGAAAATGAAAATTTTCACTGATGACCTTTAATATTAGGTTACATTACAATGACAGGAAACTCGAAAAAGAGTTGTTCAAATTTACAGTTGTATACAGTTACAAACAATAACTTACAATAACCAATATTTTTCTTCCTAAAAGCTTTGTAACATTCCTTGCTAGAGAATGTTCCTGCCAGTTCTTTAACTATACATCACTCTTCCCATCTTTAACTAGTGTTCCCAAAATTCATAATGGTACTTCGTATTTTGGTAGGAATATACACAATAGTTGTCCAATTTTTTTCCTAAAAATATGAAGGTTTTGTATAACAATGTAATGAAATTGTCAACAAACACAATAATATTATGCTTCCTGTATTTCAGTTCAAATAATCTACAGAGTGAGTAAAAAGTATGGAACAATGCTTGTAACTTTCTTATTTCTAATTTTATGAAGAAACTATTTATACAAAAGTTGTAGGGTATCAAAAAAGGAATATTTTGAACATGTTTTCAAATACTATGCTTTCATTTATAAGAGTGTGCCATTGAGTCTGTTTTTTTTTTTAAATGGCACCATGTACTTACTTTCCCATTATTGGATTTTTCAGGTCTCAGTATGTACAAAATCATTTTTTTTTGCCATATATAAACTATTGTTTTGTAAAAATTACCTCTTTTGAGGAATTATGGGAAGTAGAAACTCAATGTTTTAAGACATGAACTAAACAATGCATACCAAAGCAACTGATAAAAAATAACCGGTTATAACTTTAACAATTTTAAGTCAGCAAATTTGTCAGAAAAACAAAATGAGAGGTTATTTACAATACACATCAAATAACAATTAGCAATAAACTGTAAACCAACCGCAAGATAGTTGAAAGAACGTCAATAGATGCTGAAGACCATCAATGATGTACCTAAACAAAGTACAAAAAAATAATAAGAGGTTATGAAATTGCATTTAGTTAATTACTTCATTCACATTAGGATCAAAGGTAAGTTAAATAAAAAATAACACAAATTCCATAACTTTTAGAATATTATAATCTTGATTATGACACATTCCGATGGACAATTTATTCTCCTGTAACCAATAAATATTGAAGTCAAAATTTGGTTATATTTACTGAAATGTAGCTTTCTTTACTGAACTATTAAAGTTTATTTCTGTTGTAAGCATTTGTCAACATCTCATTAATTTAAAAGTTTTGTAATAAGTCTAAATAAATTACATTCCTCCTGTGTTCTGCCAATGTAGTGCACTTGTGCCACCATCTTGTATATAAACAAAAGTGGAAAAAAAGCGAGTAAGTTAATGTGATCAGAATTTCTGAAGTTCAAAACGGGACACTTATTACTAACATTAGAGCTTCGCAGAAACTCCTTCTCCTAGTTGTGTAACATTCAGTATCAGTATCGAAAATAAAAATTTAATTCTCCATTTTGAATGGATCTCATCCAACCGTATGTATGACTGTCCGACATGATATTATTTAAAAAAAAAAGCATTTGCTTATGATTTAATCTGAACAGTCAGCTGTTCAGATAAATTGTACTGGCATTGTACTACAAATCACATAGTGTAAAGTGACTATTTCACCTGAACTAAACAATATATACCTTTACAAATATCAACAACTTGAGAGAGTGGTCTCAACAGTTAAGCAGGTGTTACTATTGATTGTAAGATGGAATGAATGCTATCAGAGTAGGCCTACAGTCTCATGTTGCGAAAATGATATAGTTGTGGAGAAAGTATTGCAGAAAAATTAGTATAAACTTGCAAAAATAACAGATCAATTAATAACAAAATTTCCTGAGACCTACATCTGTGTTAAATGAAAAACCGTGAAGAGAAAGCATGTCTTAATTCAGGAATGCTAGACGAAAATGATGCATAATTAAATGCTTGAAGGTGAACTGGCTTTGAAAAAATATTCTGCATCGTGCATATAGGCAGACGTCATCACTCTGTAAGTCTACTATAAATAACAAGTATGCAGATTTAATTTTTTTTTCCAGATTCAAATTTACAAGCAAACAGCTCATCACTACAGAAGACAACAATCATTTGCAAAGTGATGGACAGTAGTATCTTCCAATATTATTAAAGGAATATGCAATATATCATCTTAAATTATTGATCATGCCAGTGTGTTTTAAGGCACCTGGTTAAACACAAGAAGCTTAATTTATTTGTTTCATTTGAATTATTATTATTATTATTAATGAGGAAGAGAAACAAACAACATCTTACTGGGATACAGACAACCACATCTTTGGATGATGTAGCTTGGAGGCAAAAGATGAAAACATTATTTGTTTCATGTTTCAGTCCAAAGGTTAATTATTGTAATTATAATTATACCACGGATCCAAGTTGTGTTTTGCAAACAGTATTCTAACTAATAACTACTGAAGCTTTCCTGGCGACGTGATAACTAAAAATTTTCTCGGGCTTCCAGCCAGGTCATAAGTTGGTGATCCACCGACGTTTCGAGGATGTTCATCTTCTTCATCTTCAGGGTTAAATGATATCTAAGGCTACCCAGCTCCTTAATTTATAGTGCCAGAGGGAGAAGTCAGCCGAGGAGCTGTGCGCTGATTGGCTCTTATTAGTGCGGACTGCGGCGTGAACGCGGCCGATGTGTCGTCTTGCTTTGTGCTGTTCAGCTGATTGACCACGGGTCTCACACGATGGGCTCGGCGGACGAGTTCTTATGTGTCCTCCGCTGATGACGGCCCATCACAATAACTACGCATCTTTCGGAACATCAAAGAAGCATCAGATTAATGCAGCCCGAAAAATCCGGATTGGCTGAACATTGTATTGAAAAAAGCCATAGGGCTAATTTTAATAACATCGAGGTCCTGGCGAAGTGTTTGGGCTATAGGGATACAAGGGTAAAGGAAACCCTGGCCATAGCGGCGGAACGCGGTAACCTGAATCGGGACTCGAATCTCCAACTAAGTGTGGCGTGGGCACCGGCTATTAAATTTCTCAAAGCCCAGATGACGGGCCGTCATCAGCGGAGGACACATAAGAACTCGTCCGCCGAGCCCATCGTGAGACCCGCGGTCAATCAGCCAAACAGCACAAAGCAGGACGACACGTCGGCCGCGTTCACGCCGCAGTCCGCACTAATAAGAGCCAATCAGCGCACAGCTCCTTGGCTGACTCCTCCCTCTGGCACTATAAATTAAGGAGCTGGGTACCCTTAGATATCATTTAAAACTGAAGATGAGGAAGATGAACATCCTCGAAATGTCAGTGGATCACCAACTTTTGACCTGGCTGGAAGCCCGAGAAAATTTTGAGTATTCTAACTAAGTTTATCACTTTCTCTGATTTTTATCACCTTCTTGGAATAATTTTTGTTTATCACAGACTTCTGAGAAACAGACTTTTCTTAGCTTGCAAATCTAATGTATGTATCTGATACATTTATTTTTATAAATTCTAATTGGGGGAAAGGAACTGGCCATCCTACTCCATTATCTCCTGGCTTAGTTGCCTCATAAGTTGGTATCACTTGTGGGGTTCAGACCTATCTTCAGACAGTTGACTAAACAAATTCTAATTAATTTTCAGGGCTCAACTTTAACTGTGTTCGCTGTTCGGGATAAAACTGAAGCAATGATAAACTTGTAGCCTCACCATTATCAATCGAGAATTTGATTCATTTCCCATCCTCAACAT
This sequence comes from Periplaneta americana, assembly GCA_025594305.2. NCBI lineage: Eukaryota > Metazoa > Arthropoda > Insecta > Blattodea > Blattidae > Periplaneta > Periplaneta americana. Next base: position 18,106,356 of record JAJSOF020000029.1, on the reverse strand, counting down.
AATCATGATGATGAACTCTCGTCCAATACCTCTGGAAGTATGAAAGATCCTCATTGATTGACATTAAAATTAAGGGAATATTATTCTTTCTGCAATGGAAAAAAAAAAATCCCTTCTTGGTGATTAATAGGGCTAGGATTTTGATGAAATTGCATCTTTTTCCTAGTAAGCCAGAAACATAGCTGCTTTAGTATTTATATGTTATGTGATAAACCGAGTGTTTTAAGACATATTTGTTAGGGCATTTTTTTTTTAATTTTTTGCCTGTTTCAACTCATAAGAGTATCTTTTTGTTTTATTCCGTCATTTTTGAGGCATTTTCATTTAATTTTGGCCATAAATCCCCATTATTAATATAAAATAATGTTTATTTCCTTTTATATTTGTCTACATATTTTGTCCATTAATACCCATTATTTTTTTACTTGGTTATTTAACGACGCTGTATCAACTACAAGGTTATTTAGTGTCGATGGAATTGGTGATAGCGATATGATATTTGGCGAGATGAGGCCGAGGATTCGCCATAGATTACCTGACATTTGTCTTACAGTTGGGAAAAATCTCGGAAAAAACCCAACCAGGTAATCAGCCCAAGCGGGAGTCGAACCCGCGACCAAGTGCAACTCCGGATCGGCAGGCAAGCGCCTTAACCGCCCAAGCTACGCCGGTGGCTAATACCCATTATTTTGTATAATATTTTAATCGTTTTTCTACACAAATATTGGCATTTAAACGTAGTACAATCCAACTACCTCTTCAATATAGACTCCTCTATACCTGCTGATTCCGAGTAAGAGTGGCCTTGTGGTGAGCTACATGGAAATTACATCAGGTAAAATAATTACTTAAAGTGTACCACTTAGAAAAAAATATGTAAAATTAAATAAACTTAAATGTTGGTACTACTTATAGAATTTAATTTAATTACCGGTCTAAATATTAAGTAGTACAAAACCTCTTTTCCTACTAAGCCAATTATGTAAGAACAATTTTTAGGGCATTTTTAAGGGCATTTTTGAAAGATTTTTAGGTCATAAATGCATTGTTTTTAGGACATTTTTTTCATGATTTATAGGTCATCAAAATCCTAGCCCTAGTGATTAATAATGGTTTACCCATCAAAAAAGAAAAGGGACTGTTAGAATTACAGTAGAATCCCTTGTATCCGGTAACTATGGGACAAAGCCAGTGCCAGATAACCAGATTTGTCGGTTAATATAAAACTATTTTATAAGCTATTTAAAGACATAATTGGTACATTCGTAAAGAAATGCTGCTGTTTACGGCACAATAATAAGGATAGTGAACATTCCTACATTAGGCTATCATAGAACTGACCAACACGACTGTTAAAAATGGACTGACTGCACTGCCCCACCAAACTTGTCTGAACTTTTTTCTTCTATTAACGTTAGAAAATATTGAATTCAAAAGATTTTTCTTGCTTTTTTATGATTAAGTTTCTGTGCTTAAATTGATGAACTAATGTCTTCAGATCATGTGTCTGGACTATGATATTTATTTTAAATTTCTGAATGTATAAGAATTTTTATACCTCATTTGAGGAATGGAAGCAGTGTAATGCTTCTTTTGTAACAGCCTGTACTGTTATTGCAAGTTATCTTGAACTTTCTGAGTGGGGACAGAGGGGCAGAGAGAAGGAAGCGCATAACGTGGGTGGAGCCAACTGAGTTGTTTGCGCATGCTCCGCATCATAATCTCTTGTCAAGAAACATAGAACTATTTCCTTCACTGCGTACCAGTAGTGTTAACATGGAGCAGCAACCACAGGGTAGTAATTATGGTGAAATCACACCACCGCGGAGAAAAAGTAACGCTGTTATCCACAGCGGAGAAAGAGAAATTATCGGAATTATAATTAAGTGTTGCGAGGAAGAAAAATTAAACAAATGTTTGCTGGAATCTCTTGACAAGGAATATGAGAGAGCAGCTAAATACTCTGGCAAAAGTATTAGTTCCGTGAAAAGAATTAAGAAGAATACTGCATTACAACCAAATGAACCTCACACTACTCCGAGAAAGAATAGGTATGTAATGTTTAGAAATTATTGCTATAATAGTTATGTACAATAGTGTATGTGCTGTGAGCGACATAATGAATGACTGTTGTAAGTTATTATTTTGTTATAGTTCTGCAAAACATATTATTTCATTCCAGAATTAGGACTTGTGTAAAGTTGAAGTGGATGACTTCATTCAACATGTCATTCGGGATACAATCGAAGAATTCTATCTTGTTCAGAAAGTAGTACATACGATTAAGAAGATAATTCCGAATGGATGATGCCATTCACGAAATAATAATTAATTTTGGACCAAGCGTTGAAGACAATGACGATGATGGCAGCAATGATAGGGATATGGATTGTGTATAATTGTAAATTAATGTAAATTCAAATAATAAGCCTGTAAAATATTGTTATAAGAATATGTACATATCAGCTCCAGGTGTAAGTTATGTAGGCCTATATAATGTATAGAAATAGCTGTAGTAACTTCGTCTTTGCAGGTCCCCAGCCCAGATGGGAAAGGAGGAGTGTACACACAATTATATTTAAATATTTAGGCCTACTCATTACAGGTTAATTAAAACCTGCTACGAAACCATGTTCTCCTCTCAAAACCGGAGTGTCGTGAGATGATGATGTCTGTAATGAACCAAGTTCTTTTACAGTAGAGAGCCGTAAAGTGTAAGAACCAACGTTTTCTGAAAAAAGTCACGTTACCCGAGGGAAGGGCATCCTTGCCGTGTCGTTACGTTGATGAGTACATGCCGTACCGAGCAGTTCGAAAGATAAACTTAGGGGATGTAAGGTTCAAGATAACTTGCAATAACTGTACTCATGTGTTAGAAGTATGCAGGTGTTCAGGTCGCCACTTGGAGAAATATGAATAACACACTGCACAACAATGCAGAAAAAAGAAAAGTGATCCCGGTATAATGTGTAAACTTAAAGACGAGATTAAATAAAATAATTACAATTTACATTTCATATGATATCTTCAAGAAAGTAAGTTTCAGATGAAAAAGTTTCTGTTAGCACTGTTAATGTTATTGATGTACGTATGTGTTTGTGTATGAGAGAGAAAAATAGGGAGATTGTTTCAAGTTATGCTCTATTATAATTTGTATTTGACCTACAGTTCAAGCCCTATACAACTAGGTCCGAAACATTGTGGATATGGATGTGACACCGTATGAAATATGCCGCCAGAAAATACCTTCATTAAATGATCATATTCCGATATACTGTATCACGGTGAAGCAATAACGAGAAAGGAGATAAATAATGTCCCCCGTAACATTATTATATCGGGATTCTATGGTTTTGCTTTGCTCCCTCCCCAAAGGAAACTGTTCTCTCTCCGCCTATGCTGCACAACATGCATTGGTAAGTGCTCTGGAGTCTGGACTAAATTTTTCTCCATGATAAGAGGGTAAGTCGTGATATATAAACAAACAACACCACACCACAAGATAAGGGTCAAAAGTAGAGTACAGTCACAGGTTAAAAATGATATAACTTAAATATGTAAAAGGAAAATATAGTAAGAAGGCTCAATCAACGTGTTGCAATGCACTTTGTTATATAGTTTAAAGTATTTTATAGGAAAAATAATTTTAGTGAAACAAATAAAATTATAAAAAAAGTATAAAGCAACATACAGTGAGTGAGTTTAAACTTTCTGTTGTTAGTATACATAATTATAGATTTTAATGCTCCTGTTTTGAACTGGATGCCATTCAAAGACATTTGTTACTATTCTAAAATTAAGATCTACGACATATTTTCATTATTTTGTTTTGTTGACCTTCAAAAGCAAAATGCCACATTAACAAAAACCTGCTTGATGTAGTTTTTACTAATACTTATTCAGAAAAGAATAATTAAAATATGCCTTAATAAACCAATTGATTACTCATCCGAGCTTTTGTTTACTGATTTTAATGTTTTGAAAATTAAACAGATATATTATATTGCCTTATTAAACTTCATACATAAAAATCGTAATAAATTTAAATTGTATCATCATAAATATGGAACTAAAAGATCCAATTTTATACGACTAGAGGATTCAAAGTATTTCACAAGCACAGCTCTTAGCCATGGTATCTACTTTGGTTCAAGGTTATATAATAAAATAATTGAAAAATACCCAAATTTGGAAAATTTTAGTATCAGAAATTTCAAAATAGCGTTAAGAATTTAATTGTTAAAGAATATATGTTGATTTAATATGTGTATGTATTTGTATGATTTAAATTGTTAAAATTGAAATTGTATTTTTAAAGTTAATTTATTCATTTTTTTTTTCTTGACCCACTTTGTGTCAAATAATTATCTTTGTGTTTAGATAACTCCCTGAGCACGAGTTTTTACTTGTTCAGGGAAGAATTAAGACTGTATTTTTGTACATGTTATTTTACTAACAACAATAAATAATAAACAACAAAAATAGATAGTGCTGATGATGCCCTTCATTCATTACTCTCACAAGGTAAGTACTATCCATCCTCGTTAACTTCACTGAAGTCATGCTATTCAAATGTTCCCAACATCACCAGAGAGAACTCTTACCGAAATTATCATGTTCTGAAAGTGATTATTTCAATGTATACCATAATTTATATAACTGTGGTTGAGCATGTATTTACCAGGGTAAGATATTGATAGTGCAATGAATTCATTCAATTTAGTTATAAATAACTCTATATCTTAAGTAATCCAGTCAATAAGGGAAAAGGTCGTTTTTTTTTCATTGGTTTTCTAACAGCTTACATAACTTATCAGAAAGAAAGACTACACACAGGAAAAATAAAAAAATAATAATTTCTGAATATTATAAAAACTGTTATTATAAAAACTTTTAAAACCAGAAATAAAATCTAATAAAATTACAAGACTATCAAATACAGATGAAAATCCAAAAGCAGAACCTAAAGTTTTTGGAAATACATCAATCATATCATAAAATAGGTAATAGTCCAATAGAACTTCATCTCAGTGATAACATCTTAATAGATTAAAAATAAATTGTTAATGTTTCTGCTAATAATTTTAAATCTGTTCAGAAAACATAATCTTGCTTGTATGAACAATATTACATTTAGTACAGACTGTCCATGTATACCAATTGTAATGCACAATGATGTTTGGAAGGCAATTAAAAAATTAAAACCAACAAAACAATCAGTACTGATTGCATTTCAAATTTTATAGTTTAAGGATGCTTTGAAATTTTTACTTCTTTGTTAACACACATATTTAACTCCAGTCTGAAGCATTGTATAGATTCACTAAATCCAACTCCACAGTAACCAATCTGGTTTCATACCTAAATCAAACTGTATCCATAATTGGGATGTAGGGGAAAAAACTGATTGAAAATATTTCAATTTCGGCAAAGCTTTCAGTAGTTTCAAATAACTTGTCTCAGAAGTTGGGAAACAATGATCTCTATGCAAGTTCAATAAACGTGTTTTAAAACTGACAAACCTGTGCAAAAAAACTTTTATTGACACAACTGCAAAATTGTCTGAAAAGAATGTCATGAAAATTAATGCTTTCAAGACTATTGTAACCTTTCTCATGAAAATTGCTTCTCTTGAATTCAACTGTAACCTAAATCATAATCAAATTAACAGAACAGATTGTTTTTTTGTCATATTTGATATTTAGTTTCAGATAAGTTGAATTGACTTTAATGAATATTCATTTACTATGTAATATTTCAGTCTACAACTTAATAACTTATTGTGAAATAAGGAATTAAAATTCATAATCAAATTAACAGAACAGATTTTTGTCATATTTGATATTTAGTTTCAGAAAAGTTGAATTGATTTTAATAAATATTTATTTATTATGTAATATTTCAGCCTATAACTTAATAACTTATTGTGAAATAAGGAATTAAAATTCTATCATTTCAACATACTCATCGCAGCAAGTGACTGAAACAAACTGTACAGACACAGTACTTTCTTAATTAGCATTATAATTTATACAACATGGTATAACTAGTGTGCAATATAATTACATTTTAAATAACAAATGTTTTAACTTTTAAGAAATAAGTGTACATTTATTAATTTTGAAAGGCTTGATGTCATTATTCACAACATAACTCATAAAGTAGAAGTCGGGATGGTACCCGCTGTAGGCGCTGTCTCAGTGAGATTGAAACTCTTGCCCATATCCTTGGCTTCTGCCCCTATAGTGAGGCCCTTCACAACATCCGTCACCATGCTGTCCGTTCTATGCTGGCCGAGGCACTGAAGGAAGTAGGGTTTATAGTCCATCAAGAGGTGCAGGGACTAGCCACACAAGGAAGTGTTCGGCGAATTGATATCATTGCCATTAAGAACAACTCGGCATACATTCTCGATCCCACCATCAGATTTGAGACACATGCAGATCAACAGCATGAGGTGGACAGTGAAAAGAAACGGATCTATGAACCAACAATCCCGTTCTATAAAGATAAATATAGCCTGTCCCACATTTATGTAATAGATCTGATGGTGGGAGCACGAGGTACCATACCCTCCTTCTTTGCCAACAAATGTAAAAACCTGGGCCTAACACACAGCATTGTGAAGGAAATAGCCATTAGTGCCCTCAAAGGATCGGTTCAGATATTGAGAAATCATTTCTATGGGAGTGATAATGGAAATTTCAAGTTATCTTAACCGATGGCTGTTAATTGGTTTAGATATCAATCCCAATAAATCCGTATTATTATTTTTCTCGCGGTATATCTGATGATATTTTTTTCCCCCTTTCTTAACTGTAAATGAGCACAAACGCTACTTAGGTGTAAATTTTTCTGACATTTTGTATATTCGATTCCCTAACCGTTTCAAATGTAGGTATATCATTTTACCTTTTAGGTGTGTTTCCAAATTATATGTAATACGCTTTGTCAAATCTGGCAACCTTTTCATAAGGGAAGCTAAATTTATTATTTATAGTAGTAGTATCTATTGCCCAGGCACTTGGAAGTTCTCCATTTGCCTTCTAGCTTCCCAGTATAATTAGAGTCCGAATTCAAAAGATTTGATGCCAAAGCTGAATATTTTCGTAAATATTTTTGATTCATCAAAGAATCTTGTAGGTTATACAGGATGCATTTTGGTGAACCAAAAATTCCAATTTTAAACAGGTGTGCTGCTAAACAGTCATGGCCAGTTAACATTCGAAATTTTGCTACTGCATCATGTCGAGAGAATCAAGTATATGTTCTATTTCAATAAGCAATACCGACCAAGATTTATTATCGTTTTCTTGAAATTTCTTTAGAATTTTTATTTTAAATTGTGTTTTTATGAACAATTTGGCACTGTGACAAGATATCTTTTTCAAGAGTACTTGTGATATTTTAGTTCCTTTCTTTGCCAAACAGTCTGCAATCTCATTGCCCATAATACCACAATGGGCAGGGATCCATTGGAGATACAGGTTTTTATTTTGTTTTGCCAGTATGTGTACGGATGATTGAATTTCTGCGATTTTGGAATTTGTAGGAATATTGATTGAAGGATTTGAGGGAGGTGGGATATGATGATAGAGACTGGATTAATCTTGCTCAGGATAGGGACCTATGGCGGGCTTATGTGAGGGCGGCAGTGAACCTCCGGGTTCCTTAAAAGCCAGTAAGTAAGTAAGTATTGATTGAAACTGTGGTTTGGATTGCAGAAATTGAGTCACTAAATATAACAGCATTTTTGAAAATATTAATCTGATAAATAAGTTGTGTTAATGCCCTGTTGATTGCTGCAATTTCTCCATCAAGGACTCCCTGCAGACAAATAAAAACTGAATAATTCGAATATATTCCAGCCCCAGCTGGTTGATATTTGAAGCTGTCTGTATAAATATGTAACCAATCTGTGTCGGGGTAGAATGTATTTATAGTTTCAAGAGCAACTGGTTTTAATTCAAGTGTAGACGATTCTTCTCTCTTCAAATCCTTAATTATAAAGTTACTATACATAATAATATTTATAATGTTTTACTCACAGCAACACTAGTTAATATAATTATTGCACTACATACTCTCCACATTATTTTTAACATAACCCGTACATACATGTGCACTCATATTACTCCATTGCATTCACCTGTGTCCATGCTTTATGTTACATATACATACGATAATCCACCTGAAGATGATCTTATAATAGATCGAAAATATTTGTGGAATCACTTTGTATGTTGAAATGATAGAATTTTAATTCTTTATTTCATAATAAGTTTATAAGTTGTAAATATTACATAAAAAATAAATATTCTTTAAAAAGAAGAGATTGCTTTAAATATCTTGGAATGTGCTTTGACGATAAAATTTACTTTCACAAGCATGTAGATTTCATATGTACACAGTGTTTCAAAAAGAATGACCCAATTTTAAAATCTTGTATTTCCGCAACCACAAATCCCAAATGAATTAAACTTATACCACATGAACGACCGTGGTCTACAGTTTCATATGACTACCGCTAGATTCCACTACTAATGCCCAAACAAATGCTACCATTAGTTGTTGAGAAGATGGCATCTATGCAACAAAAAGCATTTTGTGTGCTCTAATTTAGCAAGACTGAGTCTGTAATTATGGTGCAATGTGCATTTTGACGATGTTACGGGATCAATCCATCAATGGCAAAGAACATCTTCATTGGTAACAACAAATTAGAGAAACAGGGTGTTTATGTAAGGGGAAGAGTCTAGGGCGACCAGAGAAGCATGTGCACTGAATTCAAGAGGCTTTTCAGCAAAGGCCACAAAAGCCCAATAATCGTGCTATCCGAGAACTTATCATCCTTCATGTGACTTATATTAGAGTGTAGGCTTTCACGGCCGGCATCAATAGGAGAAAAGTTTTCTGGGCTATGAGGCTGTGGTCCGTTGGTTGTGTGACTAAACGTTTCGTTCACTGCTGCGGTGAACATCTTCAGTGGTGTATATTGCTGGTGCAGCTGGTTCTACTGCGCGTGCCGATTACAGTCTGTGCTGGCTGCATCGTTGTATATATAGTGTTGGGGGGCTTGCTGTTGTCGCCTCGTTCCGCACTCGAATGTGCTTCACGGTGTGTTGATTAATTGAAGGCCTCAACGTTAACAAGGCCTGGTCAATTGGCTGGTCTTCTGATCTGAGAAAAATCATCAAAGAGCCAATTGGCTATTGCTGTTAAGATTAATCCCTACGCGTTCGAATCTTCAAACAGCCAAACTGGCTATTACCATTTCGTGCCTAGACTTCTCCTCCTAGTTGGTACCATCGCGTCTCTCCTCCGGATCAGGTCGTTGTACTTCTGCCCCCCGTATGTTGTAGCTAATCAGTTACGTCCATTTTCGGCTTACCCACTGGAAATTTCTAGCGCTCCTTCACTGGGGCAGCGAAATCCGAAGTGAGACAAGTGGCCAAGAAGCTTGGAGCTCACATATTCAGTTTTTCACAGCCCCAACTCCCCCTTGCAAGGACGTGTTTTCACGTACCTTTAAAGTTTCTCCTCCCACTTCCCCCTCATTCATTCATTCAGCCACAGGAAGGCCTGGTATCCGGCATTAAGGAAAACTAACATCAAACCCGCCCGCGTAGCACAATTAAACAACACAACCCCGGACGCGGATCGCGTAGGCAAAAGCAAACCTGCCTGCGAAGCATATTCGAGCGCGGACCGAGGCGACAACAGCAAGCCCCCCACACTATATATACAACGATGCAGCCAGCGCAGACTGTAATCGGCACACGCAGTAGAACCAGCCGCACCAGCAATCTACACCACTGAAGATGTTCACTGCAGCAGTGAACGAAACGTTTGGTCACACAACCAACAGACCATGGCCTCATAGCCCGAAAAACTTTTCTCCTATCTTCATGTGACTGTTTGGGATGTGTTAAGACGACGTTTGGATATGAAGCCAAACAGATTGCAACTGGTGCATGATCTTCGTGTAGATGACAGAAGAAAACATACACATTTTTGTCAAATTCTCTTACATGACATGGAGGACGACAACTTCTTACCGTGATCGATTTTTAGTGATGAAGCAAAGTTTCATACAAGAAATGAAGTTTCGCGTCACAATGTTCGCATATGGGGACTTGAGCATCCACATTAAATTGCACAGCATGAGCGAGATTCGCCAAAAATTAACAGTTTTTGCACTATTTCCATTCGTAGGATTTATGGCCCTTTCTTTTTTCGAGGGAAACACTGTTTCGGGAAATTCCTATCTTGAAATGCTGCAGAATTGGCTAATCCCACAAATGACTGAAGAGTCTGAAGATTTCATTTTTCAGCAAGACAGAGCACCGCTACATTGGCATAGTGAAGTTCGTTGGTTTCTAATTGAAACATTGCCTTTTCTTATGGGGACATGTCAAAGAATGTGTTTATGTTCCACCATTACTCACTGACGTCGAATCAGGGCTGCAGTGAATTCTGTGATAAAGGACATTCTCAGACGTGTTTGGGAAAAATTCAGCTATTACCTTGATGTTGTCAGTGAAGGACACATAGAGAATTTATAATTATGGTAAATGAAACTTAAGGACTTACTCAATAGTCTGTAATTTGTTTTGTAACTGTAACCCATTTGCATTATTAAATATAATTATTTAAAATGGGTCATTCATTTTAAAATATGGTGCATAATCAAGAAATTAGAAAATGGGGTCTTACATGGTCAATAATTTATTTTTTTTTCTAGGGCTAATTGAATTTGAATATTTTACATTTGAGATCAAAACTCAAGTATGCATCTGTAGTCTGGAATTCTGTTACAACTGACTAAGCTAAATTAGGAATTATCATATCATTATGTGCATATAGATATCTGCCCAGTAAATCCAGGAAAACTTATGAGAAAAATTCTGATTTATCGAAGGGTCATAGTTTATATTCCAGGCGTCAAGTTCCTGTTTTTATTCAAGGTCCATAAAAGTAATACAATCTGTGATTCTTTCATAAACAATCTTAGTTTCCATGTTCCCACGAAAGACATGAGATAATCTTTTCTGCAACAGAAATTCCAACAAATCTCTTTTAAGTCTCCAGATGCATTAAAACTTCCAACTTCTACTGGTAATAAATCTGATCCATTTACCTTACAATTTAGAATTTGCATAATTATAAATATTTACTATAGCATTACTATTATTATTATTACGATGACCATCATCATCATAATCATCATTAATTATTAGACTTTAATATTGCCTTTATGTTCTCTTTTATTTCGTACAAGTAATAATTTATTTTGCTGCTGAAATATTAAAGATTTAGCGCCACTCAGAATAGAATAATGATAATGGAGAATAAAATTGAAAGATAGCAATATGGCACATTTATGAAGACAGGAGAAACTTCTTATTAAGAAAAGTAAATATTCTGAAACAACTCTCCAAATAAAACTTAAGTTTCTTGTAAAAATTATATTCAATTGAAGTACAATATAACTGCTATGTACACTCATGGAAAGAAAAAATCACTGGCTTAACACGTTGACTGCCGCTTGACGCGTATATACGTCTCACAGCACGTATAGGGACGTATATACGCGTCAAGTGGCAGTCAACGTGTTAAAGACATCTTCATAGCTGCTATGCAGTACAGCTGTACCGAAATTTTGCTTCATACTATCTTTATGATTCCACTTACTGTTTTCCCTCACGCATCTTTAGGATGAACCTAACCCTGTTTTGTCATTATCTGTTTCTAATTTAAATAATGATATAACTCATGAAACTTCCAAATACACGAATTTAATAACAAATAATTCTCTAGGATGCAGTGATGTTCACTATGCATACGTAGAAAGGACATTGGCAAAGGCTTTTTGTCGAAGTGTGTGGTAGGTCAATGGTACAATGTTTCACTATCTACATAACAAAAGTTACCATATTGCCGCTTAAGATACAAATGCTTGTATCCCACAGAAAAACAGGAGAATGAAAAAAACTGTCTTTTGTTGCCTTGCAGGCTTATGTGGTATTGAAATGCTTACTTTTCCGATATTAATATTAAAATGTGGTTTATGAGGCTTCGCAAGTAGATGCACATTACTTAGGTGAATTCAACAATGCTAAAAACTCAATTTCGAAAATTTTGAGGATTGCAAGTACTGTATTTTCACCTTATGCAATGATATTCTATGAAACAAAAGTTACCATGTTCGATTCCCGCTTACTGCTTGATTTTTTTTTTGCGTAAGTTTGTATTTAGTTTCACGTAATATTAATTACTTTATCATTGTCATAATATTTTGATCATATTGTGTCTTATTATGACAATTTACTGACTTGTTCTAAACAACTTTTTAACTTCAATTGTCTTTTCCATCCTCTGTAATCCCTTTAACAGGTCCTTTTGCCTTTTCCTCATTCACAACTTTCTGCCTTTTATGTTCTTCGATGTAGGCTGAATATTTCTTTTGAGATAGCAACCCTTAGGCCTACTTAATTACTGTGTCAGTAAAAGGAACAAGATGAGGGAAATTGTGGTATAATTTTAAAGCATCTTTAACTGTCAAAACTGCATTTAAAACCTTTCTGTCATTGATGACTTGTCCTCACTTAAAATTCACTCCGAAACAGAGAATCTCCGCTCTATATCTGCATTCTAATGACATAGAGTTAAAGCTGCTTTGATAACTTTACTGATATATGTGGAAATTTATAGTCACCTGCATGATCATTTCTGGAGTTACGATGATGCCAATATGCATCTATTCTCACATTTTTAATAATATAATTTCCAGTGGCGTAGCATGAAATTTTGAGCAGGGGAAGCTAACTCAAATTATCTTCCATGTACATATGAGGTAATGTATTGGAAAAATATAGTCTTAAAGTAAATAGTAGTCAATGTCAAGTCAGCAGTCCGAAGATTGGTTGGAACCTCGTAAGTAACACCAATAAGGCATCACCTCAAATAGTATGTAGTAAATTATGATTTCATGGTTTACACATATCTCTAACAAATAGACACCTATATGTATAATTTAACACTAGCTCACTCTCTGTCATATTAAGAGAAATCACAATATTAACGGTCAATAAATACAGTATTAGTAATTACGTAAGTATGCGTCTGTCTTGGTTGTGTCCTTCATTGATAGCAAGGGAGTCAGTCATTTGTTTTTTAGATCACACTTTTGTTCGGTCAGACTTGATAATAGAATTGTCCTAAAAATTCAAGTAAATTAGTGTCAGCAACAGTTATTTCACTCATTATTTATTATATCAGCCACAATGCACATTAACACTTCAACTAAACACAACTCACGAAAGGGATAACTCGGAAACTAAATTCTTTTCAATGTTACAGCTAGCATCTTGCGAGCCTTGCGACCAGGGTAGTTTTGTTAGAAAGAGATGGAAAATCTGCGGGTAGGGTATACAGAAGAATGAGGGGATTGGAAGCTGGTGTGTGCAGGCTTCATGTTTACTGCTGCATCACAAATCATCCTAAGCTGCCGCATCACAATATTTAATGCTAAATATAAATTGTATTAAAATTAATAAATAATTTTGTTCATAAACTGCAGGTTTGTTATGAAATTATTATTAACTGGGGAAGCTGAGCTTTTTAGCTTACATTGACGCTACGCCACTGATAATTTCATCTTTTTCCAACTGAAATAGCTTCCGTGCATCAAGTAGAACTTCTTTAGGGACATGGAAAGGCATTATTCTAACATACTCTGTTAATACGTTCTTTCTGCTCTCCTTTCATCTGCATCCAAAAATCGAAATGCTTTCACTGATGCTTTTGAGAGGCAGCTTTTCTCAGTTTACACAGTGTTTTTGAGCCTGGCACAAAAAGAACATCTTGTCTGCCTCTGGTACTTTTGCTATTTTCCCTTTAACCTCTCCACTGACCACTACTTCATTTGAGAAAGGTTTCCTGAGACAAAGACTTCTTCATGGTTCAGTTCAGAGAAATTACCTTTTTCACAAGAAAAGACCATCTGGATTTCTCCCATCACAATCTGAGTACACGAGCACTTTCATTATACAGTTTAAGAAAAAATGGTTTCCGACTCTGAAATGGTTTTATGAATAAATTATATAAATAGCTTAGCAGATGAAACAGAAAATACAGCCTTGCTTTCACAGTAGGTTATTAAAAAAAACTCACAATCTTTTTGTATGATCTTGTCTGAAGGACATTTGATTTTTTCCCAGAGTGATACACTAAGAAAATAACAAACAGCATCCCAATGCTCAAGTAATCTCATATCTGCTGGACTTAATGTAAGCCACCTTGTTGTAACACACTTTAGAAACTTTTCACGAGGAAGATTAAGTTCTGTTTGAATTTCTTCATACTCTTCATATCTTGAAGGTCAACCACTGAAGTCATGATAGATATTGACCAAGAGTGAGATGCATCACTCCACAAACCATCCAGTGCTTTCATGTAGGCATTATGCATAATATGAATATTACATGTACCAATATTGATGAATCCTTTATTCCGCATCCCTCTCACCTCATTATTGAAAAATTTAAAGATTCATCTATTTACATTAGGGCCATCAGAACCAAGCATCAAACGTTTACTTTGGGATAAGTTTGCAAGTGAAATTGCCTCAGTTATTTTCTTGTGAAATGTGTCTGAATAAGCTTTTCTGATGAAAAAAAACCTAAGGGGTTGTGAAGTCACGTCATGCTTGCTTTCTGATCAAAAGTGATTGGTTGTTTTTCATCTTTAGCAGTAGTAGTCTCATCATAGCGGTACGAGGGCTATTCATAAAGTAACTTCCGTTTATTTTTTCCAAACTTGTGAATGACGTTACAGAATTGGATTACAATACGTTTGAAAGTATACACTCTAATTTATTTTTCCACATAGTTTCCAGTCACATTGAGACACTTGTCGTAGCATTTGACGAGCTTTGAAATTCCGCAATCATAGAATTCGGCCGCCTGCGACTGATGCCAACCTACGACGCTGGTTTTCAACTCTTCGTCATCATCAAAGCGCTTCGAGCCAAGCCACATCTTCATGTGCATGAAGAGATGGTAATCACTAGGCGCAAAATGTGATGCTTTTCTCGATCAGATTGTGACAGGAGATGAGACTTGGGTGCGGTATGTGAATGCACAAACAAAGCTTCAATCAATGCAGTGGGGCCATACTCACTCGCTGAAAAAACCCACAAAGTGTCGCCAAACACTTTCCACGACAAAACTAATGGCAACTGTCTTCTGGGACACAAAAGGAATTTTGCTAGTGGAGTTCTTGGAGAGGAATGCCACAATTAATGCTGAGCGTTACTGTAACACATTAACAAACTTGAAAAGGGCCATTCAAAAGAAACGTCGTGACATGTTTGAACCCTGGGGTTATTTTCCTGCATGACAACGCCTGGCCGCATACAGCGCGTCGTACTGCGACCAAACTGCAAGAGTTCAACTGGAAAGTATTGGATCATCCTCCCTGTAGCCCAGATTTTGCGCCTAGCGATTACCATCTCTTCATGCACATGAAGACGTGGCTTGGCTCGAAGTGCTTTGACGATGACGAAGAGTTGAAAACCAGCGTCGTAAGTTGGCTTCAGTCGCAGGCGGCCGAATTCTACGATTGCAGAATTTCAAAGCTCGTCAAACGCTACGACAAGTGTCTCAATGTGACTGAAACTATGTGGAAAAATAAATTAGAGTGTTTACTTTCAAACGTATTGTAACCCAATCCTGTAACGTCATTCACAGGTTTGTGAAAAATAAACGGAAGTTACTTTATGAATATCCCTCGTATGTTACTATGATTGGACCTCTTCCAATATCCGCTCATAAAAATAAGGTGATAGAGCATCCGTGAGAGTGAAAACTGTTCCGGAAAACATTACTGTCCATAGTATGGAACACATCACCAATATTTTGGCATGAATCTGTAGCATAACTGCTGCTGACTGCCTTCATTGTCCGTATCAGTTCTGCAGCTGTTGCAGTGTATGTGATACTGTGGAGAACCTCTATAGCGACAGTGGAGCTTGAGTTTGCAGTGTCAGCATCACTGCACCTTAGATGAAGAGCTTCAAGTCGCATTCACAAATTTACCCTCAAAATTTGGCTTATGCTTTGTGGTTTACAAATGATTATAAATATCTTGGAACCCTTTCTGTTCAATGTTTATAGTACAAGTACACACAACACGAAAAAGTTTATTGCTAAGATGTAGAAATGTAACTGGAAAAAGTAACAAAACGTGACAAATTCATAAGAAGGTGACGAAAGGCAATGAATGTGACTCACTCCTCAGTCTGCTCTGTGCATTTTCGATATTCAAATCTCATGAGGTTACCTCTGATTGAGGTTATGGCTAATATGTACATCTATTATCAGGCAGTTCATCTCACTTAATGATATGTGTCAGAGGAAGAACAATTGTTTGTATGCATCTGAAATCTGATTAGTGTAATATATTACTAGTCAGCGATCTACGCAATGGAAGGGGAAAGGAATTGGACACCTTACCCCATTAGGGCCAAATTAAAGAAGTACCTAATTTCTCACGCCTTCTATTCTGTAGGTGAATTCATGAAATTCAACAATGCTTCATGAAACTGATACTAAAACTTTGTGTTGTATTAGTATACATTTCAACTAGACTGTGACTATAAATTAAGACTTTATAGTAGTATTAAGTTTTTTCACTTGTACCATATTCTAGCTGTGAAGCAACGCATGAATACCATGGAATGTTAATAAATACAATACAATACGATCACCCAACTTAATTACCTGATGAGTGATACCTTATTGGTGTCACTTACGAAGTTCAAACCTGTCTTCAGACAGATGACTGAACAACAACCCCATGAACATAAAAAATTTTAATAACTTATATTTTGTATTTCGTTCATAAAATAATAAAAAAATTTCAGTAATTAAATTTACGTAAGTCATTTTATAGAAATTTTATCCTAATTTCCATTATCTAATATTCCATCTTTATAATAATGTTATGCAATAATTCCAGTTGTTAAAATACGAAACAGAATGATAGTTTCATTTAAAGAAAAACAAATTCTAGCTAGACTCTGTAAATTATTGTTGAATTTATGAGAATATAACTCGAACATTTACATACCGGTATTTCGTCTATATTCCTAACCTTCATTCATTACAATAATAATAATAATAATAATAATAATAATAATAATAAACAGTCATGACTGGGGATCGAACATGGAACATTTTCTCATCAGGCTAACACGCTACCATTCAGCTAGGAAGATGATATGGAATATAATGAGTGTAACGAAGTTGGTTGGCAAATATTAATATTATCTCTAATATCTATTTTTCAATCAACAAACATTTACACACATAAATGCAGCTTCTCGACATACAATGCATGTTCTTGTATATGACAACATCAAGATTAGTATAAATTTTATTGTATTATTGTACTTTATATACATGTTGAATTTATGCTGATGACTGTACTGTTTGGCAGTCTGTTCAAAAAACATGGCCAGCCACTTTATGTTTCCGTGAGTATACATTACAGACCTCAGAAATGCTGTCTTATCCTCATATGTGTTGATATAAATATACAAGAAAGATTTACATTGAAGTGATATCAAAATAAATATAATGAACAAGAACTGTAAAAAAAAAAAAAAAAGAAGTAAAATAAAGAATAATAATAAATCATGCATAATTTTCTTTTCAAAACAAAAGTTAATCTAATTATATTTCTATTACTGCATACGAATTCATTCTGACTGCTCCAGTTTCACTGCAATTCTTATAAAGTCTGGTTGCAAATTCCCATAACATCCATACAAACTCAGACTTCATAACGAGATCTTGACATAAAAGAAACATCACTTAACAAAAACAATATATAACAAAAACCACTTAATTATATACTTCATTACAATTTCAATATTTAAATAATAACATTATTTAGAAGAATGTATCACATGATACTTTTCAAGTACCATAACACATTATGGCAATATAAAATAAGTATTGCAACTTTTCACAGAGAGTAGGTGCAGAATCTACTCAAATATCATACAACGCTTTTCAATATCCTTACTTTACACTAAGGTTTGGAAGTACGATCAATGCCTTCAGACATGTTCCAGAAATCAAAGCCATTGCTAAACTTACAGTTACAAATAATAACAAGCAAGCAACATTACAGATTGCTTCTGAAGACCTCGAGAAAATTGAACAACATTCAATGATTTACTAAAAATCCGAGGTATAAATTAATTTACAAACTTATTTGCTGCTTACTTCTACACCACTGCAACAATGGGCAGACTTATACAGATAAAACTTTGGGTTATATTATGTACAGAGTAACATACTTAAGTAGGATGATTTCTGTAGTATCAGAAACTGTAAAACTGTTTCATACATTATTCTTATAAATATTCGTATGTAACTTTGATTATCTTTTCTATTTATTTTTTTGTAATTCAGAACTGAAAGTCTTACATTTCAAAATATTTTCTTTTAACATTATGATAATTGTCACTTCACTGATGTAATATTATGGCTGCTCACATTTTGGTCCAAATATAAAACAGTAAATTGCTGCCTAATGGTGATGGTTCAAAATGTAAAATTAAGTTTATTTTAATGGAAGTTTTAATTTATCAGATTGGGTTATGTGACAATCAGTTCAATGAGTTCTGCTGCAAATCTAACGAGAAATTTTTCACCAAATGTACAGCAGATATTCAAGGATTGAAAATGGTAATACATACACCGTTTTCAAATCTAATGTAATAATGTTACAGTTTCTATTTTTGTTTCTTTAAAAATATTTCGATCTTTTTTTGTCATGAGGTTGTGAAGAAATCCTGCAATCTCTTTACTGTACTGCGATCTAGAGCACACAAGTCAAAGTCAAATGTTTTCTTTGTAATTTCATATTGACCCGTTTCTGCTATTACTTGCACCACACGCTGCAACTCTGCATTGTCTTCCAATGTCATTATTTTTCTCTGCAGATCTTTCAGCTGAGAAACGTAGTCTGGTGAGAACTGCAGTGGTGCAACAGGGCTTGTAGTAGTTGTGGCAGTAGCAGCAGGAACAGTCGGAGAAGCGGCAGCAGCAGCAGCGGCTGGAGCAGCAGCAGCAGCAGGAACAACAAAAGTTTCTGAAGACTGAACTTCACTTGGTGAAACTGCAGTTGTACTTACCTCCACTTGTGCTGGCACTTCACTAGGTACCCGACCCACCTGTTCATCTGTTTTATTCACATCAGGGTCTAATTTTGGTACTTTTGGGTTTGTCACATTGTCTCCTCTCCCACTTCCATTCGCTTCTTCCTCTTTTCCCTTGCCACTACTTTTACGTTTCCTCTTTTTACTGGACTCCTTGTCACCTTTGCTTCCACTATCGTCTTTTCCACTATTACCACTAGATTCTTTCTTTTCTTTATTTTTCTTTGATACACTTTTATCCTTCTCTTTACTACTACTTACCTTGCTCAGACTATTTCTCTCTTGATTTGCACTGTCAGGCTTACTTTTGGTAGATTCGAGTTTACTGTTACTACTTGAAGTTACAATGTTTTTACTTGATGCACCTGATTTAACAGAACTTTCTACCTTACTGCTGTTCTCCACAAGTATCGGTGGTTTTATTTGGGGAGTCGGAAGTTCAATTGAATCCTCGTCTGCTGAGAGTGGTGACAGGTTAGAATCGCTTGAATTCAATTCATCCAAGAGTTGGGTCAGAGGTCGTCTAACAGGCTTATCCTTCACTGGAGGTGGAGGTACTACTTTTTCTGGCGAAGGAGATGGTTTAATGGGGGATAAACTGTGATGAGATGGGCTGCGAGAAGGACTACGTGGACGTTTTTTGCTGGAGTCAGATGTTACACCATTTCTATCTCGATCCTTCGTTTCACTAGATTTTTTACTATCTGAAGAACTTTTCTTTGCTCCTTTGTCCTTTTCTCGGTCTTTCTCCTTTCCACTATCATCCCTCTTGCTTTTCTCTTTCTTTTTGTGTTTGTGTTTAGTACGTTCTTTGTCCCCATCACTACTAGTTTTCTCTCTTTCTTTCGGTTTTTCTGATTCCTTAACTATATCCTTTTCTGTTTTCCTAGCTGCCTCTTTCTCTTTATCTTTGCCTTCTTTTGACGTCTTTTCGCTCTTGTCTGTCTTATCACTACTTTTACTGTCGTGCTCTTTATGTCTTTCTTTTTTTGATTTCTCATCTCTGCTCTTCTTTTCTTTCTTCCTTTTCTCGCTTTTACTAGATTCCCCTGATGATTTTGAATCACTTTTAACTTTAGGTTCTTCAATTTGCACTTTCTTGGGTTCTTCTTTGGTTGATTTAACAGGAGCTGGTGCTTTCGATGGGGAAGCGGGTCGTTTTGGTGGTGTTGACGGGTGTTTGCTCTTTTCTTTAGCTTTGTCACGGTCCTTATTTCGATCCTTCTTCTCTTCCTTTGAGCTGCTGCTTTCTCGCGAATCCTTTTGTGCGCTGTGTTTTGTAGGTTTAATACTGCCACTTACCTGTTTATCATTGCTCGGTTTATCAGGGGGTTTGGCAGGTTTGGGTAATGGTGACACTTTGGGTGATGGAGACGGCTTTTTGGGATCTGGTGAAACTTTGGTAGTTTTGATTGGTGGTCCAAATAAATCATGAAAAGAGTTGCTTGTACGTGGTTCTTCAGAACGATATTCCTGTGAAAAAGAGAACAGAAAAGATAATCAGTCCTACAATCCTTATCTCCTATTATATTATATATATTATTTTATTTTAATGTACCGAAGTACATATGATATTTCCATGCAGATATTCTGCATCATCATACGATGAAAGAGTAATGGAACAGAGAAAAATTCTCTCCGGCGCCTGGATTTGAACCCGGGTTTTCAGCTCTACGTGCTGACGCTTTATTCACTAAGCCACCGGATTCCACCCCGGCGTCGGACAGAATCGTCTCAGTTGTAAGTTCCACCTCTTGGGTTCCCTCTAGTGGCCACCCTCAGCACTACGTCATTGATATCTATGAACCTAGGACCGAAGTCCACACATGTGCTGAGGTGCACTCGTGATGAGTGACTAGTTGTCCGGGATCTGACGGAATAAGCGCCGTCTTAAACCACAAAGTGATTTACGCATATCATATATATATATATATATATATATATATATTATTTTAATGTACCGAAGTACATATGATATTTCCATGCAGACATTCTGCGTCATCATACGATGAAAGAGTAATGGAACGGAGAAAAATTCTCTCCGGCGCCGGGATTTGAACCCGGGTTTTCAGCTCTACGTGCTGATACTTTATCCACTAAGCCACACCGGATTCCACCCCGGCGTCGGACAGAATCGTCTCAGTTTTAAGTTCCAACTCTCAGGTTCCCTCTAGTGGCCGCCCTCTGCAATACGTCATAGTTGGAACTTAAAAGTGAGACGATTCTGTCCAACGCCGGGGTGGAATCTGGTGTGGCTTAGTGAATAAAGTGTCAGCACGTAGAGCTGAAAACCCGGGTTCAAATCCCGGTGCTAGAGAGAATTTTCCTCCGTTCCATTACTCGTTCATCCTATTATATTATTACACTTCTAGTACAAATGTGAATAAATTATGCAACTCATTTCAATTAAAATTTCAAGAGAATAAAAATTCATGTAGTAACATAGTCATTAATACAAAAGTGTGGGGGCCAATTAAGAATAAAGAATTAAGATGTTTCTTGAAGAGCAGAATACAACCATAATTACGATTCAGGAATTATCAGTCTGCCATACCTAACCCCACAGGTCGGTCAGAATGTGATGCCTCCATTTTTTTCTCTTTTAATTTACAAGAAAACTAAATTTAATTTACATAGCATAACAGCCACAACATTCACAATTAATCTGTCACTTTTCAATATCTCCGTCTTTTTCTACAGTTTTTGTCTGCCTTGAAACAAGAACATGTAGTGAAAAATCTAAATAAGTTTTTTCTGTAACATTCACCATTTTAGAGGAAATCGTTATGTTTCTATGAAGCATTAGCCAACAGTACAAACAACTACTCTACCAAGCGCGGAGTGCACTCCTTACCTTCCCCTTCCCCTCCCCCTCTGCTGTACTCAGTCAGTGACACGAAACAGTGCCCTGCATTGCAAGATTTACTTTAATAATTTTCGCAATTATTCAATTTAAATTCATGGCTAAATAGTTTAATTAAAAAAAAAAAAAGATAAACGGTTTAATT
Organism: Periplaneta americana; assembly: GCA_025594305.2. Taxonomy (NCBI): domain Eukaryota; kingdom Metazoa; phylum Arthropoda; class Insecta; order Blattodea; family Blattidae; genus Periplaneta; species Periplaneta americana. Next base: position 18,084,114 of record JAJSOF020000029.1, on the reverse strand, counting down.
TGCAAAAAAAAATACTCAAGACATTAACTATTCAGATTATTTTCACTTATCTGCCTATATAGCAATCAGTCATTTCTCTTGAGCCATTCCAAACATTGGGAAAAGACTATTTTTTTTTCTGTTTAATGGTACTTCATCAAAAGAAAAGAGTAATAAAAGTTTTGTTATATTTAACATGTAGAATCACCTCTTAAATGTTGTTGTATCAGTCCCCTTCCACTCTGTATAAATTTTGAAATATATCCAAAAAAAATTTTATTGTCAACATTCTCTACCAATTGAATTCAATGTAAAAAAATTGTTATTTTGAATTTTCTCTATTTCAATTTTTTGTTTCTTATTGTTCTTGTTCATTACAAAACATCAAAATGGTGGATCCATTTTTATAGTGTTAAAATAAACGTTTTCTCAGGTAAATTGTACCACACATCTATACTAATAATAAATCTGTAGCCGAAATTTTTCTGGTAATTTTCGATTTTCCAAAAATAATTGGTCCTAACCACCCTGAAACCGAAAATCGCATTTTTGAAATTTTTGTTTATGTCTGTCTGTATGTTTGTTACCTTTTCACGCGATAATGGCTGAACCGATTTATATGAAAATTGGAATATAAATTAAGTTCGTTGTAACTTAGATTTTAGGCTATATGGCATTCAAAATACTTTATTTAAAAGGGGGGTTATAAGGGGGACTGAATTAAATAAATCGAAATATCTCGTTTATTATTGATTTTTGTGAAAAATGTTACATAACAAAAGTTTCTTTAAAAATGATTTCCGATAAGTTTTATTCTTTACAAAATTTTGATAGCACTGATATTTAATGAGATAAATGAGTTTTAAAATTAAAATAACGCCATCTAAGACGGTGCAATGAATTAAGAACAAATGACTTCGTCTATAGGGGGCCTTGGACAACAACAATCGAAACAGAGGCCTTAGACATCAACAATCGAAAGCTATTAAACATAGCCTACAGAGAATGTTTCTGTATTTTTATGAAGTAATATCAGAAGCTAAATTAACCGATTTGTATAATTAATTATTATTTCACCATTGGAAAGTGTAGTTTCTCTAGATGGACATAATGCTATAATGTTATTACAGTAACGTCTGAGTAAATCGAGGACAGGTAAGATTAAAATAGCTTCTTATACACAGAAAATTTGATAGGCTATTTTGTACATTCGTTTTCTGTTATTTCTTAAAATAATATTTATGTACACTCATTTTAATCTCAGAGAATTAACGAATAACGAGAGTGTATTGATTTAGTATGCAGTAATAGTACGTTAGCTTAGCAATCCATTATTTTATAATTCAAATTTTAACTATGCTCAATTGAATCGTGTTAAAATACATAAAATATATATGCAATAAATGCAATGCAAAAAAAATTGGGTAATGAGCGAAGCAGATTATCTTGCACTGTTGTAAAAGTTGTTCCCTGGATCAAACGTCCTATTTTAATTATGTAATTACTTTATATTTATTTCTAACAGGTGCAGCAGAGGGCACGGGTACGGCTAGTCTCAAATATAAAAGTGACAGCGAGATTTAATGACTCAGCATTAAAAGTTATTTATTACCTTAATCTTGTGCTTCTTAGCTGGATCTCCTCCCAGCTTAGGCTTTCCAACAAGGGGTGGGGCTGATAATTTTGATGACGAAACTTCATCAGTTGAAGCAGCAATGGCTGGTGTCGCACTAGGCTTTTCTCCAGAGGTAGAATGGATACTAGCATCTGAGCCTACACCAACCTAAAAATTATACAATTACTGCATTTATTTCCAATAGAACACTGTTGAGAAAAGGAATGTAACACTTTTTAGTTGATTGTTTTTAGGATCGTTTGGTAATTTTACAATGTCTCCAGACAGTGTCAACTAAAACTCTCAGTCCTGCACGTCAAGAATTCCATTACTGAGCAGGGGGCACCTACAGAACCACAATTGTTATCTCCCATGATGGGTAAGAATGATTTTGTAGACATGAATAAAATTTTGATTTGGGTATTCCAAAAGTGAGTGAATTTTCCCTTGAATCTTCTCAATCAGGACGGGATTATTTTACGTGCTGTAAATCTAAACACGAAATTCTTTAATTTACTTCCCTTTTAAAATAAACCATGTTGGGGTTTGTACAGCGTATAAAAACCATTGCTCTCCATCGAATTTGAAACCATGAACCTTGGCTCTAATGGTTAGTATGGCAACTACTTGACTTAAGTTCGCTATGCAACACATATCCCAGCTCAGAGTCCTAGTACAACAAAGAAGTTTGCCGGAAATAAAAAAAAAATACACATCTTGATTACACAACTTTTAACACTGTATCACTTCGGAATATGTATAAGAACTTTCTTGTGTTTAATTTTAATGTACCTTGTTAACATGTTTCGACCTATTTTGGGTCATCTTCAGAACTGGTCGTTGTTGGACTTGGCACCTCTTGTTTCCTGTGAGGGTGCATTCACAGGAAACAAGAGGCGCCAAGTCCAATAACGACCAGTTCTGAAGATGACCTAAAATAGGTCGAAACATGTTAACAAGATACGTTAAAATTTAACACAAGAAAGTTCTTATCATATATATTCCGAAAAAAAAATATATATATATATATATGTTATTTCGAAATAGATAAATTTTGTTTTACTTTAAAATTCAATCATTTTATTTTGAAAGGAGTTCATAACGTAAAAGTCCACAGCCTTCCCTCTGTATCAGTACCAATATACAGTTAGAAAATTGCAAATCTTGCGGGCCTACAACCTTTTATGCATAGCAGTACTCGCCAATATACATGGTATAATGTGTATAAATTGAAAATAGAGTATCTACCTTTCTTCATTTTTATATGGAAGTACACATCTGAGTAACTCTGCTTTTGTTTCATTTTGTGCATATTCAATACCAATTTCTTATTTCTGCTTTTTTTTTGGGGGTGGGATATGATTGCCACTTTATTGATGACAGTAATAGCTTGCATTACCAATACAATAATAGAACCTTCCTCCAAATTACTATGATCAACCTAGTACACGACATAACTCTTCACAGATACACATCGTGGATAATGTGGCCAGCTGAGGTGGTGTCCAATTTGAAAATGGGTCATAGTCCTGGCATCTACCTGCTGTATGCGGGGGAAACACGCACACACACGTGGTCGAAATAACAAAATATGATATAAGCAACAATATGTTATCTGTGAAAGTTTACTGGTATAAGGTGTATGGTTTATTTAAGAAAGTTGAATTATAAAGATTTATATAAGTGTATTAATCGCATGTAGTATTACTCAGTAATGGAGCATGCGGAATGATTAAAAAAACCACACACACACAAAAAACCACATGCCACACATAATTATGTACTGTGTGACTCTCAAACTCCTGCAACATTACAAGCCGATGTCTCTTCAATAGATCAATAAAACTAAAAGCTGAATTTTTCAAAATTTTTAGTGTGCCTGCTTCACAGAACACTGGGAATAATTTTAATTTCAAATGTCTGATATTTTGGTTTTTCTAAAAAGTAAATTAAGGAACTTTAACCTTTCACTTAAAATGTGGAAGGAAAAGAAAAAAATCTCTAAAATACAATAGAATCTTAAGAAATAATGGGCATTTGAAATTTCGAAGATACACTATTAAATAAAAACAATGAAGAAGTAATGATTGCAAAGCTATTAATTTACTAGTTTTATTGAGACATTTAAAGACCCTGTACACACATATGTATTTCACAAAAAATAAATACTAATTTTCATTCACTACTCACTGTTCCTAACAGCATTCATTCAAACTACAGTAAGCCTTTATGAATCACTTTACTGTTCTCTTATCAAAGCTAAACCAGTGTGGATCATTATCAAGACAATTGCTCGTCACAACTGGTCTTTCCTTAATTCAAAAATATTTTCACTCTGTGCACCTCACAACAGTATGTCGATAGAATCATAATACAGTTATTTCTAGACCAGTGATATTATGAAGTGACATGTTTCCATTCTTTTCCATCAGATGTCTCCCCATTCATAATCAGGATAGCACTTACTACCAAGAGTGTTACCTTCATTCATAAACAAAGATCTTCTACAGGCACTAAATATGCTTTACTTTCTCATTCAATGAAAACCACACGTCTTTATTACGTAGATTTCCAATGTTCTTGACTAGATTCAAAAGCTTGTATTTTGGATCCTGAGACAAGTACAGTAACTACTAGCACTTTATAATGAGTGTCTATACAAAAACTAAACAAATAATTCACTATAAGGTATTTACATACCCCTCCTCCACGTATCAGCCGACGTCTCAGTTCTTCATCAGGATTGCGGAATATATATTTTTCTCGCTGAACTTTACTGATGGTTGGTCCACTTGGTTGTAAGTCTAAATCGTAGTTATATCTGACTTTCTTGGGTTCTTCATCCGTCCGAAAGCAAATATCAATAGGCAGGTTAAAACCTGCATATCCTGATTCTTTAACAGAATATGGTGGCTCCTTCACAACTATAAAAGAAGCATAATGAACACGAAATGTAAAAGTGGATTTAAAATACATGTTAAAAAATACTGAGAACTCAACACCAATGTGACACAATGGAAAGAAATGTGACTGCTCTGTTTTGTATTTATATTAATGAAGTCATAAATAAATGGGAAAATAACTTTACAAATGATATACCTTTAGATAATAACAATGTCTTAAGGAGAATTTTATTTTCCAATGATAAGGCAGTCCTGTATTTGGAATATTAGAAGACAGTCTACAAATAAACACGCAATCTTCAAAAGGTTATATCACAGTCTTGTATATGCAGTCGTGAAGCTCAATACATAGTAAATATGCAAATATTAGATAGTTGCTCACCACTAGGATCGCTAATATCGCCTCATTACAGGCAATGCAAAATAGAACCGTCACAGTCTATTGCTTCTAGCACCCTCAAAACTCAAGCTTCGTGACTGTATATAGTAGACTGTGGTTATGTGGTTGAATAAAATTTAAACATTTCAAATACTAAAACTAAGGTTATGGCCTTTCAGGGGAAAACTCCTCAGACGAAAATTAGTTATTAATGATAAATGATTGAACAGGTTTCGAATTTTAACTATTTAGGCTTCAATACATCACAAGACTGCAGTAAAGATATAGATATTAAACTAAACAAGTTTGGAAGGATATGTGGGACTATTAGAAAATCTTTAAGACAAAAAACACAAAGTAGTACACAAATGAAATTCTATAAAGTCTTAGCAACTCCGATGTTGATATTTAGCTCCGAGAATTGGACAATAAAAGAAAAGGATAAAAGAAGAATAGAAACTACGGAAATTAAATTTTTGAGAGCAGTAGCTGGTATAGTGTTGGCTTGCAAGGCAAGAAATCATGAAGCGATGATGAGGCTCATTAAAAAATGGTGAAATATGGTGGAGGAAACAGGAGTACCTTGTGAGGACTTTGTCTAACATCATATTTGGCTACTTTAAATTCCTCTCTAACTTGTTGAGATATGAACCTGGGTCTCTGACGTGAAAAATCAACTGGTCACAATAACTTTAAGTAGTATCAATCAAGTAGTGTAAGTTCTTACAGTCAATTACTTAACAATATTACATACATTGAATCTTTATATTATTACATGAAGTAGTGTTTAAAAGTTATGACAAACGTTTTCACCAATAATTTGGCATCTTCAGGTCACATTAAAAGAACATAGAAACATAAAATGAACACTTAACCCAGATTTTCCCACCGTCCTTTTTTAAGGACAGTTGCAGTGCCTTCGGATATTATGTCATTGTTGGTGTTAGGGACATTTTATAAGTTGTGCGATAATGTTGGTAGTATTTGTTAGCTTTAGAAAATATACCGATTTTTGAGAGTAACTAATGTGCTGCTGTATTTTTATCACAAAAAAATATTTGGGCTTATCTGGGTTAAGATATTCCAGTTAAACACATTCGTTAAAAATTAAAACTGGTATAATAGGCCATCTGAGCAATACGCCATTAAAATACATGTAGCAGGAAAATCATACCATGAAATCGCGGGATAGGCTGATAACATTGTATTAACTGACCATGGTATCATCTTCCTGCTACATGTATTTTAATGACGTATTGCTCAGATGGCCTTTTATACCAGTTTTAATTTTTAACGAATGTGTTTAACTGGAATATCTTAACCCAGATAAGCCCAAATATTTTTTTGTGATAAAAATACAGCAGCACATTAGTTACTCTCAAAAATCGGTATATTTTCTAAAGCTAACAAATACTACCAACATTATCGCACAACTTATAAAATGTCCCTAACACCAACAATGACATAATATCCGAAGGCACTGCAACTGTCCTTAAAAAAGGACGGTGGGAAAATCTGGGTTAAGTGTTCATTTTATGTTTCTATGTTCTTTTAATGTGACCTGAAGATGCCAAATTATTGGTGAAAACGTTTGTCATAACTTTTAAACACTACTTCATGTAATAATATAAAGATTCAATGTATGTAATATTGTTAAGTAATTGACTGTAAGAACTTACACTACTTGATTGATACTATACTTATCGGACCCAACATGCCTTTAAAATTCTAAGTAGCCTCGTATGTCAAAAACTTTCTTCAACATAGAGAATTATAAGGGTCACATTTAAAATGAGATGAAATTAATAAAAGGGAATGTAGATGATAATTAATCAAATATCAGAAAAGAATTTACTTTGTACATAGTAATACTGAACTTCAGAATCTACATAAGCTACAATTAAATCAACTTACCTCTTTTTGGTTTATGAAACGTCTCATGCAAATGAAATACAACTTTTTCTACGAAGTGATTGATTTCAGTATTATCAGATCCTCGCACATACACTTCCCAGTCATGCGTAAAACCTTCTGGAGTCCGTTTGGTTCGAATAGATGCTTCATGCCCAATCTCAAATGTAACTCGCACACACTGAAACGAATTTAAAAATTGTTGAAGTAGCTTTTCACATAACAAAACACTATACTCCTAAGCTAAATTATCAGGCTAGCAAAGGTCAAGAGAGTTTTAAATTATCAAATCTGGAGGCTGCAAAGCCCAATCATTCTTGTAAACAAAAATACCCAGGCAAGCATACGCACTACAGAAGGGAATCTTCACAAAAATTATTAGCGGGAGAGACACATTAACAATTACTTCACCAACACTCAATGGTGGATTTTTTACTCTAAATCATTTTAAGTGCAGTCTCCTTACTCAGATCTTAAATGCTGCAGGCCTTGAAGGCCCATTTCTTAAATTTTGTTTCTTGCTCTGTCTGTCAGAGACCTATACAGTCTCGAGATGTTATCCTGCAGAGATATTTTTATTTTATTGGGTTATTTTACGACGCTGTACCAACATCTAGGTTATTTTGCATCTGAATGAAATGAAGGTGATAATGCCGGTGAAATGAGTCGGGGGTCCAGCACCGAAAGTTACCCAGCATTTGCTCGTATTGGGTTGAGGGAAAACCCCGGAAAAAAACCTCAACCAGGTAACTTGCCCCGACCGGGATTCGAATGCAGAGATATCTACAGGCTTATTAGAATGATAGAAAGTCCTTTGTCTGTGGTAAATTTATGACTTGAGTCTATGGTCTTACTTACTTCTCTTCAAAAACATGCCGAGCTAAGGATAGATTTGTTCTCCTCTATCAGATATGTAAAAGTAATAAACAACTTCAAAAGTAAATCTGACTACCATGATGTGTTTTTCTAATAGAAGAATTGCCAAGTAAAAAAAAAAAAAAAAAAAAAAAAAAAAAAATGTAAGAGAAAAAGATGGAGAAGTCAAGGAAAGCATTAGCCTGATTCTTGGTAGATGTTAAGATTATGAGAATGGTGGCAGCAATGGTAGTAACTATACAAATCTGGCTTTCAGGTAGTACCTCCCTGTAAAGCAGGTTTGAATAATTTCAAGGAAAAGCCAGATTTGTATAATACATTCGTTACTGGAGGTACATTAACAGAAAGCCACAATTTAAAGTCACACAGTATTTGTGTGCACTCACAGTTGAGTTCTGGCATCTTGTCAGCTCATCTGAGTTGTGCGGATATAAAAGGAAAAATTGTGACAGTGTCGTGTATAGTTCCTGGGGTAGCTCAGTCGGTAGAGCGTTCGCGCGCTAAGCGAAGGGTCCCGGGATTGATACCCGGCCCCGGAACAATTTTTCCTTGAAATTATTCAAATGGTAGTAACTGTCTTCGAATTATAAATTGTCATAGCTCCTATTAGCATCATTATTAGATGACATGTCACGTATGTTGGAAAATCGGTTTTATATTGCAATAATCCCTACAACTTCCACAAAACCAATATTTGAAGGAAACTGCCAAGATATAAAGAACTACTGGCATTACTGTTCCCTTTCATCTAAACTCTTTCTATTCATATGACTGTTCAGATATAAATCTGCTATTAGTAGGAGGCAGATGTTGATGAAATCATTATTTTTCTTATAACTTTAAAACAATGCCATTTAACACAGAAATTCACTTGGTGTAACAAAACAAAATATGTAATTTTTTATATTGCATTCTTTTGTAATTTTTGTCTGATACTTCATATTTTTTCATTTTTGGACATATTAAAAATAGTTTTCTCCAAATCTTATTGATTCTTACAGTATTTTTAAAAACTTCATTTTATTTTCCAGAAATTTTACATACAAATCATAGTTACTGCTTTTCCACTGCTAAATATTTTTCTTTGCTAAGGAAACTGACATTCATTCAGTGATCACACTGACCCGATAAAATAATAACAAACAATTTGGCCGGGGTAGATTTTACCTGGAAATATAGAGTTCACTGCACCCTACTATCTCACGGCCCAAAAGCACATAAAAACCCAGCATATGGATTGTTCAAAATTTCGTTTTATATCGAGAGTCAGAAACAAGGTGGGTTGAGGGAGAAACAAAATAAGAATGAAAATATATTTTCTAAAATATGTTAATTGAAAATGGATCATCATAAAAATTTATACAAACATTAATGTATTACATAATATTTGGCAATAATATGTTGTACATGCAATATCTGATACAGTTTATATTCAAAAGGAAATAATTATTGAATCCATCAATGAAGTTATATTTTATCCCACTACAAACAATGGCCCACACCTGTGGAGTAACGGTTAGCGTATCTGGCTGCGAAACCAGGTGGGCCCGGGTTCGAATCCCGGTTGAGTTTTTTTCCTGGGGTTTTCCCTCAACTCAATATGAACAAATGCTGGGTAGCTATCGGTGCTGGACCCTGGATTCATTTCACTGGTATTATCACCATCTCATTCAGACGCTAAATAATCTAAGATGTTGATACAGCGTCGTAAAATAACCTACCAAAACAACAATGGCACACGCAGTTTAAGATCATCCTAAAGCGGATTTTTTTTTTTTTTTTTACATATTTTGAATCTTCATGCATGATATGACCGCCAGAACCTAAAAGAGGAAATAAAATCTGTTATGTAAGTTTTATCTTCGTTGCTATGAATAAATGTTAGTTTTACTTTAGTTTAAAAATTGTATCTTATTCTGTGTTGTGGTACACAACCATGGCAATCTGTGAATTTGTATTAACTGAGAATCTTTTCAATACAAGAAAAACAGAAACAAAAGAATAATTTTGATTTCTTTTAAAAACCATCCACTCTTTTGTGTTTATTACATGTCCATATGCAGCCCCAGACTTCAATTTATTAACTTTTAAGGTCAATTTTTTTAAATTTGGATCATTTTTATATAAATGTAAAGACTTTTTATTGGTAATTTTTCAGCCATTTTTAGGTCATCAACATCCGCCCCCTACTGTATAAATTTGTTGTTATATTCCAAAGAGTATATTAAAACATTAATCAGCAAGACAGGCCACTCATAATGTGTGACAATAACAATATGGTACAGAATTAATGAAATAATGACAAGGGAAATGGGTGTAACCCCAAAAATCAGTCTCTGTACCATACTTGTTCACCATTAAGTTTCACTTTAAATTTACTGCTGTATGAATCCAGGTCTCCAATTTGGAAAGGCAATGCTTATAGCAGTGTATTCTAGAACTTGAGTTACAAATTATTTTTGATGAATTCCATGGAAGATGTCGATATACAAAGGTTACTAATTAACATGAAACAATCAGCAGAGACTTTCCTTATATAATATAGTTGAAATTATTTTGAACTCTAACTTGTGTAATATGAGGGTCACTAAAATAGTATTTCGTAATTTCTTTTACAAAAAAATATTATTTTTCATCTCGTCATAGCTTTCGAAATGGCTTCACTCAGCTTCGTATAAAATTAAGAACTAGATATCTTTCCTGGGAATAAAAGGCAGTCTGAGCATGGTGCTCATCACACCATCTTCTTAAGTGCCAAAGTCAAGAAAGCATGGAAAATCTCATTGGCATGTTTTTAGTGTACCACAACTTTTATTCTGTAGCTTTTTATTTGAAAATATGTAGGTACATCCATTAGGAGCAAAAAGTAATCCTTTCACATATATAATTTCAGTCTGTCTCTCTCTCACATTGAACCTCATATTTCCAGAAGAAGAATATATATATATATATATATATATATATATACACCTCAACATGGTAAAACTTGGAACCTGAGATTCTTTGAGGAACTTTGTCATAGCTGTGAGAAGGAAGTCATAGTCCCCAAATTGTGTTCCATGAAATCTGTCTTCAAGTTAGCCAAATCTTCAATCCAACTTCAATCAATAGAGTGACATCATATGATTAAAAAAATAAATAAATAAATAAATAAATAAATAAATAAATAAATAAATAAATAAATAAATAAAATAGAAAGAAAGACAGAGATAGAAATAAGACAGAGACGAACAGTAAAGAAAGGTCAGAACCTGCAACAGCTGAGGATATAGCAGAGATATTTGATATGTTTAAAAAAATGTGGATGTGATCAAAAAGGGCAAGTAAAGTGAAATTGTAAATGATCGAGAAGTATAGGGGAGAGAGAAAGTGTATAAGCAGATGTGTAGAGATAAATATAAGTATTTATAGGAAGTGAGAATAGTGAGAAAGGATTAGGTGTAAGTGGAATAGTGAGAAAGTGAAAGTGAGCGCAAATAGGAATGAGTGAAAATGGGTTAAGAGAAGTGAACAAGTGACAGCATGAAATTAGTACTAACATTTGAATGTTGGTACAGTAAGTAAATGAATATAAGAGGAAGATAGGAGAAAAAGTCAAAGAACAATTAGGACAAATAATTCAATATGATGATTTGTAGAGAAAAAGTGAAATTGAGATTTTAGTGAATAGTAGTTAGAGGAAAAAGGGCGTTTGAAAGGTGTATATAATATTAGATATATTAGGATTAATGAACAAATAGAGAATAGCAAATGAAATGTAGGAGAAATATTGAAGGGGAGATAGAACAAGTAATAAAAAAGGTACATAGTTAATTGGGAGTATTTGTGTAGACGTGTACTGAAAATAATGTGTTACTGTAATATGTTAATGGTGAGGTACACCATTACATGTAAAGAAGTGCTGTGACGAAATATATCATATCATAAATAAATAAAATAAAATGTATGACAATACAGTGGGACTTAAAAGGACATTTGTTTATAGAAATTATGCCAAAAGGAATTCCTATTTATGGAGAGGTTTATGTGGGATTGTTGGACTATGACCACATCTGCAAAAGACTGATATTCTGTTGCCTTATGATAATGTTCAAGGGCAAGTAAACACAGATTCAAGAAACAAGTAAGATCACTTCTATTGAAACATATCTTTTAGTCTGTAGATCAGTTCTTATATAATTAGATGTTACTGACATATTTCTATATATGAAATACTGTAATTTATAACCAGGACTAGTAATTATTTCTGCTAGTTAATGTAACTTTTTTTTGTTCAGGTTACCATAAAACTATTGCTCACTGTATGAATTTATATGTCTTTTAGTGTGATTTATGTTTTATTTTAGTGCATCTTTTAATGTATTTTTATGTCTAGTTTAGTATATAATTATATATGTTACGTATTTGTTTTGACGTGTCCTACATCTTTATATATGATCTATTGGATGACTAAAGCTATCTATCTGAAGATAATCACGAAATTAGAGTGGCCAGTAGTATAACAAAATGCGTTCCTAAGAAATGTGCCAACATATTATGCAAATAGTACTGTTATAGAATAAAAAATTATTAAAAATATGTGATGCACTATTTTCGAATCCGTAATTTAATGAATGCAATGCAGAAAAATGTGTTATGACCTATGGTCAAGAAGTACCGTAAGCAGTGAAGATTTTTTAATCAGCTATTTAACGACACTGCACCAACTATGCAGTTATTAAGTGCTGAGTGGAATAGCGTGATGTCAGACAAATCACCATGAGATTACCTGGCATTTGCTTTACAACTGGAAAAACCTCGGAAGAAACCCTACCACCCAAAAGGACATAAGTCCTATTTGTTAATCCCTAGACCACACTGGTGGCAGTTTACCTAACACTGTCTCCTCAGTCAGTTTACCTGCTATCTTCTCAGAGTCATTACTGTACAACATAACCTCGACCTTATTTTGTGTGATAAGCTGGAGATTTTTCATCAGCAAGATATAAACCTTCCTATCTTGCCAGTAAAAGCAAGGACACTTAAATATCAACCATTGAAGACATTTTTACTTCATCTTTGGTCAAGAAAACAAGACATGGGCTATAAAGTAGTGCTATGCTTATAAAAAAAAGAACAGTCTTCGAGTTTCCTTAATCACCTAAAAATGAATGATTGATAATGAGAACAAGAATTTTTGCCTTTTACAAAGTATTATACGTAAGAATGTTTGAGTATGCAGTTCCAGTAAATACTCAAAACTGAAAAATCAATAATTATTAATACTATGCCTAATACTAATACCAGAACACATTATAGCTTTTCTATAGCACATGACACTAAACTTTCAACTTGCATTTTTCTAAGTTCTACGGTGTGGAAATCTGTGACGGGTTAATTTAGGCTTCCGCATGCCTTGCATCTACGAATATGTGACAGGTTAGGTTAGTTTAGGCTTTTGGTATGGCTTGTATATGCAAATCTGGAGAAGGTTAGGTTAGTTTAGGGCTCCATATGCCTAGCATAGCCTACCTACATATCAACTGAAGTGAAATGTGTATTCCGTGTTCATTTTGAAGTGTTCTACCTTTTTATTTCACGTGTTCAATAATAACTTTTAGGTTAGCTACACCGATAAATTCTTTCCAATTTTTAGCTATTTTCTAATATATGTTTCCAAGTCAACTGACGTCATGCATGAATTCTTCACATTCTAAACTACCATTCATCTCAAAATTAGACCATTTTCTCATTTCGTCAAAGAAACCTTCAGTGCTGCGTGCTATAGAAAATCTATTATAATATATAAATTACAACTATTGGTATATTGGAAAGGTTTTGCATCTTCTATAATCATAATTCATTTACGAATAAGGATCACTTCCTTCAGTGTAGATTTTCTCGAAAAAGTGAGAAAGATTACATCTATCAAATATCTTAAAAAGAATAGTTTAGGCCTATATTAAGCCACCGAAAAACAGTGAAACAATACACAGACTCTTCCACGATAAATTATACTGCATATTCCTGAACACAAAGAACAACCCAAGCGCATTATGCAGTAAGTAGTGAATGAAACTCTTGGAAATTTGGGCAAACAAACATTTTAAAGGTAATTAATTACATTTAGATACATGTGTAACTGTCCAGTTTACGTACACCACTCATAATTCAAATTTTTTATAGGCACTTATTACACTTTGTAGAGGTCCCTTCCCAGTTTGTTTCGGTGCGCGGAAACCTGTAGTTTCCTATGGGTGGACGATTGGAAAACATTCGGTCACACTTTTCACGCACTATTCCTCTGAGACTATAATCTTAACTGATATCCTTCAACCAATCTTTTCAAACATATACTCATTATTGTCTTAAATCAGTTCCTGAGTTTCTGCGAAATGTTTCCTGGACCTTCATGCATACCATAAAAGAAACATCTCAAACAGGTGCACGTGAACTAGACATTTACCGATACATGGAATGATTTTCTGTACGTATTATGTTTTAATGTACAAAACATAACAGAGAGAGAGAGAATATTTCCTTATTTTTGTACGTTCTTAGACTATTCTTATTATTTACCTATACAAGAAAATATTGGAAGAAAAATCTTGCCAACAGTTCTACAAACACATGGAAATGACTCGATTATTACAGTTTAAATGAAGATTTTTCATTGGGCTACTCCTTGTACTACAACTAGATTAACGTTCTTCTCACATACAGCAGTCGGCGAAATATGAAATCTTAAATGCTAAGCAGTCAAATTTAAAAACTGAATTTTACTTAATTTCATGCTACTGCTATAGAAAACAAATCCTGAGAAACTCCAAAATTTAGTTTTAAATCCACCAATCTTAATGTGGGTATTATCCATACATTTTCTAATTTTGTAAGGGATAATTCTACTTTCTACTAACAAGTCTATCTATTACATGACAATCTACTTTTAAAGTAAACCCACCGAATATGCCATAGCCTATTCACACTAACATTAACAGAATCATTCTTGATTTTCTTCGCTTCATTACTTCGTATTATATGATACACTACATTTCAAATATTGTCACAGTTTTTAAAGACAATGCTTTATATTAATTATCATTAAGAAATATATTACTGTTTGTTAATCATTTTAGGTACATCAGAGGAGGACTCGAAATCATTCATCAAAATACACGATTTTCTGATGTCAACAAGTTTTCCTGATGCGTTCAGCGAGTCACGAATAACATCGCTCAGATGTTCATACAGTCGGTGATCTTAACCAATGATTTGGTCTCGTTCTTCTTTAAATTTCTCAAATTATCAGCTATGGAAATCCACATATTTTCCGTGCATTCCACTACTACAAATTACGAAGAAAGATCATTTTCACAAACGTAAGCACATTTACATCTTATTATCACAATTTATTCCGAACCTCCAAGGAACTTTCTGAGCGATTTTTTTTTGTGCCTGTTCATCGGTTTCCTTGTGTTTGGACTGTTTGGAGCATTTGAAGATCATGTTATCAATCGTAACAATCTACAACTTACCACCAACAAGGAAATATACTTATAATTGAGACATTTGAATGTGAAACGTTGGCTATACTGGAAATTTACTCTGAGCACTGTCTCATTCACAAAGCACTGCAGTTGACCGGGCTATTCAAACATGTGTGATTTTACTATCTTCGTGTATTATTATTGTGTGTATTAATTTAATATAATATGTGACATTCTTAATGTAGTATTAATAATTTATCTTCCAGTTATAACTTACTGTGAATAATAATGATAAATATTTCATTATCACAGGACAGTTTTCTAAATATGAATTACATAATATTTTTCATTATTTCATAAATTTAATATACGTAAGCTCTATAGTTAAAGACAATATTTTGCTTGCATAAATAAGAGTAAATAAGTATAAGACAAAAAATGAGAGATGATGGCACAACATTACAGCCTTGTTTAATAGCAGGCACAGCAGTTAGACATTCAGGTGAAAGTGTAAGTCTGATGTGATTAATTTTAGCTTTAAAATCTCGTAATCCAGTGTGTAGTTGAGCCGGAACGCAGTTCTAGTAAAAATAATATAGGGTCCCACAGTTCCAGTATAAATAATATAGGAAACGACTGATGCAGCAATTTGGGACTTCTGAAATAGCCGAGTTGCAGTAAAATTTTTTTCAACTACAGCACTGTATATAACTGTTCAATTATATTAATCAGATGGTCATTACATTACTTAGGTAATTATGTAGTAAGCATCGACCAGGCCGCCATCTTCCCATATTAGAGGTCCAGAGCACATACTTTCTCATTAGAGTGTAAAGAGGGTGACAACATAATATCAGTCATAAGAAAACATTGAAAATTTAATTATTGTATACTGGTAATATTTATTTAGTCATGTATATGTATCTGGACCTCTATTGGAGACAGATGGTCTGATCGATGCTCACTACATACCACTAATTATCATATAGGCCTACTAAATACTACTACTACTACTACTACTACTGTACTACAAACCGCTCTTTCTTTTCCTCTATTGGACGTTTCCATTTATAAAGGTCATCTGACTTAGCCTCCTCCAGACATCTCTATCCTTCCAAGATTTTTCAGTCATCACTGTTGTCCATTCCATTCCTCTTGCATTTAAGCTGGTCCAACCATCTCATTCTTGGTCTTCCCAATTTTCTCTTATTCTCTATTCTCATTTCCAATGCTCTTCTTGGTAACCTCTCTGGTACCATCCTATTACATGTCTGAACCGTTGTAAACTCTTTTGCTTAATATATTCTTGTAATGGCCGTAGGCAGAGGAGGGACGAGAGGGATCAATCCCCTTCCGAAATCAGGAAGACGAAAAATGAAATGGAAATTAGTTCTTCACAACAGTCTACATTTGGTGCTTCATTTGTATTCTGAGCAGAATTCCTTTCAGTTTTATTTTTAGTAAGAACAGTGGAGTTCACTCAGTTCTGAGCAGTGATCTCGAGTGTGAAATCTTGAGTCGTCACTAGCATAAGGTTGTCAGATTCTTTTCACAATTTCCGGAGACAGATATCGACATATGAAAAAACTACTTTGTATATTTCTGTTAGTTTGTCATTCACTTGTATTGTTTTTACATACATTAAATAATAAAGGCTTAAGGACTTTACTAATAGACGGTAGTAGCTATTTAAAGGGTGTAATTGATATCTTGTTATTTGAAGTGTTCTATCAGTGAGGAAGTGTGTTGTGTCAGTGAACTGTGTAGTGTCAGTGAAGTCTATTGTGTAAGTGAAGTGTGTTGGTGTCAGTGAAGTGGCTGTGCAAAGTATTTGAACAGTGAAATGGTTAGAAGTGTTAGTGAAATCAGGTAGAATCAGTGCAGTGACTGAGTTGACAGCGAAATAAGTGTAGTGCCGAAAGGTACTTGTGTAGGTATGAACCTGTCACACTCGTGGGTCTTAGTTCGAACTTAGGGTTAAGATACAAATTAGATTTACTTTAAATGTTATTTTAAGTGACCATGCTTCATTTAATTTAGGATGCTCCTTGTTATTATTATTTTATTATTATTATTATTATTATTATTATTATTATTATTATTATTATTAATTATTGTTTTTTATTAGTTGTGTTTATTATTAATTGTCATTATTGAGTGTAATTATTTACCACTGCCACCGGGTATATACCCATTTGCAGTGTGAATAAATACATTAAAAAATATTCATTCTATTTACACACTAAAAATATTCACTATGCTTAATTATTACTTAAGCTACTGGAATTTTCAGAAGAGGAAATTTTTTAAGTAGGTCTTCTCTGGATACCCAAGTTGCAGAGAAGACAGCATGACCAACACTTGTTGGAACAGACTAAAGACATAATTCTCAGACTGTTTACAATAATAGTGATGATGGTGGTGGTGGTGGTGGTGGTGGTGGTGGTGATGACATGATATGTACATCGTCCTGTTTGAATAGAGCTCAGTTGTAATTTTATTTTGTTCTGTATGTGCCTTGTATGCAAACAAAGTTTGGCACAACTGTCATTTTCAACTAGTTTGTAATAAGTAGGGAGCGGATTTTTATGTGCTAAAAAATTTAAATATATTTATTTTTTATGTGCTAAAAAGTACGAAAATATTTGCTAAAAATAAAAAATATATATATATATTTTTAAATGTGACAAAAATACCTTACTTAGCTTGGAAAAAAAAATGTTACTAGGTACTCACCAACCACACTTGAGTGCTAGTAGTTGGCCGAGAATTGCAGTGAACAACAAAGGTCATTTCCAAATTCTCCATCACAGGACGTCAGACGTGCATATTTAAAGAGAGGAATGTCACAAACACAAACACCGTCAATTTCACCTACAGGCACACCCTCCAATACTTGAGCAACTTTACACATTTTTTTTATATCCACTGTTTTTCCCAAACATATTCTGGAATTTGTCCCTTAGTACTTGTACTTCTCTGAACCTGGTAGCGAGTCTAGTTTAATTTTCACGGCATGCACCTCCTTGTTTCAGACAACAGGTTTTTGGATGTTTCGAGTTTTTTTATGGTGTCACACAAAAAGCTTAGATTTGCTAATAGGAAAGCCAAATCGTTTTTTAAATAACCATCTTTCAGTATATCTTTAAGGCTATCGATTGACGAAGCCGATAACAGGGAATCACAACAAGATATATTGCCTTACTTGATGGACATGAGCGAGAGGCGAGATTTGTTCAAATTAAATAATGTTCATACCCGAGGTCTTATCTGTTGTGTTTCACAAACAAAGAGTTGAATGAAATTCTCTTTAGCAACAATAAACATTCCTAATTATGTGTTGCAAGATCTCTCCTCCTTGTCCATGTTAATTTATTCTCTAATAATAACATTGATATGCTGTCTAGCAGTTCTCAGAACTTCAGGCGATACTATTACAAAAATGGATCACGGATACACCACTCAGCGCTTAGAAACACGAAGCAACCGAGAATTCTTAAAAAGATAACGTACTTCTGAGTGACATAATTGATTTAGTTTTAAAATATTTAAAAGTTATTGTAAAAAATTATTTAAGTAAAAAAAACTCCAAGATTTATATGTTTATAATAGATTTCCTGAAAATATGTATTTACATAATTTTTTTGTGAAAATATGTGTGTTTATGTGAAATAAAGTTCGGGTTTTAAACTTGAAACTTCATGTTCGGAGTTTTTAACTTTGTTAATTGTGTTTTATCACATGCAAAAATAATATTTAATTACATAGGAATCCGCTCCTTAGTAATAAGTTGCTGGGACTAATATACTGTATTTCGAATCTTAAAATCTCAGTTTCAGAATTATGCAACTGCAGCAGATACAGCACCATCCTGCACACTGACTCCTCTTAGGAATGATACAGCTTTGCTTGCACAACCAAGAAAACGCTTGCCATTAAATATGGTCATTTCTGAAGCAGCCTCAAGAGATTCATCACATGGGTTAGCATTTGAAAAACTATTAAGTATAAAATCTTTCTTTGTTTTATAGAACCTAGCTAAATACATTCGTTCAGTTTTATAACCAAATTAAAGATTTATATAGCCTTGACTTAGGTTTACAACGTTTGTTCTCAATACCAGCTGACCTCTGATTGCTGCTGATCCTTGCATATTTCGATCTTTCCACTTGGCCACCAAATAGACAGCAACAATGAATGGTGGCAGCAGAATGTAGCTGGAATGCCTGTTTCGTCGTGTTGCCGTTTCCTTCTAATGATAATTCCTCCAACAATGCTCACAAAATGCTTGTTGAAAACTGCACTACCTGTATTTTTGTATTGTTGGGGGAATCGTGTGTCACACAGAAGAGTAATGTTTGGGACGTATTTTCTTCTCCACACTGACTCTTTGAATAACCTTATTATGCCCTTGGGGGTGGAGATGGTGTTGCGTACTTGTGAAACACTGTTCAAGTCGTTCGCTACAAGATTCATTTTGTGTGATGCACAATGGAAAAACATGGCTTTCTCACATGTTTTTCTTAAAATTGTTCACACACTATCGTCCTTGCCAGCCATAGCTAAACACCCAAAATAACCCTAGTCTACACATTTCTCTGGGTCAAGTTCTTCTTCTTCTTCTTCTTCTTCTTCTTCTTCTTCTTCTTCTTCTTCTTCTTCTTCTTCTTCTTCTTCTTCTTCTTCTTCTTCTTCCAGGAACTTGTTTATTACTCTTACATTTATTATTATTTTAAAATTTGCCAAAAAGCCAAGAAATAGTTTTAAATTATAGATTTATTTTTTATTTTAGTATGTTATTTTACGATCCTTTATCAACATCTGAGGTTATTTAGCATATGAATGAGATGAAGGTGATAATGCCGGTGAAATGAGTCTGGGGTCCAGTACAAATAGTTAACCAGCATTTGCTCGTATTGGGTTGAGGGAAAACCCCGGAAAAAACCTCAATCAGGTAACTTGCCCCAACTGGGAATCGAACCCAGGCCACCTGGTTTCGCGGCCAGACGCGCTAACCGTTACCCCACAGGTGTGGACTTAAATTATAGATAAAAGTAAAACCTCTCAGTTTATATCAGAAATTAAATTTTTGAGTTAGTGAATGCTAAAATAAACACATTGGAAAATTTTATTCAGTATATAGGTTGATCTTAAAATATGAGCAGAGTTTAATAAAGGCATACTGTTGTGGTATGTGATGCCATATTGGGGTTCCAAAACCAATTATGTCCAAACTTAACTTTCTCCACATCACATACATTATTTATTTAACTTTTAGTTAAATATTATTGATTTATTTACTTGATCTAGCTCCCTCCCTCCATCCCAGCTATGTCTGTGCTTAACTTAGATCTAAATTGTTATCTTTTTGTTTCTCTCCTCGACTTTTTGTTGTTCTGAATTGTGCTGTTTAAATACTAAAATATTCAATTCATTTTATTTTCTTTATTTACTACGACAATATACGCTTACTGGTACTACTATTTTGCTTCTTCGTCTTCATCTAGACTCATGTCCCTGATTGTGGGGTCGTGATGAGATAGCATCCTCCATCTGTCACGATCCTCCCAACAATTCTCTTCCACTACATCTCGCTATGGTTTTCCTCTTTTTTCAAAGTCTCTCTTGATTTGATCCTTCCAACTATTCTCTTCCACTACTTCTCGCAATGGTTTCTCTCTTTTCTTCAACGTCTCCTTTATTTGATCAGATTTTAAAATTTGAATGAATGAATATTGTCCTCATTTTAGGGCTCAGCTCTTCCCACTATTAACACCTCTACCTACACTCCTTGTGCCAGAGCATTAAGACGGCGCTTATTCTGTCGGATCCCGGCCAACTAGTCACTCATAACGAGTGCACCTCAGCACATGTGTGGACTTCAGTCCTACGTTCATAGACATCTATGACGTAGTGCAGAGGGCGGCCACTAGAGGGAACCCAAGAGTTGGAACTTAAACTGAGATGATTCTGTCCGGCACTGGGATGGGTATCCGGTGTGGCTTAGTGGATAAAGCATCAGCACGTAGAGCTGAAAACCCAGGTTTAAATCCCGGTGCCGGAGAGAATTTTTCTCCGTTCCACTACTCTTTCATCGTAAAATGTACAATTGCCTAACTACTAATTTGGATTATGAGACTCACCCAGTATGTCTGGTGTGTATAGGCCTATGTGTATTGGTCATTGTTAAAAGGCACTAAGTCATTTTGTTCAGTACTGAGATAACTGAAGAAAACTGTTCTACTCAATAATAAAAACTGTTAAGTTACATCTATGTTGTGTTTAAGCTTCACTCATGGAGTATAATTGATATGTTTCATCCTATAATAAATGCAGAGAGAATTACGAAATCCATCAAAATGTCCATGTTGTCAAAACTGACTTAGTGCTTTTTAACTGGATGGAGTATTCATACTCTGACAGAATTTCATCCAAAGCTCAAATTTGGATGTTTGAGACCTGACACTAGATGAACACATGGTGAAATTTTTGACTTGAGGACAGCATGACGCTTTAGACATGGAAGGCCCTATTTAACAATGAACAAACATCCATATGCTAGGCGGGATTTGAACCCAAGGTCATGACTTCTACATAACATCAAAGCTAGCCTTAGTTAGTGCACATATCATGGCAGTATACACATATTTATACTTACATTTCAGTTATTTCGTCCTAATATAAGACAAGCATGCTTTCATATTTAACCACAACTGTGATAATTTAATTGTGAAAGTCAGAGTTGTGTGCATAAGACATGCAAGTTCGTCTGCTGTCAAAGTGTGTTTATTTAATGCCTACCCACTACACTTGCGTGATTCGGGTTCCACATACTGCGGCTAGATGACAGGATTGTGACCATTTTCAAGTTGCACACCACTTCAGCAGGCCACATTATGCATGATGTGTACCTGTGAAGAATTATGTCGTGTACTAGTGTGAGTGTATGTGTAAGTGTAGTAGGGAATGGGTGAGAATGATGATGGTGAGGAAGGGAGAAGGGGAAACCCGGTGCTGGCACATAGCCTACTTCTTTCGAATAGCACCAAGGGTCGCCAGGCTTAACTTCCCCATCTGACGGACGAATCACTATCAACAGTGACATATGCACTATGGAGAAATTTGGGATTTAATCCAGGCATATTGGTGCTCAATATAGTGATTAGAAATTGTGTACTGCCATCTCTCATATTTCTGAGGTAGAAATGTTACATGAAAATTTCTGACCTTGCCAGGAATCGAATCTGAGCTTACTAGTCTAGAGGCAGATGCGCTACCACAGAGCTAACTCGGCGGACCTGTTGTCAATATAATGTACTATATTGTCTTAGATCGAGGTTCGACGTCATGTTGACCCCAAATTTCAAGTTCCACCATTTGTTGTCCACCTGTCTCGTATAGATTGAAATAAAAAATCCCAAAAATTGGTCTTACAGTACTGTAAAACTGTGAAGGGATATGAAAAACTCTCGGTAAACTTCCTTTTCATTTTCCATTATTTTTATTTCCAGTTCTGAAGAAAACTTTCTTTCTACTAATAGAAGAGAATCTGAGATTCAGTGCCAATGTCATTCAGATGCAACTAATTTAGACGACTTATCTGCTACCCTAGAAGGACCAAGTTCCTTAAAAAGATTTAAGGTAGATGTAACAGAAAACTTCTCACAAGAAAGTTATTCCACTCCATATGCAAAGTCTCAATTTACTCGTCTCTATAGGAAAGATAACTGTGATGACAATTCTATGAGAAGTAAAAGTTTTACACAAGAAGCATGTCAGTCTGAGAGATTATTACACACAGATTGTAGTTTGAATAATTCATTTACAGATGATTCAAAAAAGGAAGGTAATAATGACGCGAGTTTCATGTATAATAATGAATTTTCAGCATCAGTAAAACCCACTCTGACTTCCATTACTGAATTACCTCAAGAAAATCACGAAAATGGAAATGAGTTCCTTAGTCCGCTGCTGTTTTATTCAGATCCTAATTTGAATACAACAAGAGTCAAAGAAAGTCCAAATCAATCATTACCTTCATTGTCATCATGTTCCAATACCATTTCATGTTCAGATCACGAATATGAACAGAAAAGCTATACAACAAATCTCGTTTCTCAAGATTCATATTCGTCTGTGGAATGCTTTTTACAACCACTAGAGAAATTTAAGTCAAATAATACAAAGAATGACAAAGAAAATTTATTATATTCGTTGAATGCTGGAAAACCAATTAAATGGGAAAAATATATGTTAAACAATAATGACTATATTTATTCAGATGAAACCAATAGTAATGATTGTATAGAAGATTCAGTGGAAAATTTCTCAGAGATTGGTGAAAATTACAACACGCAGGCTGCACGTGTTGAATCAGATTTATTAGATCTTTCCTCTTCTTGTACTCTCAAGTATACGAGACAGATGACAAACATCAAATTTTTAACAAAGACTTCTGGTAAGGACTGCATATCTGATAGTGATATGTATGGCGAATTTGAAATGGATGATTATGAAATAGAGCTGAGTCCACTATCTAATAGGGATTATATTTCTGATAATAACGTGAGTATTCTTCATTTTACAGTGTAATTTTTGATTACCATTGTTTTCGACTAATATCATTCTGTCATTCATTACTTAATATCATTAAATTCTACTGTTGAAATTCCACTACAGTATGAAATACCTACTACAGTACTCATCATTTTTGCTGGATCACTACCAGTACATTTCTAATGGGCTAATAAGGTAAATGTTAATAAACTTGTCAAAACCTTCCCTTAAACTGTGCACATGGTTAATCTCCACAGCCAATAGACAAATAAATATAGCCTATAGATATAATCCATAGTGCCACAGCCCTTGAAGGGCCCAGACCAACCAGCCGGCTGCTGGCCACATGTTCATATGCCGAAGCAGAGGTAGACAATCATCCAACCAAAATGGAGGTATCGTGTGATTAGCACAATGATCCCCCAGCTGTTATAGCTGGCTTTTGCAGCCGGATTTCGCTATCTATCGTAGCTCCCCAAGTGTATCACGATGCTGGGTGGGCACCAGTCCCATACAATGACCCAAATTTCATTAGAAAATTTCTTCACCCATGAGGACTTGAACCAGCACGCATTGTAATGCAAGTCCTAGGCAGGATGGCTTAGATCATGATGCCACAGCGTGGGACAGCCTATAGATATAGATACAAAAAATAGTTGCCAACATTAACTGTAAGGTTGTAAAAAAATTTGTAATAAAATATAATAGAAAAATTGAATAGCACTTGGCCATGAGTAGATAGTGTGTCACGTGACATCTTAGGGATTTATTGAGAATAGCAACTCAACTATTCTTTCTAAGTACTCGAATGCAGGGCCAGATTTAAGAGGGTGTGCCCCGGGTTCCCCACAATCCCTCCTTTAAGAAAGAAAACATTAACTATAATTTTCTTTTGTACAAGCTTTCTTGTCTTGTGGCTAATAATAATGTTCTTCCTGCATGAAAAAGTTAGGCAACAATAAATTGATGAGTGTACTTTGACTACTTACAAGTTCTCGTGCTACCCCAATGCATTGGCTTCCTTTTTTTTTGATCGTACTGTGGGAGTTCTCCTCAAAGTATATCCAAGAACTGGCAGACCCTTGGTTATGAAATCGGCACCAACTTTTCGTGTGTGGCAGTTGATGATTTTTTTAATATATTAGACCAGGGGTCGTCAGCACAGAGCACGCTGGGGCTAGCCTCTCTTACCCGCGGAAAACGCAGTGCACTATAGTCCTCTCGTAGCTGCTAGCGAGTATGCTCTCTATCTCTCCCTGTTGCACGACCGTGCACACGGGATGGCACCGCATACCCATTGCACATTTCAGCGAGTGCTGACGACCACTGTATTAGACCCTTCATTTCTCCAGATGCATCTCAGCCTTAGGCTTATTCTGCTGCCTAAATTATATTAATACTGATTCAATAATCCTGAATCCTAAGTAGAAATATAGTCCAGTTATGGAAATTGGTTCGAGGTCCTCTGGTTCTAGGAATGCTTTCCCAAAGCTAAGATATCTTTTGCGAGCCAAAGCATCTCAGGAACATATAATGTGATGGGCTGTTCAGGTCTCCAACCCACAGAATCTACAGTCTAAATTGCTCTAACAAGCCCATTTTACTAAGATACTTTTTACAGGAGCATGGGCAGTGAGAAAAGCTGTGATTTATTGCTTTTAGCTAAATTCTGTTACAATGAATGAAGTATACAAATCTGGCTTTCAGGTAGTAGCTCCCTGTAAAGCAGGTTGGAATAATTTCAAGGAAAAATTGTTCGGGGCCGGGTATCGATCGCGGGACCCTTCGCTTAGCGTGCGAACGCTCTACCGACTGAGCTACCCCAGGAACTATACACGACACCGTCACAATTTTCCCTTTTATATCCACACAACTCACATGAGCTGACAAGACGCCAGAGCTCAACTGAGAGTGCACACAAATACTGTGTGACTTTAAATTGTGGCTTTCTGTTAACGTACCTCCAGTAACGAATGTATTATATGCGCTAAGCGAAGGGTCCCAGGATCGATACCCGGCCCCGGAACAATTTTTCCTTGAAATTATTCAAACCTGCTTTACAGGGAGCTACTACCTGAAAACCATATTTGTATATTACATTCATTACTGGAGGTACGTTAACAGAAAGCCACAATTTAAAGTCACACAGTAATTGTGTGCACTCACAGTTGAGTTCTGGCGTCTTGTCAGCTCATGTGAGTTGTGTGGATATAAAAGGGAAAATTGTGACGGTGTCGTGTATAGTTCCTGGGATAGCTCAGTCGGTAGAGTGTTTGCGTGTTAAGCGAAGGGTCCCAGGATTAATACCCGGCCCCGGAACAATTTTTCCTTGAAATTATTCAAACCTGCTTTACAGGGAGCTACTACCTGAAAGCCAGATTTGTATATTACATTCGTTACTGGAGGTACATTAACAGAAAGCCACAATTTAAAGTCACACAGTATTTGTGTGCACTCACAGTTGAGTTCTGGCGTCTTGTCAGCTCATGTGAGTTGTGTGGATATAAAAGGGAAAATTGTGACGGTGTCGTGTATAGTTCCTGGGATAGCTCAGTTGGTAGAGCGTTTGCGCACTAAGCGAAGGGTCCCGGGATCGATACCCGGCCCCGGAACAATTTTTCCTTGAAATGAATGAAGTAATATCATCGTTTCATCGATTTCTCCTAGCGTTTGCATTACTATTAGTTTCTCAAAAACAAATGACACACAAACTATTAAAAAAAAAACTGTAACTTGCAATGCACAAAATAAACCTTGAATAACAACTGGTATGGTAATTGATCTGAGCTAAACAATAATAACAAGACACTGCTGACTAACCACACAGTCCTATACCATTGTACCTCTCAACACCTTTCAGTTAACTTCGCAACTCTTCTTTACTGCCCATATTTTAAAAAATCAGGTTCCAAAACTGAACTACACACTTTGTACAGTCTCTCAAGTAGAATGCTCTGTGTATGTGAAGTGCTATTATTGGTAAAATAACATGTATAGCCCTATGTCCTTTAATCATATTGTATACAGTACTCACCTAGCAAATACACACTACTGTCTTACTTAGATGTTAATTTTTCTCATTAACTTGTTATTACGTTATATATAAAATATATTTTGTTTCAGGACACTGAATAACATACAAGTGAAAACATGAAGAGAAGTGCAATAAACACAAACTCTTGAATTTAAAAAGGAACAATAATGACATTAGAATGTTTTAAACAGTTGAAAACAATGAAATGGCTATTTTTATTTGATTTTAAGGTGAATAGTATTTAAACAAAGGATAGTTCTTGCCTAATCTACATCATTTCTAATAATATGAGAATTAACACGTTACTGTTGAATATCTGTTACCAGTTAAAAAGTTAATAACTGAAATATTGTGATAGTACGTACTTATCTTTACTGTTAATATTGCAGTTAGTAAATATTAGCAAACTATGTGAAATTTGTTGATGATTATATGATGTACATTGTTGTTTGTAACCCATGCCTTGGAAATATAATTAACAACCACTATTTCCAAAATGGCATAATTTTCATTATTTTCCTTTTGCCAATACTCACCCAATGCATCTTCCTCCTTCACTTTTTGTCTTATAATTTAATCATCATCATCATCATCATCATCATCACCACCACCACTCTCCTTCATGAAGGTAGTAAAACCTTTGGGGAGACCGATGTAGATGGAAGGATAATATTACAATGGATTTGAGAGAGGTGGGGTATGATGGTAGGGACTGGATTAATCTTGCTCAGGATAGGGACCAATGGCAGACTTATGTGAAGACGGCAATGAACCTGCGGGTTCCTTAAAAGCCATAAGTAAGCAAATGATTTGTTTTGACCTTTAGTTGAAAGCAATCTGCTAATTTTTCAGCAGTCTCTCATCTTTTTTTTTTTTTAGATTGGTACTGAAGCAAAATATTCGGTATATATGGTGAACATGCTGTTTTCAATTATTGTTTCTGTAATTTTGAATCTTTTCTAATATTGATATAATTTCTCGTAAATCTTTTAAAATATCTTCATTCCTCTTGTTCGATCAAGATAGATCCTACAGTTTCCTTAAAAAATTTCATTTCTGTTGCAACAAAGTTCTTTACATTGTGTTCCGTAACTGTTCAAATTTCGCTACCATTTGTTTTAACTAGAAAATTAAGTGTATTATACATTTAGTCTAGTCTATTTTTGAACTTAGTTTGGTTTCAGAACTTGATTTAACACCTTTAATATCTTAGAAAATAGTTTTCACACTTTTGCTGTTGCTGAACGGTTAATGCTATGTTTACATCATGTGATGTATTTGGTGACGTATGTTCATGTCTGTAAAACTTCAGAAAGAATCGTAAGAGATCTGTGAAAATGATCTTTCAACGTCCTCAATGAAAAAGTCTTTCCCGAGTCTTCTTGTACTTCAGCCTGAATATTTATCCATCTTCAGCTGTCCTTAGTAGATGAATATCCTCTACAATGGTAAGTCTCAAACAAGATGCTATAATTTTAACACCAAATTAGGCCTATGGTAAACCTCGTTCACGTCAGTGTTATCTGCCTAGAGATAGCCACTCTGGTTACTGAGATGACACGAGGTGAATGACTCTGATTGGCTCTTTCATTAATGACGTCAACATTGTGTTACCTGTTTAGTAAATGACAAGGGTGAGAAAATGCTCTAACGTAATTTTTCCTTGAATATCCTTTTCCCCTTCTATGGCAAGTCGCAACCCAGGTAAGTGAAAGAGTTTGTTATATTTTATCTTAGGTTATAATTTTGGACCTTACTGATTCTTGACCTTTGAAGGCCATAATTTTGGATCTTTTACAACAAATTTTCATTCAAAATTTTTTTAGAATATTATTTAATATGAGTATTCCACTTTGTATCATCCTCCAATTTAGATATTACACTCTAGTCACCTACATATAATCAGTTTTGTGTTAAATGTCATGTTACTTTGAATGTAAATTGCTTGATTGTTTATGCTACTCCATTCTGAAATTATATGATTAATATAATAATACACTGAGCAACATCGGAGGCATGTAGCCTTGTAGGACTCCTGTATTAATTTATTTTGGACGTTTAATTTTGTTATTAATTTATATTTTTATCACATAACTCTTGCATATTTCCATAATGTTCTGTAGCAATAAATTTTGGATGTCACCTTGTAAAATGTTAAAAATAAAACTGACTTCCTCACCATATCAAAAGCTTTTCTAATATCAAGGAAAGCTAGATGGATTTGTAAATTAAATTCTCTTCTTTTCTTCATGATCGGCTTTGAAGTAAATATGTTATCAACCAAGTTCTTCCCTTTCTGAATCCATTTTGCATTTGAGTATAAACTGTTCTTAATCTCTCATTTAATAATCTACTGTACCTTTTATAACACGTATTCTTCTGTAATTTCCACGATTTATTTATAAGTTGGATTTACAATATTTGTTCTACTTAAGACATTTCTTTTGAAAGATACTCATTATTTAGAAAAGCTAATACTATATCATATAATTTATTACCAGCATATTTATATAGCTCAGGGTTTAATCCATCCTCTCCTGGGAATTTTTAAACTTAAAACTTTAAAGGTGTTGAAAAGGTAATATATCTTGTAGGACAGACAGCATCATTTTGACACTGGTATCGTGTCTTCATCGGTGTCTGCTGAACTAGTGTTGCCATCAGATTGTCTTGCTTTTAGTTTTGGTGTATCCTGTCGTCTATAATAGGAGTACAACATTTTGGTGGTGGTGGTGGGAGGTTGTTTGTATGTTATGTACTACTCATTTTCTTGTTATTTTTATTTTTTGGAGAGTAAATTTGAATTCCTTCAATATGAAAAGAATTCTTTTCGTTTTCTGTAGCCAATGTTCTTTCGTAACATAATGCATTATGTTCTAGTATGTTTAGCCTTTTAAAAGGTAGCATTTTGAAAATGGTGCATACTATAAGTCATCACCTCATTTCAAATACTACATACTTACAAATGGCTTTTGGAGGTTCACTGCCACCTTCACATAAG
The DNA here is from genome assembly GCA_025594305.2 of Periplaneta americana. Taxonomy (NCBI): domain Eukaryota; kingdom Metazoa; phylum Arthropoda; class Insecta; order Blattodea; family Blattidae; genus Periplaneta; species Periplaneta americana. The sequence goes on along the minus strand of JAJSOF020000029.1, from coordinate 18,054,394 downwards.
CTTGCCATCAGTCCGTATCTTCAGCAAGATTAATCCAGTTCCTAACATCATATCCCACCTCCATCATATCTATTTTAATATTATTCTCCCATCTATGCCTTGCCCCATTTCAAATACTAGCAGAAAAAATTACATTACTATCACTTCATCCAGTTTATGCTTCAAATTATATAAAAGTAAATAAATTAGATACAATATCTCATAAACAGTTTTTAATAACTTTTAAAATCTTTAATTACAGCCAAATCAAAAATCTGGAAATTACATTTCAATTAAAATCAATGCAAATAAATCAGCCAACACATTAAATACCCAACAGAATTCTTACAGCATTATTATTTACGTCTAATGCACAAGATATGTAGGTCATACATGTAAACAGAGAAAGTAAAGGTAAAGCTAAAAAAATTTGTATTTAATGGAATTCTCTTTGGGTTAAATATATTTGTAATCAAACAGCATTCAATAATATAGCATGTTTTCATGGCCAACAAAATTATATTCGCCTACCTGTACACAAATCATACCAAAATATGGGTACATTTACTCCTTAGTACTAATAAAATTTCCAATTATTAAGGGAACGAAATTGTGGCTGAAAAGAGCCCTCATTTCTTAAATGCGTAAATAGAAATAGAAGATATTTTTCAAATGCCATAGTACTAGAAACACTGCACCCCCGCAAGCATGACTGTTTATACTGCTAGCATTCCACTCTTATCTGCTGTGGCAATAACATATGTTAATAATGAACACAGATCCAAACAAATGCAATCATTCCATAGTGATATTGTGAAACTGAGACATGAGTTTCAACTATGGATTTGTACTTATGAGAAATTAATCAATGCATAATGGGGAAAGCATTGCAGAAAATTTCATAGGAAGTTAATAGTTTCTCTAGTTGCTGACAAAACAACAATATAGAAATTCATGAAAAATATCGTACAACCAGACGTTCCAAATAAAAACTGAGAAGTTTAGAAAAGTTATACAAAACTCACACACTTGCATTATTTAGCAAAAGAGATAAAGGAGTAATGAAGCTTATTGCAGCAAGTCACAAATCTGCTTATCAGTGAAGTACAATAAAATAAATTCTGAACATTTCACGTGAACACTAAATCAGGTTATTGAGAAACATCCTAAAGATGTGAGATGTGTACACACCGAATTATGAAGTTATATTTTGCCAGCAGATTGCTCATTGCTGGGGGGAAACAGTGGCCATGCAAAAGGTGGCAATCAGTTGCATTTTGTGATGATTATGTATTTGTATACACTTGCAATTTTACCGCAAAATTTATTTTTGTCTTCACACACAAAAAATTTAGACAGAAACATTTAACAAAGGAATCTGAAATGAAAGTAATTGTAACATTGGATAGCATACAATAATCTTCTTTCGATGGTTCTTAGGTAATGAAAGCATCTTAAGCTGATCTGCAGCTTTTCTCAACAATGGTAACTTTAAAAGGTTATCTGTATAAAATATACCTGTTACTAGTTTTAGGAAAATTAAATTACTACAGTGCATTTCCTGATGAACTCAGCCAATCAGTACTGTGGCTCGCCCAGTCAAAACATGTGTTGTCTTGCATGTCTCACAACTTGCTTTTCCTGCATTCTACTTCTGGCTGCTGCGAAATTGGCCGAGGTGATTACTATGTGAGTGAAATTATATCCGGAATTAATACTGTTACAGAAGCTAACATTACAAAGGCAATTTGGCAGTGAGAAGTAATGGCTAAATTTATGTGCATAGGAATGTAACAGAAAATAGCCGGAATTGTTATAATGTGATGGGTTTAATGAAGTAGAAGAAAGGGAAAAAAGAGAGAGAGCGAGAGAGAGATATGCAGTACGCTCAAATTTTTGGTAATGTTCACCAAGAGTCAGTGCGTTGGCAAGTCTGTAAGTTTACTGCAGACTACTGGCAGAGTTAAGAAGGGAATGCACTGTATGTCTTATTAACATAATACTACTAATACTCTTTAATGCTACATATTGACATCACATATATGTCAGACCTTCTTTGAAAATCTTGTAGCTATTCTAATACAAAGGTTGGATAAAAAGTAATGGCAACAGTTCGATATTTCTGACATGGCTTTATTCATAGGGGTACAACATTTACGTACCTTCTATATAGTCGCCCCCTTATTTATCACCTTTTTCCAAATGTTTGGAAGGCAGCGTACACCATCAGCGCGTCCATCTTTGTTGATGTTTCGTATTGACCACACTATAGCATAGATAAGTTCATCTTTGGTATTGTACTGGGTTCCTCGCAATGGTTCTTTCACTTTGATGAAGAGATCATAATCACATGGACTCATATCAGGTGAGTACAGTAGATGTTCCAGAATCTTCCATTGCCAGCGGCACAAGAGGTCCTTGACAGCAGCAGTGGTGAGACTCCTTGCATTGTCATTAAGAATGATGGGGTTCTGTACCACCAAGTGTCGTCGTTTTCTCCCAAGTGCTGGATGAAGGTAGTGCTGCAGGAACCTGCAGTAATAGTCAGCATTTACCGTCTGCCTTGAAGGTACAGCGTGGTGCAGTATTACCCCATCAATGTCATACGCCACAATGAACAACTCCTTCACAGCACTTTGTGTAGGGCGCACTTTCTTTGGACGAGGAGAACCAGGATGCTTCCATTCATTTGATTGGTGTTTCAAGTTTGGTTCATACGAGCGAGTCCAGGTTTCGTCCACAGCAACGATTCGTCCAAGAAAGTCGTCACCTTCCCTTTGGTACCGGTCCAACGACGATTCGTCCAAGAAAGTCGTCACCTTCCCTTTGGTACCGGTCCAACAAGGCCTTCCCAGAACACTTTAATCCATCGTGCTACTGTGCGATATGGCAACGCTGCATCGCCACATGCTTCACGCAGTCCCTGAAAACATTCTTGTGCACTACGACCTCGTGCCATTTCAATTTTGATCCAGGAACGTTGCTCTAGTTTTGTAAACATGATCTTAGGGCGCTCGCACTATCCCTATGAAAGTCTACGTTCTACACACTGCAGTAGATTGACAGAGTACTGTCGCCGCTTGCTGCACTAACTCATCTAACATTCCTTGTTCATGTCCACACAGCTGGCAGCTCTCGAACGCACCATTGTCATGTGACAGCAGTGTTGCCATAACTTTTTATCCAACCCTAGTATTATAAGAGGACAAAAATTATAATGTACTCTCAAGCAATATAATTTCATTTTAAAGAAAAGTTTTCAATATTTTTCTGCCAAAATCATGGTTCACTATTTTACTAACTGTTGCTGGCCAATCTACCCTAGTATCTCCTCTCATAGTTGCCTCATAGGTGGTGCCTTGTTGGTATCACTTGTGAGGTTCAGACCAGTCTTTGGACAGTTGACTAAACAACAAATATTGCTGTGAATTAAGTAAAACGATGCAAACTTTTTCTTCAGTAAATGCCATGATTTTCGGAAAACAAAACATTTTTCTTTTCCATGAAAAAATATATATGTTTTCTTCTATCTTTTAAATCAAAAACATAACATGAAAGAATTTCACTAGGTGCTGAAATAATACATTCCTATTACAAAAGCAAGCAATGTCGCGGCAAGTGTGAATAATTTTTATATTAATTATATAGCAACAGATTACAGCGTATTCCGAATCTCACCGGACCGGTGGACAACAATGACGTCATGCTGCAGCGGAATGGAAGCAAAACTGCTGGAAGGATCGATGGCTGTCATGGCGTCTGTGTAAGTTGTTATCTGTGCTACGCTAGCAAAATTTTGCGAAATTTCCGTACTGCCATCTCGTTCAAAGAAAAAAAGAGATCATAAACAACTTATTTCTTGAACCGGTAGTAATAACGGGTCCGTTGACATGTTCGCTCATAAGCCACTAACATATTGTTTTTACGGTGTGCTCATTACAAACAATACAGCAGAACACACCGCCATGACACAACAGTGCACGATGTCATTCGTCTGCTAATTCCCGCCCTATACAAGAACCAATCAGATTCAATGATGGCGACTGATGGAGACTGCCACCACCTCTGCAAGCTGATGGCACCGGTGCGACAACGGTGGAGCATCAATGACGTCATTAGTGGAATTTGGAACACTGTGATGCCATCAGATTGCTCACCGGTGAGATTCGGAATATGCTCTTACACATCTCTGTTTCAATAATCTCTTCATTCAATGACATTTTCTAATAATATTGCGTAGGCTATTTCATATTTCACAACTATGCACTTGAGTACAAATATAAGTATTTCCAACATTAAATATTTGCTAAATTATTCATTTGAGGAACTTCACAATTAGCAAAATCTTCAAGCACTGCTAATAGTTATTTGAAATTTTGTAGCCATCCTGCTACTGTAATCACTATGTTACTATAAAATAACAGTGCAGTATATATAGATACAATTCAGAAATCATGATATGGTATTTAGAACATATCAGTATGGGATAGTTTTAATTTGTGATCAATATTTAACATTTGTAAAAATGTAAAAGCTACACTAACACATGCTTTTCTAAGCAACAAACAGGATCAGAATGTGTAATTATACGAAAAATGTCAAGAAGTCAGATAATGAGAAACATGATCACAAGGAAAACTTCCCTCTACTAAAGCCTTCAGGTATAACACACAATGAAAGACATAAAAATAATGCTGACGGAATTTTTACACATCATAATCATTTAAGTTATACTTTTACGAAATTAATGAAAAATGTAGTGGTAATAATCAATGAAGAAAATAAATAACTTTTCCAAATTAATATTTTTTCTTTTACCCTGCAGTATACAGCACAACACAAACTCCATAAGAACATTACTTATTGAAGTTTCACTTTCTGTAGTCAAAACAGAGTTCATGTTTTTGTGGGATGAAAAGGCTACTAATCCAAGTGATGGGTTATAAGAACAAGACTTAGTATTTAAATGAGCTACAGTAAAAATGTAAGCATTGCAGTGGATTCTGCAGGCACGTGGAAATGATAAAAAAAAAAGTACTGGGTAAGGAAAAAGGAGTTTTTAATGTAACAGGTTGCATATCATCAGCAACACAGAGCAATGGAGGTCATGACAGTTTTTTTTTTTTTGGAAAAAAAAATCCGAGTAAGTCAAATGATGTATGTATTTTCAATTAATAGCATCTGTAAAAAGTAAGTATTGTATTTCACCAGTCATCCCTCTGTCCATGTTTTCTTTTCTTTTCTTTCGGTATCCGACATCATAAATGAACTAGGGACATTCAACTCGAACCTAGTTACGGTATTACTTGTTAGTGCAGTTATTTCACTTTAACAGCCACAGGCCCAGTAATTATTTCCGAATCTGTTAGGCCTAGATCTGCCAGCTTGCTTACATCTACTCCAAATATGCAACTAATTTGGTCACGTATTGGCGAAATATGTCCTCCATATGAATTCTCCAATAGTACTGTTCCCTTTTTGCCATTAAAGCTTATATTGATGAACTTACAATATGGACCATTGTTGACAGATTGTCTCAAGGGTTCAGGTTTTTTGTCACTTCTGTGGTATACATAAAGTACTTGTTTATCTAAACTATTCAAGTCAGGGATATCTGTCAGTTCTGGTCCATTCTTGGATCTGGAAAGAATAAAATCTTGTCCATACAAGCCAAAAAGGACTTCAATCTCTTCTCTTAACTGTTTAATTGTAATTAGATTTTCTTGACATGGATTTTCTAGCAAAATCATCCCACAAGACATTTTAGCTCCATATTTCGGTTGCAGACCACATAACTGAACATTGACATATCTGCAGAAAGGTTCAACAGATGTTCCAGACTGTTGTTGGTTTGATTCTGCGTCAGAGCTCCAGCCTTGACAGAAACCACGGGTTACTACCAAATTTAGCAAAGAACCTTTAAGTTGTTGTGTTTCTTCAATCACTAGAGATGATCGCATATGCGTTTTCAACTCTGTCACTGGACGTAACGGAACTTTCAGCGTATTTTCAATGAACTGAGCATGGGACATGGTGATACGCTGCAGCTGACTGTCTGGGGGATCAACACTGAAGTAGACTGTCACTGGATCTGACGGAACTAGATGTGCTTTCTTTCGCAGCTTCTGCACCCGATTTATCACTTCGCGGGCTATGCCCTCATCTTGCATTGCCTCATCGGCTGTTGTTGCCAACAGTACTAACAAATCATTGTCTGCATGTGCTTCATAGTTATCTGCCAATTCACCGGTGCTGTCTCCACTAAAGCTGAACATGATACGAATATCTGCTGGCTCAATGGTATGTCCCAAAAGCTTCATCTGTCCTGTTGACAAAAACTCGTGGAGGTCTGAATCTGTCAATGATTTTATTGCTTGCATGACAGGCTTAAAGGCACCCTTCAAGCGTGCTCCCAAGGTTTTGTGATCTGGTTCTGCTCTAAGTGTCACACCATATTTCTTCTTGTCAGTTGTTACAGTCACTTTTCGCACATTCAATTCTTCCAAAATGTATCGCTCCAAGGAAATTATATCTTTCAGATATTTCTCATCTTGATGAATAACCACCACTTCTGGAAGAGGATACTTCACTGGAATGGTCTTCCGATCTCTTATTACTCTGCCAAGGTCAATGACTGTTTGCATGCGTGCTACAGCCCTCTCTATGTCTTCATTTATAAGAACACTTCTAGGCTCTGGAAGCATGAGATAATGCACACTATCCATGATGGTATGAGGTTCCAAAAAGTGACGGAGGTTGCGGTACATCAGCTCTGTGAGAAACGGTGTAAAAGGAGACATAACACGCACCATTGAATATAGGACATGGTACAGCGTGTGCAAAGCATCATAACAGTCATGAACACCACCCTCTCCCTTCAGTCTTTTCCTATTCATGCGGACATACCAATTTGTGAGATTATCGATAAACTTCACAAGTCGTGGAACAACAGTATACAGTCGATATGCTGTCATCTCTTGTTTCACGAACTGGAGCAATGATTGCGTGAATGAGAGAATCCACTGATCCATCAAATTCTGGGACAATTTCTCCAGGGCTACACCTTCAACAAATTCAAATTTAACTCCATCTTCTTTAATCAGTCTGTCCAGATTTTGCACCAAAAAACGATATGCATTGTACCATGGAAGGAACACATCTTTCAAAACATCCCGAACACCTTCTTCTTTAAAGCGCAAGTTTTCAGCACGGACTACTGGAGAGTTAATGAGATACAATCGCAAAGCGTCTGCACCAAATTTATTCACAACTTCCATAGGATCTGGGTAGTTCTTTTTCCGTTTAGACATTTTCTGCCCATCAGATGCCAAAACTAAACCATTTGCTATCAGATTCTTGAATGGTGGTTTATTAAAAAGTGCAGTTGAAATAACCAGCAGAGTGTAAAACCATCCTCTAGTCTGATCAATGCCTTCGGCAATAAAATCAGCTGGAAAGCAATCTTCAAATTCTTTTGCACGCTCAAATGGATAATGCATCTGAGCATATGGCATGGAGCCAGATTCAAACCAACAATCAAACACTTCAGAGACTCTCTGTAATGGAGGTTGGCCCGGTCGCCGTGATGGGATGGTCAAGTGATCAATACTCTCTCTATGAAGATCAGTCACTTCTACACCTGTTAATTCTTGTAACTCTGCAATGCTACCAACACAGACTATTTCTTCACCATCTGGTGATATCCATAATGGAATTGGAGTTCCCCAGTATCTGTTACGACTGATTGTCCAATCCCGAGCATCGCGAAGCCAATTCCCAAAGCGTTTTTCTTTAACAAAGTCAGGTACCCAGTACGTGCTTTGACTTGACCTGAGTAAATCCTTACTCATTTGCTCAACTCTAACAAACCATGATGGAACAGCTTTATAAATAAGGGGTGTCTCTGAACGCCAGCAGAATGGATAACTATGTTTTACTGTTGAACTGTTCACTAGACGGTCTGCTTCCTTCAACCATTTTATGATATTCTTATCTGCATCCTTTACATGTTGACCCAAAAATTCAGTTACTGGTTCTGTAAATCGTCCACTAGCATCTACTGGACACACCATATCTTGATCTCTAGTGATGATTCCTGCAGCCAAGCATATACGATAATCATCTTCACCGAAGTATGGTGCTTGATGTACAATTCCAGTGCCAGATTCCTCTGTAACATAACCATCTGTGAGAACTTGGAATGCACCTTTCTTTTCCATGTCCTGGAAATATGGAAAAATAGGTACATATCTCTTTCCCTTCAAGCTGCTTCCTTTAAATTTTTCTAGGATAGTATACTGATCTTCCTTTTTATACAGAGCTTCTAATCGACTCTCCATTAAAATGAACACCTTTCCTGTTGTAGAATCTTTTACTTTGACATAGTTTAGATCTGGATTCACACAGAGTGATAAATTACTAGGCAGAGTCCACGGAGTTGTAGTCCATGCCAAAAGATGAACATTCTGGTCTCCAATGATTGGAAAGCTTACTATCACAGCTGGATCGATCACTTCTTTATAGTTCTGACCTGATTCAAAGTTGGATAAAGGCGTATTGCAAGCAGTAGAATATGGCATTACCTTCACTCCACGATACACCATTCCTTTCACAAACAACTCCTTAAACACCCACCAGATTGATTCCATGAACCAAGGATATAAAGTTTTGTAGTCATTTTGAAAATCTATCCACCTTCCTAGACGACCGACAATGATTTCCCACTCTGATGCATATCTCATTACAATCTTACGACACTCACCATTATATTTGTCGATTCCCATTTTTGCCACATCTTCTGGTCCTCTAATCCCCAATGTCTTGTCGATTTCATATTCCACTGGCAAACCGTGGCAATCCCAACCGAACCGACGTTCTACATGGTAACCTCGTTGATGGGCGTATCTGGTAACAATATCTTTTATGGTGCCTGCAAGTATATGTCCATAATGCGGAAGCCCGGTTGCAAAAGGTGGGCCGTCATAGAAAGAATATCGAGGTTTTCCTTTAGATTGTTTCAAACAAGTTCTGAAGACATCCAACTGCTTCCATAAGTTAATTATTTTGTCTTCTTCCTTTGCAAAGTCTATTGTTTCAGACACTGGCTGCACCATTATTACTTATTTAATCACAAGCTTGTTACGATAACAAGTAATACATTTACATGACAAAGATTTACACAAAGCATTTATAGAACGCTAGATTAAATAAATATAATCCACTCAACACAGCTTGAAACTTTCTTGCATGTCTTGCCATGTGGACGATCGGCATTTATGATGTGTACAATGGCAACAGTGTCGCCAACTCGATTCTTAAAAACCCGCTAAGATGTAATGCAGAAACCGCTAAATTGCTACAGTGTCAAAGATTATTTTACCGCTGTGAGAGTTAAAAACCTGCTAAATTCCTATGAGCAATACAAATTTAATAAATTTTACCCGCTAAACTAACAATGAAAAATTAGCAATTAAACAAAACATTAAATAATAAATATCTCCACAATACACAAAACATAAACCATAATACCACAGTATATATAGTCACGAAGAATAAGTTGTTGAGGGTACTAGGAACAATAGACTGTGCAGGTACTATTTCGTATTGTCTGTGATAAGGCGATAGTAGCGATCCTAGTGGTTAGTAACTAACCATGGATGCATATTTACTATGTATTGAGCTTCGTGACTGTATATACTATAGACTGTGATAATACTGTATTACAATATTCTAAAATTAAAAAATTAATAATAATAATAATAATAATAATAATAATAATAATAATAATAACGGAGTTATTGGGGTACCACAATAATATTCGTAATCAGGGCTCAAATCCAGGAAGCCTCAATCAAATTCTTATTTTCCTTATAACATCACTCAGTTTACCATCATAATTTTTAGGGGGAAAAATGTTGTGTACTATGACTAACATGATCTGGCGCAGGTAACCTTACTTCACAGCGACCTCAATTACATCAGAATTCTTACTAAAAAAAAAAATAGAAACATGATAACAACATTACCAACTACAGCCAATAATAAGTAATATCCCTGGTCACGTGTGATCTGCTGATCTGGGGTAATACATAAACAGGTAAAGAAGTGAGAGTGTTTTTTATCGTAAAATAATTGTAACTTTTTTTGTGCACTGGCAGGTCTTGTAATTGTAACATAATATTAATGTGAGAAATTTTATACGCTGAAATATATAGTAACATACTTGTAGTTGATGCCGATCTTGCACTTTCAAGGGCTAAACTAGCGCTGAGGTAGTTCCCTTCGTACTTTTCTTATACACCTTGTTTATACAAATCTGGGACAGATTAGGTTTGGTTAGTTGACTTTTGTCATGCCTTGCATACCTATACGATCAACTCCATCTCCACAAAAAAATTCCATATAAATTAAATTGAACGATTTTCATTTTCAAAATCACCGGAACTACCTCAGCGCTAGTTTCACCAAATTATCTATCCATAATCAAACAATAAATAAATAATGTGGAATAAATGTGAGCGCTACCACGTTTTAAACTGTAAACAAAGGAAACAATCTCTGACAAACTTGTGCGGAAGTTAGTAACTTATCTCAAACTCTGCACATTGTGCGCTCTTCTCTTTATTATTATAAACAAACATAATCTAACCGGACAGCATGAATGAGCGTTCTGTATTATATAATAGAGTTAACTACTAACTACACTGTGCCCATAGCCTCTTCTTCTCTGATTTATCTTCCAAAAACACTTTATTTTTTTAAATACATTGGCGGGCATTTTAAATTAACTTGTCATAAAGACATTAACCCGTTGCACACGAAATTGCCTTTTTAGTCCGTAATAATAAACCAGATCACCACTTTAATCACTCACTTGTGTAACTGTAAATATATCATGTGTATCTTTGCACCCCACTAGAATGTTATAAAAACTTATGTGAAATTTCGATCTCCGCCCACACTACATACACAGGAGAGAAAATGGTACTTAATCTTTGAAACCTTTTCACATTCTTCGGCCTCACGTCACTTAAATATTCCCTCATCTAACCCACTAACCTTGTCATAGATCTTAGCCTCATGTCACTTCTTGTAGGCCATAGGGAAACGCAAATCAAACGTCAGTCCCGTATGTGGTGTGCGGAGATACCGAAGATTGGCCAGAACGCATTATCTTTGGCAGTTCTGCTGAAGTTTTACTTCCAAATAACTGTTATTTGCACAAAAGTTGAATTGCATAGTACGCTAGTTATTGTGTGAAAATCTGAAAGAATGTTGCACCTTTTCGCCCAGTGTCGAATGTGCATAGGCCTACTAGTGAACGAGCGACAGTGTTCAGGGTAACCTGCCATTTCACCATTCTTTCAGATTCTCCAGCCCCGCCTATACTCTAGAATGGCGTATGTGGTTTCATATCATGTTTAACCTAACATCGTAATCTGCCAATGAAAGGAAATAACCAGAATAGATGTATATTTTGAATTGTTTTTTAGTGGGTTATTTTACGACGCTTTATCAACTATTGTGGTCTGAATGATATGAAGATGATAATTCTGGCGAGATGAGTCCAGGGTTCAGCGCAGAAAGTTACTCAGCATTTGCTCTTAATGTGTTGAGGGAAAATCCCTGGAAAAAACTCAACCAGGTAACTTGTCCCAACCAGGATTTGAACTCGGGTCCGCTCATTTCATGGTCAGTCATGCTAACCATTACGCCACAACATTTAACTTCACCAGTTAAAATGTCGCTTTTCTGTAAGAACTCACCAGTTTTATGATGTATTTTTTTCTGAACTTGTTGCGTACCTTTATGTATTAGGCCTACGATCCACATGTATATTTCCAAATTGTTTTTAAGATAATTCTACAGAACTAGGCCAAAGGAGGCACCAATTTTTCTGTAATACTTGCATTCTACGGTTAGCATTATAGAGTGGGCCTACTATATTGTCCACATCAGATGTCACGAGCAAATGTTTCACCATTTAAATATTGGCCTAAAATATGATTGTTAATTATGTCGAAATATGACCTTCTTCGACTTTAGGTTGGCCTGGGTGATGCAGTTGATATAGCTCTGACCTGTGCCCGAGGTTGCGGGTTCGATCCCGGCCCAGGTCGATGGCATTTAAGTGTGCTTAAATGCAACAGGTTCATGAGAGTAGATTTACTGGCATGTAAAATAACTCCTGTAGGACAAAATTCGGGCACACCGGAGAAGCTATAACCACAGTCTAGTATATACAGTCGCGAAGCTCAATACATAGTAAATATGCAAACATTAGATAGTTGCTCACCACTAGGATCGCTAATATCGCCTCATTACAGGCAATGCAAAATAGTACCGTCACAGTCTATTGTTTCAAGCACCTTCAAAACTCAAGCTTCGTGACTGTATATAGTAGACTGTGCCATAACCTCGGGAGTTGCAAACGTCATTAAATAAAACATAACATTCTTTGACAATAATCTCTATCTCCACTGGCATAAAATTGCTTTTTGCTTGTGCAGTCCAGGCCCCCAAACACCCACTGTCCAATAATTTGAACCTCCACTGATACTAATAATGCTTTCTTGCTGGTGCAGTCCAGGTCCCAAACATCCACTAACCAGAAATTTCCATCTTGACTGCTATCGGTAAATTACATGTCTCATCGGCACATGGCATTATAACATCAATACATTACTACGTGTAACAGATTAATAGTTCTAGGTTATTTTGTGGAAAGTGTTGAGTGCTGGAAAGTAAAACCACATTCTATTCTGTACTGTTCATAATAAGCAATTGTTAAAAATGATACCTCCTTTGGTGTAGTTCTTCTGTAGAATTACCGTTTTTTAAGAAGACAGCTTACTTTTAGGTCTGTAGCTCCAGTCAGGTTGTAAGAACAAAACAAAAAGATGGCAGGGGATTTTTAGAATCTCTATAATTGCATGGAATGTTTAACTGGTTGGTGGCTATGTGATTTGAAATATAGTAAAAATAGGTCACTTCGATGACAGACCATGCAATTCTTCCAGCAACTTGGACTCAATAGGTAGGTGATTAGTAATATCTACACTTTCTGTCAGGAAAAATTATCGCGATTCACTAGCCATCATTCACCATTATATTTTATAAAATATTTAAACTTAAACTGTTATTTACTTCATTTTGGAAATACTAGTACCGGTACAGTACTTGTATTATTTTTATTTGTTTTCATTAAACTTACCTATACTGGCACATTTATTCACTCAGAATTGAAAAGATAGAGTGTGTCATGTAGCAACTTGCAATTATGTAAGGAGCTTTGTTTTTTTTCTAATATATTTCCTAAAAAAAACAATCAATTTATATAGTAACGATTTTGTATACAAATGTAACAATTTATTAACCAATGACACTAGTCATGACCAACTTACTAAACATACCGGTACCCCTATTTAAGATAACATATAAAATCATCATACAAAATCTTTAAGGCATTAATTAATTTAGAAACCTTCTCACCATTTGTGAGCTGCCATGAGGGACAAAGAGTACTTAACCATATAAATTTTTGCAAGTTCAGTGACTGCCTTATTGGACACGTAGATCTTGTACAGTTTTCTTTTATTGGACGAGATGTAGGGTTGGAAACCACTAAGTTAGCTTCTATTGGGTCATCTAATAAAATTAACAAAACGAGAAGACTTTACCTTTCTTAGGAAATATGAATTTCTTCTAAATATTTTTCCATTAACATTTACCAAACAAGAACGAACATTTAATTCCGTTAATAGTATATCAATGGCCAAGAAGTGATACCTTGTATCTACAGAAATGGTAGTTTAGTTTAACTGCATTATTATTTAGAATAACGTTATTATTATGCTCACAAAATTGGACAGTCAACTAATATTTTTTCCTCGAATAGAAGATCTTGCAAAGCAGAGACATATGTAAAAGATTTGTCTATTTTGAGAGAAATTAATTTTTAAAACAGTTGTCTGAGTCACCTGCAAATTCACAGATACAAGGCATCACTTCTTAGCCATTGATATATTTATATAGCTGGCATTCAATTGCAGCAGCGTGTCAGTGATTCCCAAGTACACCGTGCTACTGAGGCAGTGATGATGATATCACAAATAAAGAAACAGACAGCTTTGTTCAAAGATTAACATGTAATTCGGAACTTACAATACTATCGTGACTGTTTGCAATATTCAGGTGCTGTAAAGAAGAAAAACAATGTGGAATATTTTGGGATACCTTCGTCAATCGAAACCTCTGCCAGCTAAATACTCGCAGTATAAATATTTGAGTTACTACAGCGGTCAAGAACCTTCGACTGCTGAAATACGTGCACGATTATTACAGTCTACAGGAGGTAGCGTGGATCTTGAAAAGAATGAAGAAACTGGCATTGCTACATTATGTCTTAATCACCCAGAAAGAAGAAATGCTGTCAGTGGTAAGAATTATCATATATTACGATACGTTTAAGAATGTGGGTTATGACCTTATGAGCCTCTGACAAGGAATTTCTTCAAGACAGAGCGAGGACAACACATCCTCGGGCACACAATAGGGGTTCATATCTAACAAGCCACTTGAGAGGTGAAAGAAAAAAAAAAAGAAAAACAATTCGCATTAATGCTGCATTTGTTTTGAAATTTAGTAATATTGGTTGTGGCAGAATGAATGTTTTTATGGTTCTCAGTGCAACTACCACAGTCTGCTATAATCTATACTAATAATAAATCTGTAGCCGAAATTTTTCTGGTAATTTTCGATTTTCCAAAAATAATTGGTCCTAACATATATAATTAACCACCCTGAAACCGAAAATCGCTTTTTTGAAATTTTTGTTCGTATGTGTGTCTGTCTGTCTGGATGTTTGTTACCTTTTCACGTGATAATGGCTGAACCGATTTATATGAAAATTGGAATATAAATTAAGTTCGTTGTAACTTAGATTTTAGGCTATATGACATTCAAAATACGTTATTTAAAAGGGGGGTTATTAGGGGTCTGAATTAAATAAATCGAAATATCTTGCTTATTATTGATTTTTGTGAAATATGTTGCATAACAAAAGTTTGTTTAAAATGATTTCCGATAAGTTTTGTTCTTTGCAAAAGTTTGATAGGACTGATATTTAAATGACATAAGTGAGTTTTAAAATTAAAATACAATGCTATCTAAGGTGGTGTAATGAAATGAAAAACAAATGACTACGTCTATAAGGGGCCGTGGACAACAACAATCGAAAGCTATGAAACATAGCCTACAGAGGATGTTTCTGTGTTTGTATGAAGTAATATCGAAAGCTAAATTAACCGATTTGTATAATTAATTATTATTTCACCATTGGAAAGTGTAGTTTCTCTAGATGGACATAATGCTATAATGTTATTACAGTAACTTCTGAGTGCTCTCTGAACCAAATGATCGCATTTTAATTATTTAAATACAATTTAAATTAAGTAACATATTAAATGATTTATCCTTCTATCAAACACGAATGTTCCCTGGATCAAACGTCCTATTTTAATTATGTAATTACTTTATATTTATTTCTAACAGGTGCAACGGAGGGCATGGGTACGGCTAGTTAATAATAAATTTGCTTAGGTCCAGTTATATGAACACGGAATAAAGTCCTATTAAAATTAATTCCATGGTTACGCGAGAAGTATATTGTATGAACTCGGGATAGTACATTATCCACAGTGATACCAATCGTACCGTACCATAAATTTTTGCTGATTGTGCCATGTACTATAATAATTCCATTATGGTCCGCAAAAATACCTTAATTTGCTTAGTACTATAAAAGTATGAAAATATATTGCACATTACTTCTCTGTTCAATTTAATATAACAATTGCCAGTTGGTTCTCAGCACTTTAAATTAATGTTGTTTCAGTACAGCATTCTCCTGTAAAGTTGCCTGAAACAAAGCCGAGAATTCGCCGCTCAACAATGATGGAGTTATTCAGATTATTTTAACAAATACCCGCTTCCCATTATTTTTCATTAACTTTCGCCAGCTGAAGTAATTTAAAAATCATACTCTGTATAGACGTGCCAGGTGTTCACGTGAACAGTTCATTTAATCGCTGCTATGAAATCTAGTGAAGATAACAGACAGCCTGCAACACGAAAAAGCCATTGATACAGTGTGGTGATGCTGCGAAATATGAACGTTTAAAACATCGAAAATATAAGTATAGAATTTGTTGTGAAAATTAACGTGACTTCAAGCCCTGCTTGGGCTCTTGGCAAGCAGGATGCACTGAAGGTTCTTTGTAAACTATGTAATGATTTGATGAGAGCAGATATTTTTGTTACATGCAACCAGGGGCGGCACCCAGAGTGCAAATTAAGAGTTAGAGATAAAATACCCGGGCAGTACCTGAGAAGTGTTTATTTTGCTTTTTTTCATAGCATATTGAAGTATGGGGAAACAGCAATAAACTTAATGAAGTCCTACTGATTCAGAAGAAAGAAATAAGAATTATCACAGAAGTGCCAAGCAAAGCACATTGTAAACCACAGGAGTCCATCTTAACAGTTGTTAATGAATATATTCTGGAACTCCTTCTTTATATCAAGAAAAATCTTTATGGCTTCACCAGTAGGATGGATAAACACGAGTATAATACTCGGAATAAAGAAAAACCATTTTGCAGACTATCCAAAGTTAAAAGTAGTCCTAACATGTTGGGCTGTAGAATGTTCGACATGTTACCACAGGAAGCACAGGAAGTGTCACTTGACATAGTCAAAGTCAAAGTGAAAACGTGGCTTCTTAGAAACCCATTCTATTCTGTGCAAGAATATTTTGAGTTTGAAAATCAAGCTGTAGATATCTTTTAGGTTTCTTTCTCTGAATGTTATTATTATTTTGTAATACCGGTATATTAGGAAATTCTCATAAATTAAGTTAATTCTTGTTTTATTGTATATAAACGGAGCAAATCAAATAATATTTGTGATCAGTGTGTTACAATTTTCATCTAGATATTAGCCTATTTTTGATAATATTGACTCTCAATTGTAAACTCTAAAGAGTATTTGTGATCATTTTGTTTTATCTTTAGTGTTGTAATAGAATAATTTTCATTTTTGCACGATAATTTCACACGTGTAATTTGACAATGTCATTAGCTTTTGCTATAACCACAGCTAATAAATACTATACTATACTACACTAATTAAGATTTCTGATGAGGGGGATAGAATTCTAGATAGAGAATACCATACATAAAATTATTATTATTATTATTATTATTATTATTATTATGATGGCTCAACGCTTGGTCCCACTAAGTTGCTTGTCTTGCATCTTGAGCATAATAATAATTATATCCATGAGCAGGCTTAAGGTAAGATGTGTAATTCCTAAGTTATTGATTGTTGTCAGCTTGCCAGTGATGATAATACATCAGTATTATTTTCTTTGCTTACTTTATACTTTATAAAGTATACTTGTATTAAAACAATTATGTTTTGTGAGGGGGATAGAAGTTATCCCTGGCAGGGATTTTAATATGAATTTATGAGAGGGGATAACTCTAGCGCCCACCCATTAATCCGATGACTTCTATATCCCTGATTTTGTATGATGTTTTGTAATAAGGGATAGTTGGTTCATAAATTGCCCTTTTCTCTAAATTAACCTCCTCAGATTGATTCTGATGCATCTCGAATCTGACAGTTGGATCCAGAACCTTTTGTCTCTCCAGGTTTAAAGGTTATAATATCACTATGCTGAAGACTTCCGGTATCCGCTATTCCATGGACTTCTTCACAGGTAGTGTAGCCATTGGACTTAAGGCATGTTGCGATTACAGACCTGATCTTGTGATGCCTGCTGTTGCAAAGAGTTTCGCCAAATGGGCATGAACCCAAGATATGAGCCTAAGAGAAAAATCAGTTTGCTCTTTAAATTGAGACCTGAAATCTAAGAGGGGCCCAAATCCATTACATCAAACTTTTGGGAAATTGAAAAAAATGTTTGCTGTTGCTACAAAATGCCTCTGACTAATTATTTTTTGTTTCGGAAGTACATCTCCATTACATCTTTTCATATAACCATGACTAAAAGCTTCTACTAATTATTTTGCATGAGAAATAAATTTTGAAATTGATTAAATATTGGGCCCCTCTTGGATTCCAAGTCTCAATTTATTTTAAGACAGTATTTTCATGAATTCCTTATTCAGTAGGCCTATTGTAATTTATTTCTTGCATATTTCTTTTTAGGGAAAATGATGGTAGATTTTGAGTCTGCAATTAATACATTAGAGAACTGGAGTTCTGGCAAAGGCTTAATTATATACGGACACGGGAACACTTTTTGCTCAGGTGGTGACCTGAATATGGCCCGCCTCCTCTCTAATCCAGATGATGGATTTTCTATGGCAATTTTCATGCAGAAAGTGTTACATCGGCTCGAAAACTTACCTCTCATATCAGTTGCATTAATTGAAGGAACAGGTAATAACTGATCAGATCATATTATAGTGCAGTAATTAACGATTAATGTTAAGGCAGTTACATAAAAGTTTCCCAAAATCTTTTGTAAAAAACTTTTCAAATTTCTTTCCATCGTTCCTGTGACTTTCAGATAAGATATATCACAGCCAAGAAAGTTAATTTTTTAAATTTATTATATTGGGAAATGTCAAACGAATAGGAGCGGTAATGTAGACGTGTGTGGTGTCAGCGAAAGAAATGAAGGCAACGTGAGACAACAGCTGGGAAAGGTTAATGTGCAAAAGAAAGTCGATAGGGATAAGGCGGAGAGGAGCAAGGATAAACCAGCATACAATCTAAGGAAATGGTGTGTCAGTGGAATGAAGGATTAATTAAGGGTGCAGTGAATATGGGAGAATAGTGTTTTAGTATGAGAAGGGTCATGATGAGTAATTTAATTAGTAGGAATGAGTAGGACGTATTGTAAATATAGGAAGAGTAGAGGAGCTAAAAGTAGGACTAGACTAGATAGGTATCAGTAGGACAAAAAAAAGTAATGTAGATAGATGTAAAGCAAATAATAGAGGGTAGGCTTAGTTATAGTACAGTAAATGATTGTAGTGATATGTTAAATAAGTTGGTCTGTGAAAATGATGAATAGAAAAAGTAATTGTTACGTTGTTATTAGGAATAGGAAATAGTAGAAGGTAGGAGTAGAGGGAAAGAAGGAATATTTAATAAACGCAGAAGTATAGGAAGTGTGGTGAACGAACATGAAAGACTTAGTGGGTGAACATTAAATGATGAAGAGATGTCGGTCATTAACATCGAGTATTGTGCAAGTTGTAAATAGTATATGGAAGGGACTGCTGGCCCGAATACTATATAAGTGAAGGGCCAGCAGGACCAAAAGTTTGAGTGAGAATAAACCATACCAATACCAATACCAATACCAATATATTGGGAAATTCCTTTAATACTATTCAATAAATTTATTTTTTTCGCCAAACAGGATGTACTTAATACAGATTTTAGAGCTGAATTTATTTATAAAATCTATTTCTTTTTAATACCCTCAGGTTGTTTAAATTGCGTTTTATGTTTTACTAATTTGCTTTTGGTTTAGAACCTTGCTTTGAAACTAGACTAGACTTGCTGAGTACTAAACCATGTTTTGCTTAGAAAGTTCACATATTGACTGTTAAACTTAGGGTGAAACAAATTAATATGATTATATAAACACGATTTTTGTTTATCTTGAAGGTGCGCTGGGAGGTGGCTCAGAAATAGCAGTTGCATGTGATTTTCGTCTCCTAACATCCAACGCTGGTGGAATTGCATTTGTCCATACCCGCCTAGGCATTACACCTGCGTGGGGAGGCTGCACCAGACTGGTGTGTAAAGTTGGTTACACCAAGGCTCTAGATCTGTTGGCCACAGGACGTAAAGTTTCAGGAGAAGAAGCTCTGAAGATTGGAATCGTTGATAGTATTGTTGATAGTGAAAATGCCTTCACGGAGGCTGTGGAGTGGCTTAAAATACGGGTTCAGAGTGATGTGGAAGTGGTGAAGTCCCTTAAAACTATGGCAAGGAATGCCGAAGTTATGTCTTATGATGAATCGCTAGCTGAAGAAAAGCGACTGTTTGCACCTTTATGGGGTGGACCTGCAAATAAAGCTGCATTAAGTAAAAATATTAAACATAAATGACGACTGTGATTTTAGGCTTTCACGGTGATTAAATTATGAAGACTTACGTTTTTTGCATGCTGAGATTTAATTTCTCTGAAAATCTGGAACGTTTTTAAAATTTCATCGAGTGACAGTGAATGGAACCTGTAACTGGTTATAAAACTTTGAATTTTAAGTCTCAACATATGACTCAAAAAGCCACAGTTGTGTTCTCAAGGTTACATCAATTGCAAACTGTAGAAGACTCTGTGTCCTATTAGGAGGAGGGCTGTTTTAAATCAATTAATACAAGTAGGACATAATAATTGTACCAGGACAACATAAAGCGTACTGAATGATGTTAACTAAAAACATTTTGGGCATTAAAAAAATCTCCGAATTATGTGAAATTTTATACCTTCCTTATTGAAAGACTGTGATCCAATTAAAATAGCATTATTGTTACTATTATTATTATTATTATTATTATTATTATTATTATTATTATTATTACTTAAGAAAAGAATGAGCAATAAACACAAAAATCGAGCAAGTGGACATGACATGTATATTGCATGGTTGCTAAGTAACTGTTTCTAAGATAATGTCATTTTGTTATTGTTTTGAAGCTTTTTCTTACGTTGTATAAAATATTGTGTTGTGAAGATGGTGATGACGTTATGGAATACTAGTTGCAGGTAAGCTTTTCTGGCACCAGTGTCAGAATTAGGCCAATAATTGTGCACGATTTATAGCGTCATAACAAGCGTGTTTTAATGCTAGGATTGCATAAAAACATTTATATTCTCATTCCTTACTCCACTGTTAATGAAAAGCACTCATTTCAACTGGGATGTAAAATACTCATGCCACTGAAATACAGAACTGGTAGTAATGTTGATTGTTTAATGTATTTCTTCCATTTATATATCTCTAAACTTTGTGAATAGTGTTAAAGAGAAAGTTATGACGTATTGCTCCACAGAGCAAAAGTTTTCCGTCCCTACTGATACTTCAGTCACAGTAAAATATTTCACTGTATTGTAATATTGTTCAGTAAACTATACTAGTGCTGCATATACAATTTCTTTGCCTACCTCCAAACCACTAGCTCTTTTAATTGATGTATATAATTTGTGACGACGTAGGTTTTCTTAGTTTGAGCACGTTTTGTTTTGCGAATAACTATTATTGTTGTCAATGAACATACTTGGCGATATACGATCAACAATTTTTTTACATTTTAAAAACATGAAAAACAAAACATAATGCATTAATTAGAGCTTACCCTGAGCTAAGTACATTGGACACACATAGGTTTAAGAAACAAATCAAATTAATTATTTAATTGTTTAAGCTAATTGAGTTAAAAATTGATATTCTAATATTCATGTACTTTTGTATTTTCTATTTGTATATATTATTACATGCTGTATGTATTTTACCACTTATTAATATTATTGTGCTCAATGAACTCTCTTAATTTTGTGATATATTTTGTATAACTGATCTGAACTGCGCCCGAGCACGAGCTTCTGCTCTTTCGGGCTGCAATGCCTAATGTAGCTCAAGTGTATAGTATTAAATAAATGAAATGAAATGCAAAAAAAAAAAAAAAAAAAAAAAAAAAAAATGTAAGGAAGAATTAGATATATCTTTATTTTATGAACTCTTAGCCTGCAAGTTTTAAATACATAAAAAATAACAGTAAAAATTCTGCAGACTGATTCGTAAGTGTTGAATATGAAAAAATTTGTGCACCAGTGCAGGAGAAAATGTACACAGACATAGAAATGATAGACCAACTCCAAGTTAGGCACCATTTTCTCTTGTGCAACTGATTATTGGAAACATGAGCAAGAGGTGAAAATATTAAAATTTTGGAATTTGTTTACGTACATGTATAGAAAAAAGAAAGAGTGAAGAATTAAAAGAAGACCAACAAGGAAGGGAGATGAAAAATGAGAAGAAAATAATGAACAAAAGGAGAATTGAAGCAAAAAGGAGTAGAAGGTGGAGAAAATAAGAAGCAGGAGAGTTACAAAAATAAGAAAAAAGAAACAAAGAGGAGAAGAAGCAGATTGAGAATGATTCAAGAAAGAAGATGTGGAAAAATGTATAAAGGAAAAATGAGCGAAAAGGGAAGAATTTAAAGGAGGAAATTGAGAAAAAACAGGAATGTAAGAAAGAGACGAATAAATGAAGGAAAGGAAGAATGAAGTATACAAGAAAAAACAAGGTGAAAACATGAAGAAAATGGAGGAGCAGAACAAAGCAGAAGAAAGAGGAGGGAAAAGGGGAATAGTTACAAAAAAGAGAGGAGACGTGAAAAGGGAAAAAATAAAAAAAAAGTAGCAGAAAGGGGAAGAAAGAAGAAGAAAGACGATAAGAAAAAGCAAATAGAAGCAGAAATCCTGAAAGTAAAAAGTTTTAAAAAGAACAGTTAGATGAGCACTATTATTTGTTACGAAGCATTTCTGACCTTGCAATATGCAAAGAGAAGAGGTTGAAAGGAAAACAGAACATAGATAATGAGAAGGATGAGAAAGTAATAGCAACAGAAGAAGAAATGGAAAGTAAAAAAATAAATAAATCAACAATAGTGTACACAGGATTATAATTCTTTAATACATAATTTTATTTCTAATGATGAAATATGAAATAGACTGCAGTATCAAACTGCAAGCTGTGGCGAGTGTGCAATAATGACTTCTGCTAGCGAATTGGCTCAAGAAAATTACAACACTCTATGTGTCGATAAATTCTAAGACTGTCCTTGTCTGCAACATGTCGTTGCCCTCCCTCTCACTCCACACAACATTCCTTTCAGTTTCTACAAATATTGAGACTTCTCCTAGATACAAATTACAACCGCTAATTTGTTTTTGTTTTTGTCGTCGATTTTCGCTTCAACTTTGTGACAGTCCTAACCATGACTTTAGCAACAAAGTATAATACAAATACCACCAGGAGGAT
This sequence comes from Periplaneta americana, assembly GCA_025594305.2. NCBI lineage: Eukaryota > Metazoa > Arthropoda > Insecta > Blattodea > Blattidae > Periplaneta > Periplaneta americana. Next base: position 18,031,319 of record JAJSOF020000029.1, on the reverse strand, counting down.
CCCTGCAGAAAGCACGAGTATGACATCGAGTAATAGATACTGGTACCAGTACAAGTCTTGTGCCGCTGAGCGCAGATGTGGCGCTCCTTTGTGTCTGATGACGTATTCTGTCCAGAATACTGCGCGATCTAGAGGCGAATTGATTTGGTCTTTGAAAATTGCCGAGAGCTTCTTCATGTTGAGATGGTAACTGTAACAAAAAACTAAGTGTCATGAAATTGAAACTTATTGAGGATTGTGAACAACTAAGGTTTAAGTGCACAAAAAAATTTTCAGGAGTGATATAAAAATATTTTTTCCATCCAAATCAAAACCAAAAAACAAGGTAACCTCATTATAAGGCATACATTGGTTGTGAATTCATCAAGTTAATGTGTATTAACAGAAAAAGTTATATACTTACAGTATATTCATATATGAGGCCTCGCTGTCCTCATTGAATAATCAATGACTATGAGTAGTTATACTAGATACCTATTATTGGAGACATTTGCTTTGAACAAGACGGGGCCCGCATCCCTGATCACATATGCATAGTGAACCGTAAGTAATGTCATTAATTTCAGGGAGTTATTTCTTGAGATATTTCAAACAAAAAAGTTGAATACAATTTTGCTCGGTTTTGCTTCTTTTTTGAGATAAAAATTGTTATTTCATAGCGTGTTTTGGGAAAGCCATTGAATGAATTCCCAATATTCTCAGTCAGTTTAAGAGATCAGTATATCATGATAATAAATTATTGAAAGAATTTTAGTTTTTTCCTCTGCAGAACGTTTGTTCGGATCAATTTCTGCACATTTATGGAACAAAAATAAAATTCTTTCAATAATTTATTATCATAATACACTATTCTCTTAAGGGTAGAGGATGGTATTTTTAAAATTTTTTTCCTATTTGGTGTAAAATATTAATTTTTTGTATGTAGAGAGCTCATAGCTGTGGCAACTCAACCAAATAAAAATATTTTGAAAAAAAAAAAAATTATTTGGGGGCCCAAATTTGAAAAAATTATACCCAATGCAGGATTGTACTAAAACAGATATATCTAAACCTTTTTTTAAGATAGATTCAAACAGTTTTTTGCAATGTATTTGAAAAAGCATGTTCTACAAATTGTCTGTAACAGATTTTTTATATTAGTCCCTACATTTGTAAAATAAACAACTAAAATTTAATAACAATTTTCTGATTTCCTTTCTTGCAAACAAACGGACGTATTTTTAAAATGAAATCAATTAACAAAATTCTGTTACAGAGAAAAGTTTCCTAATAGTCTAAAGAATATGTGTTCTAAATTTCATGCATGTATCTTTAAGGGCCGTATTCATAGACATTTTTAGCACGGGTTTCCAGTGGATGATCAGCGTTTTTCGTATTCATAAACCAGTGTTAGCGATAGGATATGATTTGAATTCTGTACAAGTAACCAGTGGATAGCCGGGGCTAGCTTAGTATGCTCGTAGCGCGTGCTGCGAAATGTCTATGAATAGCACCCTAATAGTTCAGAAATTATATCCATTTTTGTCTGGCAATGTAGCAAAAAAAATTGAAGGTACTGGAAACCGGTAAAAGCGGGTGTGTGATTTAAAAATCCATAGCGCAGGAAGTTTAAAAATGACGTCTCAACATCCGATAAGGGCACAAATACCCACAAAATGTTATGCAATGCATTCCACACATATCAAAGGGCATTTAAAGAAAAAAAAATTGTTTTGAAAATTTAATTTACCGGAAACAACAATAAAAGTGGGCGAGTGATTTAAAAATCCATAACGCAGGAAGTTTAAAAATGGCGACTCAACATCCGATAAGGGCATAAATACCCACAAAATGTTATGCTATGCATTCCACACATATCACAGAGTATTTTAAAGAATTTTTTTTTTTTTTTTTAAATTTACTCATTTTTCACCAAAAATACCATCCTCGCCCCTTAAGCTGACTGAGCATATTGGGAATTCATCCCAAAACACGTTATAAAATTTTTGATATAAAACAATTTTTGTTTCGGAAAGGAAGAAAAAACAAGCAAAATTATGTGATGTTCGGGTAAAGGGGGATGTAATTTTTTTGTGTAAATGGAATTTTGTTCTCCAGATGAACACACAAGCTAAATTATACAAGTGGGTGTGCAAAAATCAAAATAATACTAGCATTTGCTGTGTTTTGTATAGAAAATTATTTGCAATAAAGTTCTGAAGTTTAATTTTCATTTATCCTCAAACTTATTTTTATGACTTATCTTCCTTTACCCAAACAACACAGAACTGTATTAAACTATTTTATTTAAAATATCTCAAAGAATAACGACCTGAAATTAATGACATTACTTACAGGTCATTCTGTATATCAGATTGGTCATTACCATGTTATGAAATGGCACCATATAAAAGAGAACAATCACTAGAATCTCTACTGTCGAAAATGAAATGTTTGAACGACCACTAGATGGAAGTACTGCTGCAGGCTATTACTCCATGCGATTCCATCAGGGTTATAAAGTGACTTCTTTTGTAATCGCTAGATGGCAGCATTGTCAAATTGATAAAAGTTATCTTGAAAGTCCATTAGGCTGATCAATTTGTTGTATGTGATCAGGGCCCATACTGCCAGAGACGCACTGCAGTTGTTGAGAAATCTTTTTCCTAGACACTTATTTTTCGGTTTTGTGATATCAACTGGCTGGCTCCATTCCCAGACCTTACAGCTGCCGATTCTTTTTTGTACGGATAGCTCAAAGAAAGAGTGTTTCAAACAGACCACACTGTATCCATGGTCCGAAGAACAGGATGTAGGCAGGAGGCCCAAGTAGATTGCAACGTGTCATGAACAATCTCTGCCTAAGATTGTAAAAAAAAAAATAAAAAAAAAAATAAAAAGATACCGAATGGGTCACTTGGAATGTGTAAATTAAAAAAAAATGGCATACCAATAAACTGCATTTTCAAGCCATAACCCGTGTTATTTTGATACTTGTAAACCTTATAGTAACTTTAGAACAGCATGCTCAAATTCGCCTGAACGAACTGCCGGACTCTGCAGATAGCTATGCGGTTCGGTTCTTCGCACAAGTGTACGTCTGTTTTCCTTTCCACTACCATTCTGACATTGCTTCATAATTTGAACTTTCTGAATGGCTCTACAGTTTAAAGGGTATGCTAAGTATGGAATTCAATTTAAATTATTACTTTGGAATATGTATGATAAGAACTTTCTTGTGTTAAATATTATTAACGTACCTTGTTAATATGTTTCGACCTATTTTCGGCCATCTTCGGAACTGGTCGTTGTTGGTCTTGGCGCCTTTTGTTTCCTGTGTGGGTGTGTTCGAAGTGTAGAGTCAAAGAGTGTATGTGTTTTGAAATTGAGTTGTGTGTTGAGAATGTTGTTGGGATTTGTTTTCGGGTGTCTGTATATTTCATATCGTTCTAGTGTGTTGAGTTTCTGGCTTTTTGGTTGGATGTGCAGTATGTCCATGTCTGTGTTGATGTCTCTGTAGGTGTGGTTGGCATTTGTGATGTGTTCTGCATATGTGGAGGTGTTCTGTAATTTTGTTACGGCTGTGATGTGTTCTTTGTAATGTGTTTGAAATGATCTGCCTGTCTGTCCTACACACAACTCAATTTCAAAACACATACACTCTTTGACTCTACACTTCGAACACACCCACACAGGAAACAAGAGGCGCCAAGACCAACAACGACCAGTTCCGAAAATGACCGAAAATAGGTCGAAACATGTTAACAAGGTACGTTAATAATATTTAACACAAGAAAGTTCTTATCATACATATTCCGAAGTGATACAGTGTTAAAAGTTGTGTAATCAAGATGTATATTAAATTATTATTCAAATATTAAGTAAAACATCATTGAATCTTTTCAAAGCACCTGTCATTCTGAAGGACTTCCCGCAAAGCCGTGAGTATGCTTTGCTTCGTGAGTGTGCGGTAATCCAGATGCACTCCAACACCTTTGGAGACCAACTTCTTGATGTTGTTCTGCTGATCTAGAAAGAAAGGAACTCCTACGACAGGCACAGCCCTGTATGTAGCTTCCATGGTGCTCATCAGTCCTCCATGTGAAATGAATGCCTTGATGTTGGAATGGGCTGCAACAATAACAGAAATGAGTTCGTTACAAATCTTATATTGCGTAAATATAACCTCGTACTCAAGTTCCTCAATCCTTTCAACTAGTGCTCGGATTCAGTATTTAAGACAAAGTTTTATTAGTAGAATATAACTTGATTTATCAAGTCACAATCATTATTATCCATATTAAGTTATATACATATATATATATATATATATATATATATTAATAATAAATATATTCACATTCATATTTACATCAGTTAAAATTATTACATATAATACAATTGTCATTCCCATATTGTGAGCAAAATTGTTTAAATTATCATATACACAGATAGCGGATATAATAAAGGATGATACACAAATTATACATGATTATGTTGACAAATATAAGTAAATATACATTAGAATATTGAAAAGTTACAGTGCTAGTTGTCTGTTTTCTGACCTTCTATTATCTTATCGATCACTATTTAAAAGTGATTTGAAGCACTATATCATAAACAATTTTCACCCCAGTGTTCCTAATAACAAACACAAGACACCGACAACCTATAGTGTCGCTGTAATGTTACAAACAACTGTAAAGAACTAACTTCGGGACGCGTGAGAATGGGGCACAGTAATGATTCAGCTGATCATTTATGGTCGTTTATGTATTGCTCATAGATTTCTCAAGGGTGTGATACCTGAATATGTTTTAATATACTATATTACGAGGAATTAGCAACAAAACTAAAGGATGCGAAATACTCTCTACAGCTCTACACGAAATAAAATATTTCTTCCAACGATTTAGATTGTGGAAAAGTCCCCATAACACTTATAGCGTTCCCTTGTTGAATGGCAATACTTATTCTTTGGCGGAGGAAAGCCATGGAGCGAGAGTCACCGTTAAGTGCTGATAAATACTTGCTGATATCAGAAGTTAACAACTTCCCTCGGAACACCATGGGCCCATAGATTCTACATTGATATATTGAACATCGTCATTTAATATGATTAATATAAAATTTGTGTTCTTTTCTACAAAGACTGGGATCTTTCCGCTTTCAGACTTTTGAAAATTTTGAATCGCCATGTAGGTAGTGAGACTCCTGTTTAAGTGGTCGTCATGGCAGAAGGCGACCATATAACAGGGCTGGGCAAAATATTGACATCCAAGTATTTCAAATACAAATACAAAATACTTTAAAAAAATTAACCAAAATACATTTGTATTTCAAATACTCAAAATACATTTATATTTCAAATACTCGTTACAATATATTAAGAAGTAAGAATATTACTGAAAATCTAAAATATTATATCAACATTAAAAGTACTTTTATCTCCAAGTTTTATATTTTATTTATCAGAGCTTCCTCAAATTAGAGGCTGCCATTAGACAAAGCATACAAAACAATACAAGAACAAATAGAAGATGAGAGCTAAAAGAGTAAGAAAAAAGGCAAACAAATACACAAACAAACAATGGCATCAATGGCAGTTTACAGAAGAAAAAAAAAAGTCAAATAAAGAATCAATGAAAGCTAAGAAGGAAAAAGAAAAATAATAATGGTGCATCAATTTTTTTCCATACACTGAATTAGAGTCCATATACGTGGTTCCGTAAAAGTTTGACTAACTCTTTAATTATGAGAAGGGCCAGTTCGTTCAGAAAAGATTTGTGCAGTCCTAGGGTCTTACAGAATTGAGAAGAGAAGTTGGGTATCGTTCCTCTTGCTCCAAACATCAATCCCGTAACAGTGATATCGTGAAGTTGGTATTTATCTTTATAATACGGGATGGTTGGAATGTAGATTGCTCGTTTCTCCTCATGTACGTCTTCGGGCTGCCCTTTGTACGTTTCAAACCTGATGGTGGGGTCGATTATCATACCCTGAGACTGGGATTCGCTAATGGTGATTATGTCAATTCGTCTGTTACAGCCATTATCAGCAGTTCCGTGGACTTCTTCACTTTAACTGAACATTCTTCCTTTTCCCAGTCAGCAATGAAATTATGCTACATCTGAATAATTACTGCTCCCTTTAAAAAAAAAGTTTCGCCAAAAGTTCATCAGATAAGGATCTCCTTGCTGATGAACGAATAAATCCTTCAAAGCAGAACAGTCTTTCTACAGGCGCAGAGGAACACAAACTTGTATTATACTTTATAGAAGCTTGTTTCACTGTTGGGTAATTCTCTAGAGTGCACAGGGTCGTTCCTTTGCCATTGAAGAATTGTATGACTCTTACTCCGCTGTAGGCAAGTTCTTTTCTTTTTGCTTTTCAAAGTCTGTTAGTTTGTTGTACTTGAGTTGAAAACATAAAAATTGTTTTTATCGTCTTCATCGTCTGAACTGACCAAAGATGTAGCAGAGAACTGCTCAGCTGATTTCACACACACATTTTGTATCCTCTTCATATCATTTGGTGAGGCAGTGTCAGGTAGCCATCTCATCTTCAATGATGGATGGAAGCAAGCTCCCAAAATAGCTCAATTTGCTTCTGGGATCAGATCAAACAATGCTTTAAATCTTGATGAAAGTGAGCGTATTAGGATTGGAGTTACTTGGAATAGATTACTAGATAACAGAATATTAATCTGTTTTTGAGGGAAATTAATGTGGACAAAAGTTGCCCGTAATAGCACGTCTTCTCATTTTGCATTAAATCAAGGGCTATGGCAGTGGGTTTCAAAACTGCACAATATTCAACGTACTGAAACTCATCATCTTTGAAGGTTGGCAATCCCAGTTTTTCACATATACTGTTTATATCATGTTTGAATTGCAGTATTTGGGAGATTGAGTCATAAAGAGAATTCCATCGAGTTGGGCAAGGAAACTTTAATGAATATTTCAAGACATCTGATATAATTTCTGAGGATTTGGGTCTCCTAGACGCATTCCATAATGCTGAACATTTAGCAAGTGTTGGGTAATGGATCCTTGATGCTGTTGGAGATTTCTTTATGGCATTAAGGAAATCAGTTGTGGCAAGAAAACTAAGTATATGGCTAGCACATCTGAAATGGGTAGGCAAATAAGACAAAAGTTTATTCTTCAAATCTAAATCCAAAACTTGAAGAAGAAGAAGAAGAAGAAGAAGAAGAAGAAGAAGAAGAAGAAGAAGAAGAAGAAGAAGAAGAAGAAGAAGAAGAAGAAGAAGAAGAAGAAGGTATTTCGAGTATTTGAAATACAAAAATACATCAATTTTATGTATTTAAATACAAAATACAAAATACTTTCGAAAATCCTTACAAATTACAAAATACAAATGTATTTCAAATACTGCCCAGCCCTGCATATAAGACTACTTAGGACAAAAACACACATATTGTCCCGAAGAGAGAGAGAAGTCTCTTTTTTTCCTGCAGGGAAATAAACCAGAGCCCGCTTTGTATTCAGATGCCTAATAAAGCAAAAACAATAATGGTATTAGAAATCATTTGCACATTTGTACCTATTCCATGGAAAAATATTTTTTAAATGTAAATTTCAATACAAATATTCAAATTGCTTCTCCTTTTCTGCAATATACCTTTTAAAAATTCTTTTCTTAAGTGCACTTTTGTGACATCACAGTACTTGATTAGGAATACGTCAGCATGCCTCTAAAATCCTGTTTTTTTAGATTCTCCACATTTCTTGACTGTGTATTGTGAACCTCTGATCTTCAGTATTTTTTTAGGTGGTTATTTAACGACACTGTATCAACTACTTCTTCACCTGACATAATTAGGAACATCAAATTCAGACGTTTGAGACGGGCAGGGCATGTAGTATGGGCGAATCCAGAAATGCATATAGAGTGTTAGTTGGGAGGTCGGAGGGAAAAAGACATTTGGGGAGGCCGAGATGTAGATGGGAGGATAATACTGAAATGGATTTGAGGGAAGTGGGGTATGATGTTAGAGACTGGATTAATCTTGCTCAGGATAGGGACCGATGGTGGGTTTATGTGAGGGCGGCAATGAACCTGCGGGTTCCCTAAAAGCCAGTAAGTGAGTATCAAATACAGGTACTAGGTTATTTAGCGTCGTCATTGGTGATAGCGATATGGTATTTCGCGAGATGAGGCCGAGGATTCGCCATAGATTACCTAACATTCGTGTTATGGTTGGGAAAAACCTCGGAAAAATCCCAACCAGGTAATCGGCCCAAGCGGGAATCGAACCCATGCCCGAGAGCAACTCCGGATCGGCAGGCAAGTGCCTCAGCCGACCGAGCTACGCCAGTATCTGATCTTCAGTGTTCCCATTAAAAATTTTTAGCCCGTTTTCGTTCTGGATAACATTCAAGATACAGTCTATAATTGTTATTACTTCGTGAATTTTCGTGCACTGTCTATAAACGCGGATTATATCCACATATTCGTCGTCTGAAAATCCTTATATATCTGCATCTTTCTTCTTTAGTATTATTATTATTATTATTATTATTAATATTATTATTATTATTATAATATATATATATATATATAATATTAGGTGTAAAGCTATAGCTTTTCTTTCAATATACGTTACAATATTTGTGGCTGTTACTTAAATTGCTCTGGAATAGTCAATTAATAAAATATGTACAGCATACAGTATTTAAATTCCTTCCATTCCTCTCCAAGTTAAAATCGCCCCTGCCAATTAATGGAGCCAGTGAAGAGATTAAAAAATTTCCGAACATTTCCCTTCAACACACTCATTTTATGGGGAACTAAACCGCAACAGCTCACACTTACCTAGAACATCGCTCTGGGGCAGCCATTTGCTTATCTTGACGTTGGACGGCAGATCAAACATATTTTCCGTCTCGAACTTCCATAGAACTCGCTGAGGTATTTCTGAGAATGCATCCAACAGCGCTTTTCGTTTTTCGTCGGATATCTGATCGCTTCTTAAATTCGTTCCCAAACTAAAGTATATAAATCCATCCTTAGCCTCGTCTAGAAACTTCTGTAGTTCCTGGAGACAAAGAAATCAAATTGAAGTAACTCTGAGAAACTTCTTAAAAAATATAAAACACTTGTAAAGCTATGTATTTAATATTTCATTAATGCTACGTTAATTGTAGTCTATTTTTTATTTCTCCGAAATCGTACTAATAGTACGTTATATAAATCATTAAAAAAGTCAACATAATCATCTTCCTGGCAAGTACTAAGCTGCCTGTTATGGTCTTTTTTTTTCTGTCCATCTCTTTTGAGGTCTGCCAATGGATATTTTTCCTCTTGGTCAGTAATTTAAAACTGCCTTTGGAAATCTATTGTTGCTCATTCTGTTGACGTGATTTTTCCAGTTTTCTTGATATCGCCAAATGTATTCCATCACTGGTTCAGCCTTGAGTTCCTCCATGATATCCTTATTCCGCTTGTGGTCGAATTTAGTGTATCCCACAGTGAAACAAGTAATAATAATAATAATAATAATAATAATAATAATAATAATAATAATAATAATAATGTTACGGCATTTGTCACGAAGGGCATGACACAACTTTACCAATGTTTGATTATGCCCTGAAGCATTCACAGTGATCCTGTGTTTGGCAAAGTCCACCAACGAAACACCATGCATATCCCTGAACACTATCACAACCACTTTCTTAGCAGAGTACGTCACTTTAAATTTTTTCTTTACTGGGGAAGCAGCAATTTCCACTCCATAGAGGCCTGTTTTGTTTCGGGCATGTAGTGGTATCTCCAAGGACTTGTTACCAGTGACAATTCCTCCCAGAAAGTCATGCCCTTCTGCAGTGTAATGCATTAAGTGGTCCATGCATGTCATCATTCGCTGGCCCTTGTGGTCGTCTGTCAGTTCTTAGGCACCCAGCGGGCACTAACTTTATGAAATTTCAATGTGCCATGCACGATATCGTACACAGCACCGCATGTTAATGTTCAACTGCTGAGATAAGGTTCGCAGTTGGATCCACCGGTCGTTCAAAATTGCCGTCTCAATGCCTGTGACATTCCGCTGGGTTGCAGCTGTTACCAGCCACCCGGAATGTGGCGAATCACAAAGGTTCTCACGTCCGTCTGCAAAGAATGCGCATCACCTGGAGATGTTGCTACAGTCCATACAGTCTTTCCAGTACACGCCACACATATCCCTGTGAATTTCACTCGGGTTATGTCCTTTAACCCACAAAAATCGCATGCTTCGCTGCTCTTCACACGTTGACGACAGTAAGATGCGTGCCATCTTTGTTGCGTAGTTCACGTTTCTCTCGCTAGAGCTGCACATGCAAAACAAATTTTGTCTGTAGTGAAAACTTTAAACTATATCTCGGTGAAATGCCAACATCCCAACTGCAATACTAACGCAGATTGTGCGTTACTTTCTGATCTACCCTCGTATTATATTATATTATATTACTAACCTTTGGTAAAGGATCCGACTTCGCCTTAATGTGCATTCCACCAATAGGAATAACATTCGGTAACAATGGTCGAGGTTCGTCCAATCCCAAGACAGTGTTGACTAGAACAATACTAAAATTTCTATTTATTGTGTCAAAAGGAGGAAGATCTTTGAAAAACTTCCTAGCAATAGATCCTTGTTTTGGTATATAATAATAGTCGTACAAGAACGTGACTAAATTATGGATAAGAAAATTGAAAACTCTCTCGCCAAAACTCATGTGACTGCTTAGAGGAACTGGCAAAAGAAAATTTGGCATATACGAAGGATTTTCCGGATTTCCTATCATCAGACTAAGCCAAGGCAGTACACCTATTCCTGAAGTCGCGACAACAGGTGGAGATCCAAATTTATGTATAAATCCAAAGAAACATTCTCCCCAAGCGACTTCTGTGATTATAAGATCAAATTTTTCGGTTGAATTCAGCAATGTCTGGGCCCCTTTAGTCTGGATTTGTTTCTCGCACATTGTTGATCCCCAATCAAACAAAATTCCTAATGCATCCCATAGTGACATTTGTGTGAACGAGTCGTAGTCGATGCTTTGTTGTGTGCTGTTGTAAATGTTTTCCAGCAGGATCGACTTCACATTAGGAACAGGCTTCTTCTCTTGATCTTGGCTTATCACAGTCACCTGCAAATAGAAATGGATATCACTAACTGACACATACAGCATTATCACCAAGAACACACTGCAAATTTGTGGGTGGGATCGGGTGGTTCCAGTGACATGCACTCTGCATCATGTGAACAGGATTCTTGTTACACAAACTTAACAATGGCTTACTGCCAGTGGCGGCTCCTGCACATTTCTTAAGAGGAGGAACGAAATTAACAGCACTAAATGACACCTTCTTGAATGAAACATGCTACAAATTAGCCTACATGCATACATGTAAGACCAGGTAGTGTTAGGGTTGGCCTTCCCTTCTGTATAGCAATAATCTGTTCTTGTAAACTGATTTTCCTAAATTGTCCAAAATATATTATGTTTCCACTTCCATTCATTGCTGAATAATTGCGCAAATTAACAATTACAAGGAAATTCACAACCTCGTAGCATTTTTCGAGCACACTACAGCATCACACGTGTTGGAAGAGACTAGCTACTAACTCGTAACCGGAATCGTTTTACGGAAAAATGGAAATGGGAATGGGAAATAATCTGAGGAAACCGAGAACACTGCACCCACCCACGTGGTCTGTGTTGCCACATGTACATTTTACAAGTTCAGTATCACATACTTTTGAAGAATGTCAGTTTTTGTAAAGTCACACTATCATTATTGTTCAAAGCTGCCGGTGGCCGATTAATTTTTATGTTAAAAATGATGCAGTTTGGAGTACCTACTTTCAGTTTCAAATATATTTGTACAAAACTGACAACTTAGCTGTTGCCCTGTCTAGTAAACAATGAATAGAAGTGAATTTCAGGGGTCAACTACGTAAAACTACTTCCTCTTTGTTTTACATAAACCCGACTTTAACTTTCAAATATCCACGAAAGTTTCAAACCATGAATAGTAGCCTATATAAAGTCCAATGAATAATATTTTTGATTTATAATTTTAAAAATAAGTTTACATGGTGTCTTTCATAGCGTTGCTTTAAAACTGTTTTTGTTGTGTCTCCTCCTAGATGTGTTATAGTCCGGTTGAATGCAACATCGTTAGGTGGCAGCGGTAGCGAGCTTGCTGCACGACCAGTCGGTTTCTATTTCCCCTCCATGACTGATTCAGAGGAGGATCTCCTCCCGCTCCGTTCATTTACTTGCTTTAAAACTCTGCTTCTTTCTCTGGCCGCTAGTGCGCTGTTGTCTATGTGTGTTAACTGCAGTAGAGGAGGAATGGAGTGCCTTTCCTCTACACAGACAATCTCGCATCTTTCTCACAGTTTTCTACAGCACATGAGCGCGCGTCGTTTAAAACTCGATCAACCGAGTTTTTCTTATAGCTGTGAACTTAAAAATGATCGAATCTTCCTCGAATTTCAAGGCACATATTTCATTTGGTATTTACTTTCAAAAGAAGAAAATGTGAGGAGGACGTTCCTCCCTTCCCTCCCCCGAAGAACCGCCACTGCTTACTGCTGAGTCACATGTGTTTTAATGTATTCTTATCTGTGACACAAGAGTTTTGGTATATCAGTTTCAATATATTTCTTTACGATATACAAATAGGGAATATTGGTACTGTACTTTGCCAGTGTTAATATTAACATAAAGAGTTGTTAATGGTTTGGTTTACCGATCTACTGTATGTAAGGTGGGTGCTCCTGTTATGGCCATGTTCCTGATATGACCACCCCCCATTGTGAGTTAGTTAACAAAAAAAATCCGCTAAATTGCAGCAGCATCCAGTGAAAGGGCATCCTGGTATGTCACTTGATCGTTTTCCATCCAGTCAGGTTGAGCAATATGGCGTCAGTTACCTGTTTTGCGGTTTTCATGTGACCTCTTCTTATTTTTCTCTGGTAAGTCTCCTTTGCTTTATGCATGTTTTTCAAACACTTGTTTCATGAAAACCATCGTACTCCATTCAGTTTTTAATCTTCAGTTGATTGGTGTTGTAGTTGATGGGGTATCTTTTACGAGTTGTTCATAATCAAACGATTTTCGTGAAAGCTTACCTGCTCCTGATATGGCCATATCAAATGCACCATGGCCATATTAAATGCACAATGGCCATAGCAAGTTGATTTCACCTTTATTTTTCACCTGACAAATTTACTTGCCTTATAGCTGGGATTACGCAAAAATTTTGTATTTTAAGAAAAACAACTTAATTTTTTATGGAAAAACCCTGTTTTGACTACACTTTAGAATTATAAAAAAGATTATTAAGTGTCAATTTTATTCATTTTACACCAAAATTATTTAATTTAACACAACTGCGCTATCAAACTGAAAACAATCACGATTTGTAGAACATGGAACAAGGGTGGCCATATCATGTGCACATGTTCCTGATATAGCCAGTAGGTAGACTTTTGGAATTTGGGACTTTTTGGACAATTAAAGCTATTTTTATGGGGAAAGGAAATAGTTTTAATAAAGTCCATTAGACTGAGAACGAGTAAGAAAAAGTGGTTTACATTTTTTTTCAAAATGGCGGCTAGAAAAATTCTCAAACCTTAGCATGGACATATCAGGGACACCTACCTCATACATATCAGCTCTCGTCTACCGTCTTTCGTCCAATTTGCACCCGATTCCTCTTCACGTTGGATGCGATTGTTGTGAGTCTAGTTTCATGTGAGATACCATAATATATCATGGGCCGCTGTTTGACTAAAGAAACTAAGAGTGTTTGTGCGCAAGATATATTATCAAAGCTCGGATCTTGGGGACTTGTGTGTCGTGTGCTTGAGTAAGGTTACAGGCATAACGTACACAAAGCTCACGCTGCAAGTGCTCAGGGACAGTCGTTTGTACTAAGAAAGTGGTCACATCGAATGGCAAGAAGACGAAAGAATAAACTGTGTCACGTCGAAGCCAATGACATTAAGAGAATTACAGGTAAACGGTCTGTTTGAGGAAATAGAAAATATGTGTTATTCGAATGGGTGTTATGGAAGTTTGAAAATGCATTTCTTAAATTTTAGGTACAGAATTTCGTGGAGGAATTCTGAGGAGATACATTATTTTCTTCTAATGCAGAGTTTATATCTTGTAAGTTGTACCACACATAAACTAGAGCTGGAAACGGGCATTCATTGAAAGACATTGCAGTCCTTTAAATTGATGGAGAATTTGTCCATAGCCATGGATCAAGTCGTAGAGGGACCTTCCCTAGTAGTGATACACTAATTGAAAGCTATTTGCGAGAAAAATTTAGGATATACTTATCTTTCTCAGATACGAGATCTGCTGAAAATCGATCAGGAAACAGTGACAGTGAAATATTCAGTATTTTATTTAGGCCCAAGACTTTATAATAAAATTTCAAACCATTTTTCAAATTTGAAATTTTTTAAAATTCAAACTTTTAAAAAAGAATTTTGTAAAATTATCCATGATATATAATAGTAACAAATGTACTTTTTTACCTTTTATTTCTATCGACTATATTCATGTTTTTATCGAATATCACTGGCTTCTGTCGGATTGTCAATTTATATTAAATGTGTATTTTTCTCTCGTTTTCCCTTTCTTCTTTATTCTTGCTCTTGTGTTGTACTTATTGGTTTGAATTAAGTTAATTACTGTATTTAGTAAACTGTCCTTGTAAATTTTATGTTATATTATTCACTAAGACCATACCGTACACGAGCCTGACTCTTACGGTAGTGGCTAGAAACATTTTTATTTTATAAATGCAATTTGTACTCACTAGGTAGCTAGTTAAAATAAATAAAATAAAAAATTAAAGTTTGCTCCCGTCACTTCATGTGACGTGGAAATAAGTTTCCTTCGTTTCAAATCATGTTTAACTAACAGACGAAGAATTTATGGGTTCGAAAATCTTCGAATGCATGTAGTCATACACTGTAATGAAATGTACAGAGCAGAACTGTAAATTTGATGTATTTTGCATGTTTATTTATATATATGCTATAAAATTAGATGTTTCAACCTATCATAATATTATCATTATGTTGTTCCAGCCAGGAATCACTTTTATAGCAGACCTGACAGTACCTCCGTGCTGGAAGCGGGAGTTTGTTGACATTGAAGTCCGGTCGCTTAGCCACGTTCAAAGACACAAGTCCCCAACTTCCGAGCTTTGTATATTATACAAGCAAGTACAAATCGGCTCGCCGGGTCTGTATGGGGTTTATTGCGAAATTTTCGAATATTCAACCGCCGATGAGGCAGGCAGTACATACCATAGACAAATAAATAGAGGTACATACTGTAAGTTACTAAATAATTTGTGAACATGGAGACCAGTTTTAGGAGAGGCTAGATTAGTTGACATTGGCACTAATCTCGAAAGTTCGTCGCAAAAGTCACAAAAAAATAGGTCAGAGACTGGCGTTTCTTTATCATCTGCAAGAAACGCAACACGTTTATTAGGTCTTAAAACTTATCAGTATTATGACTTTACACAATTTTGTCTACGATTTTGTTCTATATTTAGTCTTCATCTGCCATTTTTAAAATGCCACGTGAAGAGGTTCAAAACGTGCAACGCCCACTTTTCCTCAATTGTAAGTAATATCTTTATTTTTCGACTCTCATATTCAAATTTCCCTCAGTTTTCGCTGAGGATGATTCAAATATCTCTAGCTTTCGCTGTCGAACAGTTGTTGGGTGACGGACCCACACTGTGTGCACGTTATTGTATGATGCCGACATGTTAAGCATGAGTCCGCGGCGATAATATATCATCTTTCAAAATTATATTGCCATTACTTTCACACTATTCACTAAAAACACCCGAGACAAAACAAAGGACAAGTATGACAATCGTGTTTACCGCTCTATTTCTACCAGTAGCATGGCGGCGTAAACATGCGCAGACTGGTTTCAATTTTGGACAGCACACCAGCGCTCTGTGTGAGTCTAGTATACTATTATAACGTCTTTGCTGTGGACAGACCTTTCTTCAAAGCATGCCTCCTCTGCCATCTTTTGATGTTTTCAGGAACTAATACTACCACAATCGACCCAAAATAAAAATTGACGTTTTCACGCTTTAATATGGCGAAAATGTCAAAAGAAAAGTTTTGTTTCCAAAAAGAGGCTGGACATAGCAACCTGCAATGCTGTTGGAGAGTAGTTACAATAGCCTATGGGATGCAGTGCCATGTAAAACCGCAACACCACGTCAGACAGGAGGATCTTCCAGGAGTAGCACAAAGATTGCAGCGAGGCGAAACAAGAGGAGGCTGTATGAGAGTAAGAGGTCAAATACTGATTCCAAGAGGATGGCCAGGATGTCAGAAACGAGGAAAGAGGAAGCCAAGAAGAAGAAGAAGAAGAAGAAGAAGAAGAAGAAAGGGAAAAATTATGGTGCTGGGAAGTTCTGAAACACTCAATGTGAAAAAGTCAACATTTTTTTAATAATGTTGCATTTTCTCTAAACGACATTTTTCATCATACAAATGGCCACTCGCAGTTTCCATTTCCTCAGATTTACATTAAATTTTACATGCATACTCTATAAATATCAATACACAAAACTGTGCATTGAATTGGCTCTTGATTAAATACTTTTCGTATAATGAATATTTAATTAAAAAAATACGGAAATTAAACGAAAAAAAAAAAATTGTCCCAAATTAAAAATTTATGTTTTTCACCAGTGCTTAGATTTAAAAATCAACGCGTAGTTTCATTAGTTATGGAATGTAAACCCTTCGCAAAAAAATTGAAAACAAAATTTCAATTATAGTCCCGCGAGGGGCATTTTGAATTTACGCATGATTCGGTTTGATAAAATAAGAAACAAAATGGTGATATTGAAGTAATTAATGCATGAAATTTGTTGAAATTTGGTACATAGAACTAAGCCACACAATTTGAAAACAATACCTAGAACCAAAACTATAGAAAATGTCACATTCAGTCCCAGTGTCCCTTAAATCCGAAATCAGTCGTCCCATGACTTAACAGAGTATACTAAAGAATTCAGTAGTACTGTAATCTCGAAGTCGCAAAATTTGGACTTAACATTCGTTAACTCTGAGTTATAAGTACGGTATATGATCTATAAGATTTAATTATCAATTTTATTATAACAAATAATGTTTTATTTATTACAACTATTACCTGGTGTCCTCTTTCAGCGAGGGCCAATATCAGGGCCCTGTTGAAAATGTAATGGCTGGGCGACGCCAAGTTGAATATAGCCAGTATCTTGGCATTGTGCACAGCTTGAAGTCCAGAACACACCAGCAGCAGAGTCGTCAACAGCTTCACACCCGTGTTTACCATTCTGTACAGTGAGTTTTGTTTTATAACTTCAGACAAGAAGAGAAAGAAAGAAAGACTGGACGAAAAAAAAAAACGAAGATACAAATAAAGGACAAAAACACAGGGAGTAAAGGAGAGAATGAAGATGACACATGACTTGTTATTACCCGTTTTCCGAATCTCTCAATACTTCAGTTCCATATCATATTACCAAAACATTTTAAAATTTCAAAATGTAAGCTCTTCTGACTTCAGTACACAATGTACGGCTTAGAGAGAGAAAGAGAAAATTCCGTAAGAGAGTAGCTGTCCTTCATTGGCTAACCATAAGGATTCAGCCTACTAATATAATCTTGGAATTTAATTTACAATAAAAATATTTTTTGCATAAAATCAAAGAAAAGGGAATTAACTTCTCTGAAAGGAAGAAATGGCACCTTACACATTTAATAGAATAATAAACATTTTTTAAACAAAATCTTTACATACATGTTACACAGCATAAATTTTAGACCCGAAATATATAATGCATTAATTAGAGCGTACCCTGAGCTAAGTACACTTAACACACATAGATTTAAGAAACAAATAAGGTTAATTATTTAATTGTTTAAGCTAATTGAGTTAAAAATTGATACTCTAATATTTATGTACTTTTGTATTTTCTATTTGTATATAGACCCTGTTATTACATGCTGTATGTATTTTACCATTTATTAATGTTATTGTGCTCAATGAAATCTCTTAATTTTGTGATATATTTTGTATAACTGATCTGAACTGCGCCCGAGCACGAGCTTCTGCTCTTTCGGGCTGCAATGCCTAATGTAGCTCAAGTGTAAAGTATTAAATAAATAAATAAAATTAAAAAAAAATGATTTGACGTAACTTTCTTATATAAAAATATTTTTTATTTTGTAAAAGCTTGAAATATTAATTTCCTACTTGTGAAAATCAGCATTCGAAATTAACAGAAATATGAAAAGATATCAATTGCTTTCAGCTTGATTCTGCTATGTTACATGTCAAGAAAGCAACAAATCATTACAGGGAATAATTCAAGTGGAAATTATTTAACGATAATCGTTCACAAAGATAACGGTGAAAAGCAGGTAATAGTTTATTACAAAAATCGTCCTTGCTAATTGACTGAAAGATGAAAAGCAGGTTTATTACAAAGATTGTCCCTTCTAATTGAAAGGTGAAAAGCAGTTAAAATTTATTAAAGAGACCGTCCCTGTTAATTGAATGAAAGGTGAAAAGCGACCGCGAAACGGGAGATGACTCCATCTCCATCAGGGTCTAGGCAGAATGGCCCACTTGTCAGCATCGGATTTACAAATGATGTGGGAATTGGACAAGAATCACAAATACAGGTGAATGGTAACCTCTGCACCAAATGAAACTGATGATAGATCTGAAAAATCTAAATAAGTTTTTCTCTCTAACATTCACTGTTTTAGAGAAAACCGTTAAGTTTCTATAAAGCATTTGGCAACAGCACGGCTACTCTATCAAGCGCGGCGTGCACTCCTTACCTTCCCCTCCCCCTCTGCTGTACTCAGTCGGTGACGCGCGACAGTGTCCTGCTTTGCAAGATTTATTTTAATGATTTTCGCAATTATTCAATTTAAATTCATGCTAAACGGTTTAATTTGTAAAAAAATGATTCAAGACATTAACTATTCAGATTATTTTTACCTAACCGCTTGTATGGCAATCAGTCATTTCTCTCTCACTAACTGCGAAGAAAAATTATTACAACTGTCCTGACATTCTGATATTAGACAAATGATTTTCAGTACTCTATAGAAAATGTTGGAATTTGAGCAATGATCATGTTAAGGGAAGTATAGCCTTCTAGTAAATTTGTAAGTTCTTAAACAACGAACTATAGACATAGAAATTAAAACTTATAGAAACCTCGGCCTGCGCAAACAGTATCAATATTCATAATTACCGTTGGAAGGTGTGGTCTCTCGTGTCTTAATAATTGACTTCTCCAAGAAACTGGAGTCCAAACAGGACTTCTCATACAATGTTGAAGTCAGACATTTTTCTCCGGGGTATAAAAATATATCCTTGAATGAGATTTTAAAGTGAATATGACTTACGAAGTGGGATGAAACTTAGAAAAAATAAAAACACAAAATCAAAAGGCAATTCTTCCTTAATGTTTTGAACGAGTGTATACAGCTATTTTCAAATTAAAAACAAATTTATTAAGATACATTGGTTTCAACCACAGTACAATTTATACTCACAAGGAGAGGACACGCTATGTATATCACCGAATTAAATAAGATTTTGTGAGATGAAAGTACAAGACACACTGTTTAAAGTCATATCTGGTATGGATGGCCAATGACCTCTCGTTTTGGAAATATTGGCTATTGTTTGTGACATACTTCCGTTAGGTGCTCCATAGGGAAGCATTAGCCTGTGTAGCAGCGTAGCCCATATGGTTGGATGCTGAGTTGTTATCCAGGCAACCTAATTCGAATCTTAACAGGTTCTATATTTTTTTCTTTTAATAATGATTAATATTGTGATCACAGTTATCTATTTACATACCTATATCACATTTCTCAATGTATTGAATGCTTCAACATGTTTTAAGCAAATTACTGACTAACTAACATTGTATTGTAAAGGATAAACAATGAAATATTGCTCACGTAGGAAGGTAAGATGTGTCACTGGCGTCTGTTCTATTTCTGTAGCAGCTATTTCATTTCATTTTGTACCCGATTCATTATGATGTCATAAAAACACACAAAACATACATATTTCCTGCACCATGCACAGCAAATGAAAGAAGGTTGTCCACAGTCACACACATTTTTCCACACTTCTGCTGCGAAACAGATATCATTCACATTCACAAACACTTCTCGTTCGTTTATCAATTTTGATGCATACCACGCATATTTCAACATGGCTTTGAATAAAGGAACTGACAACTGAAAGTGAATTAAAATAATAATAATAATAATAATAATAATAATAATAATAATAATAATAATAATAATAATAATCATAATACTAATAATAATAATCATAATACTAATAATAATAATAATATCAAGCTTTAAAAATGAGAAGGCATTAGGATTCGAACTCGGGTTGCCTGGATGACAACTCAGCATCCAACCACATGAGCTACGCCCTTACACAGTCTAATGCTTCCCTATTAGGCACCTAACGGAAGTATGTCACGAACAATAGCCAATATTTCCAAAACGAGGGGTCATTGTCCACCCATACCAGGTATGACAGTACGTCTTGTACATTCATCTCACACAATCTTATTCCATTCGGTGATATACAGAGCGTGTCCTCTCCTTGTCAGTCAATTTTGGTATTTGGTAGGAAATCTAAAATACATGGGTCATTCGAAAATCAATGGCAACATTTGAATTAAAGCATTCTGAGAGACATTCTTGCCTCTTGCAATCTGAATTTCGATGAAGCATCTCTGCTCGTATTTGCTAAGCATTTTAGATTTTAGAGCGCTACAGATAACAGTCTACAAATTAAACTCACTACAAGTATCTTACAAATAAGATTGCTGTCTTCAAACTCACAGATAACACACGTCAGATGCTACTCTTACTCAATGTTATCAGCTTACGTCATTTACCGCTGATAGTCCCATATACAGACATCATTGCCACTAATTATTATCGAATGACCCATGTATAACGAAACTTACAGTTATGATGATATAAACACTGATACTTTAAATTACAATGTAAATGTACATGTGTGTCAAGTGGTAGGCGTAACAAAACTTAAGTCTCTCCTCTTTGCAGTGGCGGCTCGTGATAAAATATTATGTGTGTTCACAATTTTGTGGTTCCAAAATCGAAGAGAATTTGAAATTGTACGTTTAGTCTAATATGAAATGTCATGATTCCAATGTTTCACTATCGAAAAAAAAACCGTATATAAATTCAAAACGACATATAATAATAATAATAATAATAATAATAATAATAATAATAATAATAATAATAATAATAATAATAATAATAGTAATAATAATGAAACTCAGTCTCTCTATTTCCAATTTTTCCTGGTAAGCCAGTTTACCCAGTTCTTTACTGTTCCAAATTTCATTGAACAGAGTTCATTGTTTACGTTTGCTAATAATGAATACATACCACAGTCCCTTTATTTACAAACGCGTGTGTTCAGTAATATATTTTGATTCACAACACACTGATACACCTATACCAGTACTGTAATCCCATTCGCATAGATTACTATACTGTAAATACATGCCAGTAAATACAGTATTGTTCTTAAATATTATACACTACCATACAGATAACTTAAATTCATACCACCACCACCACAGTCAGCCAGCACGTGTTTGAAAGTCAAACTATGCTATTATGCCGATCCTGAAGTATGGTAATTCACAAACTACACTCTCGTAGCAGCACTGTACACACATCTGCGTAAAGTAAACGTTCCTACAGTCAGATGCTGACATCTACAGGCTTTTAAATTTCCTCCTCGAGATATAGCACGTGAACGATAGGCACCGATGCACCTGACATCTGTAGGATAGATACTCATCATGTTCACTTAACGCTTTGTGCTCTTGACGAGTCATAAGCGGCCAGCTAAAGACAATTTTCTCCCGCGCATGCGTGAAATTCCTGTAACCATCTCGAAAAGAGCACGGCTTGTACGTGAACGGATGTTGCCAAGTTTACATAAGAAGTTGATGCAAGATGCGGGAAGTTTAAAATACTCGATTCTGATATTATACATCCCCACTACGTCAATACGGTATCAAATAATAAAACTAGTCGTGCATTAATGGAAACAAGGTGTTCACGTGCTCTTGTGCTCTTATTGACGCACCGCCACTGCCTCTTTGTTTATCTTAGAAGATAGATAAGTGGAGCCGTGTTTGTTTAGCGGGCAACTAAAGAAAATCTCATTATGTGTTTAATAAAGTAATACAGTTTAAAGATGATTTCGCGATAATATGACTAGATACGACTATTGAGGTTGAAGAGGAGGCTCACTGTTCACGATATACTCTCCTCCTCACTCTGGTTACACTCCTATAACAAATTTGTATTCTAAAATCTTCAATATGTAGTTTAGTTTACCACTTTTTCTCTATTCCCTCCGATAAAATTCCTAGCGGATTTCTTCACGATTCAGACAAAATGATAAAACGACATTAAAAGAAATACATGGACATCATTTTATTTTTAGTAACATTTTTAATATTAACCTGGCTATATCTTTGGATTAAAGTTCTAGAACCGGAAACACCGCTTGCTCTCCTTTCCAAGACTGGATGATACTGGCGTAAAATACAAATCACTTTACTAGGCATAGGAGGCAAGAAAAGTAGTTCATCCATTTATGTAAACTAGGAAATATCGCAATTTTGAGTTTGATAATTTTCGTTAGATGTTTGTTTAATCAAAATACAGTACTGTATTAACACTTAGTGTTTTTACTCACGAATTGAGCTATCCATTCGGACGTATTAATTATGCAGTGTATATTGTACTGTTACAGCACATTAGCGTACAATATAGAGAATGAAGTTAAATTGAAAAATAATCATAATATGGATATTTAAACACATTTTTGAAAATGGTGGCCGTTCATTTCGATACAGGCTTCAGTTATTTTGTGCATATTATCGCACTATAGACTATTGTACCTAATTCCAATTACCAGTTTCGTCCCTCGTACGAGTAACTCATGTTGAAATAATTCTGTACCTACTCTATAAAAGAGTACCTTACGTACTGTAAATTCAATCTTCACTTCTGTCCGATGTGAAAAGATAAAATTACTCAGACATGCTATCTACTGTCCGTTCAAGTGGTTTTGTCGGAGGGTCGTAGAAATGGGAGGGAAATCTCGTGACAGTTAATTACTTAACGAGGCCCTTTTATTTAAATTATGTTAAACAGTTGTATAATATTACGTAGACGTCCAATTCCTAAAAGAAATTAATGTTTTTCGGAAAAGAGCTAAGACACTCCAGCTACACTCCAGCCAGTAGCTGTTTGCTCTGTCGGTTAAGATGCTTGCCTGCCAATCCAGATTTGTGCTCGGGCGCGGGTTCCATTCCCTTTTGGTCCGATTACTCGGTTGGTTTTTCAGAAGTTTTCCCGAACTGTAATGCAAATGTCAGGTAATATATGCCGAATCCTGGGCCTCATCTCGCCAAATACCTTCTCGCTATCACCAATCCCATCGACACTAAATAACCTCGTAGTTGATACAGCGTCGTTAAATAAACAAGTAAAAAATAACTGGGTTCTCTGAGTGGAGAGATGCTATCAAAATGATGTAGCCCAGTACGCGCCATGCCAGGCAGATCCCAAGACATTAACCGCTGCAGGCAATGTCACAGCGAGATTGAAACACTTGCACATGTCTTGGGATCCTGTCCTTTTGGCGACGCTCTTCGCCTCTTTTATGGATGATATATCTATTGCCTCTTTCTCATGTTAGAATGCAATGGATTGGAATTTTGGGAGTGGGGCACTAAGACATAGCACTGCGAACTTCCAGGATCTATTGCGCTAACCCTCAAGCTAGGCGCATTCCAAAACCACACCGACTGACTGCACTAAGGTTTGCTGCTTATGCAGGTTTCGAGCAGACACTTTAAAATACTTTGAATAGTAGTTTGAAAGACCAAATTTTTAACATAGAAACAGACACAAAAATTAAACAGATTTATAAAGAAACTCGATTTCTGGTTGACTTTACTTGACAAAAGGAAATCTGATTCATTCAAATGTATTAAGGAACTCATAAGAATAGAAAATTTAGCTATGTAGGTATGAAAAGAAACATACTGAGCATATTTCTGCGGACATGCAATTAAGTTTAAACAATTCTAATCAACAGCTTTTGGAGTTTTTTCTGAAGAATTTCAACCACTTTGAGAACCACTACTCTAGTGGTTACATCGCAGAGGGTTCGATATAAATAATAATAATAATAATAATAATAATAATAATAATAATAATAATAATAATAATAATACTAATAATAATGTTCAATCTGTGAATATCTCAATGCAATACATACTGCAGGCAGTGTTACGAAGACGACCGTGAGCTGGATGTTGACTTGATAGTGAGAAGGTTCTTATGTAACTGAAACGAGCGAGAATAAACGTTTAATCGCTGTAGGATGCGCCGTGCGACCTTGATTGAGTCTGCCCTGCCCAAAACGCTTCAACGGTTTCAGACATTCATTAAATGACACCATTGAGCATTTTTGTTCTGTTTCTGTCATTGTACAGCTGTAATGCAACAGAACCGGGTTCAATTACAAGGAGAAAAGTGGATGCTTATTTCCTATTCTTGTTACTGCACGAAGAAGTTCCGCTATTTGCGAATGTTAGTATTGGCTCAAAAGAGTCAAAGATATAAAGAGTATTCCACTGACTATTCGCTCATGCACCATGCACCATTGAACGTAAGAATCTATTAAGTTTTAAGCAATCAAAGCCAACTGCACTCTTATCGAAACAGAAATTAAACACATCCGGTCGTTTCAAAATAAAGTCCTACGAATTTCACTCAATTCTCCTTGGTTTGTCCGTAACAGCCAACTACACAGAGAAACTGGTATTGACACAATCAAACAGTTTATTCATTTTAAGAAGTTCTATAACAACCTAGAAAATGTTCCAGGCGCCATCCACTACTCCCTCGGAAGGAAGTCCACATTTCCCACCAGAATCAAGAGCCGACTTCCAATGGACCTCATATTATAATCAAAATTTGTCATCACACCAACCTATGTAAATAATTATTTATTAACAATTATTTTTGTTCATTGAGGAGCCCAATCTAGGCTGCCCTCAATTCAGTGTCATGTATTGTATTTATATTTCATTTAGAAATTATCTGCATAGCGCTAAATGCGCTGATCGATCAATAAATTATTATTATTTTTTATTTTTTCGTTATTGGTAACTCTATAGCATCTATTAGATACTTTATGGCTGTGCTAACAGATGGAGTTACTTGTCAACAAAGTGACGCTGAAACGTGTGTTCAGGTCATGTATTTTTATATTTGTGATGATTGGTTAAGAAAAATTCACCGAGAGCCGAGCCCGGGAATCGAACCCGGGACCTCCTAATCTGAAAGCCAGCATGCTGACCAACAGACCACGGAGGCAGTCAATAAATTATTAAAAAAATCTTGTTGCACCTGATGCGCATTTGTTTAATATTTTGCAGTGCCTTGTTAAATATCATTTTTCATTGATTCCTTAACAATACAGTAGGCCGTGATATTGCGTGATAGTCTGGCCTAGAATATTCAAATTTCTGCACATTTATAAGACAAAACTAAAATTCTTTCAGTCATTTATCAATCATAATACATTGCTCTCTTAAATTAACTGAGTATACTGGGAATTAAATCAATGGCTCTTCCAAAACATGCTATTAAATATTTTATATAAAACAACTTTTATCTAGGAAAAAAAAAAAAAAAAGCAAAAACGAGGAAAATTGTATTAAACTTTTTTGTTTGAAATATCTCTCGGAATAACCCCCTGAAATGACTGACATTGTTTACGGTTCATTATTTATACCGTACTTAAATAAACTGTATCATAGCTGCATATAGTTAATTTAAGATGTAAAGGTTTAGTATGTTTTTAATGGTTTCGTTTCCAATGTTTTTTTTGTGGTGTTAAATCATTCATTAGAATTTAGTACCAGAACTTAAAAACTTCGCACGCTCTTAGAATGGTACCGCGTATCGACAAACGCACGTGATCGTTTCTGATGTAGTATTGGTGGTTCATTCGCGCGTAACATTTCTGGGCGTGGTAACAGACAGCATAGTGAAAATGGACGTGCATTTAAAAATAATATAGGCCTAATAAAATTATGTTAGAAGTAAAACATTGTAAGTACAAATGTATGCAGATATAAATATGAAGTTATAAATATTATTAATTAAACATTATTAAGGTTGAGTTCTATTGCGCACTCTGGGCAACGACTCTGTCTGCAAAAGAGGTCAACACAACTGGCTTCATATGGGTGAATGACGACAGTCAAATACCTACCATTAGTATGTTGTTGTTGTTTTCTAATGCCAGGCGTTTGACAATGAAGTCATTTGACCTCTTGCATTCCAATATTTTTCAAAGATATTATCATGACCAGCCAATGAAGCACAGATTTTGAGGTGTTCCGAATCCATTTCTTGGTTTGAGTTGCACAATGGGCAGTTAGGGGACTGATATATTCCAATTCTATGCAGGTGTTTGGCCAAACAATCATGACCTGTTGCCAATCTAAATGCAGCTACAGACGATTTTCATGGTAAATCGGGAATTAATTGTGGATTTTGATGCAGAGAGTTCCATTTTTTCCCTTGGGATTGAGTTATCAAATTTTGTTTGTTGAAGTCTAAGTATGTAGATTTAATAAATCTCTTCACAGAGTAATACGTAGATTTAGTAACAGGTCTGTAAGTAGCAGTGCTGCCCTTCTTTGCTAAAGATCCGCATTCTAATTGCCATTAGTATAAAAGAAAGCTTCACTATTAATTATTGTCAGCATATTAGTCTACTTTACTAATAGTCTAACGGTACCGTATATTAGATTTTGAGTATGATGATGGTAGGTTAAGGTAATTAGGCTAAAAAGTGGTAACTTGCTATAACCTTACTGTTCATACCTGTAAGGCCTAGTTTTATTTTTTCCACATAATCGCCCTGGCGATGAATATACTTACCCCAACGGGTGACCCGTTTCTTGATACCGTCACTGAAAGTGGGAACATCCCAAAATGTTAAGGCACAACTTAGTACATAAGAGAACATCATGAGCCACATCCCCCTTCTAAGCATAAAAAGAGATCGTAGAAATGCTGCAAAGGCAAGTGAAGAGAAAATTAGTCATGTCACCAAATAATGATACACTTAGGAAGGAAAAAAAATGAAAGTCACAATAAAAAACACGACCAATGTTTGCAAAACTCAAATGTATAAATACACAACAAACTACGAAAATATGTTCCATTTCAGAGTGCACCTGTCTTTAATAAAGTGCTATCTTTAAATGTCAAATAAGATGAAAGTTCTTTAAATATGTATAGTAATTTTCCAGTTCAATGAAGAGCTGTAGATTTGACTTTTCCATTGCTTACTTTGAAACAATTAACAATGTTTTCAAGATTGGCTCCAACTTGGTCTTCAGGCGAAAAAAATTGTAGTGAGAAAGGTAGCCTACTTGTTGGCGTCGTTACAAACGTTGTGAATCCTTTAAAAATAAGCAATGAAAGAAGTTCAATCTAGGCTACACCTTTTATTTACAACGCACCTTTGTTTCGTCTTCTTTTAGAACATCAGTGAAGTATTGTTGCAATTCTTTTCTGTAAAGATAAAATATTGTTCTTGAATTTTATTGCACATGCTCCAATATACGTCAATAAAATTGTAATACCAAGTAAAATTACAATATCGAGATGAGATTACTTAACTTTGTACAAGGTTGCTCCTTTTCCGCCGAGTCCCTTATTTGTAAGCAGTTACTGTGAGCACAATCCTCCATACAACAGGGATGTTATTTGTTATGCAACATTCTTGACCTATTGCAATATACAAAGAGAAGAGGATGAAAGGAAAGCAGAACACAGATAAGAAGGAAAAATGAGAAAGTAGTGCCGTAGTAAGAAATGGAAAGAAAGTAAAAAAATAAATTATCAACAATAGTGTACACAGGATTATAATTCTTTATTACAGAATTTTATTTCTGATGATGAAATGCGAAATAGGCTGCAGTATCAAACTTTGGCGAGTTTGAAATAATGACTTCTACTAGCGAATTGGCTCAACAAAATTACAACACTCTAGATATCGATAAATTCTAAGACTGTCCTTGTCTGCAACATGTTGTTCCCCTCCCTGTCACTCCACACAAAATTCCTTTCAGTTTCTCCAAACATTGAGACTTCTCCTAGATACAAATTAAAACCGTTAATTTGTTTTTGTTTTTGTCGTCGATTTTCGCTTCAACTTTGTGACAGTCCTAACCATGACTTTAACAACGAAGTATAATACAAATACCACCAGGAGGATCCCTGCAGAAAGCACGAGTATGACATCGAGTAGCAGATACTGGTACCAGTACAAGTCTTGCGCCGCTGAGCGCAGATGTGGCGCTCCTTTGTGTCTGATGACGTATTCTGTCCAGAATACTGCGCGATCTAGAGGCGAATTGATTTGGTCTTTGAAAATTGCCGAGAGCTTCTTCATGTTGAGACGGTAACTGTAACAAAACAATTGAGTGTCACGAAGTTGAAACTCATTTTTTCATGTCATGTCATGTCATACGCGTTTCACAACAATTAGATATCTCTTGGTTTAACTTGAGTACTGGGTGACGAGAATGGACGTTATAGTTGAAGTAAGAACGAGCGCTGGTATGCGGTAAAGTACAAACATTGCACGCATACCTCGTCTGATACGACTGATGTGTTGTAGCTCGAATGTAAAAGCAAGTGCAACGCATGCGCAATAGGTAGGTACATATTTCCAATATAACGATTGCTATAGTTCAGGATACGCCGGAATAGTGTTAGTTGGGAGGCTGGAGGAAAAAAGATCTTTGGGGAGGCTGAGACGTAGATGGGAGGATAATATTAAAATGGATTTAAGGGAGTTGGGTTATGATGATAGAGACTGTATCGGGACCGATGGTGGGCATATGTGAGGGCGGCAATGAACGTCCGGGTTCTTTAAAAGCCATTTGTAAGTATCAATACATTTCAACAGTTAAATATACTTTCTCACTCTGTTAAAAAAACTTCTCCACTGAGCTTCTCATTTGTAAGCAGTTACTGTGAGCAGAATCCTCTATAGGCCTACAACAAGAACTATTAGATAAGCACTGTTATTTGCCAGACACTACAGTTGTTGAGAAATCTTTTTCCCTAGACCAGGCCTGCACAAACAGCGCTCAACGAGCGCGCGCGTTCCTGGGGAGCGGGAGAGCGGTGTTTACCGCTCGCCGAAACGGAGAGGAAGATACGTCAGAATGACATAGACTTGCTATAGGTAGAGGAGAGGGAAACGACCACTCAGTTATCTAGTGGAGTGCTGTGTGTAGGCCTATTCTCAGTAACTGTTTCACGTTGCTTACCTACTGCTACAGTACAGTATGGAGGAATCTAAAAGACGGAACGTAACATTTAACATTTAACGATTTACAGCTCGAACTTATTGATCTTCAATGTGACCTAAGGGCTAAAGATCGTTTGAATAATACTACTAGTCTGATTGAGCTTTACAAGACTAAACATTAGCAATAATATCCACGACTACACAGGCTGGCTGTGAAAATGATTGCTATGTTTGGCTCAACATTTATATTTGTGAACAACTGTTTTCTATAATCAACTTTAATAAAGGCAGACATCGAACATCTGTAACTGATGTTTTATTACGATCAGTAGGCTACTGCTCCTTTCAGCTGCCAAGAGCATAAAACCTCGTTTTGATGTACTGATAAATAAAAATATAACAAAATGATATTGTACATTTAAGTAGCTATAGAATTTCTATTACTTATGTAAAATAAATACTTCTTTATTAATTAATAATAGTCCAAGATAGTTTTGTAATCACTGAACTGGAATTCATTTCATAAACACTCGTAATAGTACTTCCTTTTGTGTACGAGATCACCGCTTCTTCCAGTCCACCCTTATACAGAGCGCAGCTAATATCTGCATTCCGCTCATGAGCTGTGAGCCGGTTCGGAGAGCGCAAACCTTGTGCAGGCCTGCCCTAGACGCTTATCTTTCGGTTTGGCGATATCAACTGGCATATTCCATTCCCAGACCTTACAGTTGCTTACTATTTTGTGTGGGATATCTCAAAGAAAGAATGTTTCAAACCAGACCACACTGTATCCAGGGCCCAAAGAACAGGATATAGGCAGGAGTCCCAGGTAGATTGCAACGTGTTATGAACAATTTCTGCGTAAGATTGTAAAAAAAAGAAAAATAAATAAAAGATACCGAATGGGTCACTTGAAATGTGTAATTAAAAAAAATAATGGCATGTCAATAAACTGCATTGTCAAGTCCTAAGCTGTGTTATTTTGATATTTATAAATCTTATAGTCACTTTAGAACAGCATGCTCAAATTCGCCGGAATCAACTGCCGGACCCTGTAGCTAGCTATGCGGTTGGGTTGTGCGCACAAGTGTACGTCTGTTTTCCTTTTCACTACCATTCTGACATTACTTCATCATTTGAATTTTCTGAATAGGCTCTACAGTTCAAAGAGAATGCTAAATACGGAATTCAATTGAAATTATTATTCAAATATTGTATTAAGTAAAATATTATTGAATCTTTTCAAGGCACCTGTCATTCTGAAGGACTTCCCGCAAAGCCGTGAGTATGCTTTGCTTCGTGAGTGTGCGGTAATCCAGATGTACTCAACACCTTTGGAGACCAACTTCTTGATGTTGTTCTGCTGATCTAAGAAGAAAGGAACTCCCACGACAGGCACACCCCTGTATGTGGCTTCCATGGTGCTCATCAATCCTCCATGTGAAATGAATGCCTTGATGTTGGAATGGGCTGCAACAAGCAATATTCCATACTTATTGTTCATCTTGTATAAATAAATATGTACAGGGACATATTTTTTATTGTACCTGAGTTTTTGAATATACTTCACTTCCACCCCTTCTACTAATGAAGTTCAACCGTCCTCCACACAGATCCAAAACCGCATATACAGTCATAGTAGCTTTACGGTCATAGTAAATAGTACGTTCCAAAAATATGTTCACGTTTTCCAGTGACGAATGAGGTTTCAATATTGAATCATTTTCGCACAGGTACTGTCGTCTGTTTGCCTATGTCGCATCCCGGTTTCCCCCACCAGCTTTTATTCGCCAGCTAGTGGCTGGGCTGTCTTAGCTCTTTTCTGAGAACATTAATTTCTGTTAGGAATTGGACGTCTACGTAATATTATACAACTGTTTAAAATAACTTAAATAATAGGGTCTCGTTAAGTAATTAACTGTTACGTGATTTCCTCCCTTTCTACGACCCTACGACATAACCACTTGGACGGACATAGATAGTACGTCTCAGTAATTTTACCTTTTCGGATCAGGCAGAAGTGAAGATTGAATTTACAGTATGTAAGGTACTCTTTAATAGAGTAGGTACAGAATTACTTCAACATGAGTTACTAGTACGAAGGACGAAACTGGTAATTGGGATTAGGTACAATAGTATATAGTCCGATAATATGCACATTAGAACTGAAGCCTGTATCGGAATGAACGGCCACCATTTTAAAAAATGTGTTTAAATATCCATATTATGATTATTTTTCAATTTAACTTCATTCTCTATATTGTACGCTAATGTGCTGTACACAGTATAATATACACTGCATAATGAATATGTCCACATGGACAGCTCAGTTCGTGAGTAAAAACACTCATTGTTAATACTGTACTGTATTTTGATTAAACAAAAACCTAATGAAAATTATCAAACTCAAAAGGGCAATATTTCCTAGTTTACGTAAATGGATGAACTACTTTTCTTCCCTCCTATACCTAGTAAAGTGATTTGTTTGTATATTACGCCAGTATCATCGAACTCCGGACGTGGAAGGGGGTAACAAACGGCGTTGATCCAGAGGTATAGGCAAGTTAATATTAAAAATGGTAGTAAAAAAATTATGTCCTTGTATAAGTAGGATAAAAAACTGTACACGTTTTTACTCTTGTATTTATGTAATCTTCATTTTTATATGTAGACTAGCCCTATACCTTTCATTACATAGCTATAGCTTATTAGATGTGAAGCTACAGTCCTAGATAATATATACCCAGATTGCTCGGCGTTATAGGCTTTGACAGTAACAAATTTTGTCAGGTTTACTATGCTGCCATCTAGTTGTTACATAAGGAGTCACGTCATAACTTTCATTTGAATTGCATTAGCGATTGTACTGCCATCTCGTGTTCGTTTACGGCGGACGGGTGGCGATCCTGGCGGTTGTCCTCTTCAAAGTGCAACCGATTTTAACATAGGAATGAGCAATCTATATGTGATCTGGGCTACAACGTTTTTATGCAGTGTAGGTCACAATATTTCTGTCGGTTACATAAACTGCTCTGGAATAGTAAATTAACAAAATATATAAGACGTAGAATACTTAAACTCCCTGCTTTTCCCAAGCTAAGATCTCCCCTGCCAATAAATTGAGCCAGTGAAGAGATTAAAAAATTTCCGAACATTTCCCTTCAACACACTCATTTTATGGGGAACTAAACCGCAACAGCTCACACTTACCTAGAACATCGCTCTGGGGCAGCCATTTGCTTATCTTGACGTTGGACGG
Source organism: Periplaneta americana (assembly GCA_025594305.2). Lineage (NCBI taxonomy): Eukaryota > Metazoa > Arthropoda > Insecta > Blattodea > Blattidae > Periplaneta > Periplaneta americana. The sequence goes on along the minus strand of JAJSOF020000029.1, from coordinate 17,998,544 downwards.
CAGACCAGACATAGTTTCCGTCTCGAACTTCCATAGGACTCGCTGAGGTATTTCTGAGAAAGCATCCAACAGCGCTTTTCGTTTGTCGTCGGATATCTGATCGCTTCTTAAATTCGTTCCCAGACTAAAGAATATAAATCCATCCCTAGCCTCGTCTAGAAACTTCTGTAGTTCCTGGAGACAAAGAAATCAAGTTGAAGTAACTCTGTGTTAAGAAGAATTTGAGATTTATTATGAAGACAGACACTTCCTGTAACTAAAATTCCTAGAAACACAAAACAATTGAATCTGTTTCTGTGAAAACCAAATAAGTCAAAATTTCTAGGTTTGCAGAAGAAAAGGAAACTTTATTTCTATCGATGCTAACTGCTAGAGATGAACAAAACTAACTGAGGCTCTCGCTCGCTGTGTTCGTGCATCCAGAACGGTGGCGCGCAGGTTGAAGGTGTTCACTGAATGAACCGAGCTCAAACATAAAAACAAAATGTATTTCACATATAAAATATAATAACATAACAAAATAAACATAACACAACCTCCATATAAGTGGTAACATCTTTTTGGACCACCCTGTATTGTATTATATATTATACCAGTCATGTCAATTGATGCCCATAGGAGCAAGCGCGCGCTTTAGAGGTCAGGAGAGCCTGAGCGCTTTACAGCGGAAAGGAAAGAGACAGACGAAAAATATAGTATACGCCGCTTGGTCGAGCTATATTCAGGGATGGCCAGCACTGATTCAATAGATAAAGGGAAGAGAACTTATTAAAACTATCCATGTTAATTTTTAGATTTGTCTGAGAAATACAAGTGCATTATAAGAATGTAAGTTTTAATTTTAATGCTCATTTTTCACAAGTTTGATTTTTTTATTCAAAATAAATATTTTGTCAACTTTCTTTTTATAGAAAAATGAAATTTTCAGATATAGGCCTATTTATTTAGTAGCCTTACAGAATGTTTTCGTAAATACGTATTACTGAAGATAATGTATTGAAAATTTTGAAAATATTCGCATGGAAATCGTTTGTAAGGAAATGAATTAACAAAGCAACTACCGTTACATCATAAGCAAAAGATACGTGCCCATGTGTTGTAAAAATGTCAGCTCTATAGCTTCAGCACATTTCGAGAAAATAATTTAGTATTCTGAAGATAGGAAGTTGCACACAAATATCACCTTAAAAGCATAATGCGAGTAGAGTTTTGTTATGTAATATTAGTTGCACTTAAAACATATACAGCACCTAGGTAACTTTGCTTTGTACTGTAATATTGTTTTGATTAGTTTATTGATAACTTTTATAAATCTAAAAGGGTATCATCAATTCCAAGTTATCATGTCATACTTAATCTCTTCTTTTTTTGGTGGGGTATATCACTTTCTTTATGATTGATGTGTTTCATCCACTTAGTACAGTATAGTTGTACTACTATGGAATTTAAGTGAATATTCCTTCTTAACTCTTCCATTATGTCATTAACATTTAAAACACAACTGCAATATTAAGAAATCAGTGTTAGTACTTTTGTTTTACAGACAATATAGATAATATTAAACAGAAAGAAGCCATATAAAAATAACGACGTAACATTTCAATTTCCGTTTGAAGTTTGTGCACCACTGTTTTCTTAATCCAACAGGCTGCTCATTCATATACACCACCCTTCCTCTTTCCATACTTAGCGCTTGATGCCCGCTCACGACGTCAAGTTAAAAAAAATGCGCTTGCTTTGACATCACTGTATTATACTAACCTTTGGTAAAGGATCCGGCTTCGCCTTAATGTGCATTCCACCAATAGGGATAACATTTGGTAACAATGGTCGAGGTTCGTCTAATCCCAAGACAGTGTTGACTAGAACTACGCTAAAATTTCTATTTATTGTGTCAAGAGGAGGAAGATCCTCTTTGAAAAATCTCCTAGCAATAGATTCTTGTTTTGGCATATGATAATATTGGTACAAGAGCGTGACTAAATTATGGATAAGAAAATTTAAAACTCTCTCGCTAAAACTCATATGACCATTTAGAGGTAAAAAAAGATTTGGCATATACGAAGGATTTTCCGGATTTCCTATTGTCAGACTAAACCAAGGCAGTGTACCTGTTCCCGAAGTCGCGACAACAGGTGGAGATCCAAATTTATGTATAAATCCAAAGAAACATTCTCCCCAAGCGACTTCTGTGATTATAAGATCAAATTTTTCGTTTGAATTTAACAATGTCTGGGCCCCTTTAGTCTGGATCTGTTTCTCACATAGCATGGATCCCCAGTCCAATATAAAACCTATTGAATCCCATAGTGACATTTCTATGAACGACCCATAGTCGAAGCTTTCTTTAGTGATGTTGTAAATGTCTTCCAACAGGATCGATTTTATATTGGGAACAGGCTTCTTCTCTTTATCTTGGCTTATCACAGTCACCTGCAAATAGAAATGGGTATCACTAATTGCCACATACAGAATTATCACCAAGAACACACTGCAAATTTATGGGCGGGATCGGGAGGTTATAGTGACATACGCACTGCATCATGTGAACAGGATTCTTGTTACACAAACTTAACAACGGCTTACTGATGAGTAGGCACATGTGTTTTAATGTATTCTTATCTGTGATACAAGAGATTTGGTGTGTCAGCTTCAGTATAGTTCTTACGATATGCAAATACGGAATAGTGGTACTTTGAAAATGTTAACGTCGACACATAGTAAAGTTGTTACTGGCTTGATTTACTGATCTACGGTAGGCCTATGTGGGCTGACAGACTCTAGGCCAGCGGTGGCGAAAATGCTGTCGTGCGCCGGGCCACTGTGTAAGCTGCAACGTGCATAGCACCTATGGAGGGAGGCGGACATCCGAAGGGGAAGTGAAGCAACTGTCTGACATTAACGGATTTTCATTTTCCTTACGTCAAGCACTTAAATATAATTATATACAGTACAAGCTACAAACTAATGTTTAGTACGTGTAACGAAGAAAGAAATGAACAAGAAAACATAAGACACATTATCACAACCTAAAATTAACTGTCTTCAGAATGTCTCTGCGACAGAGTTTCAAAATCAGGAATTATGTCACTTACTGCCAGTCGTAGTTGATCACGAAGGTATTTGTCTGTCAGTCGTGATCTAAATTTGATTTTTACTATTTTCATTGTTGAAAATAATTTTTCACAAACGTAAGTTGTAGCGAACATGGCTTCGACAGAGCAAGCGAAAGAACGAAGCTTCAAATATTTATTTTTTGCCAAAGATTTGAAAAGTTCAACATTTGTCAAGTCCTTACATCTAGCTTTCATTTAACATCAGATTGTAAATATGTGAGTTTAAATTGAAGATCTAACCGCATTATTCGTACATCTGCTGAAAAAGGATCGACGTACAGCGATGATGATGATGATAATAATAATAATAATAATAATAATAATAATAATAATAATAATAACGACAACAACAACAATTAACCTTTTAAAGTTTCATCAGTAACATGTAGTAACTTATAATGCCGTTTTATGTTATACAACCGTTTTCCTAGTAATACTTGTGAATAAATCATACATTTAATATTCTCATCATATTGTCAGCAAAAATGCATCCTCCCATCCTACTTGAAACTTTCGTTTTTATAGAGGTACATGGTTTCGAAAGAGACATTGCGACGATACGCCACTCGCAGGTCAGAGACAAATATACATGGAACGGAGTTTGACTCCAGTGAGTGAGAGGGTGGGGGTTGTAGGTAGGAAGCAAGGGAAATGCACTGCGAGCCACAATGTGCTCGTGAGTCGCATTTTCGCCGCGGCTGCTCTAGGCTAACGTCTGCCACCCAATTTGCACTCGATTCCTCTTTCACGCCGGAGGTCCCATGCGTGTTGTGTAATTGTGCGATTGTTATGAGTGTAGTTTCATGTGAGATACCGCGTAGAATGGGTCGCTATTTGTATGTATGTATGTATGTATGTATGTATGTATGTATGTATGTATGTATGTATGTATGTATGTATGTATGTATGTATGTATGTATGTATGTATGTATTTATTCACACTGCAAATGGGTATATACCCGGTAGCAGTGGTAATTAATTACACTCAATAATGACAATTAATAATAAACACAACTAATAATAATAATAAAATAATAATAATAATAATAATAATAATAATAATACTAATACTAATACTAATACTAATACTAATAATAATAATAATAATAATAATAATAATAATAATAATAATAATAATAATAATAATAATAATAACAAGGAGCATCCTAAATTAAATGAAGCATGGTCACTTAAAATAACATTTCAAGTAAATCTAATTTGTATCTTAACCCTAAGTTCGAACTTAGACCCACGAGTGTGACAGGTTCATACCTGCACAAGTACCTTTCGGCACTACACTTATTTCGCTGTCAACTCACTCACTGCACTGATTCTACCTGATTTCACTAACACTTCTAACCATTTCACTGTTCAAATACTTTGCACAGCCACTTCACTGACAACAACACACTTCACTTAAACAATAGACTTCACTGACACTACACACTTCAGTGACACAACACACTTCCTCACTGATAGAACACTTCAAATAACAAGATATCAATTACACCCTTTAAGTAGTGTGTCTAATATACTACCGTCTATTAGTAAAGTCCTTAAGCCTATTTTTAAATACATTTTTGTTTTTTGACTATAGAAGTGAGAGTGTTTGTGTGAAAGACATACACTCACAGTATTATACATGGGTCATTAAAAATTAGTGGCAACATGTGTGTATGTGGTGCTATTAGCGGTAAAAAGCAGGGAGATGCACTATCACCTTTACTTTTTAACTTCGCTTTAGAATATGCCATTAGGAAAGTTCAGGATAACAGGCAGGGTTTGGAATTGAACGGGCTACATCAGCTTCTTGTCTATGCAGATGACGTGAATATGTTAGGAGAAAATACACAAACGGTTAGGGAAAACACGGAAATTTTACTTGAAGCAAGTAGAGCGATCGGTTTGGAAGTAAATCCCGAAAAGACAAAGTATATGATTATGTCTCGTGACGGGAATATTGTACGAAATGGAAATATAAATATTGGAGATTTATCCTTCGAAGAGGTGGAAAAATTCAAATATCTTGGAGCAACAGTAACAAATATAAATGACACTCGGGAGGAAATTAAACGCAGAATAAATATGGGAAATGCGTGTTATTATTCGGTTGAGAAGCTCTTATCATCCAGTCTGCTGTCCAAAAATCTGAAAGTTAGAATTTATAAAACAGTTATATTACCGGTTCTTCTATATGGCTGTGAAACTTGGACTCTCACTCTGAGAGAGGAACATAGGTTAATGGTGTTTGAGAATAAGGTGCTTAGGAAAATATTTGGGGCTAAGGGGATGAAGTTACAGGAGAATGGAGAAAGTTACACAACACAGAACTGCACGCATTGTATTCTTCACCTGACATAATTAGGAACTTGAAATCCAGACGTTTGAGATGGGCAGGGCATGTAGCACGTATGGGCGAATCCAGAAATGCATATAGAGTGTTAGTTGGGAGACCGGAGGGAAAAAGACCTTTAGGGAGGCCGAGACGTAGATGGGAGGATAATATTAAAATGGATTTGAGGGGGTGGGGTATGATGATAGAGACTGGCTTAATCTTGCACAGGATAGGGACCGATGGCGGGCTTATGTGAGGACGGCAATGAACCTTCGGGTTCCTTAAAAGCCATTTGTAAGTAAGTAAGTATTAGCGGTAAATGATGTAAGCTGATAACAATGAGAAAGAAGAGCATCTGATGTGTGTTATCTTTGAGTTTGAATACAATGACCTCATTTGGATAAATCGCAATAAAGAGGAGTTATCCCCACCTACATGAAATGTGCATTCGACACAACACTCGCCTATCACGTAGAGTGTCTGGTGAGCTAGTAGGGGAAAAGTGGAAGGGGTCGTGGGCGGAGCTTCTACGTTCTGCTTATTGCGATGTTCCCTCTCATTTATAAGATATTTGTAGTGAGTTTAATTTGTAGACTGTTATCTGTAGTGCTCTAAAATGTTTAGCATAGCCTATACGAACAAAAATGCTTCATTAAAATTCAGATTGCAAGAGGAAAGAATGTTCGACAATGCCATACAGCATTACTGGAAGCTTGTGGTAGAGAGACTTCACCATATCGTACAGTGGCTAGAGGGGCGCATGCATTTCGCAACGGGAGGGAAGATGTTAATAAAAAACGTGGAACTGGTAGAACGCAATCGGCAAGTGATGATGTGCATGTGAAAGCTGTAACAGCCCTGCTGGAAGAACACCGTTGTTGGACTTATATTGAACTAGCAAGGGAAGTTGGAATTGCTCCTGGTACGATTCTTCACATACTTAAGAAGAAGTTAAAGATGAGGAAAATCTGCACCCGGTAGGTTCCACACAATCTTAAAGAGCAAAACATGTGACCGAATGGAAACAGAGATATTGCACTTAGAACGCTATGGACGTGAAGGAGAGCGTTCTCTTCGACGTATTATAACTTTAGATGAAATCTGGGTTCGGTGCTACCAAGCAAAATTGAATAGACAATCAAATAAGTGGCGGCACAAAGATTCCCCATGGAAAAAAAAGTATCAACAAGAACAGGATCCACTTAAAGTCATGTTCATTGTTGCTTATGATTTTGACGGTGTCCTTGTCACTCATTCGTTTCTGCGGGAAATCATATGAACGGTGGATTTACTCTCTGGAACACCATTTACGACCAGCTATGCGCCGTAAACGTCCAATCTTCTGAATTCTCCTTCTATTGTGCTACATGATGGTGCTCGCTCTCACATAGCTGCTCTTGTGGTTAATTTACTTCGCAGATGGAACTGGGAAATTCTGGAGCATCCTCCATACTCCCCAGATATGAGCCCATGTGATTTTGACCTTTCCGCGAAAATGAAATTACCGCTTAGAGGAGTTCGCTTTAGAACCAGACAGGCAATTATAGCAGCAGTAGAGCAGTCTGTTCGAAGATTAGTACAACAAGACGCTGTGGATGGCATCCGTCGTCTCCCTGAGGTGTGGAGGCGGTTCTTCATGTTGGAGGAGATTACTTCTGAGCACTGCAACAATGTGACTGTTCCAAAAATGTTTTCTCTGTTGTTAATTCAAATGTTGCCACTAATTATTGAATGACCCATGTATGTACGAATCAACTCGCTGGGTCTGTAGGGAGTTTATTGAGCAATTTACGAATACTTTTTAACGTTGCTCTAGAATATCCCATTAGGAAAGTGCAGGATTACAGAAAGGGTTACATCAGCTGCTTGTTTATTCGGATGACGTCAATATCTTAGGAGAAAATCCACGAACTATCAGGGAAAACACGGGAATTTCACTTGAAGCAAGTAAAGAGATATGTTTGGAAGTAAACCCGAAAATACAAATTATATGATTATGTCTCGTGACCAGAACATGGTGCGAAATGGAAATATAAAAATTGGAAATTTATCCTTGAAGAGGTGGAAAAATTAAAATATCTTGGAGCAACAGTAACAGTAACAAATATAAATGACACTCGGGAGGAAATTAAACTCAGAATAAATATGAGAAATGCGTGCTGTTATTCGGTTGATAAGCTTTTGTCATCCAGTCTGCTTTCAAAAAAACTGAAAGTTAAAATTTATAAAACAGTTATATTACCGGTTGTTCTCTATGGTTGTGAAACTTGTACTCTCACTTTGAGAGAGGAACAGAGACTGAGGGTGTTCGAGAATAAGGTGTTTAGGAGAATATTTGGGGCAAAGAGGGAAGAAGTTACAGGAGAATGGAGAAAGTCACACATTGCATACATTGTGTTCTTCACCTAACACAATTAGGAACATTAAATGTAAAGGTTTGAGATGAGCAGAGCATGTAGCACGTATGGGAGAATTCAGAAATGCATATAGAATATTAGTTGGACGGCCGGAGGGAAAAATACCTTTGGGGAAATCGAGGCGTAGATGGAAGGATAATATGAAAATGGGTTTGAAAGAGGTGGGATATGATGGTGGGGACTGAATTAATCTTGCTTAGGATAGGGACCGATGACGGACTTACATGAAGGCGGCAATGCATATTCGGGTTCTCTAAAAGCCATTTGTAAGTAAATAATAATAATAATAATAATAATAATAATAATAATAATAATAATAAATGAAAATAATTTGGTTATATTTAGTAAAAACTTGAAATAAGTGCAAAATATATTATCTACTGTATAAGATTTGATTATTAATTGCATTGAAACAAAAATGTTTTATATATTATAACCTATTACCTGGTGCCCTTTTTCGGCGAGGGCTAATAACAGGGCCCTGTTAAAAATGTAGTGACTGGGCGACGCCAAATTCAACATAGCCAATATCTTGGCATTGTGCACAGCTTGAAGTCCAGAACACACCAGCAGCAGAGTCGTCAACAGCTTCACACCAGTGTTTACCATTCTGTACAGTGAGTAAATACATTACAATTAGGTTAATCTTTATTTTAGAGCTTCAAACAAGAAGAGAAAGAAGAAAAGAATGGACGAAAATAATGAAGAAAGAAATATGGGATAAAACACAGGGAGTAAAGGCACAGTCTACTATATACAGCCACGAAGCTTGAGTTTTGAGGGTGCTAGAAACAATAGACTGTGACGGTACTATTTTGCATTGCCTGTAATGAGGCGATATTAGCGATCCTAGTGGTGAGCAACTATCTAATGTTTGCATATTTACTACGTATTGAGCTTCGCGACTGTGTATACTAGACTGTGGTAAAGGAGAGAATGAGGATGACACAGGTTTATTATTATCTGATTTATACATTTATCAATACGGTACTTCAGTTCCATATCATGTTACTAAGACTCTTTTAAAATTTCTGAATACAAGATTCTCTGGCTTTAGCTATAGATTATTATGGTTTAGAGAAAGAAAGAAAATCTCATAAAAGGATAACTCCGCTTCACTGGATAACCATTAAGAATAAACCTACTAATACAGGGTGTCTACACCGAAATGCTCTATTTTTATCTTGCTCCCAATACCAAAGAAATAAAGATAAAGGAATTTTATTCACAAACATGAGCCGTATGAGGGATTAAGTTTATAACAAAAAATCACAAACTTCCATGCTAGTCCCTTTGGTGGCACGATGGATGTCTAGTCTGTATTCGATTTCCGTCCAGGTCCGCTGCAACATACTCGGAGAAATGGTATCAATGCCATCCACAATTCATTTAGCACCAAAAGAAAAAAGAAATCCAGCGGTCTGATGTCCGGAGAACGTGGAGTCCAATTCAGGGGTCCATCTCGTCTTATCCAACGCCCTGGAAAAGCGTCCGCACATCCATCGATCAGTGGGGTGGAGTACCATCTTGTTAAAACTACAACCTGAACAGCTGCAGCATGTCCAGGTAGGTCGTTCTTGTGACATTCTTGTCTGATCATGTCCCTCCGTGTCCGGATTGTGGAAGTCATTGGTACCACACTTAAAGTGGCAGTGTGTGTTTTTTTATTACAAACTTAATACCTCATAAGACTTATATTTGTGAATAAAATTCCTTTATCTTTATTTATTTGGTATTGAGAGCAAAATAAAAATAGGGCATTTCGGTGTAGACATCCTGTATAATCTTGGAATATAATTTAAAACAAAAAAATATTCTTTTCCATAAAATTAATATTTCATATGGAAGTAATTTATCGATATTCACTCTCGAAGATAAAGGCTAAAATCAGGTAGGCTAACAGTTTATTACAAATAGAGCCTCTACTAATTGACTTGACTGGTTATCTCCGACTCTAAATAAAATTATATGTAGCGAGGAACTATTGCATTTCTGATTGCATACTTTGTATAATAGTTTGTTTGTAGTTCGGATCTTTTAACCAAGCATCTTCTTGTATTACTCGTATTTAAATTCCTTTCTCTTTTTTCTTTCGTTGCGTAGCGACTTACACTATATTAATTTGAAAATTAATTCTTATCAGTGGCGGTGCGTCAATAAGAGCACAAGAGCACGTGAACAACTTGTTTCCATTTAAGCACGACTAGTTGTATAATGTCAGAATCGAGTATTTTAAACTTCTCGCATCTTGCATGAACTTATGTAAACTTGGCAACGTGCGTTCACCTTTAAGCCGTGCTCTTTGCAAAGAGGTTACAGGAATTACACGCATGCGCGGGACAAAATTGTCTTTAGCTGGCTGCTTATGACTCGTCAAGAGCACAAAGCGTTAAGTGAACATTGAATCTACCCTACAGATATCAGGTGCATCGATACCTATCTTTCACTTGCTATATTTCGAGGCAGGGAATTTAATAGTCTGTATTTTAGCCCTGTGGGTGTCAGCATTTCTCACTGTTGGAACGTTTACTTTATGTGAGTCTGTGTACAGTGCTACTACGAGAGTTTAGTTTGTGAATTACTATAGTTTAGTGTTATATAGTGTAGCTTTCAAACACGTGCTGGCAGACTGTGATAGTAGTATGAAATCTGTATGGTGGTGTATAATATTTAAGAATAATATTTACTGGCATGTACTTATAGTATCAATCTATGGGAATGGGATTACATTAGTGGTACAGGCTATAGTGTATCAGTGTGTTGTGAACCAAAATATATTACATAACACACGCTTTTTAAATAACGGTATTGTGGTAGACTATGTATAAGTTTTTAACAAACATAAACAATGAACCTGTTCAAGTAATTTTGAACATAAAGAACTGGGTAGACTGACTTACTTACTGGCTTTTAAGGAATCCGGAGGTTCATTGCCGCCCTCACATAAGCCCGCCATCGGTCCCTATCCTGAGCAAGATTAATCCAGTCTCTTTCATCATATCCCACCTCCCTCAAATCCATTTTAATATTATCTTCCCACCTACGTCTCGGCCTCCCCAAAAGGTCTTTTTCCCTCCGGCCTCCCAACTAACACTCTATATGCATTTCTGGATTCGCCCATACGTGCTACATGTCCTGCCCATCTCAAACGTCTGGATTTAATGTTCCTAATTATGTCAGGTGAAGAATATAATGCGTGCAGTTCTGTGTTGTGTAACTTTGTCCATTCTCCTGTAACTTCATCCCTCTTTAGCCCCAAATATTTTCCTAAGCACCTTATTCTCAAACACCCTTAACCTATGTTCCTCTCTCAAAGTGAGAGTCCAAGTTTCACAACCATAGAGAACAACCGGTAATATAACTGTTTTATAAATTCTAACTTTCAGATTTTTGACAGAAAACTAGATGACAAAAGCTTCTCAACCGAATAATAACACGCATTTCTCATATTTATTCTGCGTTTAATTTCCTCCTGAGTGTCATTAATATTTGTTACTGTTGCTCCAAGATATTTGAATTTTTCCACCTCTTCGAAAGACAAATCTCCAATTTTTATAGTTCCATTTCGTACAATATTCTGGTCACGAGACATAATCATATACTGTACTTTTTCGGGATTTACTTCCAAACCTATCGCTTTACTTGTTTCAACTAGAATTTCCTCGTTTTCCCTAATCGTTTGTGGATTTTCTCCTAGCATATTCACATCATCCGCATAGACAAGAAGCTGATGTAACCCATTCAACTCCAAACCCTGTCTATTATCCTGAACTTTCCTAATGACATATTCTAGAGCGAAGTTAAAAAGTAAAGGTGATAGTGCATCTCCTGCTTTAGCCCGCAGTGAACTGGAAAAGCATCAGATAGAAACTGGCCTATACGGACTCTGCTGTAAGTTTCACTAAGACACATTTTAATTAATCGAACTAGTTTCTTGGGAATATCAAATTCAATAAGAATATTATATAAAACTTCTCTCTTAACCGAGTGGGTAGACTGACTTACCACGAAAAATTGGATCTAAAAAAATTGGGTTTCATTATTATTATTATTATTATTATTATTATTATTATTAAATATTTTGAACTTATACATGATTTTTTCGATAGTGAAACATTGGAATCATGACATTTCATATTAAACGTATGATTTCAAATTCTCTTCGGTTTTGGAACACAAAATTGTGAACACGCGTAATATTTTATCACGAGCCGCCACTGATTCTTATAACTGTGCTAAACAATGAAACTTTAACCTGAAAACGTTTTCTTCAATTGAAGCGACTTCCTAAGTTAATGCGGATAAAACAAGAGTAGGATATTTAACAATAATGGGAGTCCTGATATACCAAGATACATTGCCCAGTACCATTCTTGTTGGCAAATTACATTTGCACTCACAGGGACTTGAATCGCAATTGCAATGTGGAGTGTAGGGTTCCTTCCTTACAGAAGTTACACTGACTATCACGTACCGTAGCTAGTTCCCAATACCGCACGTCACTCGTAACAGGTTACGTAACGATGACAGTCAACAAGATGTGCGGCGGGACCCTCCCCAGCACACAATGGGATCCGTGACCCGTGACCTGGGCAGCCACTGACAATTAAAGCATTACGATCAAAGCATGAAAAAGTTGCTGCATTGTGCTCAAGGCCTCACAGCAGCACAGACTATTTCTGACTTGTATCAACATGGACGTTCCAGGTCACTTGACGTTTGTAGGATGATGGGCATAGGATAATAATAGGGGTATCCTGAACTAGCACCAACAGATAGCGTGCGTGTACTTTGAGGGATGCGCTTTGCGTGTGCATTTGTTTTCCGCTATAAGATATAAACATTGAGGATTTACGTAGTGTATTTGTACATTAAATACTCTTAAAAACAACTCAAAATGGCAAATTTTTGTTGAGTTCTATACGTAAAAACCAGGGAAAGCCTTTTGTTTTCATTCAGATCCCGAAATATAATGAATATATGCTATGAACCTTAAAAATTTAACTAATGAAATTGCGCCTCGAAAGTGCTAGCTATTAAACAAAAATAACGACTTCAAGTAAGGAATTGGTGGCTACAGTTTCATTTTGAAAGAAGGAAAAGAAAAATTAATAAAAACATATGCAACATCGACAGCAAGCTATATTAGCTTTGATTATATTCAGTACTTGTAGGAATCTCCGAAGTTTACGCCTGCAGTAAACTCTTGATTAAGTGGGATGTTTATTATCCAGGACAATTCACAGTGCAATCCAATTCGTGAATAATGTTTTTAGTGTGATGTAGACTAATTATTAAAACCATGTTTTTACTTCAAATTTTCAAAATCACCCTACATAGTATTCAAAACTGAATGTCCTTAACCTACAAAACACAGGAATAATCTATTACACAAGTAAAACGCTAAAAACAGGATATGCAGCCACTAATGTGTTTTTCTTTTATAGGGAAGGGACTATGAACAGAATACCGTGTAAGTAAGCAGAAAGATCAAATGAGTGAATGATATAGCCATGATGTCCTATCTTGGGCAAAGGCCTCCCGTGCTTGGAGTAGGACTCCCTTTACAGGGATGGCTCATGGTTATTCGCTTGACGAGCCAACCTATGCGAGTTGTAGATTCTATCGTGGCACGGTTATTAACCCTGTTAAACTTTACTAGTCTGAGCACTTTGTTCTTTGGTCCTTTTATGCATTGTCCATGTAGTACTATCACCAGCACTTTGACAAACACTGAGATTACTATTTACACTATTTTAAATAGCACTTTCACAAACACTGACTTTACTATTTACAATATTTTAATTGGCACTTTCACAAACAATGACTTGACTATTTACAATATTGTGACAGTCGGGAGTCGATGCGTCCCACAGAGGTCGGGGGTGCACGAAGAAAACGAGCGACGCAGCCACCTTCTTCGCTGCGGCCGCTCGGGTCTGGAGGGGGGCACGAGGTGGAAGCGCGGACGCGACGAAGGGTGAGGGGGAAGTAAAGCAGCTGGTGACTAAGGAGAGAAATCCAGAGAACTCTGGATAGGCGTTATCTTCTAGGCATCTGTCGATTGTTCGCGAGATCGTACTCTCCAGAAACTATGGTTTAGTTATAAATACAACACGCGAGTGAACTTGAGCAGTGTTGTTGTAATCGTTGGACAGCAAGCCAGCCAGTCTTGTGTAGCAGTGAAGCCAGCTTCGAGACCGGAGTTCGACTTGAATGTGTCCGCAGCTGTGTGAGCATCCGAAGCCCTGAGTTCGAGTGCAGTGGACCGCAGTTGGGGAACCTGAGTTCGAAGTTCAGTGGACTGTCTCTGAAGGTCTGGGGTTCAAGATACTGTGAACTCGAGTGACTGAGCTAGAAGAACTAGCCAAGGCAAACGAACTATGAAATGAGAACTGACAGTTCTGTTTTGTAAATAGTGCTTTGTGAACATTAGTTAAGATTAACGGTTCATTGTTGTTCTAAATAATCCAAGTAAATTGTCATTGTTAAATTTACTACAAAAACGAATAATTAAAATTTGTTTGAAGAAACGTTTCGATTATCCAACTAAATTAATTTATTCTGAATTTAATGTATTTAATATTGAACAAATTTATAAGTATACGCTGTTAAAATTTTATCATAAAAATCGTAATAAGTTTGTATTACAGACACACAATTATGACACAAGACGAAATATTAATTCAACATTAGTAGAACCTAAATGTCTCACATCTGCTGGTCTAAAGCATAGCATAAATTTTGGCCCTCGGTTGTACAATGCTTTAACTAAATTACACCCAGAACTTCTAACATGTAACCCACTGACATATAACAAGAAAATTAGAAACGTGTTAATATCTTCAATTTGATTAAATAAATTTATAGCCTATGTGTATGAATTAATCAACCTATATTATATTTGTATTCTATAATTTTGAAATATATATTAGTCCTACTTTTCACGTGCGATATTATTCTTCTCTAGTGTTAATATTATATTATATAATTCCATTGCCGCTGTAATTATATTTTAGTTCCTATTTTATTTTACTTATTTATATTATTATTATTATTATTATTATTATTATTATTATTATTATTATTATTATTATTATTATTATTATATTTTAATATTATATCTGAACTGCGACCGAGCACGAGCGCTGCTCATTCGGTCTCAAATTTTGTTAATACTACTGTATCTTCTTTTTATATTGCTTGTATTATTTTATTTGTATTTCTCTTTGTTTTGTTTTGTAATTATATTTCTTTATTCTGTATATTTGAATTAAAAAAAATTGTCGACTGTGGAGTGCAATAACGAATATTGTGTTACTGTGTGGAGTGGAAATCCCAATGTTGACGGGAGTATTTAAACTAAATTATAGAAAGTGATTATTGTCGTTTTAACAATAAAATTACATTATTGTTTTATAATAAAAGTTAAAATATTTTGACAAGTATGTTTGCTATTTTCAACTAGCACTTTCAAAATCACCGACAGCGAGTTTACTATTAGGCTGCAATATCCTACCGGAAATCTTTCTGCATACACTCGTTGAACGGTACGCCAGTTGCGATACGCTAAGATCACGTAATACTGGGACATGACGACCTTGAGTACCAATAATTATCCCCTATCTAAAGAAAGTCGAGAACAACTGATCGGTGTCGCCACGTCTAGTCTTGTTAGTCAGGCAACAAATTTGTAATACTTTTTATTTAATTTACACGAAAACTTTCATTCTATCGTAATACGACAAAGGAAAGAAATGTTCTTTATTACAATCTCTATTCGTATTGACAGAAATCAAAATCCTTTGCATAGTAATTATCCAAAACAACGACGTTAAAGTTTTCGGCGGAAAAAAATTCTTTGAGAACTACAAACTTTCCACCGACATGGTGTCAACAATTCACTCTGCAAAGCTGCAGGATTACTTCACTTCCACCCTGTATATATTTTTTTTTACGTAAAAGTGGGGAAAATATTATATGCAATTCGGGAGTTAAGTAGATCGGACTATTCTCGGACTTAATAGAAAACCCGCCCTCGACTGGAAACTACTATTTACCTTCCTTGTAGCATAAATAACAGTATAAGTGGACCTACTGTACAGACGTGGACAAATTATTAGACTAAAACTTTTTTGGAAACATAATATAATTCGTCATATTAACTATCAGTATAATTCACAGAGTCTCCATGATGTAAATATGATTGTTTACATCTTCTGGTATATTTTTCCAATGGTTAAGTATATTTTTTCTGGCTATGTTGGTGCTACTGGTGTTTAAATTATATACTGCAGAAGATATTCTTCCACGGCCTGCAAGAAGACCGGACATGAACGAAATTGAAAATCTGTGATCTATACTGAAGAAGAAAGTGAACAAAAAGAGGCTTACAAGAAAACATGGACTCATTTAAGCACTGTCTGATATCTGGCTAAATGATGCTGATATTCAAAGAAGGTGTCAAACTTTGGTTTCCAGCATCCCTGACAAAATCAACGTGTTAATAAAGGGAATGTTCACAAAATATTAGTAACCTAAAGACTCAATTTTCTGTTCAGTATATCTGTTCAAAATACATTTTTGTTCATTATTTCTACCGATAAATACAGCTTCGTTGCACATACAATTAATTTAGTTTAAATAAATTGTCCACGTCTGTATGTGTCAAGTGGTAATAAAACTGCAGTCTCGCCTTCTTGTTTATCTTGGAACAATCTTTTTAGATAACAAGAGCAAAGTTTATTTAGTGACAACTTCAAATTCGGCTAACTTAAAAAATCCCATGTATGTGTTTAATAAAGTGACTCATTTAAAGATAATTTCGTGATAATATAGCTAGGCATGTAGGCTGCAAAGGAAGCTAAAATGGTCAACATTTGTAAAGTGTCCACTATGAACTTCAATTTGTCAGTTTTAATTTATTACCATTATTATTATTATTATTATTATTACCATTATTATTATTATTATTATTATTATTATTATTATTATTATTATTATTATTATTATTATTATCATAATTTATAATATTTTAAATAATTTTATCTTGACTATTACAATCTTACTACGTCATACTACTTTTGACAATAAAACGGTACGAAAGGACGTATTTCAACCAATCATGGCTGCTTATCGCACAATTTTATTGCGTCCCTAGCATTTGTTTAATTTTATCGCGTCCCTAGCATTTGTTTAATTTTATCGCGTCCCTAGCACTTGTTTCTTTGTTTGCCAACATTTGAAACTGCGCTGGTCTGGACGTCAAAAAAAAAAAATATATATATAATTACAAACCACTCCAGTCGATGCACAGCAGTTTCAAATATGACTCGCATTGGCATTCAAGAACAAGAATTAATAAAAATCACTGATCATACCTATGCATCTTCTGAAATCCGATTTACAAATAAATGAAGAGCACCATTCGGAAATCCTAAATAAGTTGAATACACCATGTAGGCCTAAATCAACGAGTTCCACTTCTATTATGCACACATCCAATATAACATCAATTGAACCACCAACCACATTCAAATTTGAAAATTGTACATTCAATAATTATTCCTTTTAAAATTATTCATGTTTATTTTTTATGTCATCGTCGTTAATTAAAACTTTTCTAACACTTGTGTATATTAGTTAGGTTATGTTATAGCTTCTGCTCTGAGAGGATAAAAATAACTTCTGCTATATGATATTATTGATAGTCACGTATCAGAGATTGTTTAATATTAAGATTTATTAAATAGTAATCATTACAGTGTCTGTATAAAGACACTACTGCCATCTAGCATGCATCTAGCGTAATATTTGTAATGTTGAGATGGTACAACAATACATTTGAAGACAATTGTATTTTCGTAAGTCAATTAATATTTTATTGTATTGGAGTACTTCGTTACTTCTAATCTTTATATACTTTCTTCTAATCGTGTAATAGTCAATTAAATCCCACTCGAGTTTTGATTTTCTCTAGATAAATCAAAACGTCTAGTGAGATTACTGTTGATAGTTATCTCTTTTATAGATTGTCTATTATCTCATTAGCATCTTACTATGCATTTTCCTATTTATTTTTTTTCGCACTAATCTGTCGTTTACATCACATTCTTACTTACTTACTGGCTTTTAAGGAACCCGGAGGTTCATTACCGCCCTCACATAAGCCCGCCATTGGTCCCTATCCTGAGCAAGATTAATCCAGTCTCTACCATCATATCCCACCTACCTCAAATCCATTTTAATATTATCTTCCCATCTACGTCTCGGCCTCCCCAAAGGTCTTTTTTCCTCCGGCCTCCCAACTAACACTCTATATGCATTTCTGGATTCGCCCATACGTGCTACATGTCCTGCCCATCTCAAACGTCTGGATTTTATGTTCCTAATTATGTCAGGTGAAGTATACAATGCGTGCAGCTCTGCGTTGTGTAACTTTCTCCATTCTCCTGTAACTCCATCCCTCTTAGCCCCAAATATTTCCCTAAGAACCTTATTTTCAAACACCCTTAATCTCTGTTCCTCTCTCAAAGTGAGAGTCCAAGTTTCACAACCATAGAGAACAACCGGTAATATAACTGTTTTATAAATTCTAACTTTCAGATTTTTTGACAGAAGACTAGATGACAAAAGCTTCTCAACCGAATAATAACACGCATTTCCCATATTTATTCTGCGTTTAATTCCTTCCCGAATGTCATTTATATTTGTTACTGTTGCTCCAAGATATTTGAATTTTTCCACCTCTTCGAAGGATAAATCTCCAATTTTTATAGTTCCATTTCGTACAATATTCTGGTCACGAGACATAATCATATACTTAGTCTTTTCGGAATTTACTTCCAACCCTATCGCTTTACTTGCTTCAACTAGAATTTCCGCGTTTTCCTTAATCGTTTGTGTATTTTCTCCTAACATATTCACGTCATCCGCATAGACGAGCAGCTGACGTAACCCGTTCAATTCCAAACCCTGCCTGTTATCCTGGACTTTCCTAATGGCATATTCTAGAGCGAAGTTAAAAAATAAAGGTGATAGTGCATCTCCCTGCTTTAGCCCGCAGGGAATTGAAAAAGCATCAGATAGAAACTGGCCTATAAGGACTCTGCTGTAAGTTTCACTAAGACACATTTTAATTAATCGAACTAGTTTCTTGTTGCATCACATTCTTGAATTATAAAATATAAATAAAGCAACATGATTTTCGCTTACATGAAATAACCAATCCCGAAGACTTGCTTACAGCCACGTCTGCTTCATGTGACACTTCACTTCCTTTCTATAAAGCCGACGTCACACTGAGAGCGGTGTTCGCTACGTTCACAAGAAATATAGCTATCTTCATTCACAGTTAGACTGGCCACAGAGCTGCGTACGCGACGATTGCGATGGTCGCTATCATGGCGGAAACAATGTTTCCACCATGGTCGCTATCTTATCTGGGTCGCGGAGTGTTTGAATGAATGAAAGAGAGAGGTAAATTGGAGGAAAAACTTTAAGGGGACACTCCACTAAATATGACAACTTTTTTCCTAACCATTTTTTTCCCCACAAAATTCTGAGAGCAGGTTTACTATGTAAAGAAATGACAAAATCCAAATTTTGTACTCCCAATGTTTTTCACTTTTTATTTTTCTTCTATTCAGTTTAGAAATATTTTCAAACCCAAGTTTTAGTAGAATTTTTAAGCTTCATTCTTTGGTTACATTCACAAGGCATAAAGAAAAATTTCTACGCATTCGTTTTATAAAATATCTCATTTATTCTCTTTGAAATTTTAAAAATATTATTTTTCTTATAATTCATGAAGAAAAGTATTAATAAAATAAACTAGCAGTATTTCTGACAAAATAAATGGATAGAAACATAAATATCTCATAAATACCTTTCAGTAAACATTTTATCAAGATTGATTAATATTTGGTAGAAGAAAGTTGGTAGGTCTACTGAATCAAAAAAATAAACTTACGGAAAAATGAATTTGAAAGTAAAATGAATATTTATGCAAATTAAAATTCTCCTTCGCTACATTCATCTTGTAACTTCAGGGAGCCAACTTTAGGACAAAAATTTACTAGATTTGTAATCATAAATTTGTAAAAAGAAATTCTTTTTATGAAAAAATGATTTTGACAGTTTTTAAATGGCACGCCACCTTACAGCCATGCTTAAAAAAAAATAAACGTATTTGTACTCAAAATCGAACTAAATCTATTTGGGATATGAAAGTATACATTCTAAAGAAGTGAAATAGCCAATAATTTTTTTTTGAAATTTTTCATGATTTTCAGTGGAGTCTGCCCTTAAAAATACGCGAAAACACGCCCTTGCAAAAGAGTTGGGCTGTGAAAAGCTAAATATGTGAGCTCCAAGCGTGTTAGTCACTTGTCTCACTTTGGGTTTCGCCGCTCCACTGAAGGAGTTCTAGAAAACTTTGAAAGGGAAAACCGAAAATGGACGTAACCTATTATCTACAACAGTGATGTCAAAGCAAGCGTATTTTTCTGACCTTGACGTCGTGCGCGGGCATTAAGCGCTAGGTATGCTAGGAGGAATAAGCAGCCTGTTGGATTAAGAAAACAGTGGTGCACAAACTTCAAACGGAACGTGAAATTTTATGTCATTTTTATATGGCTTCTTTCTGTTTGTAATTTTCTATATTGTCTGTAAAAGAAAATTATTAACACCTATTTCTTAGCCTAATATTGCAGTTATGTTTTAAACGTTAATAACATAATAAAGAGTAAAGAAGGAATATTCACACAAATTCCATAATAACTACAACTATAATGTACTAAGTGAATTAAACATAAAGAAAGTGTTATCCCAAAGAAAGACACTGAATATGACATGATAATTTGAAATAGATATTGATGGTATCTTTAGCCTTATAAAAGTAATCAAAACAATATTATAGTACAAAGCAAAGTTGTCTAGGTATGTGTTTTAACTGTAACTAATATTACATAATAATACTCTTATCGCATTATGCTTTTAGGTGATATTGGTGCGCAACTTTCTGTTATCAGAATATTAAATTATCTCGAAATCTGCTGAAGCTATAGAGTTGACGTTTTACCAACACATAGGCACATATCTTTTGTTTGTGATGTAAGAGTATTTGCTTTGTTAATTAATTTCCTTATAAACATTTTCCATGCGAATATTTTAATTTTATTTCAATACACTATCTCCAGTAATACGTATTTAAGATATATTAGATTTACGAAAACATCGTTTTAGTACCTGTAAGGCTGCTAAACAAACATATCTGAAAATTTCACTTTTCTGTAAAAAAAGTTGAGAAAATATTCCTTTTGAATAAAAAAGCAAACTTGTGAAAAATGAACATTAAAATTAAAACTTACATTCTTATAATGCACTTATACTTCTCAGACAAATCTAAAAATTAACATGGATACAGTTTTAATAAGTTCTCTTCCCTTTATCCATTGAATCAGTGCTGGCCATCCCTGTATACAGCTAGACCAAGCGGCGTATACTACCTCACTCGTCTGTCTCTTTCCTTTCCGCTGTAAAGCGCTCAGGCTGTTCTGAGCTCTAAAGCGCGCGCTTGCGCCTACGGGCATCAGTTGACATGACTGGAATAGAGTCCAGATTTGAGAAGTTACTTTGGAGTGGGGAAACAGGCACATTTATTGCATTATCTTTTACTTTGTAACTACTGAAACTTTTTTTAAATGTAGGGGAGACTGTTGTACCTTTAAACACTTTTCACATTTTATTTTTTTTTTTTAAATTTTGGGAAATGAAACATTTTAAATGAAAAATTGCTTGAAATAATTATTGAAAATTCCTTTACAACTTAGTGTATGTATTTTCCTGTTTTATAGATCTATTAAAGATGGAAAAAATAAAATGAAGGAATATGTAATGTGTTCAAAGGTACAACAGATTCATGTACCTTGGAACATACCCTCTTGTAAGTTGGAACACATGTGATATAGGTGGGAATATAGCTGTAAAAACTGACAATTATATTTAAAATGTATTTTCAATCATAAACCAGAACAGGCTTCTCTGATTGAGATTTTATTTCCTGAAGAAGCAATAACTGCTTCAACAGCTTTCTTCAAGGCATCCGGATCAATTGGGGACCTCTTTAATTTCAGACTTACTTCGTGACATGACTTTAAAATAAAAGAAAAACAAAAACCGATAGTATCGTCTAATTTGGAACATGTTCCATGGTACAAGATGTCTTGTGTTCAAAGGTATAAGAGGGTGTACGTTTAAACAAATATGGCTCCGAAAACTAGAGAGTCAAATAAATCATGGAAATTAAAATATGTTATTACTCACCAGATGATAGGGAACACACCGTACTTGAAAGATATTAACAAATGCAATCTGGTTTTGTGTTAGAAAACATACATCAATGAACGAAATGTTTACTTTTGGTACTAAAAAAATTTATTTTGTCCACGGAACTTACACTTTGCAATAAATCAAACTGAAACTACGACCAGAGCTACTTAGCGGCTTTCTCTACAATCAACTTCAGTTTGAGTCCTCTAGGTAGCAGCAAAAATTAAAAAACAAAAACTGTTCAAAGGTACACTATGCCAAAGGTACAACAGTCTCCCATATATGTTCAAGATTAATGTTTTTAAATGTTTCTCGTGACCACTCTCACCTATTTACACGCTTCCTCAGGGGTTCATGACCCAGACTTACCACTGCTTTAGTGGTTAGAGCGCAGAAGTTTCATATAATAATAATAATAATAATAATAATAATAATAATAATAATAATAATAATAATAATAATAATAATAATAATAATGGTAAAAATAAAAATGAATATTTTTCAATCTGTGAATATCTCAATGCAATACATACTGCAGGCAGTGTTGCAAACACAACCGTGAGCCGGATGCTGACTTGACAGTGAGAAGGTTCTTACATAACTAAATATAGCGAGAATCAAAGTTTAGTCGCTGTAGGAAGCTCAATGCGACCTTGATTGAGCCTGCCCTGCCCAAAACGCTTCAACGATTCCAGACATTCGTTAAAGGACACCACTGAGCATTTTTGTTCTGTTTCTGTCATTGTACAGCTATAATACAACAGAATCAGGTTCAATTAGAAGGAGAAAAGTCCTATTCTTCTTTCTACAGGAAGGAGTTCCGCCATTTGTGAATGTTACTATTGGTTTAAAATGTTCACATGAGTGAAAGATATAAAGAGTAGATATTCCACTGATAACACGATTTTGCGATATTTTATGTATTTTTCTAACTTCAGTCCAGGAGGAGACACTGTGTTTGACTTTAAATCCTGTTCACTTTCAACGGACTTTATTGTCCTAGAAAATACTTTAAATATGGTTCAAAAAGCCGTTACAAATTTCAGAAGGTATTTTTCCCTCCGGACATATTCAGGAATTATCCTTATAAAATATTTGAAACGTAATTTTTCACAGCTATCCAATTTTTAACAAGCAAAAAGATAAACTTCATTTTGTGTCGGCTTCATTTTATTAGAAGGTCGGTAGCCTACTAAGCAGCAGGTCTCTCTATAATAAAGACAGCATTGTTATAATTCGAATGTCAATGGCTCTCCCAAAACATGCTATTAAATATGTTATACAAAACAACTTTTATCTTTGAAAGGAAATAAAACGAGGAAAATTGTATTAAACTCTTTTGTTTGAAATATTTCTCGGAATAACCCCCTGAAATGACTGACATTATAACGGTTCATTCTTTATACCGTACTTAAATACATTGTATCATAGCTGCAAAGAGTTAATTTAGGATGTAAAGGTTTAGTATGTTTTAATGGTTTCATTTCCAATGTTTTTGTGGTATTAAATCGTTCGTTAGAATTTAGTACCAGAACTTAAAAAGTTCGCACGCTCTTACAATGGTACCTGGTATCAACAAAAGCACGTGATCGTTTCTGATATAGTTAGTATTGGTAGTTCATTCGCGCGTAACATTTCTGGACGTGGTAACAGATAGCACTATGAAAATAGACGTGCATTTAAAAATAATATAGGCCTAATAAAATTATGTTAGAAGTAAAACATTATAAGTACAAATGTATGCGAATATAAATATGAAGTTATAAATTATTAATTAAACATTATTACGGTTGAGGTCTATTGCGCACTCTATCTGCAAAGAGGTCAACACAACTGGCTTCATATGGGTGAATGACGAACAGTCAAATACCTGCCATTAGTATAAAAGAAAGCTTCAATATTAATTATTGTCAGCATATTAGTCTACTTTATTAATAGTCTAACGGTGCCGTATATTATATTTGTAGTACGATGATGGCAGGTTAATTAGGCTAAAAACTGGTAACTTTCTATAACCTTACTGTTCATACCTGTAGGCCTAGTTTTATTTTTCCACATAATCGCCCTGGCGATGAATACACTTCTCCCAACGGGTGACCTGTTTCTTGATACCGTCACTGAAGGTGGGAACATCCCAAAAAGTTAGGGCACAACTTAGTACGTAAGAGAAAATCATGAGCCACATCCCCCCTTCTTAGCATAAAAAGAGATCGTAGAAATGCTGCAAAGGCAAGTGAAGAGAAAATTAGTCATGTCACCAAATAATGATACACTTAGGGAGGGAAAATAAAAGTCACAATGTAAGAAAACACAATCAGTGTTTGCAAAAAAAAAAAAATGTATAAATACACAACAAACTACGAAAATATGTTCCATTTCAGAGTGCATCTGTCTTTAATGAAGTGCTATCTTTAAATGTCAAATAAGATGAAAGTTCCTTAAATATGTATAGTAATTTTCCAGTTCAATGAAGAGCTGTAGATTTGACTTTTCCCTTGCTTAATTTAAAACAATTAACAATTTTTTCAAGATTGGCTCTATCTTGGTCTTCAGGCGAAAAAAAAAATGGTGGTGAGAAGGGTAGGCTACTCGTTGACGTCGTTACAAACGTTGTGAATTCTTTACAAATAAGTAATGAAAGAAGTTCAATCTAGGCTACACCTTTTATTTACAACGCACCTTTGTTTCATCTTCTTTTAGAACATCAGTGAAGTATTGTTGCAATTCTTTTCTGTAAAGATAAAATATTGTTCTTGAATTTTATTGCACATGCACCAATATACGTTAAGAAGATTGTAATACTAAGTAAAATTACAATACCGAGATGAGATTACTTAACTTTTTACAAGGTTGCTCCTTTTCCATCGAGTCCCTCATTTGTAAGCAGTTACTGTGAGCACAACCCTCTATACAACAGGGACTATTAAGAAACATTCTTGACCTATAGCAATATACAAAGAGAAGAGGATGAAGGGAAAGCAGAACACAGACAATGAGGATAAGAAGGAAAAATGAGAAAGTAGTGCCGTAGTAAGATATGGAAAGAAATTAAAAAAATAAATGTATCAGCAATAGTGTACACAGGATTATAATTCTTTAATACATAATTTTATTTCTAATGATGAAATATGAAATAGACTGCAGTATCAAACCGTGGCGAGTGTGTAATAATGACTTCTACTAGCGAATTGGCTCAAGAAAATTGCAACACTCGAGATGTCGATAAATTCTAAGACTGTCCTTGTTGTCGTTGCTCTCCCTCACATTCCATACGAAATTCCTTTCAATAACTTCTACAAATATTGAGACTTCTCCTAGATACAAATTAGAACCGTTAATTTGTTTTTGTTTTTGTCGTCGATTTTCGCTTCAACTTTGTGACAGTCTAACCATGACTTTAGCAACAAAGTATAGTACAAATACCACCAGGAGGATCCCTGCAGAAAGCACGAGTATGACATCGAGTAGCAGATACTGGTACCAGTACAAGTCTTGCGCCGCTGAGCGCAGATGTGGCGCTCCTTTGTGTCTGATGACGTATTCTGTCCAGAATACTGCGCGATCTAGAGGCGAACTGATTTGGTCTGTGAAAATTGTCGAGAGCTTCTTCATGTTGAGGTGGTAACTGTAACAAAACAATTGAGTGTCACGAAGTTATAACTCATTTTTTCATGTCATGTCATACGCGTTTCACCGTTGTTTCACAACAATTACATATCTCTTGGTTTAACTTGAGCACGAGGCTAACGAGAAACGAGAAAGACAGGCTTCGGCACGAATCGGAGTCACGTGGTTATCAAAGTCTAATGATGGCCATCTTGACAATCGCCTAATATAAATACATGTTCAAAGTTCTAAAAAACAAAGGATTTTCTGTATTAAACTCGTGTTAAACGTGCATTTATTTATAAACTTGTTCAATGTTGGCCATGTTAAGACTAAGAATGTAACGTCGCGCCGTAGCCGGTCTTTCTCGTTATATAGCCACGCTTGAACACTGGGTGACGTCAATAGACGTTAGAATTGAAGCAAGAATGAGTGTTGGTATGCGGTAAAGTACAAACATTGCACGCATACCTCGTCTGATACAACTGATGTGTTGTAGCTCGAATGTAAAATCAAGTTTAACGCATGCGCAGTAGGTACTACATACTTCCAATGCAACTATTGCTATGGCTCAGGATACACCGGGAGATTTGTATTATGTTGTAAAGTATATTATCGCTTATAGTTCTTATTTAATTAACATTCAAATATATACACGAAATCATTTAACATGCATCCAAATAAAAATATAATTAGGATACATATCACATTGAAGACTCGCAGAGTGAGGACAATCTCAAATTCGCCGGAACCAACTGCCGGACTCTGTAGATAGCTATGCGGTTGGGTTCTTCGCACAAGTGTAAGTCTGTTTTCCTTTTCACTGCCATGGCGACATGGCTTCATAATTTGAACTTTTCTGAATGGCTCTACAGTTCAAAGGGTATGCTAAGTATGGAATTCAATGTAAATTATTATTCAAATGTTCTGCAAAACATCATTGAATCTTTTCAAAGCACCTGTAATTCTGAAGGACTTCCCGCAAAGCCGTGAGTATGCTTTGCTTCGTGAGTGTGCGGTAATCTAGATGTACTCCAACACCTTTGGAGACCAACTTCTTAATGTTATTCTGCTGATCGAAAAGGAAAGGAACTCCCACGACAGGCACAGCCCTGTATGTAGCTTCCATGGTGCTCATCAATCCTCCATGTGAAATGAATACCTTGATGTTGGAATGTGCTGCAACAAGCAATATTCCATACTTATTGTTCTCCCTGTATAAATAAATATGTATAAGTAGGATAAAAAACTGTACACATTTTTACTCTTGTATTTATGTAATCTTTATTTTTATATGTAGACTAGGCCTATATCTTTCATTACATAGCTATAGCTTATTAGATGTGAAGCTACAGCCCTAGATCATATATACCCAGATTGCTCGGCGTTATAGGCTTTGACGGTAACAACTTGTCAGGTTTACTATGCCGCCATCTAGTCGTTACATAAATGTAAGCGTTCACTACATCGTATCGCACTCATCGGACGAATCGCACGGATCGGAAAAATGCTATTTTTGCTGTAATTGTTATGTAACCGCGTTCATTACATCGTATCGCACGCATCGCCTCTCGGCAAATCCGTCCACGTTTCTCGGATGGGCAACTTTTCCGATGCGTGTGATCATGGCCTCCTTTAATAAATCAATTTTAATTGCTCAACTATTACTATTATGTTGTGCCATGTTCAGTGTCGCGCCAAAATGGCAGACGGAAAACTTATTTCGCTTGTAGAAAATTGCGAAGAATTATATAATTTGAGGCGTTCCCATTACAGTAATCAAGTCGTTTCTTGCAAATATATTATGTAACCAATATTTCTTTCGTTTCTTCCTCTTCAATTAAGACCCATGAAGCAATTACAAATTCTTATTCGCTGACAGACGTAATTAATAGACCTAAACTCAACTCTTGTGTTTTCAGTAATGTCAATATCGTACGACGTCATGTTTTAAACAGCTGATAGGGGAATCCGATGAGGCGATGAGGTGGAGCCGTTACAGTGAACACACTGCACTTAAAATATCTTGCGTGCGATTCGTACGAGGAGTGCGATACGATGTAATGAACGCTTACCTTAAGGAGTCACGTCATAACTTTCATTTGAATTGCATTAGCGACTATACTGCCATCTCGTGTTCGTTTACGGCGGACGGTTGGCGATCCTGGCGGTTGTTCTCTTCAAAGTGCAACCGATTTTAACATGGGAATGAGCAATCTATATGTGATCTGGGCTACAGATTTTTTATGCAATGTAGGTCACAATATTTCTGTCGGTTACATAAACTACTCTGGAATAGTAAATTAACAAAATATATAAGACGTAGAATACTTAAACTCCCTGCTTTTCCCAAGCTAAGATCTCCCCTGCCAATTAATTGAGCCAGTGAAGAGATTAAAAAATTTCCGAACATTTCTTTTCAACAGACTCATTTTATGGGGAACTAAACCGCAACAGCTCACACTTACCTAGAACATCGCTCTGGGGCAGCCATTTGCTTATCTTGACGTTGGACGGCAAATCGGACAAATTTTCCGTCTCGAACTTCCATAGGACTCGCTGAGGTATTTCCGAGAAAGCATCCAACAGCGCTTTTCGTTTTTCGTCGGATATCTTATCGCTTCTTAAATTCGTTCCCAGACTAAATAATATAAATCCATCCCTAGCCTCGTCTAGAAACTTCTGTAGTTCCTGGAGACAAAGAAATCAAGTTGAAATAAATCTGTGTTGAGAAGAATTTGAGATTTATTATGAAGACAGACACTTCCAGTGACTAAAATTCCTAGAAACACAAAACAATTGAATCTGTTTCTGTGAAAACCAAATAAGTCAAAATTTCTAGGTTTGCAGAAGAAAAGGAAACTTTATTTCTATCGATGCTAACTGCTAGAGATGAACAAATCTAACTGACGCTCTCGCTCGCTGTGTTCGTGCATCCAGAACGGTGGCGCCAGGTTGAAGGTGTTCACTGATTGAACCGAGCTCAAACATAAAAACAAAATGTATTTCATATATAAAATATAATAACCAGTGGCGGTTCCTCTGGGGAGGGAAGGGAGGAACGTCCTCCTCACATTTTCTTCTTTTGAAAGTAAATACCAAATAAAATGTGTGCATTGAAATTCGAGGAAGATTCGATAATTTTTAAGTTCACAGCTATAAGAAAATCTCGGTTGATCGACGCGCACTCATGTGCTGTAGAAAACTGTGAGAAAGATGCGAGATAGTCTGTGTAGAGGAAAGGCACTCCATTCCTCCTCTACTGCAGTTAACACACATATACAACAGCGCACTAGCGGCCAGAGAAAGAAGCAGAGTTTTAAAGCAAGTAAATGAACGGAGAGGGAGGAGATCCTCCTCTGAATCAGTCATGGGTGGGTAATAGAAACCGACTGGTCGTGCAGCAAGCTTGCTACCGCTGCCACCTTACGATGTTGCATTCAACCAGACTATAACACATCTAGGAGGAGACACAACAAAAACAGTTTTAACGCAAAGCTATGAAAGACACCATGTAAACTTATTTTTAAAATTATAAATCAAAAATATTATTCATTGCACTTTATATAGGCTACTATGCATGGTTTCAAACTTTCGTGGATATTTGAAAGTTAAAGTCGAGCTTATGTAAAACAAAGAGGAAATAGTTTTACGTAGTTGGCCCCTGAAATTCACTTCTATTCATTGTTTACTAGACAGGACAACAGCCAAGTTGTCAGTTTTGTACAAATATATTTGAAAATGAAAGTAGGTACTCCAAACTACATAATTTTTAACATAAAAAATCAATCGGCCACCGGCAGCTTTGAACAGTAATGTTAGTATGACTTTACAAGAACTGACATTCTTCAAAATTATGTGATATTGAACTTGTAAAATGTACATGTGGCAACACAGACCACGTGGGTGGGTGCAGTGTTTTCGCTTTCCTCAGATTATTTCCCATTCCCATTTCCATTTCCGTAAGACTGTTTCGGTTACGAGTTAGTAGCTAGTCTCTTCCAACACGTGTGATGCTGTAGTGTGCTCGAAAAATGCTACGAGGTTGTGAATTTCCTTGTAATTGTTAATTTGTACAAATTATTCAACAATGAATGGAAGTTAAAACATAATATATTTTGGACAATTTAGGAAACTCAGTTTACAAGAACAGATTATTGCTATACAGAAGGGAAGGCCAACCCCAACACTATCTGGTCTTACACGTATGCATGTAGGCTGTTTCATTCAAGAAGGTGCCATTTAGTGCTGTTAATTTCTTTCCTCCTCTTAAGAAATATGCAGGAGCCGCCACTGATAACACAACAAAATAAACATAACACAACCTCCATATAAGTGGTAACGTCTTTTTGGACCATCCTGTATTGTATTATATATTATACTAACCTTTGGTAAAGGATCCGGCTTCGCCTTAATGTGCATTCCACCAATAGGGATAACATTTCGTAAGAATGGTCGAGGTTCGTCCAATCCCAAGACAGTGTTGACTAGAACTACGCTGAAATTTCTATTTATTGTGTCAAGAGGAGGAAGATCCTCTTTGAAAAATCTCCTAGCAATAGATTCTTGTTTTGGCATATGATAATATTGGTACAAGAGCGTGAATAAATTATGGATAAGAAAATTGAAAACTCTCTCGCTAAAACTCATATGACCATTTAGAGGTAAAAAAAGATTTGGCATATACGAAGGATTTTCCGGATTTCCTATTGTCAGACTAAACAAAGGCAGTACACCTGCTCCCGAAGTCGCGACAACAGGCGGAGATCCAAATTTATGTATAAATCCAAAGAAACATTCTCCATAAGCGACTTCTGTGATTATAAGATCAAATTTTTCGTTTGAATTTAACAATGTCTGGGCCCCTTTAGTCTGGATCTGTTTCTCACATAGCATGGATCCCCAGTCGAATAAAGCACGTATTGAATGCCATAGTGACACTTCTCTGAAAGCCTCATAGTTGAAACGTTCTTTAGTGATGTTGTAAATGTCTTCCAACAGGATCGATTTTATATTGGGAACAGGCTTCTTCTCTTGATCTGGGCTTATCACAGTCACCTGCCAATAGAAATGGATATCACTAATTGTCACATACAGAATTATTACCAAGAAAACACTGAAAATTTGTGGGCGGAATCGGGAGGTTAGAGCGACATACGCACTGGATCATTTGAACAGGATTCTTGTTACACAAACCTAACAACTTCTTACAGATGAGTAGGCCTTTGCACATGTGTTTTAATGTATTTTTATGCTCGACCATGCCGAAATGTAGTAATTATACACCTGGTAACAGTCCTTTAATGCATGTCATTAAAGTACACCTACTCATTAAAGTACAGGTCTTCAGCCAATGATAACTCAGCTTACATGTGTTCAGCCAATGACAAGTCAGCTTTGTACCGTTATAAAACCGCAAGTATCGATTATTCTCGGATATGCAATCGAAAGAGAATTAGCGAAAAGTCACGGAGGCTAGAAATCCAATACTGTCGCAGAAGGTTATGTTCTGTTATTATAATTATTAGCGTTAATTGTAAATAATATTCAAATAAATTCAATTTGTCATCTCGTTTTTCAATGTCGAATTCAATAATCAAGGTTATAATATTATAATATTATCAAGTTTAACGGGACTACGTCAAGGTCAATGACATTATTGTTCCTCGGAAAAAATCAATACTTTCGCGTCTGCGCACATCTCACAATTCACGACCTAGAACAAGGGCACTTCCGATCTTGTCAGATACAAATAAAATGTATACATCTGAATACCGGTAATTTCAAGTTAGAAATATGGTCGAGCATAAAAAGTCGTATGAAACTCGCCTATAATGGTAATTAAGAAGCTCGTATGAAAATTATGAAACTCGCTTGCGCTCGTTTCATAAATATCCATACTCGCTTCTTATTTACTATCATTATAGGCTCGTTGCATAATGTACTAATATCTGTGATACAAAAGATTTAGTGTGATAGCTTTAGTATAGTTCTTACGATATGCGAATACGGAATAGTGGTACTTTGCCAATGTTAACATCCACACATAGTAAAGTTGTTACTGGTTTGATTTGTTAATCTACGGTATAGGTCCCGACAGATTCTAGGCTAGCGTCTGCCACACAATCTGACACTCGATTCCTCTTCTACGCCGGATGTCCCATGCGTGTTGTGCAATTGTGATGAGTGTGAGATAACGCGTAGAATGGGTCGCTCTTTGACTATAGAAGGAAGAGTGTTTATATGAAAGACACACTGTACAGTATTATACACGGTTCATTCAATAATTAGTGGTAACATGTTTGTATGTAGCGCTATCAGCGGTAAATGATGCAAGCTGATAACAATGAGAAAGAAGAGCATCTGATGTGTGTTATCTGAGAGTTTGAAGACAACAATCTCATTCATAAGATATTTGCAGCGAGTTTAATTTGTAGACTGTCATCTGTGGGGCTCTAAAATGTTTAACATATAAGAACAAAATTGCTTAACCACTTCTCTGATTAACCCGAGTTAAATCGGGTTGCCAGCTTGTGTCAAAATTTATTAACCTGAGTTAACTCGTTTGAGTTCCATTTTCGCTGCTAAGGATTATATCCCGAATATATATGTTTCCATTCTTTCATTAACTTTTTCCTTACTAGATGGCTACAGAAGTTAGTGATATTGCTATATCTGCTGGTGTTTTTGTACTTCTTCCTTGCGAGTGGAATTCTATGCTCATATAGCATTCACACACAGTAGTGAGTAGATGCTAGTTAGTTTTGGCGGTTTCTGCTTGTGTTTAGTGTTTTTATGCTGTTTTGTGTAAAGATGGATCAAGTTAGTGATTCCGAAACTTTTGATCAAGAATATATTCCTGTAGAAGATTAGGAAATGAAACATCGGTATCAGAAGACGAAGTTATAAACCAACAAACAAATTCAGATCAGTTGATGTCGCGTCTTTTCGACAGTGGTTTGAATAGAAGACATCTGGCACCATTTCTTCTGCACCTCCGAGGTTCCCATTCCCTGAAATTTTAACATTGTTTCTGATAACGATAATTCTCAATTTTTTAATTATTCTTTAATAATGATCTGATCAACATTATATTCGAGGAGACGATTCGGTATGCTAATAAGTGTTCACAGAATGCTGAAAATAATTCGTGGCGGCCTACTACAGACTCTGAAATACGTGAACTTTTGGGCATAGTGATACTGTAGAACATTATTCACAAACCTGAAGAACAGATGTACTGGTACAAATCTTTGATGGGCGATCGTAAGAGTACAAGTCAAAAACCTTATTTTACAGGAGAGCAAAAAAACTGCTTAACATCGTACATGATTTTGAAGATACTGTTATGTGCATCAGAGAATACGGCGTTCTACAGCAGGTTTTGACTTGTACTCTTTTTACCAGACATAGATATCGAGCTGATGATGACAAAACTGTACATATCTCAATTTCGCCAAAAATTGACTTGTACTCTTATGATCGCCCATCAAAGAAATATTCAATGACTGCTACACCATTCTTCCCAAAACGCTCTCATATAGGAGAGCAGATACTACTGTCCGGAATGCAATGTGCCACTGTGCGTAATACCCTGCTTTCGAGTCTATCACACGACAAGCAACATTTAACGCCTTGATAACAGCACCGGTATTGTACCTCATAAATTAATACATAAAAACATAAGTTGGTAAATAGTTCAGGAGAAAATCAAAGTGGAACAACTACGAGAGCTGGAATCAAGGTGCACGAGATAACTCGGGATAATAATTCAGGTATGAATGTATGTCTATTTCATATTGATTTTTTAGGTATGTAAGAAAATTAGTGATGTACAGTGATTCTTCAATATTAAATGACCTCTTTACGAAAATAAAAAAATATTACACTTTTTTCACAAAACTGGTAAAATATATAGTAAGGAAAGAGGTTAATTAAAATTCAGATTGCAAGAGGCAAGAATGCTCAACAATGCCATACAGCATTACTGGAAGCTTGTGGTAGAGAGACTTCACCATATCGTACAGTGGCTAGAGGGGCGCATGCATTTCGCAACGGGAGGGAAGATGTTAATAAAAAACGTGGCGCTGGTAGAACGCAATCGGCAAGTGATGATGTGCATGTGAACGCTGTAACAGCCCTGCTGGAAGAACACCGTTGTTGGACTTGTATTGAACTAGCAAGGGAAGTTGGAATTGCTCCTGGTACGATTCTTCACATACTTAAGAAGAACTTAAAGATGAGGAAAATCTGCTCCCGGTGGGTTCCACACAATCTTAAAGAGGAAAACATGTGACAGAATGGAAACAGAGAGATTGCACTTAGAACGCTATGGACGTGAAGGAGAGCGTTCCCTTCGACGTATAATAACTTTAGATGAAACCTGGGTTCGGTGCTACCAAGCAAAATTGAATAGACAATCAAATAAGTGGCGGCACAAAGATTCCCCATGGCAAAAAAAAGTATCAACAAGAACAGGATCCACTTAAAGTCATGTTCATTGTTGCTTATGATTTTGACGGTGTCCTTGTCACTCATTCAGTTTCTGCGGGAAATCATATGAATGGTGCATTTACTTTCTGAACACCATTCACGACCAGCTATGCGCCGTAAACGTCCAATCTTCTGAATTCTCCTTCTTCTGTGCTACATGATGGTGCTCGCTCTCACATAGCTGCTTTTGTGGCTAATTTACTTCGCAGATGGAACTGGGAAATTCTGGAGCATCCTCCATACTCCCCAGATATGAGCCTATGTGATTTTGACCTTTCCGCGAAAATGAAATTACCGCTTAGAGGAGTTCGCTTTAGAACCAGACAGGCAATTATAGCAGCAGTAGAGCAGTCTGTTCGAAGATTAGTACAACAAGACGCTGTGGATGGCATCCGTCGTCTCCCTGAGGTGTGGAGGCGGTTCTTCATGTTGGAGGAGATTACCTGAGCACTGCAACAATGTGACTGTTCCAAAAATGTTTCTTTGTTGTTAATTCAAATGTTGCCACTAATTATTGAATGATCCATGTATGTACGAATCAACTCGCTGGTTCAGTAGGGAGTTTGTTGAGCAATTTACGAATACTTTTTAAACGTTGCTCTAGAATATCCCATTAGGAAAGTGCAGGATTACAGAAAGGATTACATCAGCTGCTTGTTTATTCGGATGACGTCAATATCTTATGAGAAAATCCACGAACTATCAGGAAAACACGGGAATTTCACTTGCAGCAAAGTGAAGATATAGGTTTGGAAGTAAACCCGAAAATACAAATTATATGATTATGTCTCGTGACCAGAACATGGTGCGAAATGGAAATATAAAAATTAGAAGTTTATCCTTGAAGAGGTGGAAAAATTAAAATATCTTGGAGCAACAGTAACAGTAACAAATATAAATGACACTCGGGAGGAAATTAAACTCAGAATAAATATGAGAAATGCGTGCTATTATTCGGTTGAGAAGCTTTTTTCAGCCAGTCTGCTTTCAAAAAAACTGAAAGTTAAAATTTATAAAACAATTACATTACCGGTTGTTTTCTATGGTTGTGAAACTTGTACTCTCACTTTGAGAGAGGAACAGAGACTGAGGGTGTTCGAGAATAGGGTGTTTAGGAGAATATTTTGGGCAAATAGGGAAGAAGTTACAGGAGAATGGAGAAAGTTACACAACGCAGAATTGCATACATTGTATTCTTCACCTAACACAATTAGGAACATTAAATGCAGATATTTGAGATGAGCAGAGCATGTAGCACGTATGGGAGAATCTAGAAATGTATACAGAATATTATTTGGACGGGTGGAGGGAAAATACCTTTGCGGAAATCGAGACGTAGATGGAAGGATAATATGAAAATGAGTTTGAGAGAGGTGGAATATGATGGTGGGGACTGAATTAATCTTGCTGAGGATAGAGACCGATGACGGAGTTATATTGAAGGCGGCAAGGAATATTCGGGTTCTCTAAAAGCCATTTTTAAGTAAATAATAATAATAATAATAATAATAATAATAATAATAATAATAATAATAATAATAATAATAATAATAATAATAATAATTAATGAAAATAATTTGGTAGTATTTAGTAAAAACGTGAAATAAGTGCCAAATATATTATCTATTGTATCAGATTTGATTATTAATTGAGGCGATTTCCGGAAGATAGGCCTATAGTCCTATAAGCCCTTTTTCGGGAAATTGTTTAAACGTAACCGCTATATTAGGTAGATTATTCCACCAAATTTTTGTTTCATTATCTCAACGCTAGAGGACAGGAGAGCATCTTTGCGAGCGTGAAGCAGATCAGATTCATTGCTAATACAGCAAGTGTACAGTAGGTTCAGGCTGCGGTTGTTAGTGCAATAGCTGTTCTATTCCTACCATACGGATGGGCAGAAAAAGACCATCT
This sequence comes from Periplaneta americana, assembly GCA_025594305.2. Lineage (NCBI taxonomy): Eukaryota > Metazoa > Arthropoda > Insecta > Blattodea > Blattidae > Periplaneta > Periplaneta americana. Next base: position 17,962,332 of record JAJSOF020000029.1, on the reverse strand, counting down.
TATGACAATTCTAATAGCAAGAAAGAAGAAAAAGAGAGAAAACGGCAGATCGGTCAGATCTACATTTCAAGGAATGTAATTGACATGTATGTATGTATGTATGTATGTATGTATGTATGTATGTATGTATGTATGTATGTATGTATGTATTTATTTACACTGCAAGTGGGCAAGCACCCAGTGGCAGTGGTATATACAATATTAACAATATACAATAAAATGATAACAAATACACAATAAAATTTACAATACACAATACAATTTTACAACACATATACAATTTTACACACAATACAATAATAATACACAATACAATTTAACACAATAATAATAAAACATAAAATAAAATACCTAATTTTACAATACAACCTACATAATTATCTATAGGTCCTACATAAGTTTCAATAGTCTTTCACTTTACTCTCATCTCATTCCCTGTAGTGGCACTATGAAGCATTTCACTGACACTTTAGCACACATTTCACTGACACTCTGTAACTCATTTCACTGACACTATAGAACACATTTCATTGACGCTATAAATTATCACTGATCGGAACTGTTCACTGCACTGTAAAACCATAACTTCACTGACTCACCTCGCTTCACTGATACAACAGTTCAAATAAGTCAAATAATTACATCCTTATGCATACTTATAAACAGAACTACATTTAAGCTAAACATTTCTAGTCTAAGGCCCTCTTACACGCTAGTTTTAAATAATTTACAATTCAAACCAAGGAAGTAAACTCGTCAGCCTAGATAAATACATGTCACCTTAAAAAAATTAAATGTTGAATGTCACCTTAATTTTAATTTTCACTTTATATACAACTTTTTAAATTATTCTTGAATCTCCTTAAGGAAGGACAGCCCTCAAAGACCGCTGCAGGTAGGTCATTACAATCATTTATAGTTCTATTTAAAAATGAGAATTTACCTACATCCGTTTTCTGTTTCCTACATTTGATTTTAAAATCATGATCGTTCCTACCATAGTACGTTGGCTTTTCTAACCGAGCCGTTATGTCTACCCATGCTTTCTGACCTAGATGTGCTCTATACAATGATGTTATTCTAGTTTTCCTACGTCTGTTTTCCAAAGTTTCCCATTTAAGTTCTTTTATCGTATCGTTTCCATCTTCTCTTTTGCCTTTAACAAATTTCGCTGCCCTATATTGGATTCTTTCTAAGGAATTTATCTGGTATATTCTATAGGGATCCCAACATGTAGTTCCGTATTCCATTAACGGTCGCACTAACGTTAGATATGCAATTTCCCTCGATTTGGGGCTAGCCTTTCTCAAGATTCTCATAATAAAGTGAAGTGCCCTCCATGCTTTACCCGTAACATTATCAACATGCTCTCCCCAAGAAAGTTTGGAGTTTAAATACACTCCTAGGTATTTACAACATTGCTCTTGCGGAATTACAACACCACTGAATTCGTAATTAAGACTAGTTTCCTCTCGGGTTTTACAAAATGTTATAGATTTACTTTTAGAACCATTTATTTTCATCCTATGCTTTAACGCCCAGTTATAAATTTTATTCAAGTCTGTTTGAATAGCATCTACATCTGAATTATTTCTAATCTTTCTATAGATAATGCAGTCGTCTGCAAATAGCCTCACATTTGATGTAATATCCTGGCATAGGTCATTTACGTATATTATAAAGAGTAATGGACCCAGAACGCTGCCCTGTGGCACCCTGAACTTATATTTCCAATTTCCGATATTTCATGACCTACTCTAACTCTCTGGGTTCTACCGTTTAAGAATTCTTGGATCCATAGCACCACTCTTTTATCTATTCCTAGCCTACTTAACTTATCTATTAATATGTCATGTGGCACCAAATCAAATGCTTTCGAAAAATCAATCACAACTGCATCGATTCTTCCGCCTCTATCTACCTCTTCAGCTAGATCCTGAACCAGCGAAGTAATTTGACTATCACATGAGAAGCCTTCCTAAAACCATGCTGGCGGTAGTAAAACCAGTCTTTCGCATTTAGAACATGACGAATATAATCCGATATCAAATGCTCCATGACTTTACATACGACAGATGTAAGGCTAATCGGTCTGTAGTTTCCGACATCTAATTTATTTCCACCTTTATGTATGGGTACCACTATAGCTGATTTCCAGTCACATGGAATAGCTGCATTGTTTATGGAAACATGAAATATACGCATTAAGTATGGAATTATGGCCTCGGAACCTAATTTAAGAATCTGTGTAGCAATACTATCTGGTCTTCGAGACTTCCGATTTTTTAATGTCGTTATTCTCTCTCTAACCCCTTTGAAGTTATTTTGAAAGTCGAATTTGGTTCACATTCATGGTCTGTGACACAACCACTCCTATCAGCGGGATTATTATTATTATTATTATTATTATTATTATTATTATTATTATTATTATTATTGAAAACCGAAATGAAATAGGAATTTAATAAGTCGGCCTTTTCTTTGTCATCAGTTATACTTTCTCCGTTCTGATTTCGTAAAAGCACTACTCCTTCGTTTTTTCCTTTTCTCCTGCGTACATAATTATAAAACTGTCTCCAATTGTTACTTTCATCTTCTTTTAAAATAGTTTTTAGAAAATTTTCCTGAGCTATCCTTTTTTCACACTCAAGTTTCTTAATTAATTCGACATATTTTTCCCAATGCTCATGGCTTCGTTTACGTTTGCTAAATGCGCGCCTTGTCTTTTTCTTTAAGTAGCGAATATAATTAGTGTAATATTCTGGGTCCGGATTTTTCTTAATTATTTTAGAAGGTACACATTTTACTAATGCCTCGAAAATTATACTCTTAAATTTATGCCACACATTTTCCATATTTCCTTCAGTCCTTAGAAAGTCATCATGCTTTTGTCGTAGAAACGTTTGTAATTCATGGACATCGGTTTTGTTAAAATTCCAGACAGACAGTGGACTTGACCTCGGATTTACTGTGTTTTCCCAGAAGATTTCTAATAAGACGCTATTGTGATTACTTATTTTATGAAGACTTTCAGAGTTGACAAAGAGAGAGACAGGTCTTAGTAGAGACATAAAAGAAAGACCATTTTCAGCAGTATCATCGTGTTGTCAAGAACAGTGCTAACGCAAGGTACCAATCAGTGAGCAAGAAGAGCTTTTTGGAACGTTCTATAGTGATCAAGGTAAGGAATACAGGATTCATTTTTAAGCCAATGTATGTCCAAGAAGTCGGTACACATAATCGGAAGGCAACATTACTTCGAAAATGCTCAGGGAAAATATTTGGGAATATTGGAAGTCTGTCGTGGTTTGATATTAAAGCTATATCAGGTATCAGTTAAAAGACTCAGAGTTATTCAAGATAAAACACTGGCCAATGATTCATTTGTGGAGGGAAGAGGCAAACATTCACAAAATAGAGGCTAATATTTGGCACATTTTTAGAAGAACACCTGATCACAATTCCTAGCCAAAAGCCATTACTGCTCACACAAATCTCCTCTGAGGTATTTTTAAGATCCGAATCTAAGTGTCAGAATACTGTACGATCTCTTCTCGAAGAGAGTCTTAGAGGATACAGGTAAAAAGCTCCAAATGAGTTACGTAACTTACTTCAGATATTTCAAACACCACTGTAATTACAGCTTCAAAGACCTAAAACTGATGTTTGTGATTTTTGCACTGCTTGTGAAATGATACTTAATGCTAACAAACATATTTGCAAAGAAGAATACATAATCCACAAAAGAAATGCACAGACATACCTAAAAGTAAAACAGAACTTCATTCGCAAAGCTAAAAGTGATATTTAGTCCCATTATGCACAGAATCTTCCTGTACCCAAACTAAATGTGACTAGCCAATTTTATAAACGCTTATTGTGGTTAAATGCTGTCAATGTCCATATACACAACAACGATTCTTTGTTTATGTACTATTTCATGGAAATGCAAGCCAAGAAAGATCCCAACTCAGTTGTATCATTCATTCATGATGCAATAGAAAAAAAGTTGGAGTTTCCAAACGTGAAGCATGTTTTCCTGCTCTCCGATGCATGTGGTGGTCAGAATAAGAACTCAGTCGTGATGTCATTTTCTTCATGAATAGCTAAAGTTATTAACGTGGAGGTTATCCACCTTTTCTCAGTTCGGGGACATTCGTTTGGTCAATGCGATCGAAACTTTGGCCTTATTAAGTCAAAAGTGAAGAAAGAAGAAACCATACCTACTGCTAAACCCTACTTGTCAGCTATGATGATGGCCAGAAGTCATCCGTTTCTCTTTATTGTTCTTATGGACAGAAGCCTAATAAAATAACTGGAAAGAAGGTCATGAACCATACTTTTCAACCGATGGTCAAAGGAACATACAGAAGTATGTTCTGCTGAATACTGCTGATGGTCCTGTACTAGCTTCAATAACGTATACAGGTAATTACACATCCTTCCGGCTTTGGAAACAGAAATACAGTACTGAAGATCTGAAAACCATTAAACTTTCCATGGTGGATTTCAATCCAGTAAAGCCAAAAAAAGAGGATATCAGAGATTTGTTTCAGTACATGGACGCTGAAAGCTGTTCCTGGCTGAACAGCATGTTTGAAGAAAGCTACCAGCAACCAAAAATTGCCTGAAACATCTCTCCACTCTGGACAGAATGGTTTGAACATTGTTTCAGCAACCAGAAAAATAAATAATCTTATGTGATGTAGGGCAATGCTATATTCATATTATACATAGAAGTATTCTGTAAAAACCATATAGTACCGGTAATGTAAAGCTTTACTATGCTTTGACAGTTAAATCAGTTTATCAACATCCAAGAACGTAGTATTCGTTATAGTTTCAAATTTAGACTGATTTCTGGAAAAAGGGCACATAATGGCTTATAACAAATAATATTTTAAAATTAAATATATTGATAAAAATGCTTTATATTGTGAAAGTGGGTTCTTAATGGTATTCTACTTATATGTAATTTTTCATTGTATGCAGGCATAAAGTGTCCATTGAAATAAATGAAAACAAAATCTTTAAACTAGGATTACTCGAATCACCATATTGTCTTATGTGCCCTTCTTCCGAAATGGCCTCAATTGCATTGAAACAAAAATGTCTTATTTATTGTAACCTATTACCCGGTGCCCTTTTTCGGCGAGGGCTAATAACAGGGCCCTGTTAAAAATGTAGTGGCTGGGCGACGCCACATTGAACAAAGCCAATATCTTGGCATTGTGCACAGCTTGAAGTCCAGAACACACCAGCAGCAGAGTCGTCAACAGCTTCACACCCGTGTTTACCATTCTGTACAGAGAGTAAATATATTACAATTGGGTTAATATTTATTTTAGAGCTTCAAACAAGAAGAGAAAGAAGAAAAGAATGGACGAAAATAATGAAGATAGAAATAAAGGATAAAACACAGGGAGTAAAGGAGAGAATGAGGATGACACGATTTATTATTATCTGATTTATACATTTATCAATATGGTACTTCAGTTCCATATCATGTTACTGAAACACTTTTAAAATGTCTGAATAGGCCTACAAGAATCTCTGACTTTAGTTATAGACTATTATGGTTTAGAGAAAGAAAGAAAATCCCATAAAAGGATAACTCTGCTTCTCTGGATAACCATTAAGAATCAACCTACTAATACAGAGTGTCTACACAGAAATGCTCTATTTTTATCTTGCTGCCAATACCAAAGAAATATAGATAAAGGAATTTTATTCACAAACATAAGCCGTATGAGGAGTTAAGTTTTTAACAAAAAATCACAACTTCCATGTGAGTCCATTTGGTGGCACGATGGATGTCTAGTCTGTATTCGATTTCCGTCCAGGTCCGCTCCAACATGCTCGGAGAAATGGTATCAATGCCATCCACAATTCATTTAGCACCAAAAGAAAAAAGAAATCCGGAGAATGTGGAGTCCAATTCAGGGGTCCATCTCGTCCTATCCAACGCCCTGGAAAAGCGTCCGCACATCCAGCGACCAGTGGGGTGGAGCACCATCTTGTCAAAACTACAACCTGAACAGCTGCAGCATGTCCAGGTAGGTCGTTCTTGTGACATTCTTGTCTGATCATGTCCCTCCGTGTCCGGATTGTGGAAGTCATTGGTACCACACCTGAAGTGGCAGTGTGTGTTTTTTATTACAAACTTAATACCTCATACGACATATTTGTGAATAAAATTCCTTTACCTTTATTTGTTTGGTATTGAGAGCAAAATAAAAATAGGTCATTTCGGTGTAGAGATCCTGTATAATCTTGGAACATAATTTAAAAGAAAAAATATTCTTTTCCAAAAAATTAATATTTCATATGGAAGTAATTTATCGATATTCACTCTCGAAGATAAAGGCTAAAATCAGGTAGGCTAACAGTTTATTACAAATAGAGTCTCTGCTAATTGACTTGACTGGTTTTCTCTGACTCTAAATAAACTATTGCATTTCTGATTGCATACTTTGTATAATAGTTTGTTTGTAGTTCGGATCTTTTAACCAAGCATCTTCTTGTATTACTCGTATTCCTTTCTCTTTTTCTTTCGTTGCGTAGCGACATTTGCTCACATTCTGGGAACATGTCCTCATGGAGAACTACTGAGAAATAATCGTCACCACAAGATTCGATCCCTCCTAGCATCTGCCCTACGAGGGAAAGACTATCAAGTAGAAGAGGAGGTCCATGGTTTGTCCACAAATGGATCTACAAGGCGCATTGACATCATCGCTATCCCGACAAGATCAACAAGGGATTCATAATTGATCCAACTGTAAGGATGGAAACGTTCGAAAATCAATCTACTGAGGTACATCAGGAAAATGCGACATATACGACCCCACTATACCATATTATAAGGAAAAATATCATCTAACGTCGATCGAAGTTATTGAATTACTGATTGGGGCTATAGGAACCATCACAAAAAAATTCGCGCATTTTTGTAAGCAGTTTGGTTTAGGACAAACTTTTCTCACTGAAGTATCTATGTGAGCAGTGAAGGGATCTATAAAAATCCTAACAAACTATCTCTACAGTTATATAGATTGATCTCTTTGCTATGGCGATCTGCTCACTTAAGTTGGGTCTTGCAACCAGTGCTAAATAGACGACTGTGATCACCCAATAGCTAATAGATACTAGGAAATTTTATGTTTTTTCTGGAATTAATGATGTTTAGTTTAGTCTTTTCCAATTATTTCTAATTGTGTTATTTCTTATTCTTTTTCTTCTCCATTGTTTTTTTTTCATTATAACAACAATTTTATGGTAAGCTTTGTCTTCTAGGCAGCCTTCACTTGAGGAAGCTGAATAAAATTTATTCGAAATAAAAATAATTTGAAAATTAATTCTTATAACTATGCTAAAGCAATAAAACTTTAACCTGAAAACGTTTTCTTCAATTGAAGCGACTTCCAAAGTTAATGCGGATAAAACAAGAGTCGGATATTTAACAATAATGGGAGTACTGACATACCAAGATACATTGCCCAGCACCATTCTTGTTGGAAAATTACATTTGGACTCACAGGGACTTGAATCGCAATTGCAATGTGGCATGTAGAGGTTCCTTCCTTACAGAAGTTACACCGACTATCACGTACCGTAGCTAGTTCTCAATACCGCACGTCACTCGTAATAGGTTACGTGCAGTAGTTACGATGACAGACAACAAGATGTGCGGCGGGACCCTCCCCAGTACACAATGGGATCCGTGACCCGTGACCTGGGCAGCCACTGACAATTAAAGCATTACGATCAAAGCATGAAAGAGTTGCTGCATTGTGCTCAAGGCCTCACAGCAGCACAGACTATTTCTGACTTGACTTGTATCAACATGGATGTTCCAGGTCGCTTGACGTTTGTAGGCTGATATGTATTCAGTGTGCTTGCCAAACGTCACAGGAACGTCATTGAAGGCTCCGGCCTTGTGGACGGGAGAACAAACTATTTCCCCATGCTTCCGCCCCTCTCTTCCCCAGTTCTGCAACCCTGCTCTATAGTGAGGGTCACATAAGAACAGTTCCTAAACAGAAAAATTGCCGTCTTGTCAGTGTTGCCAACTTTTACCAGATATCACACGATCCTACGTACTAAATGACTTATTAACTTACCGTACTTTATGTTGAAGGTTATTCCAAATAGTTATAGTACAGTATGCAACGAGCCTATAATGATAGTAATTAAGACGCAAGTATGGATATTTATGAAACGAGCGCAAGCGAGTTTCATAATATTCATACGAGCGTCTTAATTACCATTATAGGCAAGTTTCATACGACTTTTTATGCTCGACCATATTTCTAACTTGAAATTATTCAGATGTATACATTTTATTTGTATCTGACAAGATTGGAAGTGACCTTGTTCCAGGTCGTGAATTGTGAGATGTGCGCAGACGCGAAAGTATTGATTTTTTCCGAGGCCAATAATGTCATTGACCTTGATGTAATCCCGTTAAACTTGATATAACCTTGATTATTGAATTCGACATTGAAAAACGAGATGACAAATTGAATTTATTTGAATATTATTTACAATTAACGCTAATTATTATAGTAACATAACTTAACCTTCTGCCACAGTATTGGATTTCCAGCCTCCGTGACTTTTCGCTAATTCTCTTTCGATTGCATATCCGAGAATATTCATTACTTGCGGTTTTATAACGGTACAAAGCTGACTTGTCATTGGCTGAACACCTGTAAGTTGAGTTGTCATTGGCTGAACACCTGTACTTTAATGAGTAGGTGTACTTTAATGACATGCATGAAAGGACTGCTACCAGGTGTATAATTACTACATTTCGGCATGGTCGAGCATAAAATAATTTGTAACATATTTTAGTAGGTAAACTATACGGAAGGGGATCGACATGTCAAGTATTTTCTCTGGCAATATGAAATCCATTGGTTTGACTAAACAATTGACTCACGAGACCTAACCTAAAAATGTATTTCGTTTGACCACATAAAACTGTTAATACTAACTTCGAAAGCTTACCTGACTATAGTCTTGAATTGTAACCACAACGCAATACATAAAATAACTATTATGTATTAATATTAATACTGATATTAATTAATTATTAGTATGTTTAAATTTCACTAGCTTCCAGTAACCGACTCAGAAATCTAGTACAATTTTAATTTCATGGAACTCCAGTACCGAGAACATCTGTCTGAGCTGCTAACATATCAGTTACAAAATCACTACCATTTGTAGTATTTGTCAGTATCGAAATTCGAAACGAAGTTGGCAAAAGAAAATTCAAACTGCAAACTAGAAAATCACCACAATTCACTAGCATATGTAGTAATGGGGGAAAAATGGTTAGGTTTCACCCTTAGGGTATGAAATAAGCTGACCCGGACTATAGACTTCTAGAGCTCTGGTTCACTCTCAGTTAAAACTATTTTTAAAAATACTATGTTATTCAATTAATTTCATCGGAATTTCTCGACTCGTGAGTTATCTCCTTAACGCACAGGCACAGGGGAGGAGTGAGGCATGACCCCCTTACCTCCCCTTAGCCATCCGTTGTTCATTCAAAGGTATACAGTGATTAAGCATAAGTAGTGGACTGGCTTGTCTCCATGTTATTAACGAAACCAACAGAAAATTCAAGGAAACGAGCATTTAAAGAAAATGGGAGCAGAAATATTCGTATTTTTTGTGAGGCAGAAGGAAGTAGGCTATGGTGTCTTCCTTGCTCAAAAATTCTTTCAGGAGCAATATTAAACGGCAATGTATCACTTGTTACAAAGGATTGATGAACGTGATTCTAACTTTCAGTTTTTTCGAAAGCAGAGCTTATGTTGGGGTTTCGTAACAAGCTCTTTTTACGGTGATGGGTTGTTAGCCCTTCGACCAACCCCCAAGCTGGAGGACCACCTCTTATCGTCTGTCCGCGACTGCCCTACTACCATTAAATACCGATTGTCTATAAAGTTGGGTGCATTAAGGGGTTAGGTACAGATTACAGTAGTAAAATTTTTGGAAATATTCAATTTTTTTCCTCCATTACTGTAAATTGTACAATAATGAAAATTTGTATGTGTAAAATACTGTTCTTCTGCTATATGAAAAAAAAAATAATTTTACGATTTAAAAAAAATTATTTATATATATTTTTTTCAAAATTCAAAATGTTGGTAGTTTACTGTGCAGTGATGAAGAGTTTCCCTCATAACTCATATTTTTGTTAACTTTTTCATGTTCTCTCACTTTTATTTTATTGCTGAATCTCATTTTACAATATCATGCTCTTTTGAACTACATTACTTAATAAATAATATTTTTAATTTTATGTTATAAGAAAATACTGATATTTAACCATTTTAAATGAATTTATTTTTATCAGAGAATTTATCAAAAGTAGAGAAGTGATCTTGCATCATATTGTAGATATGACATGCATAAATGCACACAAAAAATTTCATCACAGAATGTTGGATAGTTTTTAAGTTATATGGGAAAAGCTTTATCACTGCACAGTGAACTGAATTTTGAAAACAAAAATATAAATAATTTTTTTAATAGTAAAAATATTTGTGTCATATAGCAGAAGGACAGTGTCTTACACAGACCAATTTTATTATTGTACAAGATACAGAAATGGAGAAACGTTGAATATTTACAAAATTTTACTGCTGTAAGCTGTACCTAACCCCTTAACCTCTCACCACCCTTTGGTTCGATTTGGCCTGTTATGGGGTTGACCTTACTTGGGGTTACTCAAAATCTCACAATATAATTCCTCCCCTACTCCGTAATGATCAAGTAAGACAAAGGCACGAAGTTCAAGCGGAATATGTCAATGGGACAACATTGTAGTGAAAAATAGTAGAACATTGCTGTATCTGTTCCAATAAATATTTATATAAAATTGTGTTTTCTTTCTGTAAACGGATCCAGGCAAACGTACTTTCTGGACGGCCAAATTTACATAAGCACTTGTTTTGACATCATTAACATGATGGAAGAAAAAAATAACTTTTGTGCGAGATCGTGCGTATTTGCTTGGTTTCCGCACAAAACCAATCCGCGGAAAGTCTAAAATTCCACATTCAGTATTCCCAACCTAACATACATAACAATTTCCCTCTTCTTACCGCTTAAGTGACATATTGATTTTACTGCTTTAGGCTTTTAACATATTATTTTTAGAGACGTTCAATATAGTAATAATTATAAATTGGAAACTTACCACTGCAATTTCACCTAAATTGCACTGTTAATTATTGTTTTTAAATATTTGCAAAAATTAAGTAAACTCTACAACTCCACTAAAGTTACTGCATTCGTGATGCAAGTAACATTAAGGAAGCCGTGAAAAATAAACAAACTTGCCGATGTTATTGCTGCAATATGTTATATAAATAATATTATTAAAATATTAAAATGAAAAATAAATAATTACATAACCTTACCGTTTGTTTTAAGTTCGCATTTATAGACTGGGGAAAAAAAGACAGACGTATATCACGGCCTGCTGGAGTATAGTAAACACAGAAAACATTTTAAAGCAACAATGTTGAAGATAGATATTTTTGTTTTGAAAATTTGCCGTCATTGAACAGAAACCAAGATGGAGATTTCATTGCAACTAATTAGAAATTCCTCTTTCAAACTTTTCCTCCAACATGAAAACTTCAACATACCGCTCTTGTAACGCGTATTACTATTTCATCTGCCTCTATTAAAATGTTTACTTGTGAGACTGAGAGGAAGGCAGAAAATAGGAAAGATTGAAGAATGCTGGGTTTGCAGTGAAAGATCTGCCCTTGGGTAGAACACTATGAATGAATGCCCATAATATATATAAGGGTGCAAAACCTACCTAGAATGCTTAATTAATTAGGAAACAACGGAACGTACTTACGGATGGTAATTGATTAGCCATCTTGTGTGAATCCCTGTATCACGTGACGTGCGAGATGACCTTGTCCGCTAAAGCGCTGCACGCTAAGCTGCGGCCCACAGGCTGATAATATCGCTGACAAGGCTTACTAAATTACACAGGCAGTATTCTAGCGAAACAATTAAAATAACACAAGTGACTGCATTCATTTACGTCATTAAAACAAAAGTTATCTTTACAACATGAGCACCGAAACAAATACGCGCATGCATTCACTTTGTTCACAATGTTATGTTTTTCCCAGATAAAATAATGCAAGTGGCAGGAACTCAGGCGCTGGATATCATGTGTAATTCACAGCAAACCATGTACACTATATTTTGTTATGATAAGACATTTTGGAGAAGAAATTGGACATCTTGATTACACATTTTTAACATGGTATCAATTAGAAATATATTTATGATATTCACTTTCATGTGTTAAATGTAAACTAAGTTAGTTTCAGCTTTAGTTCTGAAGATGGCTACCAGTAAAGACTGGTTCACAATAAACCGGAAACGAGAATCGGAACGAAAACGAAAACGGTAAAATTGTTAAAATGTGTACATTTGAATATGAGCATTCACAATTAACGAAAAGCTTGCCGGAGCCCGGGATCGGAAACGGAGAGTTGGCCAAGTTTCAACTTCGGCGTTCACGTTTCCGATCACAGCCCTCTAGATTCATTCTATTGCCATCTAACAGCTATTTTGTCGTCGTATATTTTGTAGCAAGAAGACCGTGACATAACCTATGCATTATTTTGTTCTGTGCTGTGCATCATGGAGCAAGTTTTATTTGATGAGATTCTAATATTGAGTGTTGAGGAAAATCCTCATGTCTACGATAAGCGGCGCGCCTCATATAAAGATGAGAAATAGCTGCATCTTTGAACACCGATCTTAAGTGAATCATATTTTATTACTGTATTGGTTGTATTACACACTACATATTAATGCTTCAATTCAGTAACTACTGTTGTGTTCATTTTTGTTCTATTACAAATGTTTCTTCTCTAATTATTTTACGTTATGGTAGGCTTAAAATAGGTTGTGATAATAAAGATGCATGGGCATATTTATAGTACCGTACCTAATGAAATGTTTCAATTGAAATTTCGAAGTTGGTTAACCTATGTTTATGTTAGCTGCCTTGTACTCATGAAAGAACGCCATTAATCAATTATACACAAATAACATCAGAATGCGTAATATCGATTTTACATATCGTTATTGACATGTATATCGATATGTATAGTCATCTACGTTCTCGGTTTATTGTGAATCAAACATTTTCATATTCACGTCCTCTGCTTCTCGTTTTCATTCTGGTTCTCGTTCCCGGTTTATTATGAACAAGCCTTAAGCTGAAGATAATCAACTAGCTATTTACAAACTTCTTTGAATTTAGTGATTAACAAAAATATATTCCTAAAAAATTGGATATCAATAAAGGACTGCAATTTTATAATTCCATCTCTCTTAAAATGTTCAACACATACATTTTCACTTACAATGAAACACCAACAAAAGGATTTTCACTAACAGAAATGTAATTTTTCAATGTATTGAACTTTGCTTGTTGTGCAGGTAGGAATTTGAAAATCAGTGGGATTTTCAGAAGGAATAACTTCGAAACAGGCAAGATCTTCCAGTTGTTTTATCCAGTCCGAGGATCAGGAAGTAGGCCTACTTATTTTCTATAAATGGGTAACATGTTTCTTGCGGTATGGCATAGTTGCGCCCCGCGGTCAATTGAGAGGCCTAGGCATGGCATAATTGCGCCCCAAAGAAATCAGGTAGCAGAAGGGACATGGCATAGTTGCGCCCCAAAGAAATCAGGTAGCAGAAGGGACATGACATAGTTGTGCCCTGAAGAAATCAGGTAGCAGATGGGACATGGCATAGTTGTGCCCTGAAGAAATCAGGTAGCAGATGGGACATGGCATAGTTGTGCCCTGAAGAAATCAGGTAGCAGATGGGACATGGCATAGTTGCGCCCTGAAAAATCAGGTAGCAGAATGGACATGGCATAGTTGCGCCTCGATGTGCATAGTACACACGAAAGTGATTGTCATAATATAAACAAATTACTTAAAAATATTACAGTGATAACTGCATTGAAATCAGGTTGGCCTAGCATATGATCAATTTTGCTATTTAAAATAACACTTTTTTTTATCGATCACACTGCATTTTTTGTTTGTACATCGATATCTTAACTTGCGGTACAGGGTTTCGAATATTGAAAATTAGAACCATTGTGAATTATCAACTCTTTACCCTTTTCACTAAACTTAACATTAATTTTAAATTATTCTCACTATACACTACACACGGTGTGAAAATCACTAATAAAATGCCAACGGGTCACTCATTTGAATATGTCAGTTAATAAAATACTGCCAACTTTATGGTGTTCATTTTAACGGTAGGCTATTGATAATCACTGCATAAACAGTATAAAAACAGTTAATAAAGCACTGTAAACTTCATGGTGTTCATTTTTACGGTATCGATAATAAATATTAAATCGAATAAGAAATCAATAAGGTTGGTTGATTACGAGGCTCGAATTTCCGTAGTGTCTTTTTCTCTACCTATTTCATCGGGGCGCAACTATGCCATGTCCCTTCTGCTACCTGATTTCTTCGGGGCGCAACTATGCCATGCTCTTTTCTCTACCTGATGGGAACGGGGCGCAACTATGCCCACAAAACAGGGACCCTTTTTTATCTGCTGCATTTTATCTGACCGTGGGGCGCAACTGTGCCACTATTTTAATAGGCCCAATTCTTTATTCATTTTCCCAGATAGCCTATTGATGCCTTGACAGTGTTTTCTTCTTTCAAAATACAGTTTGCAAAATATAGAGCCAGAAGTTGCTATCGGATTATGCAATATGATTTATATTTTTCGTAACAAAACGTCATCCTTACGTAGGTATTATGGTGTGGCGAGAGCACGGTTTCGGTATATTTTTCTCTAGTCAAATATAATCTGCGTTTGGTTCTCATTTCTTTACAATTGCTTTGTAGGTAAAAGTAAGAAGGACAAGAATGCATTTTCCGTTGGATTTAAAATTTCATGTGCTGTTGATTTCAGTTCCATCTTATTCATTGAATAAGAATGAGATTTTTGCACTTTGAATCAAATAAAACTTCTTAAGGGGAGAGGATGGTATTTTTTGGTGAAAATGAGTAAATTTTCAAAAAAATCTTTAAAATATTCTGTGATATGTGTGGAATGCATAGCATAACATCTTATAGGTATTTGTGCTCTTATCGGATGTTAAGTCGCCATTTTTAAACTTCCTGAGTTATGGATTTTTAAATCACTCGCCCACTTTTATTGTTGTTTCCGGTAAATTAAATTAAATTTTTTTCCTTTAAAATACTCTTTGATATGTGTGGAATGCATTGCATAACATTTTGTGGGTATTTGTGCCCTTATCGGATGTTGAGACGTCATTTTTAAACTTCCTGCGCAATGAAATTTTTAAATCACACGCCCGCTTTTATCGCTTTCCAGTAACATCTTTTTTTTTGCTACATTGCTAGACAAAAATGAATATAATATCTGAACTATTAAAGATACATGAATGAAATTTAGAACATACATTCTTTAGACTATTAGGAAACTTTTCTTTGTAACAGAATTTTGTTAATAAATTGATTTCATTTTTAGAATATGCCCGTTTATTTGAAAGAAAGGAAATCAGAAAATTGTTATTAAATTTTAATTGTTTATTTTACAAATGTAGGGACTAATATAAAAATTCTGTTACAGACAGTTTGTAGAACATGCTTTTGTAAATACATTGCAAAAACTATTTGAATCTATTTTAAAAACGGTTTAGATATATCTGTATTAGTACAATCCTGCATTGGGTATATATTTTTTTCAAATTTGGGCCCCCAAATAATTTTTTTCAAATATTTTTATTTGGTTGAGTTGCCACAGCTATGAGCTCTCCACATAAAAAAATTATTTTACACCAAATAGGAAAAAGTAAAAAAAAAAAAAAAATACTATCCTCTCCCCTTAAATTTTTATGTTCATGAGCTTAAGTATTAAAATTTTATTTTCAACAGATAGTTTTTCCAATGTCCAAAAGCCACAACATTAAACCAGACGAAATATTATTCAGATTTCACCATACCTCGCTTTTTATCTATTCCTTCATCTCGAAATTTTCCTTAAGATATGAAATAAATCGTGAAATTCGCCAAAAATAAAATTTTTCGCTCTTATGAAAAATCAATAATGTGTCCAAAAAAATCCATAACGATCACAAGTATTTTGTGCGAGTTCGTGCGTATTTGCTTGGTTTCCGCACAAAACCAATCCGCGGTAAGTCTAAAATTCCACATTCAGTATTCCCGACCTAATACACATAACAATTTCCCTCTTCTTACCGCTTAAGTGACATATTGATTTTACTGCTTTAGGCTTTTAACATATTATTTTTAGAGACGTTCAATATAGTAATAATTATAAATTGAAACTTACCACTGCAATTTCACCCAAATTGCACTGTTAATTATTGTTTTTAAATATTTGCAAAATTTAAGTAAGCTCTACAACTCCACTAAAGTTACTGCAGTCGTGATGCATGTAACATTAAGGAAGTCGTTTGTTTTAAGTTCGCATTTATAGACTGGGGAAAACAAAGACAGACGTATATCACGGCCTGCTGGAATATAGTAAACACAGAAAACATTTTAAAGCAACAATGTTGAAGATAGATATTTTTGTTTTGCAAATTTGCCGTCATTGAACAGAAACCAAGATGGAGATTTCATTGCAACTAATTAGAAATTCCTCTTTCAGGTATGTAATAAACGATCTTCGCACAAAATAATGTACGATACACGAGCGGTATATTTCTTTCAATTCCCGGAAATTAAAAAGCTCAACTACGTTTCGCTTTTTCAAACTTTTCCTCGAACATGAAAACTTCAACATACCGCTCTTGTAACGCATATCCTATTGTGAGCCCTTCGGGGTTGTAAAATTATAAACAAGATGACACAGCAGTCGTGCAATTACTACAGATAATGTAGGTCACTGTGCTACAACTTCTGGTAGGCCCTACTGAGCTTCTGCATTGTCTGTAATGATGACGGCCACTTTTGCGTGCTGATATTCATTCGTCCTTCGCCGACACGAATCTCATTTAGCCGTACCAAGCGTCAGGTTGGACATTGTTTTTCTGCACTTCAATTACCGAAGCACTTCCTTCATGTCTGCCAGGAAGTGTGGTAAGTGAGAGCACTTGGTCAAGGGCGTGACGTGATTCAACATTTCGCACGAAAGACGTTCTTAAATAAAAGTGTGACTTGAATGAACTTGACACACACACTGCAAACACAGATCTCTTCTATTTTCTGGCGCCTAATTCTCTGTTCCGTCCACTGTGTAGCAAGTGGCTCTTGGTGACGATTGAAGAAGAATATACAGTCGAAACCGGTTATAGCGACTACGAAGGGACCGCCAGTTTACGGTCCTTATAGCCGATAATCGGAGAGGGTTTGGAATTGAACGGGTTACATCAGCTTCTTGTCTATGTGGATGACGTGAATATGTTAGGAGAAAATCCTCAAACGATTAGGGAAAACGCGGAAATTCTACTTGAAGGAAGTATATGATTATGTCTCGTGATCAGAATATTGTACGAAATGGAACTATAAAAATTGGAGATTTATCCTTCGAAGAGGTGGAAAAATTCAAATATCTTGGAGCAACAGTAACAAATATAAATGACACTCGGGAGGAAATTAAACGCAGAATGAATATGGGAAATGCCTGTTATTATTCGGTTGAGAAGCTTTTGTCATCTAGTCTGCTGTCAGAAAATCTGAAAATTAGAATTTATAAAACAGTTATATTACCCGTTGTTCTGTATGGTTGTGAAACTTGGACTCTCACTTTGAGAGAGGAACAGAGATTGAGGATTTTTGAGAATAAGGTTCTTAGGAAAACATTTGGGGCTAAAAGGGATGAAGTTACAGGAGAATGGAGAAAGTTACACAACGCAGAACTGCACGAATTGTATTCTTCACCTGACATAATTAGGAACATTAAATCCAGACGTTTGAGATGGGCAGGGCATGTAGCACGTATGGGCGAATCCAGAAGTGCATATAGTGTGTTAGTTGGGAGGCCAGAAGGAAAAGACCTTTGGGGAGGCCGAGACGTAGATGGGAAAATAATATTAAAATGGATTTGAGAGAGGTGGGATATGATGATAGAGACTGGATTAATCTTGCTCAGGATAGGGACCAATGGCGGGCTTATGTGAGTGCGGCAATGAACCTCCGGGTTCCTTAAAAGCCAGTAAGTAAGTAAGTATAGCCGATAGTCGCACAAACCGGGTTTTTGTGTTTTTTGCTAAAAATTTCATATCTGTAAATTTTAGGTTGCACACTTACATGGTTGATGAACAGAAAAGAGTTAAAACTTAAAAAAATAACAGAAATACAGTAGCCTACGTACAGTATTTACAATACCGTAGTTTTGGAGAGGAAATAAATACGAATTTTTCTTCTAAAGTTTATACAGTACGTACAGCAATAATATGCCAGCAAAATTAAAAAACCTATAAAAGTGAGGAAAGAAGTGACAACAATGTAAATTGTTCAATAATATAGTACATACACGGTCTTGGCTAATGAATGAGATAAAATATTGAGCATGCTTTAAACTTATGTTATGTTTTATTTAACGACGCTCGCAACTGCAAAGGTTATATCAGTGTCGCCGGATGTGCCGGAATTTTGTCCCGCAGGAGTTCTTTTACATGCCAGTAAATCTACTGACATGAGCCTGTCGCATTTAAGCACACTTAAATGCCATCGACCTGGCCCGGGATCGAACCCGCAACCTTGGGCATAGAAGGCCAGCCTTTAAACTTACTTTAAGTGCTGTATAGTATGATAGTCATGAATGACACAACCTCGTTCTAGTTAGTGTATTACAAAAATAACGTAATCAACGGTACAAAAGTGAAAATACAGTGAAGCTTCTTCAATATGAATAATTTCAATATCTTTGTGCTCAGATGATCTGGCCCGCTTGATTTTTTTAAAATTTGTTCGAAAAGAGACTGTATTTTCTCTCTGTCCTTCCAAATTGTAGAAATCGTTGAGTGTGATGCACCCAATTCCTTCCCGATGCTGACCTTTGTCTCCCCATTTTCTAATCGCCATAACAGACACATTGATTTGAAATCTATAATCTAACTGAAAACAAGAATTTAAAAATAAGTGTTACATTGTTGTCAGTAATCCCCAAATACGTAACAAACAAAAATCCACATTGAACGTTATACCCGACAAATTTCTCCGAAAATGTGATAAAAATACGTCGTTTTATACGATAAGTCCTAATAAGGGATTTTTAAATCAGTGTTTATATATGACTAGTTGTTTGTGCAGCAAATGCTGCAAACTAAGTTCATTAGACGTTCAAATAAACATTTTTCAGATTTATTTTCAATGAAGAATACCAGACATTCGGAAAGTTATTTGCTTCCATAACAATGAAAGATACTCCCTCTCGAGCCAATACTGAAGAGAACCATGCATATAAATATCTACACCACACCGCCATTAAATATATGAAAAAGACCCAACCCCACTTGATTAATAATTATAAAAATATTTGATTTTTAATAATATTATCTTACGTAAGTTTTATAGCTTTCAGTAACATATACTATATAGCCGCCACTCAGTAAAATATAGAAATCAAAATCTAATTTAAGTTATTCTCTACATCTATTTATATAACCCCAAAACGTTTCACTTTCATATCATCAATAAGTTATAGCATTAATATGCATAATTAATGAAAAATAGTCACATCATGGCATTAACTACAATAATATTTCATTTCTAATGGTAATAATGTCATCAAACCACCTCAAGTTTTGTAGTTTTTAATATCCAATACACAGCTGTACCCAGAAAATTACACACCACAGAATCGAACCTGTAAATTATTTTTAGTAAGTTAAGTTTTTAATAACCAATTTAATTTGAGCTCTAAATATGCCATAATTCTTGCAGATCATGGCCTTCGTGTAATATTGTTTACTGTAGTGTGTGTTTTGTTTTATTCTGAAATGCAACACGGTCGACTTGATGCTCGCTTCGCTTCTCCTTTACAAAAAAGCGAAAGGAATATCAAGTCGGCCGTGAATGCTATTAGCTAGTTCTTAAAACTGACGACAGATGGATTTTGGAAAATAGGAAAATTATGTTTAAAAATTGACATTTCATTGAAAACTATTATTTTTCCGAAAAACTTTGAGTTCCAAGCTTCAAAATGAGGGGTCATTTATTAAAATCCGTCCAGCCGTTTTCCTGTAATTTCCATTACCAGTTCAAATTATATATAGATTAGATGAGACCGTTATAGCCAATACGTCGTTAAAAGCGATGTCGCTATAAACGGCTTCGACTGTTTTTTGAAGCGTATTTTTGATAGTGTGGACCAATTCCTCCTAAAACATATATAATTTAAATCTAAGAACAATACAAACACCTAGGTCATACGCAACAAGAAACATTATTCCTAAGCAAGGAAAAATTCTTTGGGAGAGTCGGAAGAAGAACTCCTGGTTAGTGTCAGCGTGGCTACAACAAACCAAGAGGATCCAAGCCTCAAACACGCAGCGATTGCTTCTTCTTGTCATCCTCGGTGGTCTAGAAGTTATTGTATCAGCCGTTGGATATTAGGAACCAGCCGAAAACGATGGACTTTGAAGGGCGATAAAATCAGCTTGGCTTTCCCAGGGAAGTATCTGCAGCATCGTACATTTACGGTACGTAAAGGAACCCTGTCCTTAATAAAGACTTGAGACAAATTTGTAGATCATTTCTTCCCGCATTGAATTTCGAAGCTGGCTTATAACCTCTGCAGTTAAAAGAGTTGTTAAATAAACTATTACTACCACTACCACCACCCCTACCTCCACCATCACCACCACCCCTTCACCATTACTTTTCCTTCGTATAGGGTGTTTGATTTAAGGGGTGATAGTAAACTCCGGCATGGTTGAAGAGCACAACCTTCGCACAGAATATGTCGGACAGGGCATAGTTGCGCCCCACAGTCAGATAAGATGCAGCAGATAAAAAAGGGTCCCTGTTTTGTGGGCATAGTTGTGCCCAGTTCCCATCAGGTAAAGAAAAGAGGCATATCATAGTTGCGCCCCGATGAAATAGGTAGAGAAAAAGACACTACGGAATCTCAAGCCTCGGGATCAACCAACCTTATTGATTTCTTATTCGATTTAATATTCATTATCGATACCGTTAAAATCAACACCATGAAGTTGGCAGTACTTGATTAACTGACATATTCAAATGAGTGAGCTGTTGGAATATGGGGCCTTAGCAGTCTCGACATTTTATTAGTGATTTTCACACCGTCTGTGGCGTATAGTGAGGTTAATTTAAAATTAATGTTAAGTTTAGTGAAAAGGATGAAGAGTTAATAATTCACAATGGTTCTAAGTTTCAATTTTCGAAACCCTGTACCGTAGGGTTAATATATCGATGTGGAAACAAAAATGCAGTTAATTTATTATGTGTGATCAATAAAAAAGTGTTATTTTAAATAGCAAAATTGATCATATGCTAGGCCTACCTGATTTCAATGCAGCTATCACTGTATATTTTAAAGGAATTTATTTATTTTATGACAATCACTTTTGTGTGTACTATGCCCTTCAGGGCGCAACTATGACATGTCCCATCTGCTACCTGATTTCTTCGGGGCGCAACTATGCCATGTCCCTTCTGCTACCTGATTTCTTCGGGGCGCAACTATGCCATGTCCCTTCTGCTACCTGATTTCTTCGGGGCGCAACTATGCCATGTCCCATCTGCTACCTGATTTCTTCGGGGCGCAACTATGACATGTCCCATCTGCTACCTGATTTCTTCGGGGCGCAACTATGCCATGTCCCTTCTGCTACCTGATTTCTTCGGGGCGCAACTATGCCATGTCCCTTCTGCTACCTGATTTCTTCGGGGCGCAACTATGCCATGTCCCTTCTGCTACCTGATTTCTTCGGGGCGCAACTATGCCATGTCCCATCTGCTACCTGATTTCTTCGGGTAGCAACTAAGCCATGTCCCATCTGCTACCTGATTTCTTCGGGGCGCAGCTATGCCATGTCCCATCTGCTACCTGACTTCTTCGGGTCGCAACTATGCCATGTCCCATCTGCTACCTGATTTCTTCGGGGCGCAATTATGCCATGTCCCATCTGCTACCTGATTTCTTCGGGGCGCAGCTATGCCATGTCCCATCTGCTACCTGACTTCTTCGGGTCGCAACTACGCCATGTCCCATCTGCTACCTGACTTCTTCGGGTCGCAACTATGCCATGTCCCATCTGCTACCTGATTTCTTCGGGGCGCAGCTATGCCATGTTCCATCTGCTACCTGACTTCTTCGGGTCGCAACTAAGCCATGTCCCATCTGGTACCTGATTTCTTCGGGGCGCAACTACGCCATGTCCCATCTGCTACCTGATTTCTTCGGGGCGCAACTATGCCATGTCCCATCTGCTACCTGATTTCTTCGGGGCGCACCTATGCCATGTCCCATCTGTTACCTGATTTCTTCGGGTCGCAACTATGCCATGTCCCATCTGCTACCTGATTTCTTCGGGGCGCAATTATGCCATGTCCCATCTGCTACCCGATTTCTTCGGGTCGCAACTACGCCATGTCCCATCTGCTACCTGATTTCTTCGGGGCGGAACTATGCCATGTCCCATCTGCTACCTGACTTCTTCGGGTCGCAACTATGCCATGTCCCATCTGCTACCTGATTTCTTCGGGGCGCAGCTATGCCATGTTCCATCTGCTACCTGACTTCTTCGGGTCGCAACTAAGCCATGTCCCATCTGGTACCTGATTTCTTCGGGGCGCAACTACGCCATGTCCCATCTGCTACCTGATTTCTTCGGGGCGCAACTATGCCATGTCCCATCTGCTACCTGATTTCTTCGGGGCGCACCTATGCCATGTCCCATCTGTTACCTGATTTCTTCGGGTCGCAACTATGCCATGTCCCATCTGCTACCTGATTTCTTCGGGGCGCAATTATGCCATGTCCCATCTGCTACCCGATTTCTTCGGGTCGCAACTACGCCATGTCCCATCTGCTACCTGATTTCTTCGGGTCGCAACTACGCCATGTCCCATCTGCTACCTGATTTCTTCGGGGCGCAACTATGCCATGTCCCATCTGCTACCTGACTTCTTCGGGTCGCAACTAAGCCATGTCCCATCTGCTACCTGATTTCTTCGGGGCGGAACTATGCCATGTCCCATCTGCTACCTGATTTCTTCGGGTCGCAACTACGCTATGTCCCATCTGCTACCTGATTTCTTCGGGGCGCAACTATGCCATGTCCCATCTACTACCTGATTTCTTCGGGTCGCAACTACGCCATGTCCCATCTGCTACCTGATTTCTTCGGGGCGCAGCTATGCCATGTCCCTTCTGCTACCTGATTTCTTCGGGGCGCAACTATGCCATGTCCCATCTGCTACCTGATTTCTTCGGGTAGCAACTACGCCATGTCCCATCTGCTACCTGATTTCTTCGGGGCGCAGCTATGCCATGTCCCATCTGCTACCTGACTTCTTCGGGTCGCAACTATGCCATGTCCCATCTGCTACCTGATTTCTTCGGGGCGCAGCTATGCCATGTTCCATCTGCTACCTGACTTCTTCGGGTCGCAACTAAGCCATGTCCCATCTGGTACCTGATTTCTTCGGGGCGCAACTACGCCATGTCCCATCTGCTACCTGATTTCTTCGGGGCGCAACTATGCCATGTCCCATCTGCTACCTGATTTCTTCGGGGCGCACCTATGCCATGTCCCATCTGTTACCTGATTTCTTCGGGTCGCAACTATGCCATGTCCCATCTGCTACCTGATTTCTTCGGGGCGCAATTATGCCATGTCCCATCTGCTACCCGATTTCTTCGGGTAGCAACTACGCCATGTCCCATCTGCTACCTGATTTCTTCGGGGCGCAACTATGCCATGTCCCATCTGCTACCTGATTTCTTCGGGGCGCAACTATGTCATGTCCCATCTGCTACCTGATTTCTTCGGGGCGCAACTACGCCATGTCCCATCTGCTACGTGATTTCTTCGGGGCGCAGCTATGCTACCTGATTTCTTCGGGTAGCAACTACGTCCCATCTGCTACCTGATTTCTTCGGGGCAGCAACTACGCCATGTCCCATCTGCTACCTGATTTCTTCGGGGCGCAGCTATGCCATGTCCCATCTGCTACCTGATTTCTTCGGGGCGCAATCTGCTGTGATTTCTTCGGGGCGCAACTATGTCCCATCTGCTACCTGATTTCTTCGGGGCGCAACTACGCCATGTCCCATCTGCTACCTGATTTCTTCGGGCAACTACCTGCTTGTCCCATCTGCTACCTGATTTCTTCGCTATGCCATGTCCCATCTGCTACCTGATTTCTTCGGGTAGCAACTACGCCATGTCCCATCTGCTACCTGATTTCCCATCTGCTACCTGATTTCTTCGGGGCGCAACTATGCCATGTCCCATCTGCTACCTGATTTCTTCCCATCTGCTTCGGGTACAACTGCACGCCATGTCCCATCTGCTACCTGATTTCTTCGGGGCGCAACTACGCCATGTCCCATCTGCTACCTGATTTCTTCGGGGCAACTACGCCATGTCCCATCTGCTACCTGATTTCTTCGGGTAGCAACTACGCCATGTCCCATCTGCTACCTGATTTCTTCGGGGCGCAACTATGCCATGTCCCATCTGCTACCTGATTTCTTCGGGTAGCAACTACGCCATGTCCCATCTGCTACCTGATTTCTTCGGGCTAGATTTCTTCGGGTAACTACGTCCCATCTGCTACCTGATTTCTTCGGGGCGCAACTATCCCATCCCATCTGCTACCTGATTTCTTCGGGTAGCAACTACGCCATGTCCCATCTGCTACCTGATTTCTTCGGGTAGCAACTGCCATGTCCCATCTGCTACCTGATTTCTTCGGGGCGCAACTATGCCATGTCCCATCTGCTACCTGATTTCTTCGGGTCGCAACTATGCCATGTCCCATCTGCTACCTGATTTCTTCGGGTCGCAACTAAGCCATGTCCCATCTGCTACCTGATTTCTTCGGGGCCATGTCCCATCTGCTACCTGATTTCTTCGGGGCGCATGCCATGTCCCATCTGCTACCTGATTTCTTCGGGTCGCAACTACGCTTCTGGTCATGTCCCATCTGCTACCTGATTTCTTCGGGGCGCAACTATGCCATGTCCCTTCTGCTACCTGATTTCTTCGGGCGCAACTATGCCATGTCCCATCTGCTACCTGATTTCTTCGGGGCGCAACTATGCCATGTCCCATCTGCTACCTGATTTCTTCGGGGCGCAACTATGTCATGTCCCATCTGCTACCTGATTTCTTCGGGGCGCAACTATACCATGTCCCTTCTGCTACCTGATTTCTTCGGGTCGCAACTATGCCATGTCCCTTCTGCTACCTGATTTCTTCGGGGCGCAACTATGCCATGTCCCATCTGCTATCTGATTTCTTCGGGTCCCAACTATGCCATGTCCCATCTGCTACCTGATTTCTTCGGGGCGCAACTATGCCATGTCCCATCTGCTACCTGACTTCTTCGGGTCGAAACTAAGCCATGTCCCATCTGCTACCTGATTTCTTCGGGGCGCAACTATGCCATGTCCCATCTGCTACCTGATTTCTTCGGGGCGCAACTATGCCATGTCCCATCTGCTACCTGATTTCTTCAGGGCGCAACTATGCCATGTCCATTCTGCTACCTGATTTCTTCAGGGCGCAACTATACCATGTCCATTCTGCTACCTGATTTCTTCGGGGCGCAACTATGCCATGTCCATTCTGCTACCTGATTTCTTCGGGGCGTAACTATGCCATGTCCATTCTGCTACCTGATTTCTTCGGGGCGCAACTATGCCATGTCCATTCTGCTACCTGATTTCTTCGGGGCGCAACTATGCCATGTCCATTCTGCTACCTGATTTCTTCGGGGCGCAACTATGCCATGTCCATTCTGCTATCTGATTTCTTCGGGGCGCAACTACGCCATGTCTAGGCCTCCCAATTGACCGCGGGGCGCAACTATGCAAGTCCGGCACGCGGTTTGGAGGGTAAAATACAGGGTGGACCGCTCGAATGTACCTAATTTCAATTGTGGCTGGTAAACGGTTAAAGATAGAACCTTACGGTAACGTTTATAACTCAACAAGTTGCGATATGCACATCACCATATCTCTACGTGAGCTCCAGCTGTCACTGTGACGATATCGAGGCGATGGGCGATTTCTTGGAGCACGTCTTCTTGAATGCTCTCAATAGCCTCTATGATGCACTCCCGAAGATCACGAAGGTCTCTGACTGGGGTGGCGTACACTTTATCTTTGACGTAGCCCCAGAGAAAGAAATCGAGCGGTGTTAAATCAGTATCAGCGCCGAGACGGTCTAGCATCGTATTGCGAATTCCATCATTTGGGTTTGTCATCCGTCTCCAGACGTTGCATTAACTGCATTTTGTATGCGTACAGTTTGAGACGTTTGTGGACAATTCGTTGCAATGTTGATTTCGGTACTTGAAGTTCCCGCGAAGCTGTTCTTAATGACTTCCGGGGCTTCGCTCATACGCGGCTTGAACATTTGCAACCATTTCGTCGGATGTTCTACCATGCTTCTTCAACACCGATCCTGTAGCTAAAAGTGTATCGTGCCACTTCTTAATGCTTTTAGCAGTTGGAGCATCATGGTTAAACACTCGCCGATACTCCCTTTGAACTCTAACAATTGATTTTAACTCCGCATACCACAACACAGTTTGCGCTTTCATCTGCGGTGTCGCCATTTTGACAATCGATACAATCTACGAAAAGAAACCATGTCTGCGCACCATCAACCGACAGGATTCGAAAGTTGAGTTACCGTAAGGTTCTATCTTCAACCGTTCACCAGTCACATACAATTGAAATTAGGTAAGGTGGGTGCTCCTGTTATGGCCATGTTCCTGATATGCCCACCCCCCTATTGTGAGTTAGTTAACCAAAAAATCCGCTAAATTGCAGCAGCATCCAGTGAAAGGGCGTCCTGGTATGTCACTTGATCGTTTTCCATCCAGTCAGGTTGAGCAATATGGCGTCAGTTGTCTGTTTTGCGGTTTTCATGTGACCTCTTCTTATTTTACACTGGTAAGTCTCCTTTGTTTTATGCATGTTTTTCAAAGACTTGTTTCATGAAAACCATCGTACTCCATTCAGTTTTTAATGTTCTGTTGATTGGTGTTGTTTATGGCGTATCTTTTACGAGTTGTTCATAATCAAACGATTTTCGTGAAAGCTTACATGCTCCTGATATGGCCATATCAAGTTCATTTCACTTTTATTTCTTCACCTGACAAATTTACATGACTTATAGCTGGGATTACGCAAAAAATGTTGTATTTTAAGAAAAACAACGTACTTTTTTTATGGAAAAACCTGTTTTGACTACACTTTTCAATTATAAAAAAGATTATTAAGTGTCATGTTTATTCATTTTACACCAAAATTATTTAATTTTAGCACAACTGCGCTATCAAACTGAAAATAATCACGATTTGTAGAACATGGAACAAGGGTGGCCATATCATGTGCACATGGTCCTGATATGGCCACTAGGCAGACTTTTGGAATTTGGTACTTTTTGGACAATTACAGCTATTTTTATGGGGAAAGGAAATTGTTTTAAGAAAGTCCATTAGACTGCGAACGAGTAAGAAAAATGTGGTTTAAATTTTTTTCAAAATGGCGGCTAGAAAAATTCTCAAACCTTAGTATGGCCATATCACGGACAGCTACCTTACATTCGAGTGGTTCACCCTGTATAGCAGAGACGTTAACTCGCGCTCTGGCAATAACAGATTTGTATATGACAGCTCGTAACTGCAATTATTTCATAATAACTTTATTTTCACATTAACACAACTGAAAAAATAAATTAACAACTTCAAATACAATTGTGATGTTATTAAATTGAAGCGACATCAACGACAAAACACAAAATACACGCAATTAGAACTTAAACCTACCTCTAATATGTACTGCACGTTTCTCAAAGTGGTCGCCGTTACTTTAAAACTGAGCCGAAGGGACTGCCTGTGTTGCTTACGTGGAAACACCAGAACTACCGCTGCAGCTGATAGCATACGAGTATTAGAGTGCGCTATCATTACACCGACAAGGTATCACCAAAAAGAAAAAATTATTGTAACATACAAGATATCATACTGCCGCATTTTGCAGCTTTGTTGCTCAGTTTTTGAATACGAGCTCTGTACGAAATTCTTTAGTTCACGGACATCAAAATCTAAAATTGATCATATTTATTATTTTAATGTATCGAAGTACATACGATATTTCCATGCAGATATTCTGCGTCATCATACGATGAAAGAGTAATGGAACGGAGAAAAATTCTCTCCGGCGCCGGGATTTGAACCCGGGTTTTCAGCTCTACGTGCTGATGCTTTATCCACTAAGCCACACCGGATACTCACCCCGGCGCCGGACAGAATCGTCTCAGTTTAAGCTCCAACTCTTGGGTTCCCTCTAGTGCACCTCAGCACATGTGTGGACTTCAGTCCTACGTTCATAGACATCTATGACGTAGTGCAGAGGGCGGCAACTAGAGGGAACCCAAGAGTTGGAACTTAAACTGAGACGATTCTGTCCGGCGCCGGGTCGGTATCCGGTGTGGCTTAGTGGATAAAGGATCAGCACGTAGAGCTGAAAACCCGGGTTCAAATCCCTGTGCCGGAGAGAATTTTTCTCCGTTCCATTACTCTTTCATCGTATGATGACGCAGAATATCTGCATGGAAATATCATATGTACTTCGGTAGGTACATTAAAATAATAATTATGATATACGTAATTCACTTCGTGATTTAAGATGGTGCTTATTCGTCGGATCCCGGCTAACTAGTCACTCATAACGAGTGCACCTCAGCACATGTGTGGACTTCAGTCCTACGTTCATAGACATCTATGACGTAGTGCGGAGGGCGGCTACTAGAGGGAACCCAAGAGTTGGAACTTAAACTGAGACGATTCTGTCCGGCGCCAGGGTGGGTATCCGGTGTGGCTTAGTGGATAAAGCATCAGCACGTAGAGCTGAAAACCCGAGTTCAAATCCCGGCGCCGGAGAGAATTTTTCTCCGTTTCATTACTCTTTCATCGTATGATGACGCAGAATATCTGCATGGAAATATCATATGTACTTCGGTACATTAAAATAATAATTATGATATGCGTAAATCACTTCGTGATTTAAGACGGCGCTTATTCCGTCGGATCCCGGCCAACTAGTCACTCATAACGAGTGCATCTCAGCACATGTGTGGACTTCAGTTCTACGTTCATGGACATGTATGACGTAGTGCAGAGGGCGGCCACTAGAGGGAACCCAAGAGTTGGAACTTAAACAGAGACGATTCTGTCCGGCGCCGGGGTGGGTATCCGGTGTGGCTTAGTGGATAAAGCATCAGCACGTAGAGCTGAAAACCCGGGTTCAAATCCCGGCGCCGGAGAGAATTTTTCTCCGTTCCATTACTCTTTCATCATAAATAGACCATTTTTGCTTGATACGAGATATCACTTCTTAGCCATCAATATGCATTCTGAAAGTAGTAATCACTTGTATGATAGAAACTAAATTTGTAACTTACAATAAAGAAGTCAGGATGAAGTCTTCACTATAGTAGTCGTCAAGAACCCGTGGTTTTTTTTGGCACCGCATTAAAAATGAAGAAAATGAACACAACTGATCATAACTCAGTGCCGTGTCCCCTAAAACAATCTATACACAGTGCTTTATGTGGAGTTTTCCTCAATGGTACCATAATATATTTTTGCACTTTCCACCTATGTCAAAATTGGTACGTATATTAAGAAGACAGCAAAATGAAAGGTTGAGACAAGAGATGTTCCAGCAAGCAAAATACGTCGACAAGTTCCAACTCCATGCGGGTTGTCGTCGATCTCGTATGTTTTAGATCATATGGCACCATCAGGTGCTCTCTCGAGGCAGTAAGAGGGCCTGCGAGCAAGCTAGATTCCAAAGATACAGACGTGGACAAATTATTAACAAAATTGACGATTTTTATGATATTTTGTTTACAAAATTTGACTTTTGAATTTAGACTACAGTTGACAATTTTGGATATTTCCATCATTACAGTAGAGAGAAATATGCAAAAATGTCAACTGTAGTTTAAATTGAGGAGTCAAGTTTTGTAAAATATATAATAAAAATCTTCAATTTTGCTAATAACTTGTAAATTAGCAAAAATGTCAACTGCATTGAAGAGTCAAATTTTGTAAAAATATAAAACAAAAATCTTCAGTTTTGCTAATAATTTGGAAATATCCAAAATGTCAGCTGTAGTCCAAATTGAAGAATCGAATTTTGTAAAAATATACAATAAAAATCTTCAGTTTTGCTAATAATTTGTAAATATGCAAAAATATCAATTGTAGTCCAAATTGAGAAGTTAAATTTTAAAAAAATATGCAACACTAATCTTCAATTTTGCTAATAATTTGGAAATACACAAAAATGTCAACTGTAGTCTAAATTGAAGAATGATATTTTGTAAAAATATATAATAAAAATGTTCAATTTTGCTAATAATTTGTCCACGTCTGTATTAGAAGGATAGAAGGACACACTTGTCATGGGTTAACTTGAAGCCGGTTTGAAGGAGGGACTTAGCAATATCTATATATATAATTTGAACTGGTAATGGAAATTACGAGAAAACGGCTGAACGGATTTTAATAAATGATCTCTTATTTTGAAGCTTGGAACCCAAAGTTTTTCAGAAAAATAGTTTTCAGTGAAATGTCAATTTTCCTATATTATTTTCCTATTTTCCAAAATCCATCTTTCTTCAGTTTTGAGAACTGCATTTCAGAATACACGGAGAAGCGAAGAGAGCATCAAGTCGACCGTGCAGAATAAAACAAAACACACACTACAATAAACAGTAGGATATTACACGAAGGCCATGACCTGCAGGATTGCTGACATATTTAGAGTTCAAATTCAATTGGTTATTAAAAACTTCAAGACTTACTAAAAATAATTTACAGATCTGATTCTGCGATGTTTAATTTTCTGAGTACAGCTGTGTATTGGATATTAAAATCTACAAAACTTAAGGTGGTTTGATAACGTTATTACCACTAGAAATGAAATTTTATTACAGTTAATGCCATGATGCGGCTATTTTTCATTAATTATACATATTAATGCTATACTTATGACATGAAAGTGAAATGTTTTGGGGTTATATAAGTAGATGTAGAGAATATCTTAAATTAGATCTTCATTTCTATAATTTACTGAGTGGCGGCTATTATTTATACATAAAATTACATAACTTACGTAAGATAATAATATTGTTATTAAAACTCAAATATTTGTATAGTTATTAATCAAGTGGGGTTGAGTGTTTCTCATATACTTAATGTCGGTGTGGTATAGATATTTATATGCGTCACTCTCTTCAGTATTGGCTCGAAAGAGCGCAAAAATTACAGTTCCTAAGGAAAGACCGAAAGGTATTACTTACTGATAAAATAAGAGGCCTACAAAATTTTGTAGTCTCCCGATCATTTCAGCAAGATCTCTTAGCAGGATAAAATAGTTTTACCCTCTACATTTCAAGCTATACCAAGATGCTATGTCTATTGTTCGAAAGCACAGCAAACCTGACTTTTTTTTTTAACTTTCACTTACAATCTACAATGACCTGAAACAGCTATTGCTTTACTCCCGCATGAAAAACCCACCGATCGTCCTGACATTGTTACTTGCGTTTTCGCGTTGAAACTCAAAAACTGAAGGTGGATAGGTTCAAGAAAAAGTATTTGGCATGAACATTTAGAGGGAGTATGTTTCATTATTATGGAAGCAAATGACTTTCAAAATGTCTGGTATTTTTCATTGAAGATAAATCTGAAAAATTTTTATTTGAACGTCTAATGAACTTAGTTGGTAGCATTTGCTGCACAAGCCACTAGTTTTACAGATTTATAGTGCACATATTGCCAAGCAGGCTGCAGAAATTGGCGAACCTGAGAGCCTGAACGATCATTCGCTTCATTTTGACGCTTTTACAATTGACTTTAAAAGCCTTGTATTTTCAGTAGCGTTCGTGTACCATACAATCAGGGTAACGCACGAGGTGAATGAATGCAACCTCTATGAAGATTACTGCAACAGACTGAACACTATAAAATTATATTTATTTATTTTGCCAAACAACAGGAATAAATCCCAATATGCATAATTGTATTGTATAATGCAAAACAAAATACATAAACTCATTAAGTTTGAGGATAAAGAAAAATATTATATCTACGTAAAACCACAAATTTTAATACAAATTTTAATCAAATGGCGTGCACAAAAGTTCATAAAGCAATTTTGTGTAGATTATGTTGTAATGATAAGCCAAAATCCGAAAGGTTATTTTTAGGCGATAGAGAATTAAAAATAAATTAAACATTTGAATTAAAAGTGATAATTTTAATACCGATATTGTTGATTAAAATGGGAATATGTAGTAAATTGTATATTTCTTCAATTTCTTTTCACTGCATTAAAATTAATAAAATTTAATAGTTCTTTACTCATAATATTACACTATTAACAATTTTATATAAGAATAATTGTTGCGTCAACAATCTTTTAGGCCTACTAATAGGTTATTGAAGTTACGCCTACACAATGAAATTAATTCCATTAATAATGCAGTATAGAGTAAGAATTGTTATTAATTACTGCCATATTAGTTTCGTAAAATACACTATCGAAGGAAGCGCTTCTGAATTTGTTTCTACATACGGTAATTAATTATTTTATATAAAGGTGACAACATAATTGAAGCTTACTCAAATTTTTTACATAGACCTATTAAACTTTTTTAAAGTAATTTTAAAACATGTTTATCATTAAAATATTTATTGAATTACGAAAAATAAATCGTAGTTGTCCATATAATTAATCTATGATCTTATAATTTGGTTTTTAGAATTTAAATTGTGTGTAAGGATTAAGACCACAAGCGATAAATTGCATAGCACATTATATAAAAACAATAAAATTGTATAAAATACTCGGATGCAAAAGGTCCGAAATGTCAAGGTTGTTAAAACATATTAACCCTTTGCAGTATAGTGGGTGTTCAGAAGAACCACCGTTTTCTTTCTTTCTAAATTTTATGGCACGGATATTCCACCAAGGAATCTCCTCTTGAGTATACATAGAGATGCCATGTATTTTTTTGAAATTGTGTGCAGAGTTAAAATGCTGAAAAAAAAATTGATCGAAGCTTTTTTATGATCCATGACATGAAAAACATAAAAAATTAATTTGTGCTGCAAAGGGTTAAACAACAAATGTAACATCCGGATGTAAAGGGTCCGGAGGATACATAAGTAAAACGGGTCAATAAAAACTACATCACCCTGTGAAGTCCTGTATTCGATAAAAATCTCAGAACTACGTTTGTACAATTAAAATCATTTGCAAGAGCGTCACGTAGAGTCGGCCGAATTCCATATTGTCGACGGTTACGATCATACATACTTATACAGTGTATATGTCCGATTATTAAAGAGTCCTCTGAAGTTAAGTATTTAGGCATAATTTTTGATAATCATTTAAAATGGAACCAACACATTAATTACCTTTGTAATAAATTACGTAAAATAGTATATTATTTTGTTTTATTGAGGAATTACTTGTCAATAAGTTTATTACGTACAATATATTTAACTTTATTTCAATCGGTAATTATGTATGGAATTATAGGATGGGGTAGCTCATTTAAATCCAATTTTAATCCACTTTATTTATTACAGAAGAAAATAATTAAAATATGTCTTCATAAACCTATTGATTTTCCATCTCAAAATTTGTTTTTAGACTTTAATGTACTTAACGTAAGACAAATTTATTATATTGTATTAATAAAATTCATAGATAAAAATCGAAATAATTTTGAATTGTATTCTCATAGTTATGAAACAAAAGGTATGAATTCTTTAAGATTGTTTGAACCAAAATGCAACACTGTTACAGTATTTAATCATAGTAGTAATTTAGGCCCAAGAATATATAACAAATTTATATTTAAATATCCTAATGTTGTAATAGTTCTAGTATTAAATTTAAAAAGTTATGTATGGATTTTATAAAAATTGAAGAATTGTAAATTTAAATTTATATAGTAGACATAAGACAAATTGTATTATATAATTATTCATTTCAATTCAGGAATCCGTCCCTGAGCACGAGTTCTACTCTTTCAGGTCGAGCTAAAGTTTTTCTGTATATATTATATTTTATGTTACAATTATTAGCAAAACAAACAAACAAACAAACAAACAAACAAAACAAATAAATAAATATATTTTACAATGCAATAAAAAATGTTCCACCGTAAATGGAACACGGCATGTATGACAGAGGATCGCCACGTAGGAGATGGCCATGTGTCAGATGACAATGGCCAATCCTCAACCGGGTGAGTAAAACCTCCTCGTGTCGTGACGCTTTTGTGGACGAATCCCAAACTCGAACAGTATTCTTTATATTTCGTAATTTGTTTCCCTCTTGTGCAGACCATTCTCCTTCCCATTGCCACCGTATTCTATATTTCAAGTAGTTTCGAATCTCCTGCCACCTCTCGCGCCAATTCATGTTTGTGAGTCATTAGTTCCAATTTAAAAGATATAAGTTCAAATTTTATTTCATGAAGCATATTTGAATTATCATTATATGTGAGCTGGTTGATGATCTTTATTTACTTTAAATTTTATTAAGACAATTAATGTTTCTTATTTTCAATTATACAACATCACTTGAAATGAAAACGCAAGTGCAATTGGATACTTTAAAGTAGAAAGGTGCAAAGTGCCAAAATCATAGAAAACTAAATTATTATGCAGAAAAGTGCAATATGCCTAGGAGGATGATGTATGAAAGAGGCTACATCCACTTGTGTTTCTTAAGCGAGATATTTAGATGTTACGTTGCCAGCACCATTCAGTTTCAGACAGTAAGCGCCCTATTGAGCTGCATCATAGAATGCAATGGATCTTCAACAGGTCATGTTTGTGCCCAAACTTACACACAGCGAAATGTTTTACAGATGTCAGCTTTCACGTTATAACTTTGGAGTTTGTGTATGTGATACAATGCAGTCTTACATGTGTATGTGGGATGAAAGCATCATGAGTAGAGGTGCCAATGAGATTGCCTCGTGTGTACTAAAACTGATGAATATGGACATAACAAACAAGAAGAATCTGATAACTGTGCAGCTGAAAACAAAAACCGTGTAATGGTTTTCATGTGTCTCTTTTCAGTTGCCATTGGTTTATTTGAGCACATGGAACAACGTTTCCTTCTCAGTGGCCACAGTTTCTTGCAATACGATTCTGATTTAGCTTTGATTGAAAAACGACAGAAAGTGACAAAAGCCTTCATTCCTAGTGATCTGCTTAAAATCGTACAAGACTCTAAAGTTGTAAAACCATTTCAAACCGTTTCAATGCTAGAGTCACATTTCCTTAATATGCAAGATGTTGCTGATCAACTAATTTCGATCAAGAACTTGAATATTTCTAAGGCATGTTGCATTCAGTATGATGTTAGTAAAGCCGGTAGTGTTTCTGTGAAACAGTCCCATGATAATGAAGCAGTGCATACCATTAAAGTGCTTAAAAAAAAAAAAAAATGAAAGATGTGCAGTCAGCATTGTTTCAAGTTAAAGCATAAAATAGGCAAATTACTGAAGAAAAGAAGGGGAATCTACTAACATTGACTTCCTATCTTCCAAATGAGGAGCATAGGTAGTTCTACAGGCAGATATGCGAGTAAAAATTTGCTCCAGAATAGGAAAAAATAGGTATAGGACTTTGCACCATTCTACTGCAACTGTACCCATTACTTAACCCTTTTCACAATCTGTGTTATGTAATTAAATATGGAGAAATAATATTTTTACATACCACTATTATTAATGAGTAAACACTGTACTATTGCTGTTTTCTATCCTTAAAAAAAAAAACATGACACAAATATGTGTACAATTATTCTTATAGCTACATTTTTTTTTATCTTATCTCAAATGTTTCATTTTGGCACTTTGCACCCTTCTACTTTAAAGTATCCAATTATTAATCTGCATCATATTTTGAAATTACAAATAATCAATTAAAATATCCCTTAGAAACGTCTCATTTATGCCAGGTGATTTCATGCACCGTAAATAATTTCCTCAGGGAATCTGCAACTTTTCCTTCCCTTCCGATATAAATCATGATTTGGCTTAAAATTCCAGCCCATGGGCTGGGTTTGAGCGCATGATTATGGGGTATAACAGCGATAAAAAATAATAATTTTTCAACTTCCTTCAACAGCAATATATGCAGAGTTACAAGCTGGAGAATAATATTTTATTAACCTACAGTAAGTTACGTAAAATCATGTTCACTTCTTGCGTTGAAAATAATATTGTACAATGGAGTCACAGAAAATGACGAGGCATAATTCTACTTTTTTTTCGATTAAATAACTTTTTTTTACCTTTGTGCGTTGCAGACATTCGCTACGCTTCGTGATTGTTTAAAATTACGTAAGCAAAAAACGCTCGAAGATACTAATTACTTCTTAGCAGTGACGCTTCGTAATACAATTCAAGAATGTGATCCCAAAACGCGTTCAGTTCATTTTTTATCCATCGGTCTACGGACTGAGCGAGTTTTCAAGTGACATGCACAATAACACAAACTATTAGACGAAGATTGGCGATGTTTTAGAATACGAGTATTAAAAGTATTTATTTCAGTCACTGACTTCACAACATATGTTTAAGGTGTTAAACCTTTACATTACATGTTTAAAAGATGTACAAACGTTTTCGTTGGTCAGGGCCAACATCATCAGATACGACGTACATTTCGGTAATATTAATAATCTCTACATAATTTATACAATACATATTTAGTGACATACAAACTGAACCTTATTAAAATCAACATGGTTATGATACATTTTGACATTCTTATATGACAGCCCTTATTGTCAATTATTTAAAATACACGTGTAAGTTGCAAACTATATATGTTTGCAAGTCTTCACACACGGAATAATGAAATAACTTGATGTAAAAGAATAAAAATAAAAATAATAAAATATAAAACTAAGGTAGAAATGTTGTGAATGTGAAGAGCTGCAAATTACAGTATTTGAATACATTTATTGTGTTCATATTTCTGTTTCCCATTAATGCACATATTTTAACCATTCAAACGTATGTATCATGGTGTGTGTCTCATATTTTATCTTGATTGTTATTTCAAATTAATATGATTGTCTTATAAATGCTAATATTATAAATTGGGTTGTTTAATGTTGATAGTAATGTACATTTAATTTGACGATGATGCTCTTCTTCCAATCTGGAAATAATTGAAGTCCATAAGTTGATGATCCAACTTTAAGCAATTTTGAATTTAATTTGTGTACTGTATTAAATGGATAGAAACTTACATGGTGATGTGGGATCAATATCCAGTATCCAATGTTTTAGAAGGAAACAAGCTTAAAATATTTATTTATTTATTTATTTATTCATTCTGGTGTAGTTAAGGCCATCAGGCCTTCTCTTCCACAACACCAGGAATACAAATACAATAATAGAAATAAACAGAAAAAAATACACTATAATATACAAAGTAAAGCTACACAAGAAATAAAGAGAGAGAGAAAAAAACACTATAAACAAAGTAAAGTCACACAAAAATATACAGGTTGCAGTCACACAAACTTTAAATGCGTGATTAAGTATCATAATTAATTTCAACCTAACTAATTAACATAAACAAGAAACTTGCAATTTTAATCTAGGTTAAAAAAGAAAAAGAAAAAAAAACACAACTCAATACTTCTAGCAATACCTAAAAAACATTAACTAAGACAAAATTTTCTAATTTAATTTTGAATTGTGATAAAGTCCGGCAGTCCCTGACATCATTAGGTAACGAATTCCAGAGGCGAGGTATTTCTACAGTATAGGAAGATGAGTATAAAGACGTTCTATGATGAGGGATAGAAAGAAGTGCTTGATGTTGGTTTCGAAGAGTTGTAAGAAATTGAAAGCGCGATAACAGATAATTCGGAGTAGAAGTATGCATGATTCTAAACAGAAGAGACAGTGAATGTATTGTTCTTCGTTCCTTCAGACGCACCCATGAAAGTAACTGGAGGGAAGGTGTTATATGGTCAAACTTACGAGTTTGTTTGTTACGATATTATATGACGAAAGATGAGTGGAACGGAGAAAAATTCTCTCCAGCACCCGGATTTGAACCCGGGGTTTCTGCTCTACGTGTTGACGCTCTATCCACCAAGCCACACCGGATTCCCATCCCTATGTCGGATCGAATCCTTTTTTTTTTTCTCCGTTCCACTCATCTTTCATCATATGATGACGCAGAATATCTGCATGGAAATATCATAATATTAAAATATTATGATAGAGAGCTCAAACACAATTACAATATTAATTCCAAAACAAGGACATCCGCTAGGCAGTTCAGGTGACCATGAAGATAGGGTGTGACTGAAATATATGTCAAAACTTTATAAGCATATTCCTCTGATAGAGAGATTGAAAAAATGCTGTACGAACATTGGTCCGGAAACGCTTTATTTCTTTGTTACAGCTCTTTTCTATAACTGTGCTTACAATGTGACTTAAAAATAGCATACTACATGGAAGTCTGTTTCACAGAAAGTGCTCAAAATGTTCCATGTTAGCACAGATACATGCGTCAACCTGAGTCCCGGATGCACTAATGCAGGCATGCCAATTGATGCCCACAGGAGCAAGCGCGCGCTTTAGAGCCCAGGAGAGCCTGAGCGCTTTACAGCGGAAAGGAAAGAGACAGACGAAAGAGGTGGTATATGCCGCTTGGTCAAGCTATATTCAGGGATGGGCAGCACTCATTCAATACAAAAAGGAAAGAGAACGTATTAAAACTGTATCCATGTTAATTTTTAGATTTGCCTGAGAAGTATAAGTGCATTATAAGAATGTAAGTTTTAATTTTAATGCTCACTTTTCACAAGTTTGATTTTTTTTATTCAAAAGAAATATTTTCTCAACTTTTCGAATAGAAAAGTGAAATTTTCAGGTATAGGTTTATTTATTTAGTAGCCTTACAGAATGTTTTCGTAAATCTAATATACCGTATATACGTATTACTGAAGATAGTGTATTGAAAATTTTGAAAATATTCGCATGGAAATTGTTTGTAAGGAAATGAATTAACAAAGCAACTACTGTTACATCATAAGCAAAAGATACGTGCCCATGTGTTGTAAAAATGTCAGCTCTATAGCTTCAGCAGATTTCGAGAAAATAATTTAATATTCTGCTCACAAATATCACCTTAAAAGCATAATGCGATAAGAGTTTTGTTATGTAATACTAGTTACACTTAAAACAGATACAGTACCTAGATAACTTTGCGTTGTACTGTCATATTGTTTTGATTAGTTTATTGATTACTTTTGTAAGGCTAAAGATACCGTCAATATAAATTCCAACTTATCATGTCATACTCAATCTCTTTCTTTGGAATATCACTTTCTTTATGAATGATGTGTTTCATCCACTTAATACAGTATAATATTATACAACTATGGAATTTAAGTGAATATTCCTTCTTAACCCTCTATTATGTTATTAAGATTTAAAACACAAGTGCAATATTAAGAAATCAGTGTTAGTACTTTTGTTTTGCAGACAATATAGATAATATCAAACAGAAAGAAGCCATATAAAAATAACGACATAAAATTTCACGTTCCGTTTGAAGTTTGTGCACCACTGTTTTCTTAATCCAACAGGCTGCTTATTCATATTGGCCACACAAGCCTTCCTCTTTCCATACTTAGCGCTTGCTGCCCGAGCACGACGTCAAGGTTAGAAAAATGCGTTTGCTTTGACATCACTGCACTAATGTATCATGGAGAATGTCGTATTGTCGCGCAACCTTCCAAAATAAGGACTCGAAGACTTTCTTCACTTTGCACCGGATTCCATACACAAGCTCTTTTAAATGGCTCCACACGTAGTAAAAGTCTGGTGGGTTTAGTTCCGGAGAGCGCGGAGGCCAAGGAATTGGTCCACCTCTATTTATCTCACGGAACCTTTGAGTTAGAAGTCGACCAACATTGGGGTGTGTTTTCATGTGTCTGATGTATATACATCACACTAACATACGAAAACAAAAACACATATAAAATTACAACCTCATTCAAGAAATTAAACTAAAACATCGCATACAGAACAAATAACACTCTACAAAAACATCTCAACACACAAACAACACAAACAAACAAATACAACCACACAGGCGTATACAAACTCAAATATAACACCTGCAATAACTTCTACATAGGACAGACAGGCAGATCATTTCAAACACGTTACAAAGAACACATCACAGCCATAACAAAATTACAAAACACCTCCACATATGCAGAACAGATCACAAATGCCAACCACACCTACAGAGACATCAACACAGACATGGAAATACTGCACATCCAACCAAAAGCCAGAAATTCAACACACTAGAACAATATGAAATATACAGACACACGAAAAAACACCTCAACGATATTCTCAACACACAACTCAATTTCAAAACACATATACTCTTTGACTCTACACTACGAACGCACCCATACAGGAAACAAGAGGCGCCAAGACCAACAACGACCAGTTCCGAAGATGACCGAAAATAGGTCGAAACATGTTAACAAGGTACGTTAAAATTTAACACACGAAAGTTCATATCATACATATTCCGAAGTGATACAGTGTTAAAAGTTGTGTAATCGAGATGTACTAATAAAATTGTAATACATATTATTGATATTGACTGTAACATATTGAGTATTGGTAAACACACACATGAAATATCCTTGTATAGTAGGCCTATTATTTAGGATTCATATCTAAAAAAATCTCTAATCTGTACAAAACATGAACATTATGCTGCTTGTCTTCTGAAGAAGTTATTATCTGTAAATTCATTGTCATCAGACATGACGTCCGTCTTTTCTATTGTTTGTGACTATAAGCGCAAAGGCTAAAACGTTTTAAGGACACAAAAACATTGTTCCTAAAAAAATTATTAAATTGAACGCACGTTCAAGCTTCAGAGAACAGAACGCCTTCACACATGCACTGTCACGTGTCCGTCGTAATTATCCGTCTCCAGAGTACAAAAGCTGGATCCTGCAGATCTGCAGCCACAGCCCTTCAACATGTTCAAGCAACTGTGTGCTGCGTTTCTCCTGGTTTGGTGCGGCCTGGCAGGTGGTCATCACCACTTCCACACTAACAGATGTCTGCATTCATTGGGAAAGTTTCCTTTCGACGAACAAAAGGTGCGTATTGAAGCGACATCGACAACTCGAAGCCTCAAGTGTAAGCTGCATGGGAAGCTTTTCAGAAAAAGTGATAGGAGATGTGATAAAATCCCTATGATTGTGTATAATGATTGTATAGACTACAGGAATTAGAATAAATAAATAATTGTTATTGCAAGATTTTAACGAACGGAATGAAATAAGCTATGAATAATAATAATAATAATAATAATAATAATAATAATAATAATAATAATAATAACAATAATAATAACAATTTATTTATTTATTTATTTATTTATTTATTTATTTATTTATTTATTTATTTATTTATTTATTTATTTATTTATTTATTATTAATATTTGTGTGCTGAACAACAGCCAGAGGCCAATTATAGTTCAGCACAATACACAAACAGAAGATACAAAGGTGCAAAAACAAATAAATAATATCTTTAATAAACAAAAGCATACATAAATAAAATTGATAACAAGAACAGTAAATACTAATAATCAAAACGAAACTATACCTTAAAAGGATCTAAATTGTGCCCATGCAAATTGGCATATTTTATGCATCTACAGACTGGAGAAAGTGATTTTGAATTTCTGTTATAAACATTTTTTTGAAATCTTAAACCTTTTGTAGGAATACGAAGGCTGATGTTGTTTATGATAGACTCACAATCAATATCACCCTTGATAACTTTGCAAAAAAATTGATAATCAAGGTTTTGACGTCTAGAATAAAGGCTACAACAGTTAAAATATTTACAGGTAATCTCATAGTTAAAGTCAGAGGAATTGGGTATAAATCGAAAAGCACATAAGGAAAAAATTTTCTTTGAATATTTTCCAATTTAACCGAATCAGTTGAAGTAATGAAATTCCAGGCTACAGATGCATATTCAAGTTTAGATCGAACCAAAGTAAAGTATAGAATTAATAGTGACTCAGGAGTAGAAAAAGAATAAGTTATAGACCTTATTAAACCAAGCATCCTTATTGAATGATTATATATATATTCAACATGATCGTGAAAGTATAATTTAGAATCGAGTAATACACCAAGATCTTTAATAGAATTTTTCCTAATAATACAGACGTTGTTAAGAGAATAGTTAAATTTTATGGAAGTAGTTTTTCGTGAGCACGAAATGACAGAAGTTTTTGTTTCATTAATTTTCATTCCATTATTGTCAGACCAAAGTTCAATAGAGTTAATATCATTTTGAAGAGTTTGGCAATCGGCCGGACTATTTATTGAGCGAAAGATTTTGAGATCATCAGCAAATAACAGGTAGTTTGAACTTATTCTTTTACATATGTCATCTATAAATAATAAAAATAATGGAGGGCCCAATGTAGATCCTTGGGGAACTCCACATAAACAATTAAATGGGTCCGAGAGAGAATCACCTAGACGAACACAATATTGTCTATTAGTTAAATAGTTTTCAAACCAGCTCACGTAGTTAGAAGAGAGACCAAAGTTTTCTAATTTATTTATCAAAATATTGTGAGGTACAACATCAAACGCTTTGCTAAAGTCAATATAAATTGAGTCAATTTGACCTTGAGTTTCAACAATAAGCGTAACAATGTTAAGGTAGGATACTAAGTTTGTATCTGTTGATTTACCTTTAGCAAAACCACGTTGGGCTGACTTAATTTAATTTTCTTAACATAAAATTAAACATGTTTGTGGATTATTTTTTCAAAACTATTTGAGAAATTGTTGAATATTGAAATAGGTCTATAATTGGAAACAACATTTTTTTACCATTGTTATAGATAGGAATAATGGATGCTTCTTTCCAAAGCAAAGAATATGAAACGGTTAATAAACTTAAATTAAGTATAAAAATTAAAACGGGTATTAGAGTATTAGAACATCCCTTAATTAAAAAATTAGGAATGCCATCAGTGCCATTGGATTTATTAGGCTTAATCTTTTATATGGCTAATGAAACGTCATCAACTGTAATTTTAGGTAAGGATAAGAAGTCAGTAGGATTAGGATCCAAAAAACAGATTAGATTTAGGCTTTTTTGAATCGATTTAAATTGATTAGCAAATGCATTAGCAATTTCTTTCTGATCAGTAATGTGAACCCCATTTATTAATAATTCGGTGGGATAATTATTTGATTTTCGAAAAGATTCTACATATTTCCAGAATTTCTTGGGTTCATTCTTCAAATTTTCATCAATGGATTGTAACCATTTAAATTTATCATATTTAATCATAGCTTTAATTTGTTTTTCTGCAAATGGAAAAAAATTTGATGATGATGATGATGATCAGTATTGAATTTCTTAAAATTTCTATGTGCTTTGTTCTTTTTCTTAATAAGTATACCAAGCTATTTGAAAACCATTTAGGATAGTGCGATTTTTTTTACGAAGGTGACAGGAACAGCTAGAGATATAGCATTGTTCATAATTTGAGATAACGAGTTAGTAGCAACGTTAACATTAGTAGTCTGATATATGGAATTCCAATCATGATTGTTTAGAGTGGAATAGAGTTTCAAGTAATCACCTTGAGAATAATTCATGAAGGTACTAGATGGGCAGTGATCAGGTAGCGGCAAATACACTTCAAGATTAATGGGGATAGATGGATGATAAAAGTCCTCCAAAACTAGAGAATGATTGGCTAGTTCTACTGTACTGTTAATGATATTAGTAACGACAAGATCAAGTAGATTTTTACTTGAAACAGTAAAATCAATTTGGTTTAAGCCCAGAAGGCAAGACGAGGAATATAAATCACCGGACTTAATTTTAGAGTAGTAATGAATCATTAAGTATCATTAAAACCAGTTGACCAATCCATGCCAGGACAATTGAAATCGCCAATAATTACTATTCTAAAATTATGAGTATCAAGGTTTTTTCAAGAAAATTGAGGTAAGATTTAAAGTGATTATGACCGAAATCAGGTGGGAAGTAATGATTTCCAATTAATAAATTAATACCGTCAGCCATTTTAATTTCAATCCAAACGCATTCATTAATAATTTCTAAATCATATCGCCGACACGTAAGAAGTAACTGGTTGTTAATCGCTGTTAGGACACCCCCACCTCTTTTTTATTGGTGTCCTCGTAGGATCTGTCTGCACGAAACACAGTATAATTGTTAGGGAATAAATTTGTATTTAAAACTGATTCAGATAACCATGTTTCAGTAAGACAGATAATGATATCATTATTACTTACTACATTTTGAAAAATTTCATCAATTTTTGTATTAAGACCACGAACGTTTTGGTAAAATATCTCAAGATGATTATTAGAACTATGCATTGAGAATTAGAGAATAATATTAAGAGGCATTAACCCTAGAATCAACAGAAGTACCTGGTGGAGCAAAATGCTGCTCAGGTTTA
This sequence comes from Periplaneta americana, assembly GCA_025594305.2. Classification (NCBI taxonomy): domain Eukaryota; kingdom Metazoa; phylum Arthropoda; class Insecta; order Blattodea; family Blattidae; genus Periplaneta; species Periplaneta americana. The sequence goes on along the minus strand of JAJSOF020000029.1, from coordinate 17,917,422 downwards.
AGTTTACCAAAAAGGGTGCAATGAGGCATCCCGCAGGCCAAACATCAGAATTATTAATTAACTCGAAATCCCTCTCATCAACTGAGATGTGAAAAGAGGAATACGATTGGTATTTAGTTTTCAATTTGGTTATTAAGAGAGACCTTAATTTAAGTTGATTAAAGAGTGAATCCTTAATATTATTCTCGTTCACATTAGGACTAAATCTAGAAACAAAAAGTGATTTGGTTCTGATTCTCTCTGGAGCCATTTCTAAGTTGCTATTAGTTAGAGTGCCAACTTTAGGATCTCGTTTCTTAAATTTTTACGGATTACCGTTTGAAAACCATCAGAGTCAACGTTATTTGATAACGCAACAGTGCTATCATCTGAGCGTACGACAGCAGAGGTTACCTCATTACTGTTATGTTGACTAAGAGGAAATGAAGTACTAGGTGCTGACTTCGCATGATTGCGAGAATTAACAGTGTCAGACAAAACACTGCTGTAGGATTTCGTAACAGGGTTAACAGTCGACTATTGACCCAATTTAGAGACCATCTGATCAGGCTTACAAGGACAGGAATTTTTTTACCATAATCTCAGCCATTTGTAATTTGAGGGCAGTATTCTCACTCTTTAACTCACCCATTTCTTTTTCCAGATTTTTCACATGTTCAAGAATAACTGTTAAAGTATCTAGAATAGACACACTGTTGAGCCTCACCGTCTCCAGTTGAACAGAAAGAGATTCCGCACTTTGTAGATTAGGTAGATCCAGTTCTCTAGTAGGCGAGATGATCTTCTTTTCAGCTTTATTGGTGGGTTTCACAGGAGTGTTATCACCATGAACCGCCTTCACAGCACTGATACACTTAGCACACTTAAAGGAAGAAATGCCTCCCTTCATGAAAAAATCATATTCCACTTCACTCAAATTTAAACAGTCCAGATGAAATCTTAGGCCACAAGGCCCAACACACTTTAGGAACTGTTGTCTGCCGAAGAAAGCAGCGTTACATTTTGAACACGTATCTTTGCTAGCCGGCATTTTACTGAGTTAGCTAAGCGCCTTAAATGAGGACACAGACGAATGTAGTAATAACTGAACACTGTGAAAACAGCGGAGCTACACAAAAAGTCGACTGCTCTTCATGACGACTAGAAGCCGAATAATAATAATAATAATAATAATAATAATAATAATAATAATAATAATAATAATAATCAGTGGCGGCTCCTGCATATTTCTTAAGAGGAGGAAAGAAGTTAACCTTAAAATGACACCTTCTTGAATGAAACATGCTACAAATTAGCCTATATGCATACATGTAAGACCAGGTAGTGTTGGGGTTGGCCTTTCTCCCTTTTGTATAGCAATAATCTGTTTCTGTAAACTGAGTTTCCTAAATTGTCCAAAATGTAATATGTTTTCACTTCCATTCATTGTTGAATAATTGCACAAATTAACAATTACAAGGAAATTCACAACCTCGCAGCATTTTTCACGCACACTACAGCATCACACGTGTTGGAAGAGACCAGCTACTAACACGTAACCGGAACCGTTTTACGGAAATGAGAATGAGAAATAATCTGTTAGGAAAGCGAGAAAACTGCACCCACCCACGTGGTCTGTGTTGTCACATGTACATTTTACAAGTACGGTCTCTGTGCTACCATAACCTCTTTCGAACTGTGTTTTGCGCAGGCAAGTCATACGCAGGGTATTTGTTATCATCGGTTGCGTACGGCAACATTCTACAACACAAATCAAATGCTCCGTGTCCATGTTGACCGTCGAAGTTAATGTCAACAAATACGTAAGTAATCGTCTTAACCCTCTCCACATATCCCGACAGTAAGAAAAAACTCACCTCAGTACATGTTTCCAAACAGTTCACATTCCTGCCACTAAGCCACACCGTACGTATCGGTAAGTACTCTTCAGAATGAACGCCGTACTTGCTAGGCAACTTCTCTGGCACATACGTAATACGCCTCTGTGGACGAGTAGGAAGATTGAATTCTCTAGGCTCATCGACTAGCCACGTGACGGCATACAGCGAGCCATGACACACTTTGAACTGAACACGCAGTAGAAGGCGCGTTTCATTAATCTAACCTGATTTGTTTAATTTACGGTAGCTTCCTCCATCAAAGAGAACGATTCTTCGTGACGGCCGAAATTCGCAGTATTTGAGTTTCAAAGCGCTGGATTTGGATAATGTATTAATTATCTCTATTGGAATAATCTAAAACTTGCGTTTCTCTAATTTTGTAAACAGTGCTGTTCGAGGAAATTAATTTCTGTATGATAGATGAAAAGATGGCTGAGAAGAAACTGCCTACTGAAGGATGAACTAGAAGGAATGATGAACGGGAGAAGAGTTCGGGGCAGAAAAAATATCAGATGATGTTATGTTATGTTTTATTTAACGACGCTCGCAACTGCAGATGTTATATCAGCGTCGCCGGATGTGCCGGAATTTTGTCCCGCAGGAGTTCTTTTACATGCCAGACATGAGCCTGTCGCATTTAAGCACACTTAAATGTTATTGACCTGACCCGGGATCGAACCCGCAACCTTAGGCATAGAAGGCCAGCGCTATACCAACTCGCCAACCAGGTCGACAAAATATCAGATGTTAGACGACATTAAAATATATGGTTCATATGCGCAGACAAAGAGGAAGGCAGAAAATAGGAAAGACTGGAGAACGCTGGGTTTGCAGTGGAAGATCTGCCCTTAAGCAGAACACTATTAATGAATGAATGAATGAATGAATGAATGAATGATACATAAAAACACAGGTTTATATAGGAATATACTAAAATTATATCATGAAAACCAAAACCGTTTCATTTAGTACATAAAATATGTATGATAGGAAAGATTGGAGAATACTGGGTTTGCAGTAAAGGACTTGCCCTTGAGCAAAATACTATGAATGAATGAATGAATGACTATGTATGGTATTCAGCCAAAATCTGAACAATGGAAGTATAGAATGAGTACTGATTCAAATTACTATAAAAAGTAGGTAATTCTACTTCCTGTCTATCGGAAAATAAGCTAATGCAAAAGTTATATTTAAAAGCTCGCGAAATAATTAATATTAGCCACCGGCGTGGCTCAGTCGGTTAAGGCGCTTGCCTGCCGGTCTGAAGTTGCGTTCGGGCGCGGGTTCGATCCCCGGTTGGGCTGATTACCTGGTTGGGTTTTTTCCGAGATTTTCCCCAACCGTAATGTGAATGCAAGGTAATCTATGGCGAATCCTCGGCCTCATCTCGCCAAATATCATCTCGCTATCACCAATCTCATCGACGCTAAATAACCTAGTAGTTGATACAGCGTTGTTAAATAACCAACTAAAATAAAAATAAATAATTAATATTCCTTTGTTAAAATGTTAATAAAAAATAAATAAGGTAACTTGCCAATTGTTGTCAGTTCTCTGGAGAATGGTTCGTCGTGGCCAGAGTGTTCCGGCCGAACAAGATGCCCGGCAAGGTGACGTGCGACAAGCTGCACTACACAGCAGAGATGGACGGCAACCTGACGCGCACCCACATCGACGTGCACCTCAACCTGGACGACGGCTCCAATTCGGTGTGGGAGGGCAAGGGCCAGGCCATCAAGCCGGGGTTCGCGTCTTGCACTGCCATGGCCTGGAAGAACACGGAGCAAGACAAATGGCACAGTAAGTCTTCCATTACAATTTTCAATACTCGACGCAATTTGAATAACACAACAGCAGAATACTCCAGGACAAAAAATAAGACAACAATAAACAGTGCCACGAAGGTGCTATATAATTGTTTATCCATGACCATAACGAAAAACATGCCTTTACTAAATACTTTTGCGTTTGCAAAGTAGGCTTTTATTCAACACTAGCCGTACCCGTGCGCTCCGCTGCACCTGTTAGAAATAAATATAAAGTAATTACATAATTAAAATAGGACATTTGATCCAGGGAACATTCGTGTTTGATAGAAGGATAAATCGTTTGTTATGTTACTTAATTTAAATTGTATTAAAAAAATTAAAATGCGATCATTTTGATCCAGAGACCACTCATTTGGTCATAAAATTATTTTAGGAAATACAGGAAACGAATGCCTATCAAGTTTTCTGTGCATAAGAAGCTATTTTAATCTTACCTGTCCTCGATTCACTCACAAGTTACTGTAATAACATTATAGCATTATATCCATCTAGAGAAACTACGCTTTCCAATGGTGAATTAATAATTAATTATACAAATCGGTTAATTTAGCTTCCGTTATTACTTCATACAAACACAGAAACATTCCCTGTAAGCTATGTTTCATAGCTTTCGATTTTTGTTTCCAAGGCCCCTTATAGACGAAGTCATTTGTTTTTATTTCATTATACCGCCTTAGATGGCGTTATTGTAATTTTGAAACTCATTTATCTCATTAAATATCAGTCCTATCACAATTTTTCAAAGAATAAAACTTATCAAAAATCATTTTTAAAGAAACTTTTGTTATGTAACATTTTTCACAAAAATCAATGATAAGCGAGATATTTCGATTTATTTAATTCAGGCCACCTTATAACCCCCTTTTAAATAACGTATTCTGAATGTCATATAGCCTATAATCTAAGTTATAACGAACTTAATTTATATTCCAATTTTCATCAAAATCCGTTCAGCCGTTTTTGCGGGAAAAGGTAACAAACATACAGACAGACAGACAAACAAAAATTAAAAAAACCGATTTTCGGTTTCAGGGTGGTTAATTATATACCAATTATTAGGACCAATTATTTTTGGAAAATCGAAAATTACCAGAAAAATTTCGGCTACCGATTTATTATTAGTATAGATTACTTTATTCCACTAGTGAGATAAAGACTTTACTTCACAGTTCATTAGTATTTTCCTAGTACGTGGGCACACACGTATACTTTTCCATTCAACTATTACTAAAGAAGTTAATATATTAGTTACTAGAGGTCACTACCTCTACTTCATTATTACCATTTCTTAAATATACATACACTCAATCTCCTTCTCTTTTCTCTATCTACTACGTCGTAATTTGTGCACTGCATTCATATCTAATACGTATTTTTTTTTTTAAAATTCGTAATAATTTACCTTTTGGGAGGCGAGGAGACTTGAATCTTGACTTGAAATCCTTTATAGGATTTAGGGGATTCAGGATTTTATAACAACACGCGTTAGCCAACTGAGCTAAACAGACACAATGCTTAATTACGTTTTAATATTCCTCTTAAGTTTACAGAAGTAAAATGTGAAATTACTTTAATCACATTAGTCCCGTGAACACTTCTAAATAATCCCTGAAACTTCAAAAAGACGAAAATACACGTTTAAAATGAAAAAATATACATTAAAATTATATAATTAATTATAATTTGTTATTTATCCAACGCCTTAGATATCATTCTTCACTAATCATGGCCTCCTAAATCATAACCTATCTAGTACACATATCGATTCTAAAATCCATGCCATGATACGTGATTATTTGAGGACTTATTTTCAACATATTTTATTTTATAAAACATAATTTTTCGTTATGATCATGGATAAATTACGTATGGTACTTGTGAGCGTGATCTTTATTGCGCTAATGTAATTTAAGCATTTGGCTGACGCCTCGTGCTTAAATCTTTCCACTCGCGCAATAAAGATGCACTTACCTCACAAGTACCATAAATAACTATTAGACGATCGTATTTTTGTCCTACTTACCGTTGTTGTTTACATGTATTGTAAGTTGACAATACCAAACGTTGCCTGGTTGCTATGCAAACAAAAACAATCACAGTGCTGTTATAACCTAAATGCTGCCCTAGATCACAGTAATGTGATCAGGAATACTGCCTTGGCAACGACGTTCAAACTTTCTTATAGCAGAAATTTTTACAAATTCATGCAATATTCAAAATTAAAAATAAATGTATTTAAATGATAATTCTCCAAGAAATAGTGTGCCATACACATGCGTTAAGTGTGTAACAGAATCTCGGAAACTGAAGAAACTCCGCTTTCCCTCGTTTTTTCAAACCGTTTCCTAGATTCTGTTACAATGCACTTACCACACTCGCAATATACTGTTTAATTGTACATTTTGTTTACTCTACTGTGTTTCATGATTTATAACTTAAATTGCTTCATGGAAATGCATGTGTAAATATAGGTAACTGTGAACAATAGAATAGTTGTTTTATTTTCGCTGGCAGATTTAAGGTCATAAGGCCTTCTCCTCCACTGAACCAGCCTTAATCAATACAATAGTTACTTACATATTTAAATTATGAATATTTACAATACACTAAAGATTCTCCAGCAATATTCTTCAGTTAAGTTTTAACGACTAGTACGTGTTTATTTAAATTGAGATGAAGCCCATACGAGCCCATATGAGCTAATGTAATTCAATTCAGTCTATATGCAATATGTAAAGAATTATAATTAAGTTGAGATAGCTACGGTGGTTTTAAGGTGAATGGGTAGTGATACCTGAGCGATTAAAGAATTTCAGTACAAAAGTTTAGTTCAATATTTCTAGGCTTTAAGTATTCAGAATGTAATAAGAATTTCCATGGTTATACAATAAATAATTCTGAATTCAGTGGTATAAAAGACAACTCATTAGTTTCGTATCCAAGAGCAAAAGAAAGACCCTAACTGATAACTTGTTTTCCCAATTCTCTAAATGTACCTCAACCTTCAGGTACACATTACTTACTACAATTTTCACTCATATGCCTTGTATTTTTTTAAGTTATCAAGTAATGTATATTGTGAATTCTAAAGCAAAATTTAGTTAAACATTTTACCCTTAGTGAAACAGAAAAAAAATTGAACTTCGATTAACATTTTTGCAATTAATTTTTTCCCACGTGTTATGTGTGTGATATTCTTAAACACGCAGGTCTACGTTGTAGGACACAAACTGCAGAAAACACTGTAAAATTTCATGTAAATTGATTCAGTAGTTTCAGAGAAAAATGCACTTAAGTTTGAAAAATATAAACATACGAAAAACTTCGTTAAAAAAGAAGAAGTATCTATGAATTACATGCGCCTCCAAATTTATCTGCAGAGATACATCCCACAATATGTATTGTTTTAAAAAGCAAGTTTTGTGCTTTTATAAAAACACAAAATAAAATCGAATTTTTGACCCCTAATCACTACTCGGTTCCCTTAAGAAAAAATTACTGAGATGTGGCTGAAATGTGCGTCTCCTCTAAGCTTCTTTTTCTTTATTATATCTTATTCCTTCTCCTCCCGTAGCTTCCGTTTCTTCCATGGGGTTACTTCTGCACCTAAAGATGACTCCATAACTGATGCAACAATTGATGTGCTCAAGTATTTTTCTCCGAGTTGGTTTTTGCCGCGTACGTAAGAAGCAGTACTGTCAATCTACTACAGTTCAAAATTGTATGGACTATTTCGTTTATATGACGTCATTCCATTTTCGAGCAATGAAGTGTACTGAAATTTTGAATTTCAACCAGTCACAGTCACACTTTGCGATAATTTTTACAGCTACATTTATCGCTATCAATTTATCGCATGGACAATCTTTTGTTTAGTCGTTGTCGCCAACTGTTTCCCCGTGAATTGATGATCATGAATACATTAAGATGCAGCTACACGATTAAACTTTTCTTTCAACTTTAAAGCAATGAATGCAAGATTGACATTTAATATTAATTAATATATTTACGCAGTGAAGACGACGTTCAGAACGGCGCACCATGTAGACACAAAATCTTCATGCATCTTAATTGAACGTACCTTTTAAACTTGATTCTTTCAATATTCTTCCCAGATTGCACGCATACGCGATTGGAATATTGAACTGTGTAGATGCAGCTTTAGTTCCGTTACACACTACAGCGAGAATGCGTTTGTCGAGCTATAAAAAATGCTTTCGTGTAGCACTGATTGTAACGGTCGAAATAAGACACAGCTGACATTGGTCCTGCTCCCACAGGTAACATAACCTATAAGTAGCCTATAAAATGTGTATTTTGTGAATGAAATGAAAAATTAATAGAAAGTCAGACGTTCAAATTTATGTAACATATCAAACCCAATGACCTTGCATAGTAATAATAAGGTCTTTTCATCAAACCGCCTTCCGTATAGCGTAATAAAATTCGTGTTTTAATTAGGCCTATCTATACAGAGATGGCTTCACTGTGTAGCAACATGTCTCGCTGTGAATAGGCCTACATAAGCATTGGTATATAGCTGTCCCCAATATTACTGTTAAATTAAATTATAATTTCAGCAGATAATGAAAATGTATTTGTGTTATAATAATAAGAGAAAAGTGCAATACACGTAATTAACATTGTTTAGCCTCTATTTCGCAATTGGCATTACTGAATAATAATATCGACTTTGTTTATTGCAGTAATCGATATTCATCTACGAGTATTTCAACTTCAAAATGTCTGAATAGGTTAAGTATTCGTTAATAAACAATTATTAACAATTCGTTAATAAACAATTATTAACATTTTGTGATCGAATTTTAGGGATACATTATTTGCATTTTTATTTTATTCAGGAAATAGTCCTAATGCCACTCGTGACATTACTACAGATAAATGTTTCAAGATGATATGAATGGGATATTTGTAAATGCTGGCTGGACAATGTTTTCACAAAAAGTCTTTGTACTATGGTTGTTTTATGAAAACCATTGAAAATTTCCACTCCTATAACATAGGACTGGTGTTTTTATCCCCAACAACTAATTCAGTAGATGGCCGCTACAATACGCTCACCATATGCTTAATATCTCAAATTTGCATTTTTTGGACTATGGTTCTTTTAAAAAAAACCCTACAATTAATGTTTATGTCATAACAATCATTGTTTAAACGCTTTGAGACTTCCGTCTGTTATATTTCTCATTCCTGGAATGTTTAGTATTTAGTATTTATTTATTTATTTATTTATTTATTCTGGTGTAGTTAAGGCCATCAGGCCTTCTCTTCCACAACACCAGGAATACAAATACAAAAATAGAAATAAACAGAAAAAAACACTATATACAAAGTAAAGCTACACAAGAAATAAAGAGAGAGAGAAAAACACTATAAACAAAGTAAAGCCACACAAAAATATACACAAGTTGCAGTCACACAAACTTTAAATGAGTGATTAAGTATCATAATTAATTCTATCCTAACTAATTAACTAACATAAATAAGAAACGTGCAATTTTAATCTAGATTAAAAAAGAAAAAGAAAAAAAAAAACACAAATCAATACTTCTAGCAATACCTAAAAACATTAACTAAGACAAAATTTTCCAATTTAATTTTGAATTGTGATAAAGTCCGGCAGTCCCTGACGTCATTAGGTAACGAATTCCAGAGGCGAGCTATTTCTACAGTATAGGAAGATGAGTATAAAGACGTTCTATGATGAGGGATAGAAAGAAGGCTTGATGTCGGTTTCGAAGAGTTGTAAGAAATTGAAAGCGCGATAACAGATAATTCGGAGTAGAAGTATGCATGATTAGGCATTTACAAGACTGTTACAATGATTTTAAATAGCTATAAAAGTTATACGCAGTCCAGTGAATATAGGTCGGCTCTTCCAGACGTTGACGAAGTACTCGGCTGACACTTAGTTCATGAATTATAATGCCTATTTCCCCATTATCATAGCTGGCCTTTAACACAGAGATAGTAAAATCAAGGCGATGAAAAACCAGACTGACCGCATTGTTTAAGGCACAAATGGGACACAAAGCATGGACCGACATCAGTGCTAGATTAGTGACACCATCATACTTAGGCAGGGCTGATCATGTTAGAAAGTTTAAATGCAGAAAACAAAGAATGGACGTGGCAAAATTTTCCTTTGTTAACCGCACAATAGTAGATTGGAACAGCTTAAGGCTGATTCACAATAAACCGGGAACAGAAACGACAACGAGAACGAGAACAGAAATATTGTTAAAATAAATTAAATATTGTGAATGCTCACATTTAAATACATTTTAACATTATTTCCGTTCTCGTTGTTTCCGTTCACGGTTTATTGTGAACCAACCTTTACCTGCGGCAATCTTTCAGGGTGGTCCTCTCAAAATCAAAACATTTAAGGAAAAGTTGAGAAGATTAGACTGAAAATGTAATTGTAGGTGCAGTGTAATTATCTAAGTTACCATGTAATTAATTAAGTTGATATGTAATTAATTAAGTTGATATGTAATTAATTAAGATATGTCATTAAGGTGATATGTAATTAAGGTGATATGTAATTAAGTTGATATGTAATTAAGTTGATATGTAATTACTTAAGTTGGTAATAGTTGGGTGTAATAGAAGTACTTATAAGTTAGGTTTACTTTTGGTTATTGTAGGCATTATTATAGAATAGTTTTTATTTATAGTTCTAAGTTTCTTGCATCAATTATGTCTTTCCTGTAGTGAGTGGAGGGAAGCAATCAAGATGAATGCGAACGTATCAGCTGTGCGTAGTGTACCTGGCAGGTCTTCGGGCAATAACCTCTGTCGACGTTGCGTCACGGAGGTTGAAACCCTTGCCCATGTCCTGGGGGCCTGTCCACACGGTGAACTTCTACGAAATACGCGGCATCATACAGTAAGATCTATAATAGCAACTGCCTTAAGGAACAAAGGTTATTCAGAATATGAAGAAGTACACGGCATATCCAGTGAGGGCAGTAATCGAAGAATCGACATAATTGCATTTGCACCTCCCTCTCTTGAAGGTTACATCATAGACCCTACTGTGAGATTCGAATCGCACGAACACCAGCCAGAAGAAGTACACGAGGAAAAAAGGAATATATATATGAACCTTCCATCAGTTTTTATAAGGACAAATACCATCTGGAATCCATCGTCACTACGGGACTAATGATTGGAGCCTGTGGGACCATACCCCGGTTCATAGTTGACTTCTGTAAATCTTTTGGCCTGCACAAAAATATTTTAAGAGATCTAACAATTGCAGCACTCGAAGGCTCAATACCTATTTTCAGGCATCATACATATGGACCATGACTATTTCGCATCTCCTTGACGTTACTGCGTTTAATATCATGTGTTTCAATATAATTCAAATTGTTATTTTTCACTCTAACAACAATGTATCGCTAAGCCTCAAGGCATTTACTCTATTGTATCATGGTACTCTTTGTCGATGGCAACCTGTAGTGGTTACAGGAAGAAATTAAATCTAATCTGAAAGTAAATTTATGTTTATTTTATTTTTTATTGCTGTAATTATTGTATAAGCCTCGGAATAGGACTGATTCTCTGGCACGACCACAGCAAAGGAATAAGGTTTTGAGATTTGGCACTTGGAACGTAACTAGTCTTTATAGAACAGGAGGGGTAACATTAGTAGCAAAAGAACTAGCTAGATATGGAATAGACTTTGTGGGAGTACAAGAGGTTAGCTTAGATGGGAATGGCATATCACAAATAGGAGGTTACTTGTTGTATTATGGGGAAGGAAACAATAATCACCAATTAGGAACAGGATTCTTTGTTCATAAAAGAATATGCAGGGCATGTAGCACATATGGGCGAATCCAGAAATGCATATAGAGTGTTAGTTGGGAGACCGGAGGGAAAAAGATCTTTAGGGAGGCCGAGACGTAGATGGGAGGATAATATTAAAATGGATTTGAGGGAGGTGGGGTATGATGATAGAGACTGGATTAATCTTGCACAGGATAGGGACCGATGGCGGGCTTATGTGAGGGCGGCAATGAACCTTCGGGTTCCTTAAAAGCCATTTGTAAGTAAGTAAGTAATTATTGTATAGTTTATGAATATAATTATTGTAATATTATTGTATATCACTGCCACCGGGTGTATACCCAATTGTAGTGTTAATAAATACATACATACACATACACACACTACAAATAAATAAAAACGTTAGAGAATTTACACCTGCAAAACTAAGAAACAGAGCGATGCTACCACCATATTCATTATTCGGACAATTGTGTTACTCTGCTCACTGTATTTTTTACTGTTTTCAGGTGTGTTAAAACATACCATCCTGTCTACCGACTATGACTCTTACGCCCTGGTACACGCATGTAAAGAAAACTACGACGACAAGGATGATTCGTTCACTAAGTTCGTGTTCGATCAAATCTGGAGCCGTACGAAAGCAATGGATGCAGGACTCCTCAAAACTCTCAAGTCTGTGATGAGTAGCCTGGACATAGAAGAAGACGAGTGGGATGACGTCGGCAACGAAACATGCTGAAACAGTTTTGCCGCGGTGACTAGCACACTCCACTTTTTGCACTTGTAGATATGCTAGATTGTTTTCAAGTTATATATAATGTGTACTGGATCTAATAAAGTTGCTACTGTATATTGAAGTTCGGTCCAATTTATGTACGATCTGTGGCGCTGTAGGTAGGCTATATCAAATATGTACACGGACAAAATAATGAACCTGCTGTCTGAGACAAGGGGAGGCCTTATGTCATTCGTGTTCTCTATACAACACAATGATGTCAGTGGGTTAGAATATTTAGTTTCGCAACAATTAATGCCTTCATCGTGTTACCAATTGTGTTTCTGCTTGTAGTTCATTTTCAACTATAATTTACGGGACAAACACAAGTTAAATAATATATTCCATACACTCAAATAAGATGATGATTTGATTACATAGGCTTCATGAGGCATTTCCTTGTAAAATACTAAGAACTCTCACTTCACTCATAAAATATACCCCATTACTTGATTTATGTAATTTGGAGATATACGAGAAAGTAAGTTTCTCTGGGTTCGTTTAGAGAAAGAAAACACAATTTCAAGAAAAGATTTATTGGAACAGATACAGCAATTTTTGGGCTGTTTTTCAACATATTCCCACCGGAATTGAGTCATTTATCATGCCGTATCCCTGTGTCGTAGAAGTCTGTCGTCCGGGATCGGGACAGTGTGTGACAGCCTTCTGCACCTCTCTGTCACTGTGAAAATGCTGACCGGACAGGAATTTCTTGAGGTGTAAGAAACGATGGTAAACATTCGGCCCCTTACGACTCGGCGCACAACATTACTTTTGCAAGAGTTTCGCTGAGAGGTGATTCAACATTCATCCTACAGCCCGGATCTCGCTCCCAGCGAGTACCATCTTTTCATATCAGTTTTTAAAATATATTGAAATATAAAAAAATTGATATTTTATAATGCCATTCTGTTTTACCAGTAATGTTATGGAAACGAACCGTTCAAGAGAAATTAGTTTATAAAAAATATCCCTCTGTAATACAAAAATGTTCTTTTAAAAGTTTCTGTGAAAAGTACACGATCTGTGGCGCTGTAGGTAGGCTGTATCAAATATGTACACGGACAAAATAGTGAACCTGCTGTCTGAGACAAGGGGAGGACTTATGTAATTCTGTTCTCTATACAACATAATGATATCAGTGGGTTAGAATATTTAGAGGCATATTTGATAGGAAGGTGCTAAAGTGAGACAAAAAGTAGACACTTAACAATTTCGGCAAAAGCTCTTTCTCCTATTTGATCTAGTTGAAATTAACTTATCGAAACTACGTCCATCTCTATAATAGTCTATAGGCTCTATCCAATATTCAGTATCATTCATCAGAGGAAACAGTGCATCGTATAACAGTTCCATCAATTTCGATGATATCGTACTTAAATTCCTGCATCAGGACGAATAATCGGGATTTGGACACCTTGAAGTTATTTATTGGCTCGTATTCGTTGCTCACTTATTTCATTTCTTTTTTCTTCTTTTCCCGTTCGTCATTAATTATTCCTTCCTTCTTTCCTACCTCTTGCCTTCTTTCCTTCTATCGAGTTTATTCTTTTTCTTTCCCTTTTCATAGTTCATTTATTGATTTATTCATTCAATAATTTCATAAACATGTTCTATTGACTGATTTTATTTCCTTTATATCTTTTTCTTTACTGTTCCTCCAGGTAATTTCTATGACAAATGACGATCGTGCAGAAGTAGACCTAGCGTAGAATATTGATTGTAATCTGAAACATAACCTTGTGCGACTGATCAAAGGAATATTGACGTAAACAACAAAAATGACAATAGTCGTAAGTCATTATTGACGTGGAAATATCTTATGCCACAAGCACAGGGTGAATATTGAAGATATGCAACTGAAATCCGTTACGGAAGACAATTATTAAGCTTAATTTTTGACTCTCCCTCGTATATGTATAATTATTGTGTAAGAGTAATAATGACACAAGCATTTTTGTTGCACAAAATTAAACAACACGTTAAAATTTGTTAAAAACTGGATGGCTGTGGAAAAGTTACGTTTCAAAGACTTTATAAGGTTATTCATGAATATGTTGTATTAGAACATAATATAATATTAAAAATATACCGTAAAATAATAATAATAATAATAATAATAATAATAATAATAATAATGATAATAATAATAATAATAATAATGATAATAATAATAATGATAATAATAATAATAATAATAATAATAATAATAATGATGATAATAATAATAATAATAATAATAATAATAATAATAATAATAATAATAATAATAATAACTTACTGGCTTTTAAGGAACCCGGAGGTTCATTGTCGCCCTCACATAAGCCCGCCATTGGTCCCTATCTTGAGCAAGATTAATCCATTCTCTACCATCATATCCCACCTCCCTCAAATCCATTTTAATATTATTTTCCCATCTACGTCTCGGCCTCCCTAAAGGTCTTTTTCCCTCCGGCCTCCCAACTAACACTCTATATGCATTTCTGGATTCGCTCATACGTGCTACATGCCCTGCCCATCTCAAACGTCTGGATTTAATGTTCCTAATTATGTCAGGTGAAGAATACAATGCGTGCAGTTCTGTGTTGTGTAACTTTCTCCATTCTTCTGTAACTTCATCCCTCTTATTCCCAAATATTTTCCTAAGCACCTTATTCTCAAACACCCTTAACCTATGTTCCTCTCTCAAAGTGAGAGTCCAAGTTTCACAACCATAAAGAACAATCGGTAATATAACTGTTTTATAAATTCTAACTTTCAGATTTTTCGACAGCAGACTGGATGACAAAAGCTTCTCAACCGAATAATAATAAGAGGCATTTCCCATATTTATTATGTGTTTAATTTCCTCCCGAGTGTCATTTATATTTGTTACTGTTGCTACAAGATATTTGAACTTCTCCACCTCTTCAAAAGATAAATTTCCAATTTTTATATTTCCATTTCGTACAATATTCCCATCACGAGACATAATCATATACTTTGTCTTTTCGGGATTTACTTCCAAACCTATCTCTTTACTTGCTTCCAGTAAAATTCCCGTATTTTCCTTAATCGTTTGTGGATTTTCTCCTAACGTATTCACGTCATCCGCATAGACAAGAAGCTGATGTAACCCGTTCAATTCCAAACCCTCTCTGTTACCCTGGACTTTCCTAATGGCATACTCTAGAGCAAAGTTAAAAAGTAAAGGTGATAGTGCATCTCCTTGTTTTAGCCCACAGTGAATTGGAAACGCATCTGACAGAAACTGACCTATACGAACTCTGCTGTAAGTTTCACTGAGACACATTTTAATTAATCGAACTAGTTTCTTGGGAATACCAAATTCCATAAGAATATCATATAAAACTTCTCTCTTAACCGAGTCATATGCCTTTTTGAAATCTATGAATGACTGATGCACTGTACCCTTATACTCCCATTTTTTTCCATTATCTGTCGAATACAAAATATCTGGTCAATAGTTGATCTATTACGCCTAAAACCAAACTGATGATCCCCAATAATTTCATCTACATATGGAGATAATCTTCTCAAAAGAATAATAATAATAATAATAATAATAATAATAATAATAATAATAATAGGCTAATGTTTTTATTTCCTGTAAGATTTCCATTTACACAAAGGTGCTGATAATTATTGGAACCAAACGTTTACAACGCTTTTCATGAAGGTCAGTAAAACAACGTTCCTTAATTAACTAATAAATGTCGTGGTGATAATTCACCCTTATTTTTACCAGACCTAATTGACGCCCATTCTATCAAAACATCGAGTTGTTGAACTTAATTAAACATTGGAAGCTAGCGGAATAATTACCGTATTGATTTGACACAGAACATTCATTACTCTCTATTGAAGTAGGGCATGCACTGTTTTTATATAACGCGTGCTATAAAGGATTGTTTATAGGTTTCATTGTCACGCACATTTAAACTATGATATGTATTATGTACATTACTGGACATGTTTTCTTGTTTAACATCTCGGTATAACGATGATGGTAATGTGGTAATAATTTACTTATATTTACTTATTTATTTACTTACTTATATTTAGGGTCGAATTCATAGTCGTCACTTATAAAATGAGGAAACACTTAAGTAATGAGCATTTCCTTAGCACTTATTTCAGATCGTATTGCAGAGACGCTACTCATTCATATGCCCTGAGCATTCCCTTGACATCGAAAGAAATATGGCAACATGGCTAGACGTGAGCGCTTTCCTACATTCAATTGTTTTCCAGCGCCTTCAAATTGTTAAATCGGCATTATTGCCATACACAAATACAGAAGTAAATATTATAGAGCTAAAAATTATACAAGATGTCCAGAAAGCATTTTACAGAAAAGAAAGAAGTGAGCTAAGATAACTAGTTATGAAATATGGAGATATCGTCGAAAGTAAAAAAAAAAATTGATCATAATTGTTCTCTCCAAAAGAAGAAATTGACATGGAACAACATTGCAGTTGAGTTTAATGCAAACTCCGGAAATATTCCTGTAAGTAAATCATTTTCATTTTTTTTTCAGTTATTTTTATGCTAAACAAAGTGGAAATGATATAATTATGCAAATTTTAACAGCTTATTCCTTGGGTAGAATACAAACAAAAATACAAATAACACTTTGTTGGGACGTGAATACTTTTCGAAAAAAAAAAATGCCACTTAAATCTACCTGAAATGCTGCTGTATCATAAAATCTCAAAGCAACCAGTACTTTCAGCAGTGGCGAAATCGGTAAGCCTCATGGCTGTATTGTGAATTGAAATGAGAGACATCAGAATATTCACAACAGTGTTCTTGTCGAAACGGTATCTCCTCTTAAATTTTGATCATTATACATCTCTAAAGGGTTTTCCATATCTCTGATATGTCTTTTGCTAGCCGAAACTCATTTTCATTTTAATTACAGAACTCAATAAATTAAATTAAATCATAATCATCTATTGTATACCGAATCAGCTGATTACAATGCATATGAGGAAACACTTGAGTAAGCTGACAAGCTACCTATTTGAATAAGTGTTCACTTCAGTGTGATTTATGAATTGGAAATTATTATAAGCAACTGCTTAAGTGTTTCCTTACGATAAGTGTTGACTATGAATTCGGCCTTTTAATGTGCTGCACAACAGCCAGAGGCCAATTACAGTTCAGCACAAACAATATAACAAAAACATTAGCAATAATTTACAATAAAAGTACAAAGATATAATTAAATTATTGGCAATTAATTAAAATGATAATTACAAATGAAATAATGGAATCATAAATGAAGAATGGAATCATATAAAATAGTATTACAAAGATATGCAAGATAATAATACAACGACAATAATGACAATAAATGAACGGGATAAAATGGATGACTAAACTACATAGCATAATGAGATTAAAAGTAATTGTATTTGAAAATGAAAGGATGGAATCAAGTAAATTAATAAATAACAAAATGATATAAAAGTTAGCGAGAATAATATTAAAATACATATTTAAACAAAAGATATAAATGAAAACTGATATAAAACTTCAAAGTAGACTATATACTACACATTAATAATAATAATAATAATAATAATAATAATAATAATAATAATAACACTAATAATAATAATAATAATAATAATAATAATAATAATAAAATAATAATAATTTTATTTACATACAGATTTCCAATGTTTACACATCTTTCTGTGCCTAAAGTCTTAGGGTGCTATTCATAGACATTTCGCTAGCCAGCGCTACGAGCGTGCTAAACTAGCCCCGACTATCGACTGGTTACTTGCACGGGATTCGTATCATATCCAGTGTTGCCAACTCAGAATTCCATTTACCGCTGCACAAGCTTAAAAAACCGCTAAACTGTACTTGAAAAACTCCATATTTTGCTAAACACATCACTTCCAAATTTGAAATACAAACTACACAGTTTTAGAAACTGGAGAATTTTATAAAAATATAGACTAAATTGTGAAAAGTGTGTATCACTTCGTAGCCTGTATGTTCTATACAAAATCGTATGGAAAATTAAATCCGAATATTTTGCATTCAATATTACCTTGCATCATTTACATCGAGCTTTCGAACTATCACCGGCAACTTCTTCCCCTCATTCTTTCAATACATTGTTTTTTTTTTTCACTTACTTACAAATGGCTTTTAAGGAACCCGAAGGTTCATTGTCGCCCTCACATAAGTACGCCATTGGTCCCTATCTTGAGCAAGATTAATCCATTCTCTATCATCATATCCCACCTCCCTCAAATCCATTTTAATATTATTTTCCCATCTACGTCTCGGCCTCCCTAAAGGTCTTTTTCCCTCCGGCCTCCCAACTAACACTCTATATGCATTTCTGGATTCGCCCATATGTGCTACATGTCCTGCCCATCTCAAACGTCTGGATTTAATGTTCCTAATTATGTCACGTGAAGAATACAATGCGTGCAGTTCTGCGTTGTGTAACTTTCTCCATTCTCCTGTAACTTCATCCCGCTTAGCCCCAAATATTTTCCTAAGCACCTTATTCTCAAACACCCTTAACCTATGTTCCTCTCTCAGAGTGAGAGTCCAAGTTTCACAACCATACAGAACAACCGGTAATATAACTGTTTTATAAATTCTAACTTTCAGATTTTTTGACAGTAGACTACATGATAAAAGCTTCTCAACCGAATAATAACACGCATTTCCCATATTTATCCTGCGTTTAATTTCCTCCCGAGTGTCATTTATATTTGTTACTGTTGCTCCAAGATATTTGAATTTTTCCACCCCTTCGAAGGATAAATCTCCAATTTTTATATTTCCATTTCGTACAATATTCTCGTAAATCTCAAAACCTTATTCCTTTGCTGTAGTCGTGCCAGAGAAGCAGTCCTATTCCGAGGCTTATTGTAGGGATTCGTAACAAGCTGTTTTTACGGTGATGGGTTGTTAGCCCTTCGCCCAACCCCCAAGCTGGAGGACCACCCCTTATCGGCTGTCCACGACTGCTTATTCAATATATTCACAGCTACCCTCTATAGTTTTTTTTTTTTTCACACATCTCTAAACTTTTGTATGTACGAAGTTTTACGCGGCATACTTCTTCAAAATTGAATGAAGTAGATGAAGAATAATATAAGCTTACTGGACACTTCGGAAAGAATCACATTCACAATCACACCAGTCCGTTCGAAATCTGATTTCACACTGAGCTGGAGACGTACCTGCCAACAATGAGTCTGGTTTTGAGTATGTCTGTGTTACATAAACTACAATGCGGAATGATAAATTAAATAATATATAATATTATAAGACGACATTAAGATATATGGATCATATGAGACAAAGAGGAAAGCAGAAATAGGAAAGGCTGGAGAATACTGAGTTTGCAGTGAAAACGAATGTGGCATACCTTATTTGTACAATAATGGACGAGGCAGGAAATGGACATGGTTGTATCATAAAACACTGATATTTTATACTCGCAGAATGAAAAATTGTGATAATACCATATTAATCTCTGGTTTTGATATTGATATATTTATTTCTACAACTCTTATTTGGTAATGGGTCGCCACCACATCTCTGTATTCGTGCTCCCCATTACCTTCTAATTACAATAACATACACAAACTTTCATTGACGTGTGCAGTCATCTTATTTTACCTTTGTTACCTCTATTACTATAATACATACTCTCAATTTGCTTTCTAACCTCTCCCCTTAAAATTTTCCCTTCTTTCTAATGAACACCTCACCACTTTTATTGTTCACTTATATTTGAAGTACTTCCTATCGTCTAAAATTTCCCTAATTTTGAACTAACTTTTACTAACACTATTTAATCATACTCATTCACTTTCCTC
Source organism: Periplaneta americana (assembly GCA_025594305.2). Taxonomy (NCBI): domain Eukaryota; kingdom Metazoa; phylum Arthropoda; class Insecta; order Blattodea; family Blattidae; genus Periplaneta; species Periplaneta americana. Next base: position 17,897,243 of record JAJSOF020000029.1, on the reverse strand, counting down.
TCTAATTTACAATCAGTTCTACCTCTCCTCACTTCTGTCAACATTCTTATCCCTTATTTCTCCATTAGACACTGAATCACAAGCTTATTTTGTTAAACTGTTCCCTTTCACCCCGATAAATTTTCCGTTTGCCACTATTTTTCTAAGTCAACTCAACCTTCATTTGTAAACTTACATTGAAATACTTGCTGTCTTCCTATCATTTCAATTTCTCTGATTGTACACTAACTTAGTCGACACTCCAATATTAATAACATTTCACTACCAATTACTGTTAACAAACACTTCTAATTTTCTCTAGTCACTTCCTTTATCTCAACTTGTTTCTCTGTACACTAATTCACTTATTCGTTCATATATTCTCTCTCCGATTATTTTGCTAGTTACTCTTACTCCTCGAACACTCACTTTATTGTTTCTATGCCTTTTGCCACACTAATCTCTGGTTTATGATTAACTAATGTTGTTGTCCGCAAGTACTTATAAAAACAATATAATATCTTTATAGAAACAAAAAACTTAAAAATATCGTCTCCCCTTGTCGGAATCAAAAAAGCCAAATAAATAGCTAGCCGCTGACGATAAAACTTACTAGGCACTTGGTCAGTAATTGAGACTCGTTCAGACATGGTTTCTTGTAAATAGTTCTTTTAATCTACCACAAAATATCTCAATATCCGGTAATTTCATCACTATAGAATTTTGTTATTCTAGGTTTAATTTGTAATTTAGTAAATACAAAAATATTCTTTGTTCTTAACTTCTATGATAAAATGTCTAGCTTTCATTAATCAGGTATTCTTGTCGCACTTTAATTTTTATTGTAATTGTAATTGTAAATTTAATATTAATTGTAATCTTATTGTTCATGTTATAGTTGTAATCCCTGGTAGAGGGGCAGAGAAGGCCTGACCGCCTTATCTCTACCAGGTTAAATAAATAAATCTAATCTAATCTAATAAAATTCTGTAGCTGACCGTAAGTCCTGAAATCACCAGATTTAGCTACAAAACCGCTGACTTGGCAACACTGATCATATCACATCGCTAACACTGGTTTATGAATAAGAAAAACGTTAGTTCGCTGATCATCCACTGGAAGCCCGCGCTAAGAATGTCTATGAATACGGCAAAGTCTTATTCTTGTTCTCCACTCTTCTCTGTCCATCCAAACCATGTCGTTCAGTCTGCACTCTCTCATCCCTGTTCTGATCCATGAACTTCGAGGTCTCCCTTTCCTTCTCCCAGGCGGACAACATTCCAGCGCCATTTCAGGTAACCTTTCTTCTGGCATTCTTCTCACATGCTCATACTAGGTCAACTGCTTACATCTCACATAATCCAAAACAGAATGTTGAATGTTCATTTCATCTCATATAGGCCTAACTGTATTTCTAATTTCGAATGTCTCGCTGATCTTCTTAAAAAATCTATTTCCATCATCATGAGTTTTGATACTAACCTTTTATTAAATTTCTATGTTTCAGCACCATGTGTAAAATAATAGTAAACTGCCCCCCATTGAGGGTAGCCCTTACGGACTCAGTATATCCTCAAAAAAAATTATTATACATACGTAAACATAGATATTAAATTTTAAAGAAGGGAAACAAAGAAAAGGGGGTGAAAAATTACAATTGCTATTAATGTGGCACCATTTGATTAATTAGGATTTGGCAGGATTTTTTTAACACAATTATCACAATGTCATCCCTCAGAGATGTTGGCAAAGCAAACTGCCGTCGAAATTCTTCGAAAAAAGCTGGTATAGTCCCTCGAGCACCTATGAGCAAGCCGAATACCTCAACGTGAATTAAGGCATATTTCAGCTTGAAATAGTTGACTGTAGGCTCATAGATCGACTTCTTCTCAAGGTGGACCTCGGCTGACTGATGACATCCTACTCCAAAACGTATCGTGGGGTCCACAATGATGCCCTGTTTAGTGTCAGCATTGTACGCTAAAATATCTACTCGTCTCGTTGACCCATTTTCAGCTAGACAGGAGATTTCTTCTTCTACTATCCAGCCCTTATTTCTTAATGCGGCAGCAATTTTGGATCGTACAAGATGATGTCTAGAGTTCCTCAAGAGCAATCCCTGTTCACAGAATCCCAAGACGTGTGCTAAAGTTTCAATCTCCGGGCAGCCATGTCTGCACCGGGTACCGTCGAGAGATCTGCCGGGAACGGAACGAACAGCTGCTAAATTTGCTGTCATTTTCAGGCTAGATATCCATTCACTAGTCGAAAGTCTTTCTTGTGTGCAATCCAACTTTGACTAATGAATCACATATTTGCAATTTATTTTCCATTGTTAGGCCCATATCTGTCCCATAGAATACCATTCAACATTGCTGTTACTGTTCTGCCTTTAGTATTTCTGTTCCTAATGTCTATCTTCTTTATCTATTCGAACCCCCAAATACTCAAATTCTTCACAGCCTTTAATACAACCTTTCTGATCTGCCAATATTAAATCCTCGGCTTTTATTCCACGTACCATATAAAATGTTTTTTCAAACCCCATTTTTCATATTGTTAAAACAACTTCCGAAACAAAATTTCCATATCTTCATATTCTTGTGTGATTACCACCTGATTGTCTGCAAACAATGTATACAACATATTTTTTGATTCATCTCCAATGGGTATTCCTATTCCTGAACATTTGCTGGTCCAGTTTGACAATGCTCTCTGTAGAAATATCTTAAATAATGCAGGTGACATGCTACACCCTTGACGAAAGCCCTTTGTTACTATAACTTCTTCTGACCTAGATTTTCCAATTTTAACTTTAGATTAAGCATTTTTATGTACATTTTTTATTGCATTAATAATTCTTGTCTCAATTTCCATATAAACTAATGTCTCCCATAATTTTTAAATCGTACAATGTCGTAAACCTTCTCTAAATCTTACTTACTTACTTGCTTTTAAGGAACCCGGAGGTTCATTGACGCCCTCACATAAGCCCACCATTGGTCCCTATCCTGAGCAAGATTAATCCATTCTCTATCATCATATCCCACCTCCCTCAAATCCATTTTTATATTATCTTCCCATCTACGTCTCGGTCTCCCTAGAGGTCTTTTTCCTCCGGCCTCCCAACTAACACTCTATATGCATTTCTAGATTCGCCCATACGTGCTACATGCCCTGCCCATCTCAAACGTCTGGATTTAATGTTCCTAATTATGTCAGGTGGAGAATACAATGCGTGCAGTTCTGCGTTGTGTAACTTTCTCCATTCTCCTGTAACTTCATCCTTCTTAGCCCCAAATATTTTCCTAAGAACCTTATTCTCAAACACCCTAACCTATGTTCCTCTCTCAACGTGAGAGTTCAAGTTTCACAACCATAAAGAACAACCGGTAATATAATTGTTTTATAAATTCTAACTTTCAGATTTTTTGACAGCAGACTGGATGATAAAAGCTTCTCAACCGAATAATAACAGGCATTTCCCATATTTATTCTATGATTAATTTTCTCCCGAGTATAATTTATATTTGTTACTGTTGCTCCAAGATATTTGAATTTTTCCACCTCTTCGAAGGATAAATCTCCAATTTTTATAGTTCCATTTCGTACAATATTCTGGTCACGAGACATAATCATATACTTAGTCTTTTCGGGATTTACTTCCAACCCTATCGCTTTACTTGCTTCCAGTAAAATTCCCGTGTTTTCCTAATCGTTTGTGGATTTTCTCCTAACATATTCACGTCATCCGCATAGACAAGCACCTGATATAACCCGTTCAATTCCAAGCCCTCTCTGTTATCCTGGACTTTCCTAATGGCATACTCTAGAGCAAAGTTAAAAAGTAAAGGTGATAGTGCATCTCCTTGCTTTAGCCCACAGTGAATTGGAAACGCATCTGACAGAAACTTCTCTAAATCTACGAATGTAAAATGCCTTCCTCGATGCTGTGTAGCTTGGACAAGTTAAAATGTGACAAAACCCACATCATATCGCATTGATGATGGTAATGATGTTAATGGTTATGGTGGTAAGAAGAAGACGGTGAAAGAGACGGAGAAGGTGGAGGACAGAAGACGAAAACGATGAAAGAGTAATGGAACGGAGAAAAATTCTCTCCGGCGCCGGGATTTGAACCCGGGTTTTCAGCTCTACGTGCTGATGCTTTATCCACTAAGCCACACCGGATACCACCCCGGCGTCGGGAAGAATTGTCTCTGATTAAGTTCCAACTCTTGGGTTCCCTCTAGTGGCCGCCCTCTGCACTACGTCATAGATGTCTATGAACATAGGACCGAAGTCCACACATGTGCTGAGGTGCACTCGTTATAAGTGACTAGTTGGCCGGGATCCGACGGAATAAGCGTATGATGACGCAGAATATCTGCATGGAAATATCATATGTACTTCGGTACATTAAAATAATATATATATATATATATATATATGTAGCTCAGTTGGTAGAGCAGCTGGCTACGGACTGGAAGGTCCGGGGTTCGATCCCGGGTGGTGACAGGATTTTTTCTCGTTGCCAAACTTTCAGAACGGCCCCAAGGTTCACTCAGCCTTCTATAAAATTGAGTACCGGGTCTTTCCCGGGGTAAAAGGCGGTCAGAGCGTGGTGCCGACCACACCACCTCATTCTAGTGCCGAGGTCATGGAAAGCATGGGGCTCTACCTCCATGCCCCCAAGTGCCTTCATGGCATGTTACGGGGATACCTTTACCTTACCTATATATATATGATATGCGTAAATCACTTCGTGATTTAAGACGGCGCTTATTCCGTCTGATCCCGGCCAACTAGTCACTCATAACGAGTGCACCTCAGCACATGTGTGGACTTCGGTCCTATGTTCATAGACATCTATGACGTAGTGCAGAGGGCGGCCACTAGAGGGAACCCAAGAGTTGGAACTTAATCAGAGACAATTCTTCCCGACGCCGGGGTGGTATCCGGTGTGGCTTAGTGGATAAAGCATCAGCACGTAGAGCTGAAAACCCGGGTTCAAATCCCGGTGCCGGAGAGAATTTTTCTCCGTTCCATTACTCTTTCATCGTATGATGACGCAGAATATCTGCATGGAAATATCATATGTACTTCGGTACATTAAAATAATATATATAAGAAGATGAAAAGAATGATTGCAATTACGACGCCATGGTGGCGAACAGAAGTGATCTAGAGATCTGAATATTAGTCTCTTTGCAGTTCTCTCTAACCTCGTGGCCATCAAGTTATGCCTTCATCTTCCTCTGATGAATTATATAACTTATTGCAAATTACACTTGTGTTTTGCAAATATATTTAAAAAAAAGTACTTTCATTTTCTTTCAGCCTAATTTGTTACTGTCGTTCGTTCTGCAATACTCGTATGTTTCGTCCTTCAAGACAGCTGTTGTTTTTGTGTTAGGGTACTTAGCTTCAGATTGAGTGAAGCATGGAATTAATAGAACTTCTCAAAATTGTATTTTTTTTTGTTTTAGTTTAATCACTGCTGTAGTAAAGCGCAACGCTTTGAAAAGCGGAGAAATGCGTCATAACAAATTTACAACTGTCCTCCAAATTACACTTAATGAACTAATGGACTTCATACTATCGAGAATGACAACAGTGACCATCAATCAAAATCTGTACTACGAATAAGGCAACGTGCGGGGAAGCTCAGTTCATTATATACGAGGTCATGTTCTTCACTAGTGACCGTGCTTTGTTCCAGGAGGCTGCAAGATTAACTATTACCACAGTCTAGTACAGCCGCGGCGAAAATGCGACTCACGAGCACATTGTGGCTCGCAGCGCTTTTCTCTCGCTTCCTACCTACAACCCCCACCCTCTTACTCACTGGAGTCAAACTCCGTTCTATTTGTATTTGTCTCGGACCTGCGAGTGGCGTATCGTCGCAATATCTCTCTCGAAACCATGTACCTCTATAAAAAACGAAAGTTTCAAGTAGGATGGGAGGATGCATTATTTAGCTTACAATATGATGAAAATATTAAATGTATGATTTGTTCACAAGTATTACTAGAAAAACGGTTGTATAACATAAAACGGCATTATAAGTTACTACATGTTACTGATGAAACATTAAAAGGTTAAGTGTTATTATTATCATCATCATCATCATCATTATATCTGTACGTCGATTCTTTTACAGCAGATGTACGAATAATGCGGTTAGATTTTCAATTTAAACTCAGAGATTTACAGTGTGATGTTAAATGAAAGCTAGATGTAAGGACTTGACAGATATTGAACTTTTCAAATCTTTGGAAAAAAATAAATATTTGAAGCTTCGTTCTTTCGCTTGCTCTGTTGAAGCCATGTTCGCTGTAACTTACGTTTGTGAAAAATTATTTTCAACAATGAAAATAGTAAAAATCAAATTTAGATCACGACTGACAGACAAATACCTTCGTGATCAACTACGATTGGCAGTAAGTGACATAATTCCTGATTTTGAAACTTTGTCGCAGAGACATTCTGAAGACAGTTAATTTTAGGTTGTGATAATGTGTCCTATGTTTTCTTGTTCATTTCTTTCTTCGTTACACGTCCTAAACATTAACTTCCCCTTCGGTTGTCCGCCTCCCTCCATAGGTGCTATGCACGTTGCAGCTTACACAGTGGCTCGGCGCACCATGGCCTTTTCGCCACGGCTGGTCTAGTATATACAGTCACGAAGCTGAGTTTTAAGGCTGCTAGGAACAATTGACTGTACCGGTACTATTTCGCATTGTCTGTATTGAGGCGATATTAGCGATCCTAGTGGTTAGCAACTATTTATGGATGCATATTTACTACGTATTGTGCTTCGTGACTGTATATACTAGACCAGCGGTGGCGAAAATGTAATCGTGCGCCGAGCCACTGTGTAACCTGCAACGTGCATAGCACCTATGGAGGGAGGCGGACACCTGAAGGGGAAGTGAAGCAACTGTCTGACTTATTAACGGATTTTCATTTTCCTTACGTCAAGCACTTAAATATAATTTTATACAGTACAAGGCTACGAACTAATGTTTAGTACGTGTAACGAAGAAAGAAATGAACAATAAATGAACAATATCACAACCTAAAATTAACTATCTTCAGAATGTCTCTGCGACAAAGTTTCAAAATCAGGAATTATGTCACTTACTGCCAGTCGTAGTTGATCACGAAGGTATTTGTCTGCCAGTCGTGATCTAAATTTGGTTTTTACTATTTTAATTGTTGAAAATAATTTTTCACAAACGTAAGTTGTAGCGAACAGAGCAGGCGAAAGAACGAAGCTTCGGATATTTATTTTTTGGCAAAGATTTGAAAGTTCAACATTTGTCAAGTCCTTACATCTACCTTTCATTTGACATCACATAGTAAATCAGTGAGTTCAAATTGAAGAGCTAACCGCATTATTCGTACATCTGCTGAAAAAGGGTCGACGTACAGAGATGACGATGATGATGATAACAACACTTAACGTTTTAATATTTCAGCAGTAACATGCAGTATAATGCCGTTTTATGTTATACAACCGTTTCCTCGTAATACTTGTGAACAAATCATACATTTAATATTCTCATCATATTGACAGCAAAAAAATGCGTCCTCCCATCCTACTTGGAACTTTCGTACATGGTTTCGAGAGAGACATATGCCACTCGCAGGTCAGAGACAAATACAAATGGAACGGAGTTTGACTCCAGTGAGTGAGAGGGTGAGGGTTGGCGGAGGTTAGAAGCAAGCGAAATGCACAGCTATTACTGCGAGCCACAATGTCTCGCGAGTCACGTTCTCGCCACGGCTGTACTAGTAGACTGTGGTATTACGATGTGCGCGCATCTAGTACTTGACTGACAGCTCGTGCGACTCTTGTTTCGTGAGTGGGACAGAACAAAACATGGATCACTTTAACAGTTACATTAATGCTTAAAATTTAAATTATTTACACTATGTACACTAGAATACGATATTTTCAATATTTACACTATAATAAAGAATGTAGGCCTACAATGATCAAACATTATTTACACTACTAAGCTTATGTACAGGGTGTCTAATTTAAGCCGTTCATTTTTGTTTAGGCAGCAAAATAGTAGTCGAGACATGTGGGAGGTATTTCATGATTTCGTAGGCGGAATCAGCGGTTGATAATAACGTTCACTGACATCATCATGTGAATATAACGAATTTTAGTTTTCGTATGATAGTTTTATAAAGGGACATCATTTTATTTTTACTTCAATTTTTATTGTACCTCAATTTTTTAATGTACTTCACTCCCACCCCCTACTAGTAAACTTCCAATCGTCCTCCACACAGAACCAAGGCCGCGTATGTAGTCATAGTCGCCTACACTATTGAGATAGTGAATATAGTACGTTCCAGAAATATGTTCGCGTTTTCCAGTGACGAAAGAGCTTTCGATATTGAATCATATTTTCGCACAGGTCCTGTCGTCCGTTTGCCTACGTCGCATCCTGGTTTACCCCACCTGCTTCTGCTCGCCGCTCTGTAAAGGCTAGTGGATGGGCTGTCTTAGCTCTTTTCTGAAAACATTAATTTCTGTTAGGAATTGGATGTCTACGTAATATTGTACAACTGTTTAAAATAACTTAAATAGGAGGGAGGAGGGCCTCGTTAAGTAATTAACTGTAACGTTATTTCCCCCCTTTCTACGACCCTGCGACAAAACCACTTGGAAGGACAGTAGATAGCATGTCTGAGTAATTTTATCTTTTCGGGTCGGGCAGAAATGAAGATTAAATTTACAGTACATAGGTATAGAGATATAGACTAGGTAAAGAATTATTTCAACATGAGTTACTAGTACGAAGGACGAAACTGATAATAGGAATTAGGTGCAATAGTCTATAGTGCGATAGTATGTACAAAAGAACTGAAGCCTGTATAGAAATGAACGGCCACCATTTTCAAAAATGTGTTTAAATATCCATATTCTGATTATTTTTCAATTTAACTTCATTCTCTAGCCTATATTGTACGCTAATGTGCTGTAGACAGTATAATATACACTGCATAATGAATACGTACGAATGTATAGCTCAGTTCGTGAGTAAAAACAATCGTTAATACAGTACTGTATTTTGGTTAAACAAAACCTAATGGAAAGCTTATTCCTGCCTTGGATAATGTGTTATAGAGTCATTTGCTCTTTTTATAGTTCGTGTAACATTGTTTTCTTAATGCACAAGTTATAGCCAATCCTTCAAATTAATTTGTTTTGTTTTATTCCGAATAAGCAACTTATCTCTAAAGAACAGACAGCTCAGCATATTAACAAAATTTATAATGTATCTCAATATATTTTGAATACGTCACGCCTAGTGACACTACCTTGAGGATCTCATAATCTGAGCAGACAAAGAAAAAAGTTGGATTCAGATTGTTACAGATCATAGTCTAAGTCATACGAGATCGATAACAACCCGCATGGATTTGGACGATGTCCACGTAGTTTACTTGATGAAATATCTTATATTTAATTATTCTTTCGGTATCTTTCAATTTTGCTTTTACGAGCTTCAGAGATCCGAACCATGAATGGTTACCGACGGTAGAATTCAAGCTTTTATAGCTACTGCTGTAAAACATTCTTATTCATACGACGGATTGCGTATTTCCATTTTAAAGTAGTATTAATTACAGTATTCTAGAATCGTCTGGTATCGAAATTCGAAATTAACAATTACGAAGGGAAGGGCCGAATATCGAACTCTCTCAGGCAGTCGAAACAATGACACAAACACATCACTCTATTGTGTTTATTATTGCATTAAGTAATCACAGGAATCGACCTCGTGTCCGTTGTAAATAATGTAAGAATGACAGAAGACGAGTTACATTGTTGGATAAATAATCTTATATATATATATAATTTGAACTGGTAATGGAAATTACGGGAAAACGGCTGAACGGATTTTAATAAATGATCCCTCATTTTGAAGCTTGGAACTCAAAGCTTTTCAGAAAAATAGTAGTTTTCAGTGAAATGTCAATTTTCCTATTTTCCTAAATCCATCTGTCGTCAGTTTTGAGAACTAACTAATTGCATTTCAGAATAAAACAAAACACACACTACAGTAAAGAATATTACACGAAGGCCGTGATCTGCAAGAATACTGACATATTTAGAGCTCAAATTAAATTGGTTATTAAAAACTTAACTTACTAAAAATAATTTACAGGTTCGATTATGTGGTGTGTAATTTTCTGGGTACAGCTGTGTATCGGATATTAAAAACTACAAAACTTGAGTTGGTTTGATGACATTATTACCATTATAAATGAAATATTATTATAGATAATGCCATGACGTGACTATTTTTCATTAATTATACATATTAATGCTATAACTTATTGATGATATGAAAGTGAAACATTTTGGGGTTATATAAGTAGATGTAGAGAATAACTTAAATTAGATTTTGATTTCTATATTTCACTGAGTGGCGACTATATAGTATATATAGTATATGTTACTGAAAGCTATAAAACTTACGTAAAATAATAATATTATTAAAAGTTAAATATTTTTATAGTTATTAATCAAGTGGGGTTGGATCTTTTTCATATATTTAATGGCGGTGTGGTTCTCTTCAGTATTGGCTCGAGAGAGAGTATCTTTCATTATTATGGAAGCAAATAACTTTCCGAATGTCTGGTATTCTTCATTGAAAATAAATCTGAAAAATGTTTATTTGAACATCTAATGAACTTAGTTTGCAGCATTTGCTCCACAAGCCACTAGTATCATTAGGTTTGTGTGTCATCGGTGATCACACGATGCTCGCTCCCTCACAACTTCATGCCTTAATCTCCGGACTGAATCTGGAAATGACTCGTTATTGTCGGTGAGAACGAATACATTCAAAGATTAATTAATTTTTTACAAGTGGAGGTAATTTATGTATGGGTGAATCCCATCTGACAACCTTCAGTTGGACTTATTACCTTCTGAAGAATGGAAAATAAAATACTGCAAGGATGTAAAATCCCTTGTCTCATGCTGATTGTTCATTGTGAGTGGTCAAGCTTCAGGGAACAGTGGAAAATTAAGAATTGCCTGTTAGCCTATACGTGGTGACGTGTGAAGGTAATTAACAAACACGAGGATACAAAAGCAGCCATCTGCGCACAGAGGCATCACAACCCTTGCCAAGATGAGCAAACTGTCGTCTGCATTGCTCCTTCTGGTGTGCTGCGGCCTCGCTGCAGCCCACTTCCACATCAATCGGTGTTTGCCCGTGCCGGGGAAGTATCCATTTGACGAGGAAAAGGTATGTCTGCATCTTTGAATCAAAACTTCTCGAAAGTCAACTTTTTTTATACAGGGACATCATTTTATTTTTACTAACATTTTTAATATTAACCTGGCTATACCTTTGAATCAAGATTGAAAACCGTAAACACCGTTTGCCTACCCCTTCCACGACTGGAGTTCGATGATACTGGCGTAAATTACAAACATATCACTTTACTAGATATAGGAGGGAAGAAAAGTAGTTCATCCATTTACGTAAACTAGGAAATATCACGCTTTTGAGTTTTATAATTTTCATTAGGTTTTCGTTTAATCAAAATAGAGTACTGTATTAATACTCAGTGTTTTTACTCACGAACTGAGCTATCCATTCGGACGTATTCAATATGCAGTGTATATTATACTGTCTACAGCACATTAGCATACACTATAGAGAATGAAGTTAAATTGAAAAATAATCATAATATGGATATTTAAACACATTTTTGAAAATGGTGGCCGTTCATTTCGATACAGGCTTCAGTTGTTTTGTGCCTATTATCGCACTATAGACTATTGTACGTAATTCCAATTACCAGTTTCGTACCTCGTATCAGTAACTCATGTTGAAATAATTCTGTACCTACTCTATAAAAGAGTACCTTACGTACTGTAAATTCAGTCTTCACTTCTGCGCGATCCGAAAAGATAAAATTACTCAGACATACTATCTACTGTCCGTCCGAGTGGTTATATCGCAGTGTCGTAGAAAAGGAAGAAATCACGTGAGAGTTAATTACTTAACGAGGCTCTTTTATTTAAGTTATTTTAAACAATTGTATGGGTATAATATTACGTAGACGTCCAATTCCTAACAGAAATTAATGTTCTCAGAAAAGAGCTAAGACAGCTCAGCCACTAGCCTTTACAGAAAAGTGAATAGAAGCAGGTGGGGGAATCGCGATGCGACGTAGGAAAATGGACGACAGTACCTGTGCGAAAATGATTCAATAATGAAAGCTCTTTCGTCACCAGAAAACGCGAACATATTTTTGGAACGTACTGTTTACTCTGAACGTAAAGCTACTATGACTGTATATGCAGTCTTGGATCTCTGTGGAGGTTGGTTGAACTTGATTAGTAGAAGGGGTGGGAGTGAAGTACATTCAAAAACTACGGTACAATAAAAATTGAAGTAAAAATAAAATGATGTCCCTGTACATTCAATAAAGCGCATGTTTGGGAAAGCAAGATTTTAGTCACTTCTGAAATTCCATCAGTTCCGTCAGTATCGCATAGATTAGAGCAGCGTTCCTCAAACTATGGTCCGCGGACCACCTGTGGTCCTCGAGGTCTGCCCTTGTGGTCCTTCAAAAAGGACAGAAGAACAAATTAAATTAAAACGAATTGCGTATCACACTATAGCAGGAAATGACACATGGCAATCATCTTTCACCTTTTCTTCCAGTACCGACATTTTATGAAATTTATTACCCTACCTGTCTACTGACTTCCCACTCTACTCTCAGAAACAAAAAGGGATTTGAAGCACTATGAACGTGGTGTTTCTCGACATCTTTTCCCTGCACATCAGCTGATGACATGTGGCTAAGTACATTGGCATATCTTTCAGATGCATTCTCAAAACGAACTAAATCTCTCTCTGCAAGGTAATTCTTTGACGGTTCATAATGCGCATGAGAAAATAAAGGTGTTCGAGGCGAAACTTGATTTGTGGGTCAGTTATGTAAAACAGAACATTTTTTCACTTTTTCCAGCCCTGGAGTCTTTATTGGTTGAAAATGATTTCGTTATTGGAAAATACAGGGACATCACTTTATTTTTACCAACATTTTTAACATTAACCTGGCTATACCTTTCTATTAACGATTGAAACAGGAAACACCGTTTGCTACCCTTTCCACGACGAAGTTCGATGATACTGGCGTAAAATACAAATCACTTTACTAGGTATAGGACGGAAGAAAAGTAGTTCATCCATTTATGTAAACTGGGAAATATCGCAATTTTGAGTTTGATAATTTTCATTAGGTTTTTGTTTAATCAAAATACAGCACTGTATTAACACTTAGTGTTTTAACACGAATTGAGCTATCCATTCGGAAGTATTAATTATGCAGTGTATATTGTACTGTTACAGCACATTAGCGTACTATATAGAGAATGAAGTTAAATTGAAAAATAATTATAATATGGATATTTAAACACATTTTAGAAAATGGTGGCCGTTCATTTCGATACAGGCTTCAGTTCTTTTGTCCATATTATCGCACTATAGACTATTGTACCTAATTCCAATTACCAGTTTCCTCCTTCGTACGAGTAACTCATGTTGAAATAATTCTGTACCTACTCTATAAAAGAGTACCTTACGTACTGTAAATTCAATCTTCACTTCTGCCCGATCCGAAAAGATAAAATCACTCAGAAATGCTATCTACTGTCCGTTCAAGTGGTTTTGTCGCAGGGTTGTAGAAAGGGGGAGAATCACGTGACAGTTAATTACTTAAGGAGGCCCTTTTATTTAAGTTATTTTAAACATTTGAATAATATTACGTAGACGTACAATTCCTAACAGAAATTAATGTTTTCAGAAAAGAGCTAAGATAGCCCAGCTACTAGACTTTACAAAGGGGCGAACAGAAGCAGGTGGGGGAAACCGGGATGCGACATAGGGAAACGGACGACAGTACCCGTACGAAAATATGATTCAATATTGAAAGCTCTTTCGTCACTGGAAAACGCGAACATATTTCTGAAACGTACTATACTCAGTAACTCAGTACTGTTTACGCGCCCTCGGCTCTGTGTCGTGAACGGTTGGAAGTTTACTAGTAGAAGAGGTGGGAGTGAAGTACATTCCAAAACTCAGGTACAATAAAAAATGCAAGTAAAAATAAAATGATGTCCCTGTATAATTATGCAATGACATACTATGTTCGCATTTTGAAACTCTGAGGTCACAATTTGAAACTTATTTTCCAAGCAAATATGTCGAATTTTCATGGATTAGTGATCCCTTTCATTGCGGTATTGAAAATAACAAACTTTCATGAACTTTAATATTGAACTCTCGAATGACACCGGACTTAAAATAAAATTCTAAGCGGAAGGTGGGGTTAATTTCTGTATCTCAGCACAAGCGAAAACAGAATATAGTGAACTGTACAATGGTCCTTTGCAGATTATTTAAACAGTTTGCTTTTACGTATCTGTGTGAGAAAGGGTTTTCATCACTAACTCTAAATAAAACAAAGTACCGAAATCGACTCGATGTATGTGACGATCTCCGACTTAAGCTTACCGGCATAGTCCAAATATAGAACTGCGCAAGAATTGGCAGGCTTATCCATCTCATTAATGTGAATACCAACATTTATTTATTTTGTGTAGTTAATAACTCTAATAGCCTTGTTTTATTAAAAAATGAAAATGATTTTTTCTGTTAAATATTAACGTAATTAGTTAATCTATACTAATAATAAATCTGTAGCCGAAATTTTTCTGGTAATTTTCGATTTTTCCAAAAATAATTGGTCCTAACATATATAATTAATCACCCTGAAACCGAAAATCGCTTTTTTCAAATTTTTCTTTGTATGTCTGTCTGTCTGTATGTTTGTTACCTTTTCACGCGAAAATGGCTGAACGGATTTCGATGAAAATTGGAATATAAATTAAGTTCGTTGTAACTTAGATTTTAGGCTATATGGCATTCAAAATACATTATTTAAAAGGGGTTATAAGGGGGCCTGAATTAAATAAATCGAAATATCTCGCTTATTATTGATTTTTGTGAAAAATGTTACATAACAAAAGATTCTTTAAACATAATTTCCGGTAAGTTTTATTCCTTAAAAATTTTGATATGACTGATATTTAATGAGATAAATGAGTTTTAAAATTAAAATAACTGCCATCTAAGGCCGTGTAATGAATTAAAGATCAAATGACTTCGTCTATAAGGGGCCTTGGACACAACAATCGAAAGCTATGAAAGATAGCCTACAGATAATGTTTCTGTGTTTGTATGAAGTAATATAGGAAGCTAAATTAACCGATTTGTATAATTAATTATTAATTCACCATTGGAAAGTGTAGTTTCTCTAGATGGACATAATGCTATAATGTTATTACAGTAACTTCTGAGTGAATCGAGGACAGGTAAGATTAAAATAGCTTCTTATGCACAGATAGGCTATTCTGTACATTCGTTTCCTGTATTTCCTAAAATAATTTTTATGACCAAATGAGTGGTCCCTGGATCAAAATGATCGCACTTTAATGATGCAAATACAATTTATATTAAGTAACATAATAAACGATTTATCCTTGTATCAAACACGATTGTTCCCTGGATCAAATGTCCTATTTTAATTATGTGATTACTTTATATTTATTTCTAACGGGTGCAGCGGTGCGCACGGGTACGGCTAGTACTAATATAAAATTAAATGAATGAAATTAATTTTAATTAATTCAGTATACTGGTATTAAAATATGCTACAAAAGTGATAAATTTGCTTTCGAAGGGAACAAGAGTAAGGTGGTCCGCGGAACTGTTGTGACTTAAAAAAGTGGTCCCCACTTCAAAAAAGTTTGAGAAACGCTGGATTAGAGTGTTGGACATTTCCAGTATATTATATGAGATAGACATGGCCGTGGAGAGAATAGAAAACGTAAGACACTTCACTTTTGTTATTAGAATGTGCAAAAAGAGTAATTAGACGATGGAGTAAATAATTTTGTGCGAGATCGTGCGTATTTGCTTGTTTTCCGCACAGAACCAATACGCGGTAAGTGTGAAATACCACATTCAGTATTCCCAACGAAACACACATAACAATTTCCCTCTTTTACCGCTTAAGCGCGACATTCATTTTACTGCTTTAGGCTTTTAACATATTATTTTTAGAGACGTTTAACATAGTAATAATTATAAATTTGAAACTTACCACTGCAATTTCACATAAATTGCACTGTTAATTATTGTTTTTAAATATTTGCAAAAATTAAGTAAAGTCTACTACTCCACGAAACTTATTGCATTCCTGATACAAGTAACATTAAGGAAGCCGTGAAAAAATCAACAAGATTCCAGATGCGGATGTTATTACTGCAATATGTTATATACATAATATTGTTAAAATATTAAAATGAAAAATAAATCATTACATAACCTTACCGTTTGTTTTAAGTTCGAATTTATAGACTGGTGGAAAAAAAGACAGACGTATATCACGGCCTGCTGGAGTATAGTAAACACAGAAAACAGTTTATAGCAACAATGTTGAAGAAAGATATTTTGGTTTTCCGAAGTTGCCGTCATTAAACAGAAACCAAGATGGAGATTTCATTGCAACTAATTAGAAATTCGTCTTTCAGGTATGTAATAAACGATCTTCGCACAAAATGATGTACGATACACGAGCGGTATGTTTGTTTTCATGTTCTCGCAAATTAAAAAAGCTCAACTACGTTTCGCTTTTTCAATCTTTTCCTCGACCATGAAAACGTCAACATACCGCTCTTGTAACATATATTACTATTACATTCCTATGAAAATGGCAATGTCTAACAAGCCAAACTCCTATAGTTCAAGATGATGATGATGATGATGATGATGATGATGATGATGATAATAACAAACCAGTGGAATCTCAATGCTAATCTTTGCGTCAAAACGAACGTACGAGTATTTTTTCCTCACTACTTACACAGCATTGGCCAAGCTAACACCACAGTATATCTGTCTTTGGTTGCAACTTGCACCAGCTATGGCAACCGGGCTGTAGAACGATTACTTTCTACCTTGTGTGTACTGACTCGCTGCCTTGGTACTGTATATGTAACGAATGTGTGTGAGAAAGTAGGTCAATAACCATCCATAGCCAGTAGACAAGACCAAGTGAGGAAGAACTTGTTACATTTAATTCATATCGCTCTCTCGTCGTTTCCGTGGTGTAGTGGTTATCACATCCGCCTAACACGCGGAAGGTCCCCGGTTCGATCCCGGGCGGAAACATTTCGTTTTTATTTAATATTTCATTCATCTCAAAAATCTTCAATTGTAAATAATTATCAAATGTAGATTTTATGTATTATTATGCAATTATGAATTAAGTTCAATTTTGGAAAAGGGGCACAAAGACCCAGCACTGCGACCTACGAATACTTACTTACTTACAAATGGCTTTTAAGGAACCCGAACGTTCATTGCCGCCCTCACATAAGCCCGCCATCGGTCCCTATCCTGTCCCAGATTAATCCAGTCTCTATCATCATATCCCACCTCCCTCAAATCCATTTTAATATTATCCTCCCATCCACGTCTCGGTCTCCCAACTAACAATCTATATGCATTTCTGGATTCGCCCATACGTGCTACATGCTCTGCCCATCTCAAACGTCTGGATTTAATGTTCCTAATTATGTCAGGTGAAGAATACAATGCGTGCAGTTCTGCTTTGTGTAACTTTCTCCATTCTCCTGTAACTTCATCCCGCTTAGCCCCAAATATTTTCCTAAGCACCTTATTCTCAAAGACCCTTAACCTATGTTCCTCTCTCAGAGTGAGAGTCCAAGTTTCACAACCATACAGAACAACCGGTAATATAACTGTTTTATAAATTCTAACTTTCAGATTTTTGGACAGCAGACTGGATGATAAAAGCTTCTCAACCGAACAATAACACGCATTTCCCATATTTATTCTGCGTTTAATTTCCTCCCGAGTGTCATTTATATTTGTTACTGTTGCTCCAAGATATTCGAATTTTTCCACCTCTTCGAAGGATAAATCTCCAATTTTTATATTCCCATTTCGTACAATATTCTGGTCACGAGACATAA
The DNA here is from genome assembly GCA_025594305.2 of Periplaneta americana. Classification (NCBI taxonomy): domain Eukaryota; kingdom Metazoa; phylum Arthropoda; class Insecta; order Blattodea; family Blattidae; genus Periplaneta; species Periplaneta americana. Next base: position 17,879,140 of record JAJSOF020000029.1, on the reverse strand, counting down.
TCATAAGCTTTGTCTTTTCAGGATTTACTTCCAAACCGATCGCTTTACTTGCTTCAAGTAAAATTTCCGTGTTTAGAATATTTATTGCGCACACCCTCAACCTTCGCATTTTTCCAAACCACACCAGCTGACAAAACTAAGGCTCGCTTTGTATCCAGGTTTTGGGCAGACAATCCCACTCGTCTCTAAACCAGCCTCTCCGTGCGTCACCAGCCGGCGTTCGGGGAATGTTGCAGAATAATAAAAAATTGTAAATTATATTTCATTTAACGACGCTCACAACTGCAGAGGTTATATCAGCATCGCCGGTGTGCCGGAATTTTGTCCCGCAGGAGTTCTTTTACATGCCAGTAAACCTACTGACATGAGTCTTCGCATTTAAGCACACTTTAATTTCTTCGACCTGGGCCGAGATCGATCCCGCAACGTCGGAGACAGAAGGCCAGCACTCTACCGACTGCGTCACTCAGGCCGACCGTTGCATGAGCAACTCGTTTGTTTATTTATTTAGATGCGATTGGTAATAGTGAGATGAGGTCGAGGATTCGTTATGGGTTACCTGATATTCGCCTTACGGTTGGGGAAAACCTCGGTAATCAGCCCAAGCTAGAATGAAACCCAAGCCCGAGAGTAACACCAGATCGACAGGTAAGCGCCTCAGCCGACTGAGCTACGCCGGTGGCTGTCTCGTCTTTACTAGTGAAATGTAACGCTGGTGATCCTGTTTGATCGGCGGGTAAAATTTTAACTATGCGGTAATTATCCATTCGTGTGTAATGACAAAACTTGACACACAAAGACTGTGAGTTGAGACGTAACGAATGAATGAATGAATAGATGAATGAATGAATGAATGAATGAATGAATGAATGAATGAAGTGCATTTATTGATGCACACTATACAAAGTCATGTACACAAGATCCTTCGCACGAGCCCATACGGCCATTCCTGCTATAACTATGCGCAGTTTGAATCTTCAAAAGAAACATTGCCTACTTCGCATCCTGGTTTCCCCACCCGCTTCTGCTCGCCCCTCTGTAAAGACTAGTGGCTGGGCTGTTTTATCTTAAAAGTATTTATTTCAGTCACTGACTTCACAGCATATGTTTAAGGTACTACACCTTTACATTACATATTTAAAGGACGTATGAACGTTTTCGTTGGTCTACGCCAACATCATCAGATACGAAGTACATTTTAGCAATATCAGTGCTCTCTACATAATATCTACAAATACAAAACATATTTAGTGGCATGCAAAGTGAGACATATTAAAATACAACATTGCTGTGATACACATTGACATTCATATATGACTGCCTTGATTGTCACTTACTTAAAATACACGTAAAGATTACAAAATATATTGATTCACATATATATGTATAAATGCAAGTCTTCACATATGAGATAATAAAATGTCATGATTTAAAAGTGATAAAAATAATAAAACATAAAACTGAGATAAAAAGTATTATGAATGTGAAGAGTTGCAAAATATATTTTGTAATCTATACGTGTATTTTAAGTGACAATCAAGGCAGTCATATATGAATGTCAATGTGTATCACAGCAATGTTGTATTTTAATATGTCTCACTTTGCATGCCACTAAATATGTTTTGTATTTGTAGATATTATGTAGAGAGCACTGATATTGCTGAAATGTACTTCGTATCTTATGATGTTGGCGTAGACCAACGAAAATGTTCATACGTCCTTTAAATATGCAATGTAAAGGTGTAGTACCTTAAACATATGCTGTGAAGTCAGTCACTGAAATAAATACTTTTAAGATACAATATAGACTTCTCTGAAAATTAAAAATGAATTGCAAAAAAAAAAAAAAAAAAAAAAAAAAAAGGCTGTCTTAGCTCTTTTGTGAAAATATTAATTTCTGTTAAGAATTGGACGTTTACGTAATATTGTACAAATGTTTAAAATAACTTAAATAAAAGGGCCTCTTTAAGTAATTAACTGCCACGTGATTTCCCCCCTTTCTACGACCCTGCTACATAACCACTTGGACGGACAGTAGATAGCATGTCTGAGTAATTTTGTCTTTTCGGATCGCGCAGAAGTGAAGATTGAATTTACAGTACGTAAAGTACTCTTTTACAGAGTACGTACAGAATTATTTCAACATGAGTTACTGGTACGAAAGACGAAACTGGTAATTGGAATTAGGTACAGTAGTCTGTAGTGCGATAATATGCACAAAAGAACTGAAGCCTGTATCGAAATAAACGGCCACCATTTAAAAAAATGTGTTTAAATATCTATATTATGATTATTTTTCAATTTAACTTCATTCTCTATATTGTACGCTAATGTGCTGTAGATAGAATAATATACACTGCATAATGAATACGTCCGAATGGATAGCTCAATTCGTGAGTAAAAATACTTACTGTTAATACAGTACTGTATTTTGATTAAACAAAAACCTAATGAAAATTATCAAACGCAAAATTGCGATATTTCCTAGTTTACCTAAATGGATGAACTACTTTTCTTCCCTCCTATATCTAGTAAAGTGATTTGTATTTTACGCCAGTATCATCGAACTCCAGTCGTGGAAGGGGGTAGCAAACGGTGTTCTCAATCTTTAATCCAAAGGTATAGCAAGGTTAATATTAGAAATGTTAGTAAAAATAAAATGATGTCCCTGTATAATTTTCCACTCTTCACGAAACACCAAATCGTATCATATCTTGCAGAACATAACTTGGAAAACGAAACCCTGTAGTTATTGTAATTCAACAGCCGAGTTTCAGTAACACTCGTGATCTTGAAGTCAACTTCTCTAGAAAGTCATGAATCCGTCAGTTACAACAGAAATTAATTTCTAAATGGTACGAAGAGCAGTAACTATTTAAAAATATTTTGGTGGACTTTGGAAATTAGCAGCAATGTTACGAAGATATATTTACTTACTTACTTACAAATGACTTTTAAGGAACCCGAAGGTTCATTGCCGCTATCACATAAGCCCGCCAGCGGTCCCTATCCTGTGCAAGATTAATCCAGTCTCTATCATCATACCCCACCTCCCTCAAATACATTTTAATATTATCCTCCCATCTACGTCTCGGCCTCCCTAAAGGTCTTTTTCCCTCCGGTCTCCCAACTAACACTCTATATGCATTTCTGGATTCGCCCATACGTGCTACATGCCCTGACCATCTCAAACGTCTGGATTTAATGTTCCTAATTATGTCAGGTGAAGAATACAATGCGTGCAGTTCTGTGTTGTGTAACTTTCTCCATTCTCCTGTAACTTCATCCCGCTTAGCCCCAAATATTTTCCTAAGCACCTTATTCTCAAACACCCTTAACCTATGTTCCTCTCTCAGAGTGAGAGTCCAAGTTTCACAACCATACTGAACAACCGGTAAATAACTGTTTTATAAATTCTAACTTTCAGATTTTTGGACAGCAGACTGGATGATGAGAGCTTCTCAACCGAATAATAACACGCATTTCCCATATTTATTCTGCGTTTAATTTCCTCCCGAGTGTCATTTATATTTGTTACTGTTGCTCCAAGATATTTGAATTTTTCCACCTCTTCGAAGGATAAATCTCCAATTTTTATATTTCCATTTCGTACAATATTCTGATCACGAGACATAATCATAAGCTTTGTCTTTTCGGGATTTACTTCCAAACCGATCGCTTTACTTGCTTCAAGTAAAATTTCCGTGTTTTCCTAATCGCTTGTGTATTTTCTCCTAACATATTCACGTCATCCGCATAGACAAGAAGCTGATGTAACCCGTTCAATTCCAAACCCTGCCTGTTATCCTGAACTTTCCTAATGGCATATTCTAGAGCGAAGTTAAAAAGTAAAGGTGATAGTGCATCTCCCTGCTTTAGCCCGCAGTGAATTGGAAAAGCATAAGATAGAAACTGATCTATACGGACTCTGCTGTATGTTTCACTGAGACACATTTTAATTAATCTAACTAGTTTCTTGGGAATACCAAATTCACTAAGAATATCATATAATACTTCCTCTTAACCGAATCATATGCCTTTTTGAAATATATGAATAACTGATGTACTGTACCCTTATACTCCCATTTTTTCTCCATTATCTGTCGAATACAAAAATCTGATCAATAGTCGATCTATTAGGCCGAAAGCCGCACTGATGATCCGCAATAATTTCATCTACGTACGGAGTTAATCTTCTCAAAAGAATATTGGACAAAATTTTGTACGACGTCAACAAAAGTGATATTCCTCGAAAGTTATCACAGTTGGTTTTGTCCCCCTTTTTAAAAATAGGTACAATTGTGGACTCCTTCCATTGTTCTGGTACAATTTCCTTTTCCCAAATAGCAAGTACAAGTTTATAAATTTCGCTATATAATGCACTTCCACCCTCTTGTATTAATTCTGCTGGAATTTCATCGATACCTGGAGACTTGGACTTTTTCAGATTTTCTATCGCAATTTCGACTTCTGAAAGCGTGGGTTCGGGTATAAATGGCTCAGCAGTTTGTATTTCAATTTTGTCCCGATCATTTCTATTTGGCCTATGTACATTTAGTAGTTGCGCAAAATAGTTTTTCCATCTGTTTAGGATTGATGGAGAGTCTCCAAGCAAGTCACCATTCTCATCCTTGATCACGTTTACCCTTGGCTGATATCCGTTCTTAAATTCCTTTATACCCTTATATAAATCTCGAATGTTTTTATTCTTACTATTTGTTTCTACCTCATTCAGTTTTCCCTTCAAATAACCTCTCTTTTTATTCCTAATTGTACGACTTGCTTCACGTATTTCATTGAAATAAGTATCTCTCTTCTCCTCAACTGGATCCTGTAAGAATTTCAACTTTGCCTGTTTCCTTCTTTCTATTACCATGCAACAATCTTCATCAAACCACGGTTTCTTTTTCTTAGTTTCATAATAACCTATTCTCTGCTCAGCTGCAATTTTGATACTATCTCTGATATTTTCCCACACGCTGTTAACATCTAATTTTTCTCAACTTCGTCGGAACTTTCTAAAGTGGCAAACCTATTCGAAATTTCGACCTGATAATTTTGCTTAGTTTCCTCGTCCTTTAATTTCAAAATATTGAATTTAGTAATATTAACTTGTTGCTCTACTCGCTTGGCTACTGATAGTCTTTCTCTTAATTCTCCAATTACCAAATAATGGTCAGAATTACAGTCTGCACCCCTGAAAGTTCGAACATCTACTATACTAGTATGTGTCCGTTTATCTATCACGATGTGATCTACGAAGAGCAGTAACTATTTAAAAATATTTTGGTGGACTTTGGAAATTAGCAGCAATGTTACGAAGATATATTTAAAGACCTTAAATTCGATATCTAGCTTGAATTGCACCTGTTGCAGTTCTCAGGAGAGTGGTTCTCAGTAGCCAACGCAATGACACCCAAGAAGTTCAACAGCGCGATAACATGTGGAAAGATACACTACAAGGCAGACAAGATGGCCAACGTTTCCAAAGTGCACATCGAAGCGCTGCTTAAGCTGTCCGATGGCACCGAGAAGAAGATAGAGGGCAAGGGAGAAGGCGTCATGCCTGGGGTCGCCTCCTGCACCAACATGGCGTACAAGTTCTCTAAAGATGAGAAGTTTCATAGTGAGTTAATGTTATTTGATCTTAGGAGGAAACTGTTAATGGACTAAAGCCTAAATCTTCCCTCAAATTCTGTACACCAGGTAGACAAACATAAATAATTTGTAGGCGAGAGATGAACTGTGAATCTTGAGTACAATATTATAGAAACACTAGCCGTACCCGTGCGCTCCGCTGCACCCGTTAGAAATAAATATAAAATAATTACATAATTAAAATAGGACATTTGATCCAGGGAACATTCGTGTTTGATATAAGGATAAATCGTTTATTATGTTACTTAATTTAAATTGTATTTGCATAATTAAAATGCGATCATTTTGATCCAGAGACCACTCATTTGGTCATAAAAATTATTTGAGGAAATACAGGGAACGAATATACAGAATAGCCTATCAAGTTTTCTGTGCATAAGAAGCTATTTTAATCTTACCTGTCCTCGATTCACTCAGAAGTTACTGTAATAACATAGCATTATGTCCATCTAGAGAAACTACACTTTCCAATGGTGAATTAATAATTAATTATACAAATCGGTTAATTTAGCTTCTGATATTACTTCATACAAACACAGAAACATTATCCGTAGGCTATCTTTCATAGCTTTCGATTGTTGCTGTCCAAGGCCCCTTATAGACGAAGTCATTTGTTTTTTAATTCATTACACGGCCTTAGATGGCAGTTATTTTAATTTTAAAACTCATTTATCTCATTAAATATCAGTCCTATCAAAATTTTTTAAGGAATAAAACTTATCGGAAATTATGTTTAAAGAATCTTTTGTTATGTAACATTTTTCACAAAAATCAATAATAAGCGAGATATTTCGATTTATTTAATTCAGGCCCCCATATAACCCCCTTTTAAATAACGTATTTTGAATGCCATATAGCCTAAAAACTAAGGTACAACGAACTTAATTTATATTCCAATTTTCATCGAAATCCGTTCAGCCATTATCGCGTGAAAAGGTAACAAACTTACAGACAGACAGACAGACAGACAGACATACCAAGAAAAATTTCAAAAATGCTATTTTCGATTTCAGGGTGGTTAATTGTATATGTCAGGACCAATTATTTTGGAAAATCGAAAATTACCAGAAAAATTTCGGCTACAGATTTATTATTAGTATAGATTTAGTAGCCATCAACCTTCAGAAGACAGATTTAATCCATTATTCGCAGTACATTGTATGGCCGAACTTGGTATTTTACAAACAACTTCAAATTAGTGTAACTGAAAATATTGAGAGTAGGACCCATGTTTATATTCCATTTTTTGCTCAAAATGTTTTTGGAAAAATGCTCCGTAAGTGGCGGTAACTCCTCGTGAAACACCCTGTATATGCTGCAGGATACAGTATAGGCCAGTGATGTCAAAGCAAGCGCATTTTTCAATTCAATTCAATTCAATTCAATTTATTTGGCCATTAGACATACAGTTTTAGGCTTCGTCAGAATACATTGAAAAACATATGAATACATTTAAAAAAACACTAATAAAAGAAACAGTAAAATTTAAATAATACAATGAAAACATGAAATAATTTGAAACTTTTAAATTAAAGAAAACTAACTAAATTGCAATGAAACTTATTTATTAAAATACAATTACATACAAATTTGTGTTGAAAAACTCAGCAACAGAATCAAAAGGATTTTTTAATAACCAATTGTAAAATCTAGTTTTGAAGCTATTGATTGGTAATTTATAATATTGACTTGGGAGCTTATTATATAATTTCATCCCCATAATTAAAAAGTTTGTGTTGCTCTTGTGTAATCTACAATATGGAATATTATTCGTAATTTGTTCACTATTTCTAATTTCATGATCATGTATACTGGCCACTAATGAGTAATTGTCGATATTTTGTCGAGTGTAAAGTACTAGATCATATATATACAAATTTATGATTGTTAAAATTCGTGATTGTCTGAAAAGTGACCTTGACGTCGTGCGCGGGCAGCAAGCGCTAAGTATGGAAAGAGGAAGGGTTGTGTATATGAATAAGCAACCTGTTGGATTAAGAAAACAATGGTGCACAAACTTCAAACGGAACGTGAAATTTTATGTCGTTATTTTTATATGGCTTCTTTCTGTTTAATATTATCTATATTGTCTCTAAAATAAAAGTACTAACACTGATTTCTTAATATTGCACTTGTGTTTTAAATCTTAATAACATAATAGAGAGTTAAGAAGGAATATTCACTTAAATTCCATAGTAGTATAATATTATACTGTATTAAGTGGATGAAACACATCATTCATAAAGAAAGTGATATTCCAAAAAAAAAAGAGATTGAGTGTGACATGATAAGTTGGAATTTATATTAATGGAATCTTTAGCCTTACAAAAGTAATCAATAAACTAATCAAAACAATATTACAGTACAAAGCAAAGTTACCTAGGTACTGTATGTGTTTTAAGTGTAATTAATATTACATAACAAAACTCTTATCGCATTATGCTTTTAAGGTGATATTTGTGAGCAACTTCCTATCATCAGAATATTAAATTATTTTCTCGAAATCTGCTGAAGCTATAGAGCTGACATTTTTACAACACATGGGCACGTATCTTTTGCTTATGATGTAACAGTAGTTGCTTTGTGAATTCATTTCCTTACAAACAATTTCCATGCGAATATTTTCAAAATGTTCAATACACTATCTTCAGTAAAACATATACACGGTATATTAGATTTACGAAAACATTCTGTAAGGCTACTAAATAAATAGGCCTATACCTGAAAATTTCACTTTTCTATACGAAAAGTTGAGAAAATATTTCTTTTGAATAAAAAAATCAAACTTGTGGAAAATGAGCATTAAAATTAAAACTTACATTCTTATAATGCACTTATACTTCTCAGGCAAATCTAAAAATTAACATGGATACAGTTTTAATAAGTTCTCTTCCCTTTATCTATTGAATCAGTGCTGGCCATTCCTGAATATAGCTCGACCAAGCGGCATATACCACCTCTTTCGTCTGTCTCTTTCCTTTCCGCTGTAAAGCGCTCAGGCTCTCCTGGGCTCTAAAGCGCGCGCTTGCTCCTGTGGGCATCAATTGACATGCCTGGTATAGGCCTACATATGTTTTTAATGGCAATGGTAGAATTACCCCACATGATGTGTTTGTACTGCTTTGTTTAAGGCGTTAGGCTTGAAGAGCTTCTATGAGTGCCATGGTTCAAAGTTAAAAAATAGTAAAAATACTCATTTTGTGTTCACAGAGGTGATGAATCAAGCGATTTTGGCGACGGACTACGAGACATATGCCCTGGTGCACGCCTGCAAGGAATTCTACGATGACAAGACTGACATGTTCACGAAATTAGTTTTTAATGAAATATGGAGTCGATCTAAGACCCTGGATGAAGGAAAGCTGAAGACGCTCAAGTCCGTGATGAGTGGCCTCAACATTGACGACGACAAGTGGGAGCTGATTGACAACGCGGCCTGCTAAATATGGTTACTTGCTTCTCCAGAATATATCTCCCCTGTTATAACACTAACATGCTTCCGATCCACATTGTACATAAACAGACAAATGTGCTTTTATATCTCTAATATAATAAAGTACTGTGCTATCTCATGATGTGACATAAGAACTCTTGTGTTCTCCCTTCAAAACTGTACCACAGTCTACTATATATAGCAGTGGCGGCTCGTGGGTATTGAATTAAGGGGGGCTGCATACAAAAATAAACCAAGCAACTTATTTTATTTAAAGATTAGTTCCATGCGCCTTGTTTTGTATGTTGCAAACTTTTGAATCATCTTATTAAAATCCGGTATGGTGTTTAACATAATCTTTACAATGGAAAACATAGCTAATGCGGTCACTTCTCTCATCATATTTCTCAGATAGGATTTTACTCTCTTCAAACACGAAAAGCAACGTTCTGGTTCGCAAGTTGTCATTGGTATGGTGATAGCTATGCGTAGTAGTTTCACAACTTGTGAAAATGAGACCTGCAAGTTCTCAGATAGAAGAAAGTGCAAGAGCTTGACTGCGTCACTGATATTTCTGAATTCTTGTCTCTGAAACAATACAGTGAGTTCCGTTTTTAGTTTGTCTTTATCGAACATTGGAAAAAGCTTCACACATACATTTAGGTCATTTTCAGGAAATGAGCTTTTGTAGCATTCAAATTTTTCTTGACACAGAAGAGAAGAAAATATCAGATGATTATGAACTGGAATCGGGTGTTAGCTTGTGTGATAATGAGGTTATACACTTCCTTGTCTGCCGCAACCCGTGTCTGAATCCCTTCGACCTTACAACGCTTTTTAGGGTTTTCATTTTCACAAATCTCGCTGCTCAACTGTGCCCTGTTCCGTGCTTGCCTCATTTATTGTGTTGTTGTTAGATGTTTCAGATTCCATTATTGTTTGAAAACATTCTACAATTACTCCTTCTCATGAACAACATTTACTGTTTTTATTTTAAAACTCTATCTAATTGCCCCAGCTGATGGAATTGTCTTTGAAACACATTAATCTAATACAGACTGTGTGGATATCGAGAGAAGAAAGCAGGGATACTGGATAAATTAGCAAAAAATATGCGAGCCTTTGTATTTTGTTTAGCGGTTCTTTCCATAATGAGATTCAACTGATGGGCACTTAATTTCACATTTCTCCTGAATTGTTAAGGTACTGAACTGAATAGACTGTAAATATTGTACAGAATTAAACATTGTTGCACTTGTCATACTCACAACGCTAAAGAAAATGTATTTTAAACTGCGCGCTACTGACAAGCTACTGCAAATTTTGCAGCGCCTGGGAACTCTGGATTCACGTGAAGAGGCAGCAGGTGGAGGGGTAAAACTAACGCGCAAAGCATCCGAGACGAGACTGGCAGCTCCAGGGGAGGAAGTGGCTTCACTCATAGTCCTTGTCTCTGGCTTCGCTCTGGCAGCACCAGGGGAGGAAGTGACTTCACTAACGATTGAGTACATGTCAATGAGAGCGAAATTTTAAAAAAATTCGAGCCGCTAAACAGAGACTGTATAATAAATGTATTTCACAACATAAAACGAGACAAGAGCCACAAATGTCTGGGGGTGCTGCAGCTCCGCAGCCCCTCTTCGAAAGCCGCCCCTGATATATAGTCACGAAGCTTGGGATGATTTTTTGCCAACGAGTTGCATTTGTCGCGTTAGTTGCTAGCCGCTTGGAGCGCTGTGAGTACTAGGAACAATATACTGTGTCACTGCCATCGTGATCTAATACAGGCCGTAAGGCAGACCATGTGACTCGCTTAACCCGATCACGGAGGGAGGCGTTTCAACCATATAAATTAATTGGAATGCATAAAGAGTAACATATATTTCTCTAAAATGTAGTGTAATTGCATTAATAAAATTTAAAATAGTGATTAGGGGACACTTCAGACATAATTCCTTGCGAGTTAAGCTGTAATATTATTTTTGTTCGTATGTGTAATACCTGCCTTTATTTCGATTAAATATTGCGAAATTCTTGTACATTCATCTATGCACGATTCAATAATTTTCAGTTGCACCGCACGAAAATTTAGATATGTTGAAATTATAGGTTATGTTTACTGTACCAGTTGCCCCTTTCTGTCTAAATTTAGTTATCTCCAATACCTTGCCATTCATATGAAAATTATAGGTTATGTTTACTATATTTAACTTATATTCCTAAATTCGCAATCATACATTATAATTAAGCATAATGTCATGTATGATACCCCGGACATTCAATTTGTCTGCATTTTAATACTACAATTGAGTACTGAATTATTGTATTTATCTACTACTTAAGAGACGAAGTAACACAATTGTACGTACACTAATTTCATAGGGGTGGTATGGTAAATGTTATGTCTAAAATTAAGGAAGGTAGATGTGCTAAATTGAAATCACAATATAAATTCTTTTTATTAAACCTCAAAATAACTTCCATTCTAAACTTAGAATGTTAACGCGAACAGATTATGTTAACATGTAAAATTCTCTTCACATTAAAATAACACAGTTTTTAATTATTTCTGCAACATATTATGCAACAAGAAGTAAAGGGAACTTATGGACAAATTATACTAAATAAAGCTTAGCTATGATACGCAATAAAGTTATAATACATTTCACTGAGCTCCATACTCTGAAACAGAAAACCCGAACAAACATTACGGCCTGGTCTAGATTGAAAAAGCATTGACTGTTCCGTATTTCGCATTTTTGTGAAAAGCTATGTAAACTGTGAAATGTTCTTATCGGTTGTAATAACTGCAAATGGCTAAAATACAATAATTTAAATAATAATATGGGACAAGGAGACGTTGTAGTACTATAAATTGTAAGAAAAATAGGTTAGAGTTATCCTTCTTCCGAAAGATCCAGGAAGGTGAGTTTATAAAATATAATATATACTTTATGAAAATAATATATAAACCTTATATATTTCATATTTCAATAGTGGAAGGAAAGTGTTAATTTTTTCAAAATAACACGATATCAAAAGTACAATACATTTTATGGTCTGCCAGGGAAAGAGTCTGTGATGAGGCGATAGTAGCGATCCTGGTGATGAGCAACTATCTATGGATGCATATTTCAACTGTCTATGTTTGCATATTTAGTAAGTATTAAGCTTCGTGACTGCATATACTAGACTGTGATCGGACACTAAACTATTTCACGAACCACATTTCCTTGCAGTCACTCCACGTGGAACGATCTACTAGAGTCCCTTCAGGGGAGGACAAGGACTAGGACTGTCCTGGAAGAGTAGGCCGCTTGGCTGGGCCCATTGTACTACCTACTCGGGATGGAATGGTGTGCATGGCCTAAGATCCTCCTGCGCGATGCCTCCGAACTCCCCTATAGCCTATATGATTCCTTTACCTTTCCAAGTAGGCCTCACCGCGGCCCTAAATTCCGGTCCCACGAGTTATCATGAGTCCAGTGGAGAGTCCAAGGTGAATAGCGCTACCACCAACAACGAATGACCAATATCCAAGTCCGGCGGCGGCCCTCAGCAAGCCCGAAACCCAGGAAAAACTGAGATTGTATTGTATTTACTAGCCGTACCCGTGCGCTCCGCTGCATCCGTTAGAAATAAATATAAAGTAATTACATAATTAAAATAGGACATTTGATCCGGGGAACATTCGTGTTTGATAGAAAGATAAATCGTTTATTATGTTACTTAATTTAAATTGAATTAAAAAATTAAAATGCGATCATTTTGATCCAGAGACCACTCATTTGGTCATAAAAATTAGTTTAGGAAATACAGGAAACGAATATACAGAATAGCCTATCAAGTTTTCTGTGCATAAGAAGCTATTTTGATCTTACCTGTCCTCGATTCACTCAGAAGTTACTGTAATAACATTATAGCATTATGTCCATCTAGAGAAACTACACTTTCCAATGGTGAATTAATAACTAATTATACAAATCGGTTAATTTAGCTTCCGATATTACTTCATAGAAACGCAGAAACATTATCTGTAGGCTATCTTTCATAGCTTTCGATTGTTGCTGTCCAAGGCCCCTTATAGACGAAGACATTTGTTTTTTAATTCATTACACGGCCTTAGATGGCAGTTATTTTAATTTTAAAACTCATTTATCTCATTAAATATCAGTCCTATCAAAATTTCTCATGGAATAAAACTTACCGCAAATTAGTTTTAAAGAAACTTTTGTCATGTAACATTTTTCACAAAATAAAAAAATAAGCGAGATATTTCGATTTATTTAATTCAGGCCCCCTTATAACCGCCCTTTTCAATAATGTATTTTGAATGCCATATAGCCTAAAATCTAAGGTACAGCGAACTTAATTTATATTCCAATTTTCATCGAAATCCGTTTGGCCATTATCGCGTGAAAAGGTAACAAACATACAGACAGACAGACAGACAGACAGACAGACAGACAGACAGACAGACAGACAGACAGACAGACAGACATACAAACAAAAATTAAAAAAAAAAGCGATTTTCGGTTTCAGGGTGATTAATTATATATGTTAGGGCCAATTATTTTTGGAAAATCGAAAATTACCAGAAAAATTTCGGCTACAGATTTATTATTAGTATAGATTTACATTCCATGGTATTCTTTTATCGTTTCACAGCTAGAATATGGAACATGTCAAATAAATCTTTATGCTCGACCATGCCGAAATGTAGTAATTATACACCTGGTAGTAGCCCTTTAATGCACCTCATTAAAGTACACCTATTCATTATAATTCAATTGTTCAGCCAATGAGAAATCACCATTGTACCATTATAAAACCGCAAGTATCGATTATTCTCGGATATGCAATCGAAAGACAATTAGCGAAAAGTCACGGAGGCTGGAAATGCAATACTGTCGCAGAAGGTTATGTTCTGTTACTATAATAATTAGCGTTAATTGTAAATAATATTCAAATAAATTCAATTTGTCATCTCGTTTTTTCAATTCTAAATCAATTTCCATGTTCATGTTATTCTCTAGGTTATATCAAGGTCAATGACATTCGTGCCTCGGAAAAATCAATACTTTCGCGTCTGCGCACATTTCACAATTCAGGTCAGTTCCGCTCCTCACTTACATAATCATAACATGAATGCTTATGAATAATTTAAAGTTAGAAATATGACCGAGCATAAAAAGTCGTATGAAACTTGCCTATAATGGTAAATAAGACGCTCGTTTCATAAACAAACATACTCGCGTCTTAATTACTACCATTATAGGCTCGTTGCATAATGTACTATTATAGTACTATTAAATCTTAATTATATTTCAGTCTAGTTGAAATATATACAGAAGAGTTTTACAATATAGTCTACTAGTACAACACAAAGGTTTAGAATCAGTACTTAATACAAGACAGAAATATTCATGAAGCGTTGTTGAATGTCATGAATTCACCTACAGAATAGAAGGCGTGAGAAATTAGGTACTTCTTTAATTTGGCTCTAAATAATCTTATATTTGAGTTTAATTTTTTATATCCATAGGGACGCAATTAAACCTTTTTACTGCCATATAGGCCTAACGCACTCCATTTTGATAGCACGATTGACTTGCCGATGGAGTATGGAAGTCATTTTTGACGTACTGTTGAATTGTTTACAAAGTTTTCACGATTACATACGAGGAAGTTTATTAATGGAAAAATATACTGACAAGCCATGGGCATTATTTGTAGTTTTTTGAAAATGGTCCTACACGATTCCCAGTACTTCGCACCTACAGTAGCTACTATTATTCTAATTACTCTTTTTTGTAGTAGGAATATACTGTTACTATCTGTAAAATTTCCCCAGAATATTATTCCAAAACTCATTACCGAATGGAAGTATGCAAAGTATATAGTTTTTACTATCTCTTCATAGATCTAATAGCAAAACATGCTGAATTTACTTTGGGGGTAATTTCTTTAATGATTTTTCTAATTTAACATATTATCGATTTGTAAGCCAAGAAATTTGGTTCTCTGATGATGTCTCAAATATAATTACTTACTTACAAATGGCTTTTAAGGAACCCGAAGGTTCATTGCCGCCCTCACATAAGTCCGCCATCGATCCCTATCTTGTGCAAGATTAATCCAGTCTCTATCATCATATCTCACCTCCCTCAAATCCATTTTAATATTATCCTCCCATCTACGTCTCGGCCTACCTAAAGGTCTTTTTCCCTCCGGTCTCCCAACTAACACTCTATATGCATTTCTGGATTCGCCCATACGTGCTATATGCTCTGCCCATTTCAAACGTCTGGATTTTAAGTTCCTAATTATGTCAGGTGAAGAATACAATGCGTGAAGTTCTGCGTTGTGTAACTTTCTCCATTCTCCTGTAACTTCATCCCTCTTAGCCCTAAATATTTTCCTAAACACCTTATTCTCAAACACCCTTAACCTCTCAGAGTGAGAGTCCAAATTTCACAACCATACAGAACAACCGGTAATATAACTGTTTTATAAATTCTAACTTTCAGATTGTTGGACAGCAGACTGGATGATAAGAGCTTCTCAACCGAATATTAACACGCATTTCCCATATTTATTCTGCGTTTAATTTCCTCCCGAGTGTCATTTATATTTGTTACTGTTGCTCCAAGATATTTGAATTTTTCCACCTCTTCGAAGGATAAATCTCAATTTTTATATTTCCATTTCGTACAATATTCTGGTCACGAGACATAATCATATACTTTGTCTTTTCGGGATTTACTTCCAAACCGATCGCTTTACCTGCTTCAAGTAAAATTTCCGTGTTTTCCTAATCGTTTGTGTATTTTCTCCTACCATATTCACGTCATCCGCATAGACAAGAAGCTGATGTAACCCGTTCAATTCCAAACCCTGCCTGTTATCCTGAACTTTCCTAATGGCATATTCTAGCGCGAAGTTAAAAAGTAAAGGTGATAGTGCATCTCCCTGCTTTAACCCGCAGTGAATTGGAAAAGCATCAGATAGAAACTGACCTATACGGACTCTGCTGTATGTTTCACTGAGACACATTTTAATTAATCGAACTAGTTTCTTGGGAATACCAAATTCAATAAGAATATCATATAATACTTCCTCTTAACTGAGTCACATGCCTTTTTGAAATCTATGTACTGTACCCTTATACTCCCATTTTTTCTCCATTATCTGTCGAATACAAAAAATCTGATCAATAGTCGATCTATTACGCCGAAAACCGCACTGATGATCCCCAATAATTTCAACTACGTACCGAGTTAATCTTCTCAAAAGAATATTGGACAAAATTTTGTACGACGTCAACAAAAGTGATATTCCTCGAAAGTTACCACAGTTGGTTTTGTCCCCCTTTTTAAAAATAGGTACAATTATGGACTCCTTCCATTTTTCTGGTACAATTTCCTTTTCGCAAATAGCAAGTACAAGTTTATAAATTTCGCTATATAATATAATTACGATCATAAAAAAAACGTGGATTTTATTAATTTTTCACATTATTTCACCACAGTGTCCCCTTAAATAGGAGTTGCACCTGTGTTGTCAACTGTTTCAAATTGTATAGGCTAAGTTAAATTTGCTTACAAAATAAATTAATCTTCCTGACACTCACTGGAACATAGACGCCACTTTTTCATATTTATAAGTTTGTTGAGGTTAGGTTCATATATTGATAAGGAAAGACGAAGACAAACGAGATGAAAATCTGAGAGCAGTGTACGTGTACCATTTATAATGTGGTTCATTTGAGAAAAGGCTTGTTTGCAAATATAGGTTGTATCAAAAAGTAACAACACTCGCGATGCAAAGTAACGTAACTTCGGAAATGTCATATTTGGTAAAGATTTATACAATCCCCATCCTTCTCTACCGGAACAAATTAAAGAGTTATTATTCTGCAACTCAATTCATTCGTTTTGAAAATCATAAAGAGCTTCGGACACTTGGAACCTGACAGGATTACAAAGAAAAAAAGGGCAATTCTGCTAATATTGGCTGCCATTTCGATAGTCAGTGCTGTGATTCACTTCAAATGAAGCCGACGACGAAAAGTAAGAAAAATCACGATTTTGTAATTTGTTCTTCCCACAGTTTTAGTCTTGACATAAAGTTGCGTATGCTGTGATTCAAAGTAACGATATTTTTGTTTTTTCCTTGCATGCCTACATTTAAGTCATCAAGCTGTGAATACAAATCTATCATAAAAGCCAAATCAGATATTCACTTCTTTTCTGTTAATTGAGGAATATTGTGCCCTGAAAAAGTGAAAGCTATAATTTAATGTATACATAGTCAAACAATTTCAATATAATCCGTCGAAAGAAAAATATAATATTGCTTTTTCAAGAAAGTGTTAATCCTATCACGAAGGAGGAAGAATCGGTTTAACATAAATAACGTACAGAGATAATACATTATTACGGATAATTTGACTACACTTCCCACACAAAACGTGACTTCCACAATCACGATCATGCGGTTTAAAATGCCTTTTAATTTTGAAACTGGAGAGCTAGATTAGAGGAACCAAAGTATTTCACAAGCACAGCTCTTAGCCATGGTACCTACTTTGGTCCAAGGTTATATATATATATATATATATATATATATATATATATATATATATATATATATATATATTAGTATGTTATTTTACGACGCTTTATCAACAGCTTTGGTTATTTAGCATCTGAATGAGATGGTGATAATGCCAGTGAAATGAGTCCGGGGTCCAACACCGTAAGTTACCCAGCATTTGCTCATACTGGGTTGAGGGAAAACCCCGGTAAAAACCTCAACCAAGTAACTTGTCCCGACCGGGAATCGATCCCGGGTCACCTGGTTTCGCGGCTAGACGTGCTAACCGACCAAGGTTATATAATAAAATAATTGAAAAATACCAAAATTTGGAAAATTTTAGTATCAGAAATTTAAAAAATAGCGTTAGGAATTTAATTTTTAAAGAATATATGTTGATTTAATATGTACATATGTATTTGTATGATTTAAATTTTTAAAATTGAAGTTGTGTTTTTAAAGTTAATTTATTCCTGTAATTTTTTTCTTCCTTGACCCAGTTTGTGTCAATTATCTTTGTTTGTGTTTATCTTTGTGTTTAGATATCTCCCTGAGAACGAGTTTTTACTCCTTCGGGGAAGAACTAAGATTGTATTTTTGCACATGTTATTTTACTAACAATGAACAATAAACAATTTAATTAATTCCTTACATGTTGGGCATTTGATCCCATACACTCCTTCCCGCACACAAAAATATTGCACTTCCCACTCACTATGGAAATTGTGCCGAGATTGACTTGCCATAATAAATCCGGCACTGAATGTTTGTGATGTTCTACTGTTCACTACGAACAACTGCACTGGCTGCGCTGCGAAGTGGTAGGAGAAAAGGAGGGATGATGTTTGTGACTCAATCACAGTCTAGTGTATACAGTCGCGAAGCTCAATACATAGTAAATATGTAAACATTAGATAGTTGCTCACCACTAGGATCGCTAATATCGCCTCATTACAGGCAATGCAAAATAGTACCGTCACAGTCTATTGTTTCTAGCACCCTCAAAACTCAAGCTTCGTGACTGTATATAGTAGACTGTGACTCAATCGAGTCAACAGTGAGCATCCCTACTATATAGATTGTTGTCGAAGGATATCGTATATCGAGGTAATCAACAATAGTGTTTTATATTTAAACGGTGATCCGTTCGCTGATGTGGACAATATGGCAACGATACATCCGTTCATTACTACGTACAACAGATGGAATAGTTATTAGGTACCTGTAAATCAGGGCTGGACATCCAGAGCAATTCCAAACTCTGAACGGGGCGCTTAATATTCGTCCGTCACGGCATCAACGCTGTGCGATGTTCGGCGGGGAAGAAAGGGGTTGAAGAGAAGTCAAATGGCTCCTCGTGAGAGAGTACAATTCGCTCTTGGTGCCCAGCCCTACTGTAAATAAAGCCACGTGCTAATACTCTATAGGCCTACTGTTCGTAGTTAGCAAATTTTAAGGAAAATTGGTGATTCCTTTGGTCTAGTTCTTCTGCAGAATTTCCAATCTTAATATTAGTTCCATCTTAAAACAAATTTGAAATAGATTTCTATCATGAATTCAAGACCTCCCCGGAATAAGCAGGCCTATGTAACCAACGAAACTATAATTTATGTTTAGGAGGAAGAAGAATAATTTCAGGGGCATATTTCACTTAATACTTAAAAATTACTTTTTTTGTACTATCGTGTTTTTTGTTTTATTTACAGCTATTGTTGTTAGGCCTTGAACGTTAGAATTCCGACAGAGAAACTTGTTGCTAGGGAAACCATTCTTCATAACATAAAACTATACTGAAATAGACCATTACAGTGCACTTATTGTTACTTAGTTACAATTACTTATTTATTTATTTATTTATTTATTTATTTATTTATTTATTTATTTATTTACTAGCTGAAAGTAC
Source organism: Periplaneta americana (assembly GCA_025594305.2). Taxonomy (NCBI): domain Eukaryota; kingdom Metazoa; phylum Arthropoda; class Insecta; order Blattodea; family Blattidae; genus Periplaneta; species Periplaneta americana. The sequence continues at coordinate 17,859,548 of JAJSOF020000029.1, read as the reverse complement.
CCGGCGTTGCCCGGGTTTTCCTTTCTGCTTTTGTTTTCAAATGAACTGTTTGTTAAATTTTCGAAAATTTCGGAAACCCAACTATAGACAACCAAAACGAATTGTTTTACGAAGCTTTCCTCGCACATAAAGATGAATCTTTACTTAACTTCACTTACATGAATTAATACTCCTTAGCCAAATGCCTGCCAGGTTTAACTAAATTTAAAACAATTGTAGATCAGACACCGAAAAGAAAATATTTCATCATGTGCAAGACGTTCAACTTTGTTTTAAAATTATATATTTATTCGTTTTGTTTATTTATCTCTGCCGGTCAGTTACCGTTAAATTTCAAGTGCTTTATCTTAGTCGTGGCTGTCAGCGTATTAAACATATTAAACACCATTAATTTTTCTGCTGTCTCCTTTCCTCCCCGCCACAAATGTGACGTTGTACAGAGGCAGAGAAAAATAATTATAAGATCTGTACATTTAACTGAAGCTGTGCTGACATACATTTCACGTAATTTCATGTCTATGTGTGCTTTCACTTGAACTTCAGAGACAGCTGATGGTTATTAGATAATTCTCTTGTTCCCAGTCTGAATCGTTGGAGTGTCATCGTGAGCCTAAATTTATCTATAGGTCGTACCAAAGAATAAATATATACTGTACGTATGTAATTCAATTTATATTGGAATATTTTTTACCCTTGACAGCTGTACGCCCGCTTATATCATACCAGGGCTTTTAAAATATGACTTAAGATATAATATCTAACAAATTTATAATATATTAAATATATTACTTTTTATTTTATATACAGAATGCAGATAGAGTATAATTGTGCAAGAAGTCATTGTTCAGCATAAATAATAATATTCTGAAAGACATCCTATGTTATAGAAAATGAAGTCTCCGTTCTTTCCACAACGCTTGACATACTACACTGGCAACCTGATTACACAGATAAAATTTCGCAATAACACATTATTGGACATGGGCAATAATATTTTGAAAGATATATATTTTAGAATTAAGTAGTATATCGAAATGATAGCCGTCCAAATCTTGGATTTAAAATATCGGCATCCCAATCAATTCAAATGAACAAAAATAAAGAAAATGTAAATTGTCTTATTTTCAGTGGGCTTACGTATATTCACATACTACATTAGGAACATGACAAAAGTCTCACTGCTATGCATACAATTCGTTTTCCCGTCTTTTGTATAAATATGTATATATGTTTAGGTGTGCTCACTTGAAAGCAAGTTACGCAATTATTGATAATATGAAAAACACGGAGATTTAGGTGAATGTCTGCAACTTTGAGCGACTATCCTTGAGCTTTATTTTACTACGGTCATTACGAATGCTAGTTGCACTGAAATGGCAGTTGCTTAAAATCGAGTGGCATGTTACTGGCTATCATAAGAATATGTGGATAAAACCATCTTTTCCTTTCCTTTTGCCAGTTAATACTGTCACTTCTATTACGTTTGTCATGAGTTTTTTCACACCAATTACTGTTCCATTGCATAGTTCTTGTGGATCAATATTTCGCAATAGTACTATTGGTGATTCAATATTAAGTATTAAATTATGTGTTGGCAATCCTTGTGATTTCAAAGAATTTAAGAATTCAGTTTGATAAAACACAGTCTGCTCACTATCTACAACTGTCTCGAGAAACACATAATACGGTTCTGGACTGCATAAGGATACTTACTGCATGAATAAATTGTCTAGATTTTGGCCTTCATGATGTATCTACAATGTTATTTTATATCGTTTTGCTTTTTCCATGGCCTCATGAAAGTCGATGTTGAATACAACAGACAATAATAAAGAACAATTGACTATAGAAGATTGCATTTTAGTATTATACATGAATGTTTGATCATATTTATTTTTATTTTTTACTTTTTTAATCAATTTAACGTCCATTTTAACAATTTTAATATAGCCTATGTTCTTCTCCTGGTTATGAAGGTTAAATCTGCAAACTTTGGCACATATTGGTCAAAGCGTGTAGATTTGTATTGGGATCATACATACATACATACATACATACATACATACATACATACATACATACATACATACATACATACATACATACATACATACCCACATTCACTTTTATATATTAGATTTATTTATTTATTTATTTATTTACTTATTTATTTATGCCTATAACAGGGCAAGCCCCAATTATAATAGACAGTACAGATATTCGTTTACAAAAAAATAGATAACATGAAAAAAGAGATGAAACAGATGCAAGTGTAAATACAAATTAAAATGGAAAATGGGAAAAGGAAAGAAAAAGAAAAAGAACAGACAAATAGATACTACCTAAATAAGAGATACAGATATAGACATAAATGAAAAATACAAAATAAAATAAATGAAAAATAGTTAAATATAGATATCATAGCCAAAAATGTAAAATGTAGCTATAATTGGCAAATAACAGAGTAACAAATAGCAATATTATATAAAATCAACTACCTACCAGTATATTAATAAGAAAATGTTTGTATTCCATGTAAGAAATGCAGAAATCTAGATCCCATGTTTTACATATTTCCTTGAAATTTGAACACATTTTTAACACTGGTGAATTTTTATGTGCTGAAGTGTTTGGTTTTTTATAATATAACAATTGACGATTTCTTAAATGTGATGTTCTAGCGTTAATGTTTTGCGAAGGCTTTAGAGTAGGCCTAATATTTTTCTAAAATTTCAATGCAAAATATAATGTATTTGCAATTCTAAAAATATGATCGTGCAAAAAATGTTATACAGTACACGTTTGCAAAAAGCACTTCCCAAACCTTCAACCAGACCGGAAAAAGTAAACAAACCCTAGCTCAGCGGTCGTCAGCACTCGCTGAAATGGGTAACGGGTAAGAAGTGTATCTGAATATGCACCGTCGTGCAGAAGGGCGAGGGAGGAAGCATACCCGCCAGCAGCCACGAATGCATGAATGTGCAATGTCTTATCCGCGGGTAAGAGACGGTAGCTCGAAGGTGCACTGTGCTGATGACCACTGCCCTAGCCTGTTCCCCCACCTCCGTCCAACACTCCACTATCAGTCAACCTGTATCTCCTGCATCGGGACCTGAACTTCGAAGTCTAATAAGACTTTTTATTCTTTATCATATTAGGAACAAAAACGTTCATCATAAATGTAACATTTTAAAATTCCTTTGCAGAACGAAAAAGTTACATTTGTTAGGATCAAATTTCTGCACATTTAAAGGCCAAAACAATAATTCTTTTGCTCTCTTAAATTGACTGAGCATATTAGAAATTAAAATAAATGGCTTTCCCAAAACAAGCTATGAAAATATGTTTCATATAAAACAATTTTTGTCTAAAATAGGTAGCAAAAAAGAGCAAAATTGTAGGCCTACTAAACTTTGTTTGAAATATCTCAAAGAATAATCCCCTAAAATAAATGACATTACTTATGGTTAGAGATGAGCTTAAACGATATTTTGAAGTATCTGTGACAACTGTGACTGTGGCAATTAAATATCTGTGACTTTTATCGGTGATTTTGTCACACCGATATTTTATATCGGTAAGTAAGCACAATATGCATGGATTACACCGATATTTTGTCACACAGATAAAAATTAACAGGAAATATTAAAGAGCAATGAAATGTGAATACGATTTCTCTATAACACCACACATCAGTGATTTATATGGGAAAATCCAACAAATAAATTATGTACATGTGCCATTAACAAATAAATACTTGCCTAACTGAACAGTAACATGTCAAAAGTTAACCTCATGTACCAAGAGGTTATATTGTAGATAGTGAATCATTTGATAATTTTTAAATGTAGTTGGGTATTGTATCTATAAAATGGATAAATTATTTTAAGTCGTGCATTAACATTATAATATTGAGTCATAGAATAAAAATTAACGAAACATACTGTAAGTATTCGGGAAAATATTGGAAAATAATTACAAAACAATTGATCAGACAGGATTTTACATAAGATAAAGTACTGGTAACCAATGGTATTATTATTATTATTATTATTATTATTATTATTATTATTATTATTATTATTATTATTATTTAAATCGTACCGCCAGATTGCTGTTATTGTATCATGCGCATGCGCAAACTCACGACGTAGAGGAGAAAATATCAGTCACACAGTACTGAATACGGAGCAGATTTCGATAGCGATATTTTGTCACAGATGTTTCGCGTCATCAGTCACAGGTTTATCTGTGACAAAAAAATACCTGTGACAAAATATCGGTTTGTGAAATATCGGCCATCTCTATCACAAAGGTTTTGATTTCCATATATTCTATTCTTAATCTTCCGGTTCACGCTGATATATATATTGGTGCAAGGAACCATAATTTATTTGCTTCCAGTCATCCAATTACTTAAGAAGGCGGGGTCCACACCTGTGGAGTAACGGCTAGCGCGTCTGGCCGCGAAACCAGGTGGCCCGGGTTCGATTCCCGGTCGGGGCAAGTTACCTGGTTGAGGTTTTATCCGGGGTTTTTCCCTCAACCCAATATGAGAAAATGCTGGGTAACTTTCGGTGCTGGACCCCGGACTCAGTTCACCGGCATTATCACCTTCATCTCATTCAGACGCTAAATAACCTAAGCTGTTGACAAAGCGTCGTAAAATAACCTAGTAAAAAATAAAAGAAGGCGGGACTAACTCTTTTAGTGATTAGCACTGCGTTACATAATCGAGTAACCAAGAGAATCGACCTCGTGTCCGCTGTAAGTAATGCGTGAAGATGAATTGTTTTGGATAAACAATATCATTAGGTTCGTGAGTCATCGGTACTCGCTCCCTCATAACTTCATGCCTTAATCTCTCGATCTAATCTGAAGATGACTCGTTATTGTCGGTGAGAACGAATACATTCAAAGATGAATTAATTTTTTACAAGTGGAGGCAATTTAAGTATGGGCGAATCCCATCTGACAACCTTCAGCGACGGTTGGACTTATTACCTTCTGAAGAATGGAAAATAAAGTACTACAAGGATGTAAAAATCTCTTGTCTCATGCTGATTGTTCTTTGTGAATGGTCAAGCTTCAGAGAACAGTGAAAAATTAAGAATTGCCTGTTATACGTGGTGACGTGTGAAGGTAATTAACAAAGACGAGGATACAAAAGCAGCCGTCTGCGCAAAGAACCATCACAACCCTTGCCAAGATGAGCAAACTGTCGTCTGCATTGCTCCTCCTGGTGTGCTGCGGCCTTAGTGCGGCCCACTTCCACATCAATCGGTGTTTGCCCGTGCCGGGGAAGTATCCATTTGACGAGGAAAAGGTACGTTTGCATCTTTGAATCAAGACCACTCAAAATACTAGTCTTCCTTTATACTTAATAAGTTATACATTTTGACTATTCCTCGAGTAGTATAGCTTTCGGACTTAACTTCTGCTTGCTATATCCTGGGTACACTTTAGCGATGTCTTGCAAGAAAGTCGGTAAAATTTGGGATAATTTAGGCATACAGTCTTCAAAACAAGTATTTTTGAAACAGCATCTTTTTGTTATAGTTACTGCACTACAGTGGCGGCTCGTGAACTTGTGGATTGGGTGCGCTGCAGTAGATTTTGGTATACAGTATACAAATTTCACTTCAATCTTCTCCGCAAGGAAAGTTGAGAAAAATTAATATTCTGTAATTCACACACACTCATGCTTGCACATTTGCACTGGTTAAGTTACGGTACTAAGACGTCACACCAAAGCAACACTCTGATATACTGATGGTCAACAATTTTCTGAAAATGGAAAGAGGTCTCTTTCGTATTTTACATGCTATATCAAAAGGATTCTACTCGCGCAAACATTTCGAGTCAAGGAGGCTGGATATATAATAATAAGGCAAAAGAGGATATTAATTTCGTTATATTAACTCGATAAGATTCTACAACAATAAGTATGTGAAGAGAAAATAAAAATTTTGTCATTACGTTTCAAGGGAACAGAGAATCCATTTGACGCAGCATTACAATAGCGGTGTGGGAGGGGAGGAAAGATCTTCCCTTGTAGCCTGGCTCTGCAAGCCACTGCAGCGAAATACGGGTTTTAAACAGCGGCAGTTTTCCTCTGCTTCTCTTCACCTCTCTACCCTCTGACCAAGCAAGACACACTCTCTATGAGTTGTCCCACCCTGCAGATCCCAGGACGACTTTGAATGCAGTGTTAATTTTAGTACAGTCGACGCGCAAAAACATTATGCATAAGATAATAGTACATATTCCCGGCCAGATGAAATATAAAGAAATTTACTTAAGAAAAGCTATAAAAATTATTCTACAAATTAAAATTAAAATTATTTTTATTTTCTTGACAAAGCAGGGAGTGCTGCAGCTCCGCAGCTCTTATGGGCGAGCCGCCCCTGCTGCACTGTAATTCGAAAGGGAAACTCACTTTTGACGATTGTTTGTAAGTTTTAACTTTCAATTGTTTTTCACAATGCACACAATTCTTTGGCTGTTCTGAAGTAAGTTATATTCTCTAGAAAACCGAACAATCTGTATATATATATATATATATATATATATATATATATATATATATATATATATATAATTTGAACTGGTAATGGAAATTACCGGAAAACGGCTGAACGGATTTTAATAAATGATCCCTCATTTTGAAGCTTGGAACCCAAAGTTTTTCATAAAAATAGTAGTTTTCAGTGAAACGTCAATTTTCCTACATCATTTTCCTATTTTGCACAATCCATCTTTCGTCAGTCTTGAGAACTAATTCATTGCATTTCAGAATAAAACAAAACACACACTACAATAAACAATAGACTATTACACGAAGACCATGACCTACAGGATTGCTGACATAGAGTTCAGATGGCTCAGATTCTTTCACATCATAATGCCAATATGTCGATCTTCATTTGTGTAATTTTTTGATAACGTATAAAAATAATTTACAGGTGTGATTCTCTGTTCTGTAGTTTTCCGAGTGTAAGTTATTGGATATTAAGAACTACAAAACTTAAGAATGTTTGATGAGATTATTACCATTCAAAATGAAATATTATTGCAGTTAATGCAATTATGTGAATAGACCTATTTGTCACTAACACACATTAATGCTATATTGATGATAACTTATGAAAGTGAAACCTTTTGGGGTTTTATATAAGTAGATGCAGAGAAAGAATATTTTAAATTAGATCTTCATTTCTATAATTTACATAGTAATAGCTATATATAATATTACTGAAAACTATAAAACTTACGTAAGGTAACAATACTGTTATTAAAAATGAAATATTTTTATAGTTATTAATCAAGTTATGTGGGTCGTTTTATATATTTAATGGCAGTGTAATGTAGATATTTATATGTGTGATTATCTAATTTTCGTAGGTAGTAATGAGTCATGCTTCCTACTTTAGCTGCGTCTTTAAACTAAATCAAAATTAATTTCATCACCTGACCTGAAATAGCTACTGCATTACTCCCACATGAAAACTCACTGATCGTCCTAACATTGTTACTTGCGTTTTCTCATTGAAACTCAAGAACTGAAGATGGATAGGTTCAAGGAAAAGTATTTGGCATAAAAAACATTCAGAGGGAGTATGTTTCACTATTATGAAAGCAAATAACTATCAAAATGTCTGGTATTCTTCATTGAAAATAAATCTGAACAATTTTTATTTGAACTTCTTATGGACTTAGTTTGCAGCATTTGCTGCACAAGCCACTAGTTTTCTTTACTTTCTAGTGATGATATAATATCTATTCACGTTAATGTGTGTCCTATAATATACTCCACGCATTGCACTGTTTACTAGTACTGGCTTCCATATTGCACGTATTCATGGAAGTAATATCTGCTACTGACAGTACTGTCAATGAGTAGGAATTTATAAGCTCTCGACCTATTTGGTACTATGTATACTGTCTTCTAGTGTTTTGTTTATAAACTATTATCATGGATAAATATATAATAGGATGCGAAACTGCTGTCAGCACCATCTGGATTTGGTGCTCTGAAATAAAGTGATTAGCGCCCGGCGTCGTAGGTGGTGAACATTAGAACTACGTGTTGGGTACATTACTGAGAGTTCTCTATTTATCCGTTCGAGATATTGTATGGGAGAGTCGAGGAGAGAAGATGGCGGACTGAAACTTACTAATAAGTGAACATAAAGTAATACGTGTGTGTATAAGCAGTGTATGTTAAACAGTGATGTTTATGGACGTTGTAAAAATAGTGTTGAATGTATTGTAAAGTAATAGTAATATAATAAATTGAACTATCTACGTAGTTCTTGCAGACTTTCCATTGTGCTGTACAATAAATACCCAAAGAATACAATCCCAATTATCTACCTTTTGCTTTATTTTTGTTTCTGTCTGGTTATATTTTAATCGGGTAATGTAAAACACATCGTCTCTTTTATCTTCCTGTTGGCTCCGGTAAGAATTTTCAGTAGAATATGCTGTGAGGAGTAAAACTGTAAATGTTGTATTTTAAATTAGGTTAGTTTTGAATATCTATGAGGGTGGGAGGGAATACTTTCTGGACAGTTTAACATTTTCGTCACCAGGTGCGCTGCTAAATGCATGGAGTAATTACTCTTTTCGCTACTTGGTGCGCTGCTATTTGTAATAACGCCTCTCCCAAAAATAGATGGCAGCAAGATCAATTTCTACAACAGCGCCTCTAGTATGTGTTACGGGAAACTCATTAAGTTTCGCATCCTATTATATATTTATCCATGCTATTATCATAAAAATAGTCGTTATTCTACAGGTAGATGATTTTGACTGTTGATTTGTAACTTGTCTTGGCTTAATAGCTAAGTGTCGGACAAATAGATAAATAATAAGATGTAAAGGTTCTTGGATCGAATCCCAACGTCGCCAGTGGTGAGTAAATAAATAAAATATAATGTAGCTGATATACCGGTATATAATTAGAATGTAATTGTAAATACATACGATATGAAGAAGAGAGAAAACGAGAGGAGAGAAAAATAGAAGTAAAGGAAAGAAAGGAAGTAGAGAACGAAGAGCGAGAGGAGATAAAAGAATAATTTTAATTAAATACTCGTATTTCGGTGGTAGTGACGTCATCAACGACATACCTTTCCATCGTATCTTTAAAATTACCCAAATTTCAAATGATTTGAAGTACCGTACTATAATTCTTACTTAACTTCATAATTTTTTTACAAGTATTCCATTCAGGTAGTCCGTACAAGTGAAGAAATACAATTACTATCATCTTCTGTCAAACGGTTCATATTATGTCTTCCTCATCACTTACGCTGTCTGCAGAGATCATCGCCCCGAAGCTGGACTCATTTTAAATTTTAGTGAAGGGGAGAGGATGGTATTTTTTAAAACTTTTTTCCTATTTTTTGTAAAATTTTAATTTTTTGTATGTAGAGAGCTCATAGCTATAACAATTCAACCAAATATAAATATAAAAAAATTATTTGGGAGCCCAAATTTGAAAAAATATATACCCAATGCAGGATTGTACTAAAACCGATATATCTAAACCGTTTTTAAAGATAGATTCAAACGCTTTTTCAATGTATTTGCAAAAGTATGTTCTACAAACTGACTGTAACAGAATTTTGATATTAGTCCCTACGTTTGTAAAATAAAAAATAAAATTTAATAACAATTTTCTGATTTCCTTTCTTGCAAACAAACGGACGTATTTTTAAAATGAAATCAATTAACAAAATTCTGTTACAGAGAAAAGTTTCCTAATAGTCTAAAGACTGTGTGTTCTAAATTTCATGCATGTATCTTTAATGGTTCAGAAATTATATCCATTTTTGTCTGGCAATGTAGCAAAAAAATGAAGTTACTGGAAACGGATAAATGCGGGCATGCGATTTAAAAATCCATAGGCCAGGAAGTTTAAAAATGGCGTCTCAACATCCGATAAGGACACAAATACTCACAAAGTGTTATGCAATGCATTCCACACATATTAAAGTGTATTTTAAAGAAAAAAAAATTTGAAAATTTAATTTACCGGAATCAACAATAAAAGTTGGCGAGTGATTTAAAAATCCATAACGCAGGACGTTTAAAAATGGCGACTCAACATCCGATAAGGGCACAAATACCCACAAAATGTTATGCTATGCATTCCACACATATCACAGAGTATTTTAAAGAATTTTGTTTTTAAATTGACTAATTTTTTACCAAAAATACCATCCTCTCCCCTGAAGACACTATTTACCAAAAAATCTCTCAAAAGCACTTCAACTTTATAAAGGTTCTTTTAGTTTTCCCTTCTTGTATTTCTGAAACAAGGATTCAGTATTGTAAAATATATTTCTGTCTCTATGCATTTGAAAGACAACAGTATAAAATGCAATTTTTGTTTGACATAAATGCGTACGACACTTTTATTAAAGCACTAACACTTTAAAACCCAGTTTATGCTTACAATTTGAACACAACAACGTTTTTTTTTTTTGGCAACGCCACCAAATCAAATGTGTCTCTCTTTTCAGTCACCGTGTAACTCTTAACAAACGCAGCCCGCACAGATCTATACTGGAGTTGCTGGTATGTGTAGCAAATGTGTGTGAACTGTGAAAGTAGGTCAATAACCCCTCATGGACAGTAGACAAGAGCAAGAAAAGAGAACTTCTTACATTTAATTGATGCACTTATGCTGTAGTTTCCGTGGTGTAGTGGTTATCACATCCGCCTAACACGCGGAAGGTCCCCGGTTCGATCCCGGGCGGAAACATTTTTTTAAATTTAGTACTTCATCCATGTAATTAAGCCTTCACTGCAAACAATTATCAATTATAGATTTCTTGTATTACTATATAATTACAAGCTCTAGTGCATAAATGCCTAATTTATATAATATAGTAATCTTTCGATATATTGAATTAGTTACTAACAATCGTATTATGGTAAAATATTAGCAAGAAAACAATTTCTGGCTACAGCCCTAAACAAAAGAGACAAATTCTCTGCCGCCTGAAGTCAAGGGCTGCCGAACTTTGATTTCTTTTAAATATAAATTAGAAGAATATCTTATGATGAGTTGCCAGACCTAGTTCATTGCAAATATTAATGCAATGTATTCAACTGTGTTTATTTTTTTTTTTGTTTCTTATTTTTATTGTGTACACTAAATTCAAAGTCTTTTTGATATTATTATTTTCTTTCAATTTAATGCTCATATGTTTACCGCAAAGTTCTTTTTGTGTATTCTTTATTCAAATCTCTGTTGATGACTTTATTATGTAAATCGTGTTCATTTAACACCTAATACCAATATGTAATCCACTATATATAATCTATACTAATAATAAATCTGTAGCCGAAATTTTTCTGGTAATTTTCGATTTTCCAAAAATAATTGGCCCTAACATATATAATTAACCACCCTGAAACCGAAAATCGCTTTTTTGAAATTTTTGTTTGTATGTCTGTCTGTCTGTCTGCCTGTCTGTATGTTTGTTACCTTTTCACGCGATAATGGATGAACGGATTTCGATGAAAATTGGAATATAAATTATGTTCGTTGTAACTTAGATTTTAGGCTATATGGCATTCAAAATACATTATTTAAAAGGGGGTTATAAGGGGGCCTGAATTAAATAAATCGATTACATAACAAAAGTTTCTTTAAAAATAATTTGCGATAAGTTTTATTCCTTCAAAAATTTTGATAGGACTGATATTTAATGAGATAAATGAGTTTTAAAATTAAAGTAACTGCCATCTAAGGCCGTGTAATGAATTAAAAAACAAATGACTTCGTCTATAAGGGGCTTGGACAGCAACAATCGAAAGCTCTGAAAGATAGCCTACAGAGAATGTTTCTGTGTTTGTATGAACTAATATCGGAAACTAAATTAACCGATTTGTATAATTAATTATTATTTCACCACTGGAAAGTGTAGTTTCTCTAGATGGACATAATGCTATAATGTTATTACAGTAACTTCTGATATGATATAATATAATATAATATAATGTAATATAATATAATATAATATAATATAATATAATATAATATAATATAATATAATATAATATAATATATTATATTATATAATTTAAGTTATTTGAAGGGTTCAGTACCATAGTGGGCCAAGCTCCATTTACTGAATACGTAGAAAACAAGGGATAAAATTAAGTTATTACCATTATTCAATGGAAACCTATAACAAGTAAAATAAAGTATACACATTAAATCTCAATGATGTCAATGTTCATTAAACTATGGTTGCATGTAACAAAAATTAGAAACATGTTAAAGGAATTGTCATTGCACCAATGAGTGGTCTCTGGACCAAAATGATCGCATTTTAATTATTTGGATGCAATTTAAATTAAGTAACATATTAAACGATTTATCCTTCTATCAAACACGAATGTTCCCTGGATCAAATGTCCTATTTTAATTATGTAATTACTTTATATTTATTTATAACGGGTGCAGCGGAGCGCACGGCTAGTAATAATAATAATAATAATAATAATAATAATAATAATAATAATAATAATAATAATAATAATCATTATTATTATTATTATTATTATTGTGTACATTTTATTCAATTATCAGTTTCTGGTTTAATTATGTGAATTCTACTTGCTTTTAATTTAATATGTATTCCAATGTGTTTATTATTGTTTTATCGAATATATTTTATTGAATTATCGGCTTCAGATTTCATGTATTTGATTCTAACAACATTAATATGTATTCCACTGTATTTATTTTTATTTTATTAGGTAAATTTTTATTTAACTGCCTCTTTTGATATCATTATGTAAATCGTATCTGTATGTAATTGCTTAAATCCGATTCAGTGTATGTTGAAGTATGTAAGCAAGTTTTAATCCTGGTAAGAGAAGGTCCTACGGCCTTAACTCTGTCAGGTTAAATAAAGCCATTATTATTATTATTATTATTATTATTATTATTATTATTATTATTATTATTATTATTATAAATGTAATAGTGAACGAAGGAAGTAATTTTATTCAGTAGTCAAGTATAGAAGATTAGAAAAAATATTGAAATCAGAAATTATTTGCTTAAAGCAATCAAACACATTACTCATCATTAAGGAAAAAAAAAAACATCGGTCACTATCCTGAGCAAGATTAATCCAGTCCCTAACATCATATCTCATCTTCTTCAAATCTATTTTAATATTATCCTCCCTTCTGCACCTCGACCTTCCTGAAGGTCTTTTTCCCTCCGGCCTTCACACTTAATCAAATTAAAATACTCTAAGATTTTAAAAGAAGATTTTAAACATCTCTTAAAAAAAATAATAATAATAATAATAATACTAATAATAATAATAATAATAATAATAATTTATTTATTTTATTTATTTATTTCGAATATTAATGTGCAAAACAACAGCATAAGGCTAATTACAGTTTAGCACAAAATAAAAAACAAAACAGAACAGATGATTATGAGAATTAATGACAGAAAATGGCAGTGAGATGAAATACAATCAATATAACCGTCAACATTAATCATTCACCAAATTCAACAAAATAAATGACAATATCTAACAAATAATAAAATATATTAAATAACAAGTAAGGATATATCATGCATAGTGTTGATAATGTTACGGTAAAGCATGGAGGGCACTTCACTTTATTATGAGAATTTTGAGAAAGGCTAGCCCCAAATCGAAGGAAATAGCATATGTAACGTTAGTGTGACCGTTAATGGAATACGGAACTACATGTTGGGATCCCTATAGAATATATCAGATAAATTCCTTAGAAAGAATCCAGTATAGGGCAGCTAAATTTGTTAAAGGTAAAAGAGAAGATGGAAACGATACGATAAAAGAACTTAAATGGGAAACTTTGGAAAACAGACGTAGGAAAACTAGAATAACATCATTGTATAGAGCACACCTAGGTCAGAAAGCATGGGTAGACATAACGGCTCGGTTAGAAAAGCCAACGTACTATGGTAGGAACGATCATGATTTTAAAATCAAATGTAGGAAACAGAAAACGGATGTAGGTAAATTCTCATTTTTAAATAGAACTATAAATGATTGGAATGACCTACCTGCAGCGGTCTTTGAGGGCTGTCCTTGCTTAAGGAGTTTCAAGAATAATTTAAAAAGTTGTGTATCAAGTGCAAATTAAAATTAAGGTGACATTTAACATTTAATTTTTAAGGTGACATGTATTTATTTAGCCTGACGAGTTACTTCCTTGGTTTGAATTGTAAATTATCTAAAAATAACGTTTAAGAGGGCCTTAGACTAGAAATGTTTAGCTTAAATGTAGTTCTGTTTATAAGTATGCATAAGGGGTAATTATTTATCTTATTTGAACTGTTGTATCTGTGAAGCGAGGTGAGTCAGTGAAGTTATGGTTTTACAGTGCAGTGAATAGTTCCGATCAGTGATAATTTATAGCGTCAATGAAATGTGTTCTATAGTGTCAGTGAAATGCGTCATAGTGCCACTACAGTGAGTGAGATGAGAATAAAGTGAAAGACTATTGAAACTTATGTAGGGCCTATACATAATTATGTAGGTTGTAATGTAAAATTAGGTATTTTATTTATGTTTTATTATTATTGTGTTAAATTATATTGTGTATAAAATTGTATTGTGCATTGTATAATTGTATTGTGTATTATCATTTTATTGTGTATTGTTTATGTTGTGTATACCACTGCCACCGGGTGCTTGCCCACTTGCAGTGTAAATAAATGCATACATAATAATAATAATAATAATAATAATAATAATAATAATAATAATAATAATAATAATATAATCACTTAAATAGTAATTTGTGACAAGAGATTTGAGTAAGGTTTTATTCATGAGTGGAAAATTTCTACCAACCATATTAATTATGTTGATTATCAACGTTAAGATCGTATACGAAGCTGGTTTCACAACGCAGTTGTACTCAGTTGTTTGCTGAGAGCTCACGGGTGCCAAGAGTCACGGCATGTTGAACAGGAGAACCAGGCGCAGCAGTAACCATAATACAAAGTGTAGTTAAAAAATAGCAGTAGAGTATTGGGGACAAGCTTAAATAAAATTGTAATGGAAAAACACAGCGAGTCATACAAACCTTTACAATTTTAATGATATAATTGAGTAGCTTAATATCAAAGACGGACATCTGTCATCTCCATAGTTTTGATCTAGACGCAATTTTTTAATTCACAGTGTTCTTTGTAATATTTAACACAATTTATTTTATAAATATAGTGTTAGAGTTTGCATATATATTCACTATAACTGGAAAGAGCATGAAAAATTGCATAAAAACCACAGCTATCTAAATTTCGATTGAGGTCAGATGTCCGTCTTTGATATTAAGCTACTCAATTTTTCTCTGAAAGCTAGTATAAACTTAAAACTGAGTTTAATGATCTCAGTGGCTCTGGGGAATTTATATTGGTACACCTACCATCCATTGTTGACTGTTATGGCTATTGTTGGCTATTAGTAATTAGTTCGCAGTCTCTAGTTTTGCAGTCATAACACGAACATGTAGTTCTCAATTCGGCAGCGTGTTTCTATTGTGAAGACGTAATGGAAGACAAATTCCTTGATTCAAACACAACGGGCATTTCGAAGAGAATACAGTGTGCGCAATCTTCCAACTCGGTCAACGATTTTATCGACGGCAATAAAGCTCGCTCCTCAGCGAGAGTGGAAAAAAAAAGATGTGCAATGAGTCAAGATTATGTTGATGATATTTTGAACATTATTTTAGTAAACTCACCAAAATCATTACGCCGGTTGAGCCAGGAGACAGGCTACTCATATGACACATGTCAAAGGGCTGTAAAGAAATCGGGCTTACGAGCCTAATCTCAAACAATCTGTGGCCCCCAGATTCACCTCTCCGGACTTCTTCTTATGGGGCTAACTTAAGGACAGAGTATGCAAGAATAGACCGCGGTCACTTGCTGAACTCTGTAATATCATTAGCAGGCTTCGAGACTTCGGACCCAATAGAGCAGTTCAGTGGGAAATCCGCATAACGGCGTATTGAGTATAGTGGTAAAGCGTACAGTGGGTGGGGGTACTGTAGAATGAATGCCAACAAATACGCAAAGGAAAACGCTCTGGATTTGAAGGTTCTGACGAATAATTTGGTTTTCATAGAAATATATTTTCAAACTGTGTCTGAAACTATTACACGGTTAGAAAAGTCAGAGCAAGAGATGCCGGAATCCCTCAAATTAATTTAGAAAATGATGCAGAGAATTAATGAGACACCAAGCACACCGGTTACTGAACGTGTAAAACAGAAGTGGAAATCAATTTTATGTAAAAATAACGGATATGGAACATTGTGTAACATAAACAGCAAATTAGTGGACATAGAGTTGCCCGAGAATAAAGGACTGTCTCTTAGAGACTGCAATGATGTTAGGTTTTTCGTTTTGCTCCTATCACGTCATGCGACGTAGAGCGCAGCTTTCTACAGTACAAACTTTGGCAGATAACCGAAAAAGATTTACGTTTGAGACACTGAGAATGTATCTTGTAGTACTTTGCATTTCGGTACTGCAACTGCACTTCCTAAAGACGACCAATAGGATAAATGAAAAAATTAAAATTGCTACATGCTTATTTCCACCATTAACACTGTGTATAATTAAACAGAAATGCTTATAAAAGAGAAGAGAATAAATGATTTTCACATTCTTTTGACATTGTCATTGTGTACTGCATATTTATTTTTAGAATGTACATATGTGTGTTTCCCATACTACCGTACTCTAGTCTAAATAGCAATGTTGTTACCTCAACAAATCTCTATCTACCTGCAGCGAGTCAACATCCTATAGTGCATGCACAGTAAACTTATTGTATCGGGTCCAAAGTCTCGAAGCCTGGTCATTAGGAATGAAATCAGCAACATTGACGGGGAGACACTTCGGAGAACGTCACGGAATATGGTGCGACGAGTAGTTGTATATGGATGCAGGTGGAAAACATTTTTAGATTTACTCTGAGGAATCTCTCGCATTTACTCCTAATTTTATTCAGAAGAGATTGCACATGTTTGTTATTGCTGGTTCAGAAGTTATAAGTCACTAAAATTGTGAAGGTTTATACGGATCGCTCTTTACATAATTTTCAACTCTTCACGGAACACCAATACATATTTTGCTTAACAGTGTCTATGGACCAAACCCCGTAGTTTTTGCAATTCAACAGCAGTGTTTCTATAGCATGCGTGATTTGAAGACAAATTTCATAGAAAATCATGAATCTGTCAGTTACAATAGTATAATTAATTTCAAATAGGTATGAATAGCCTAGCAGTAACTATTTTGGAATTTTTTGGTGGACTTTGTAAAGTAGCAGGAATGTTTCGAAGATATATTTAAAAATCTTAAATTCGACATCTAGGCTTAATATGAGTTTATTTATTTATTTATTTATTTATTATTTTGCTAATAATTATTACATAACATATAATATATACAGAAAAAACTTTAGCTCGCCCCTGAAAGAGTAGAACTCGTGCTCAGGGGCGGATTCCTGAATTGAAATTAATAAGTGTACAATAGAATTTGTCTTATGTCTACTATGCAATTATAGCATATAAATTTAAATTTACAAATTTTCTATTTTTATAAAATCCATACATAACTTTTTAAATTTAATACTAGAACCATTAGAATTGACAAGATTAGGATATTTAAATATAAATTTGTTATATATTCTTGGGCCTAAATTACTACTATGATTAAATACTGTAACAGTGTTGTATTTTGGTTCAAACAATCTTAAAGAATTCATACCTTTTGTTTCATAACTATGAGAATACAATTCAAAATTATTTCGATTTTTATGTATGAATTTTATTAATACAATATAATAAATTTGTCTTACGTTAAGTACATTAATGTCTAAAAACAAATTTTGAGATGGAAAATCAATAGGTTTATGGAGACATATTTTAATTATGTTCTTCTGTAATAAATAAAGTGGATTAAAATTGGATTTAAATGAGCTACACCATCCTACAATTCCATACATAATTACCGATTGAAATAAAGTTAAATATATTGTACGTAATAAACTTATTGACAAGTAATTCCTCAATAAAACAAAATAATATACTATTTTACGTAATTTATTACAAAGGTAATTAAAGTGTTGGTTCCATTTTAAATGATTATCGAAAATTATGCCTAAATACTTAACTTCAGAGGACTCTTTAATAATCGGACATTTACACTGTATAAGACAACAATCAGAATTATGTAATTTAATTCTTAATATAGATGTAGGAGGTTTGTTACATTTTTCAGATAATGAGAATGGAATAATTATGGTTTTATTTTCGTTGATAGAAAGATAATTTATGTCAAACCATTTTTTTATTAATTTAAATCCATTATTTGAATTATTATATGCATCATACCAAGTTTTTCCACCAAAAGTAAAACTGTGTCTTCTGCATAAGAATAGTGAACACCATTATATTGTTATAAGTCAATTTTTAATAAGTCATTAATATATATTAAAGCCGAGAACAAGACAGAACAAGGAAAGCCCTCAGAACAGGCTATCAAGAATACTGGATGTAGAACAAATACAGAACAATAAGGAGAGCATCGAGGAAGCGAGAGAGAGAATAAAAGAAGGGCAGCTAGATAGAGCACTCGACATAACAAACAACCTCATAAAGAGCGCCTGTCAACCAGCACAAAGAAGAAGGGCGCAACCGTGGTTTGATAGGACGTGCTACGAGGAACGGAAGGAAACGCTACGAGCACTAGTCAAGGCGAAGACATCCAAAAATCCAGAAGACCTGACAAGATACGCCGAGAAAAGAAAACAGTATAAATACACAATCAAGGTCAAAAAAGACAACTACGTGGAAAAGAAAGCACAACAAATGATAGAAGAAGCAGAGAAGGACCCTTTCCGGGCATTAAAGCGGAAACCGAGAGGAGTGATGAAAGAAATACCGATTCAAAATTGGCAAAATCACTTCGCCCAAATACTGAATAAGGGAAACAGAACGGAAGCATACGAAGCAAGTACCCCGAAGACGCGGAAACAGGGGACCGGGAATGGAAATCACGGAGGACGAAGTCACCGAAGGGATCGGAGAAGCCAAAAATAGAAAAGCCACAGGCCGGGATCAAATAGCGTACGAACATCTAAAGGCATCAGCAGACATATTTAAAACAGTATGGAAAGAGTTGTTTAATAAATGTTTGGAGATGGGATCCGTACCAGAGCAATGGAGAAGGGCAACCCTGAAAATTCTGTACAAAGGCAAAGGAAGCACGGAAGACATGAACTCCTACAGAGGGGTGGTACTGGAAAACACCTTATTCAAAATATTTATGAAAATATTGACAAACAGACTGACGGACATCACCCAAATAAGCATACCAGCAAGTCAGTTCGGATTCAGGAAGGGTATGTCCACCCTACAAGCAGCGTCAGCACTATTATACGAGATCGAAGAAGCCCTTAGTAAGCCGAAAGGAAAGTACTATGTAGTTTTCATAGATTATGAAAAAGCTTTCGACTACATAAATAGGAATATACTACGCAGGAAGCTAAAGGACATGATTGGGAACGATCACCCCATTGCTGGAATAGTGGAAGACATAATGAGGCGAAATTGGCTCGAGATAAGCGATGAAGTGGCAGCATCAGACGAGGTTATACAGACCAACGGGGTAATGCAAGGAGACCCAATTAGCCCGCTGCTATTTAATATAATGACAGCAGACATTGGGAAGGCAATGGAAGGAAGCACGCTGATAATGTACGCGGACGACATGGCCATCGGCTCCGCAAACAAAGAGGCAATCCAGCACGGCATAGACGCAGTACAAAGATGGGCATCCGAAAATGAGTTCGTGATAAATAAAAACAAGACAGTACAAATGGTCTTCAGGAGAGGTGGAAGAGTAGCGGCAAGTGACACCCTCAAGCTAGGCGACGAACCGATGCGACTAGTAAATAAATTCAAATACTTAGGCATTACACTGCAGCCAACCACAAAGTCTTTCAGCGCACACATACAGGAGAGAGCATCAGCAGCTATAAGAGCAATCTGTAATATCAAGGACATTACAAGACTAAAGCTAGAGACAGCCATGCAACTATTCGAGACAGTGATCACCCCAATCGCTAGCTACGGGCTAGAACTAGTATGGGAGAAGCTTTCGGCGAGCGACATGGAGAGGCTGGAGAAAGTAAAAACTAGATTCATGAAGAGGGCACTAGGTGCAAGCAAATATACACCGAGCAGAATGGTCTACATGTTGGCTAGAGAAACACCATTCCTGGAGGACCTGCGAATCAGGATGATGCTGACAGCAACGGAACCATACAAGGATGTCGCAGAGAGAAGAAAACAGAAGGAAAGAGAGATAGAAAAAGAATTCTTCGCAACAGACGCCATGACGAACAGGAGTGGACCAGCAGCAACCAACCACAAAGACATGCTATTATAGGATTGGCCACGCACGGTTTCCACCATAAATTGTGCAAGACAGTGAAGTTCCACCAACCGAGTGACTCGTGTGAATGCAAGTTATGTGAACAAAAGTGCGGCAGATATCACTTCAAACAGTGTAGAAGATGGACGGGGTCGTTGAACGACTTGATAAAACAATAATGTGTATTATCAATGCTCTTTCGAGCGCATTTTTTACTTATTATTATTAATATATATTAAAAATAGAATAGGGCCTAGAACTGTGCCTTGGGAACACCTATATTAATAATTAAAGGTTCACTTGAATAATTGTCAATTTTCGTTATTTGAATTCTGTCGTTAAGATACAATTTTATTAAGTTTAAAGTATTGCCTTTGATTCCTAATAAGTCTAATTTCTCAATTAATATATCATGTTTCACTGTATCAAATGCTTTTCTTATGTCCAGAAAATACCAATAAATTTGTTACCTTGATCAAATTCTCTAAGAATTTTTTAGTAACTTGATATATTACATTATCTATACTGAATTTTTTTCGAAAACCAAATTGATTATCACTTAATATATTATGTTTATCAAGATAATTCATTAATCGAACTTTAATACATTTTTCTAGTAATTTTGAAATACTTGAAAGTAATGATATTGGTCTATAATTGTTCATATTTATTTTGTCTCCTGTTTTAAAAATAGGTTTCACAATTGCATTTTTTTAATTTATTTGGGAATTTGCCATTTAGAAAACATAAATTAAAAATATGAGTTAGAGATTTGGCAATATAATTTATAACCTTCTTAAGTATTTTAGCACTTATGTTATCAGGACCAGGTGATACATTATTTTTTTAAGTTTTGGCTATATTGATTATTTCGTCATCTGTTACGGGGCAAAGATACATACAAACATTTACTGAAGTTACATTGCTAAGAAAATTGTTATTTTTTTATAGGCGATACAAAATCCAAGCCAATGTTTGTAAAATACGAAAATTGCGTCTCTTATAGTTCTCAGGAGATTGGTTCTCTGTAGCCAACGCAGTCACACCCAAGAAGTTCAACAGCGCGATAACATGTGAAAAGGTCCACTACAAGGCAGACAAGATGGGCAACGTTTCCAGAGTGTACATCGACGCGCTGGTCAAGCTGGCCGATGGCACCGAGAAGAAGATAGAGGGCAAGGGAGAAGGCGTCATGCCCGGGGTCGCCTCCTGCACCAACATGGCTTTCAAGTCCTCTGCGGACGAGAAGTTTCGCAGTGAGTTAATGTTATTTGATCTTAGAAGGATATTCTTAATGAACCAATGTTGAAACCTCCTCTCAAACTGTGCTCATATGTAGCAGATCTGCGCACCATAAGATGGTCTTCAGTCAGCGAGCACAATATGTTGTGTCCTCGCGCCCTTGTTTCGATATCATGTGATGTGATAGCGTAGGACAGTGATGTCAAAGCAAGCGCATTTTTCTGACCTTGACGTCGTGCGCGGGCATCAAGCGCTAAGTATGGAAAGAGGAAGGGTTGTGTATATGAATAAGCAACCTGTTGGATTAAGAAAACAGTGGTGCACAAACTTCAGACGGAACGTTAAATTTTATGTCGTTATTTTTATATGGCTTCTTTCTGTTTGATATTATCTATATTGTCTGTAAAACAAAAGTACTAATACCAATTTCTTAATATTGCAGTTGTGTTTTAAATGTTAATAACATAATAAAGAGTTAAGAAGGAATATTCACATAAATTCCATAGTAGTACAACTATACTGTACTACATGGATGAAACACATCATTCATAAAGAAAGTGATATCTAAAAAAAGAGATTGAGTATGACATAAGTTGCAATTGATATGATGGTACCTTTAGCCTTATAAAAGTAATCAATAAACTAATCAAAACAATATTACAGTACAAAGTAAAGTTACCTAGGTGCTGTATGTTTTAAGTGTAACTAATATTCCATAACAAAACTTTTATCGCATTATGCTTTTAAGGTGATATTGGTGAGCAACTTCCTATCATCAGAATATTAAATTATTTTCTCGAAATGTGCAGAAGCTAAGAGCTGAAATTTTTACAACACATGGGCACGTATCTTTTGCTTGTGATGTAACAGTAGTTGCTTTGTTAATTCATTTCCTTACAAATAATTTACATGCGAATATTTTCAAAATTTTCAATAGATTATCTTCAGTAATACGTATTTACGGTATATTGTATTTTCAAAAACATTCTGTAAGGCTACTAAATAAATAGGCCTATATCTGAAAATTTCGCTTTTGTATTAAAAAAAAGTTGAGAAAATATTTCTTTTGAATAAAAAAATCAAACTTGTGAAAAATGAGCATTAAAATTAAAACTTACATTCTTATAATGCATTTATACTTCTCAGGCAAATCTAAAAATTAACATGGATACAGTTTTAATAAGTTCTCTTCCCTTTATCTATTGAATCAGTGCTGGCCATCCCTGAATATAGCTCGGCCAAGCGGCATATACCACCTCTTTCGTCTGTCTCTTTCCTTTCTGCTGTAAAGCGCTCAGGCTCTCCTGAGCTCTGAAGCGCGCTTGCTCCTGTGGACATCAATTGACATGCCTGGCGTAGGAATTTAGGGAGAAGGGCAACTCATCTCCTCTCTCCAAGTATGCGCCGTTGTTTGTAGGATTTCACTTTCTTACATTTAATGTATTTTGTCTATCAACTGTTGGGATTTAATTGTGCACGCGATTAGTGTGCAGGATTTGACATTAGCTCGTTAACATTTTCCTTGACAATGTGATGTTGATAAAGCGTCGTAAAATAACCTACTAAAAATAAAAAGACCATAGGCTAATGCGAACGAGGGAGTTACCTTCAGACCCGTACCAGTTACGACTCTGGCAATTTTTAATAACAAATGCCTCATATTTAGTATTTAAAATCATATATTCGTTTAGAGTTCTGCAGTGCCTGGGAAAAGTGACGTAAGTCAGTTTCCGCAAACAATTTTTTTAATAATTTATTGACAATTTACGGAACACCTGCTCGCTTGGGAAAAGAGACATAAGTGTTTCTCCCACTACAATAATTCATACAGAAGAAAATCAAATCGACATAAACCAGTGTGAAGACAGTTTTTTTCCTTCTCCTGTAAAATTTAACATTTTTGACTTGTGCCACTTTTCCCGCACACTACAGAGTTCTAAGTTGATTTTAGATTAAGTTTTGACCTATGTAGGCCCCTTTTAAAAAGCGAAGTCCGAACATTATATGTCGAGCATTCTGTCTGTGTGTTAGATGTTCAAATCAATTATATCATACATTTGATATAGAAGTGAAAAGACTTTGATATAAAATATTACAATTTAAACTCTTTTTTTCTTTCTTATTTTAATTTTTTCTTTTATTTTTTTTTTTGCTCTTCCTTCCTTTCTTTGTTTCGTCTTTTGTTTGCACTTCTGAGACAACACAGGATAACACACGATGACAAACACCCAGTTCTATGATCGGAAGTTAAATCTCCTCCATATTTAAAGTCATTAATTGCTTATTCTTCTGTAGCCCGTGTGAGGATTGTTATTGGAGGATTAGTTCACGTTATTGGGGAATTTGTAGATCTTATGTTTTAATAATTCCTTGTCCACGCCGGAACTCGAACCACGGACCGCTTGGTAGAGAAGCTAAAAAACTGTCCGCACAGTCACAACAGCAGATTCAGTGCTTTAACGCCACATGACAATTTTACATTTTACTGCCCAAGCACACTTCAGTTGCTTCGCAACATGTATACAAGTTTGTTAGTATTTAGTGAATGATAATGAAAAGGTTTTTAAAATCACTGAAATTACATTATCTCACACTTCAAATATTGCACAAAAATATCTACTTCGGTCATAGGTCTAAGTTTTGCAGAGCACGTAATTTTATTGCACTTGAAAAAAAAACTTTCGATGTTCAATTATCAACGTTTTACTTCTTGGTCCACTAAAAACTGTATTATAATATTGGAATAATGAGACACTTGACAAAAAGTAAACTCAACAGTAAAAAAAAAAAAAAAAATACATCTTCTGAAACAGACTACAGCCAATGCTTTTAGTATGTTTAGTATAACAAGAGACTAGGAACTAACTTTCTGAAACAGACTACAGTCAATGCTTTTAGTATGTTTACTATGACAAGAGACTAGGAACTAACTTTCTGAAACAGACTACAGCCAATGCTTTTAGTATGTTTACTATGACAAGAGACTAGGAACTAACTTTCTGAAACAGACTACAGCCAATGCTTTTAGTATGTTTACTATGACAAGAATCTAGGAACTAACTTTCTGAAACAGACTACAGTCAATGCTTTTAGTATGTTTACTATGACAAGAGACTAGGAACTAACTTTCTGAAACAGACTACAGCCAATGCTTTTAGTATGTTTACTATGACAAGAGACTAGGAACTAACTTTCTGAAACAGACTACAGCCAATGCTTTTAGTATGTTTATTATGACAAGAGACTAGGAACTAACTTTCTGAAACAGACTACAGCCAATGCTTTTAGTATGTTTACTATGACAAGATGGGAGGATAATATTAAAATGGATTTGAGGGAGGTGGGGTATGATGATAGAGACTGGATTAATCTTGCACAAGATAGGGACCGCTGGCGGGCTTATGTGAGGGCGGCAATGAACCTTCGGGTTCCTTAAAAGCCATTTGTAAGTAAGTAAGTAAGAGACTAGGAACTAACTTTCTGAAACAGACTACAGCCAATGCTTTTAGTATGTTTACTATGACAAGAGACTAGGAACTAACTTTCTGAAACAGACTACAGCCAATGCTTTTACTATGTTTACTATGACAAGAGACTAGGAACTAACTTTCTGAAACAGACTACAGCCAATGCTTTTACTATGTTTACTATGACAAGAGACTAGGAACTAACTTTCTGAAACAGACTACAGCCAATGCTTTTAGTATGTTTACTATGACAAGAATCTAGGAACTAACTTTCTGAAACAGACTACAGCCAATGCTTTTAGTATGTTTACTATGACAAGAGACTAGGAACTAACTTTCTGAAACAGACTACAGCCAGTGCTTTTAGTATGTTTACTATGACAAGAATCTAGAAACTAACTTTCTGAAACAGACTACAGCCAGTGCTTTTAGTATGTTTACTATGACAAGAATCTAGGAACTAACTTTCTGAAACAGACTACAGCTAGTGCTTTTAGTATGTTTACTATGACAAGAATCTAGGAACTAACTTTCTGAAACAGACTACAGCCAATGCTTTTAGTATGTTTACTATGACAAGAGACTAGGAACTAACTTTCTGAAACAGACTACAGCCAATGCTTTTAGTATGTTTACTATGACAAGAGACTAGGAACTAACTTTCTGAAACAGACTACAGCCAATGCTTTTAGTATGTTTACTATGACAAGAATCTAGGAACTAACTTTCTGAAACAGACTACAGCCAATGCTTTTAGTATGTTTACTATGACAAGAGACTAGGAACTAACTTTCTGAAACAGACTACAGCCAATGCTTTTAGTATGTTTACTATGACAAGAGACTAGCAACTAACTTCCGAGCAATCAAACTCTCAGCTGAGCTGTCAATCATCTGGCCACTGTATAAAAGTCCAACCACGGCTATGCCAAATGCCACCTATGGTTTACTTCGACATGCCTGACCTAGGGAGACAGATCTAAGTTCGTTGACCTCTTACGAGAAGAAATACCACTGTGTTAGCGGCGATGTTGCCAGACTACTGAAACTTCCAACTTAAATTTCTAATTAACCGTGCATTTAATCACAAAACGCAACATAGGTTTACTATTCATTTAAGTGTACCCTATCGTCCCTTTTAAGCTGCAAGGTTACTTCACTTCCACCCTATATATCTTAAATATAAATATATACAATATACAGGGTATACATGGGCTATTCCATCTCAAATCGACCGAAATATAGAGAAAATTGACCTTGCAATTTTTAAATACAATGAAACTTTTTCTGTCCGTTGCCAACTGTGATATAATGCTTTGTGCAAAGTTCGAGGCATCAGAACTTCATAGTGTTTAAATTAAAAATATTTAAATGTATCGTATTTTCATAAAATTGGCAACTTTAAACTGTTGTGACTCTGAAACCCTTTCACCCAATGATCAAAATCATTGTTTATTTTGATCATGAGAAATTAAAGTTTATATTGACATGTAAACAGTTTTTCTTGTCTTTTATGGAAATGGAGAAATTTAGATTTTTCTTCATTAAGATGCCTTTGCCCACGAAAAATATTTTTAAAATATATGATTAGATTCCGCATTGAAAGTACAAATAAACACATATTTTTTACTGGTGCACCGTTGATAAGAAAGTATTGAAAATATCAAATAAAGAAAATAAATAGCACGCGCGCGAGCTAACCAGCTGACTGTAAGTAGTCGAGACAAGCAAGGCCAGGAGACAAACACGTGATGTGTCGTCTAGCAGTCATGGTTGGGCTAACTTTATCACAAGTTTTCATAAACACAGGAGTAAAATGACGCCCAATGCTCGCTTATCTTCAACTCTCGGCCAGTGCTTGGGGTACTGCGCCGTTCAAGTCCAGGCGTGTGAAAATAATTTATTTAATACCCTCGAAACTTATTGCCGAGCCACTAAGCAAACAATGCCGAATCCCTCTTAATTTTTTTTTGGGTTATTTTACGACGCTATATCAACATCTAGGTTATTTAGCGTCTGAATGAAATGAAGGTGATAATGCATGTGAAATGAGTCCGGGGTCCAACACCAAAAGTTACCCAGCATTTGCTCATGTTGGGTTGAGGGAAAACCCCGGAAAAAACCTCAACCAGGTAACTTGCCCCGACCGGGATTCCCTCTTAATAATGCAAGGTTTTTTTCGCAATATTTTTTTACATTTTTTACAAATGGGCAAAAAGCCTAAAAGTAAGTAAAATCAGATTATCTGTTTCTCTGTATACAATAAAAATAAGGATTACTTCTTATCATAACCTACTAGACGTCAGCTTCAAAATGAGCTCCCGTTCAATGTTCTGCAGTAAATGGTTCCAGAGTTCTGAGCGCTGAAAGAGGCTTGTTTTTATAAAATACGCTAAATTTGTCGCTCAATAATACGAAAACCGTTTAACTTTCGATAGTATATTTTAGAAAATGCACTCTCCTCAGCACCTTGTATAAATAGGGAAAAAATTAGAGTATTAAAAAAATGCGAGGTTTTTTACTGATCGATTTCATATGGAATAGCCCACATGCATATTACTTAATGACTTAATGTTACGGTTGTCACTCTTGTTGCGGTTGCATTGTGTTGTTTAATATTTGTAAGCCTTGCACTGTGTCTATGAGCTACATTATTTAAGAAGGTACAGTATTGGTTCAAAGTTCAAAGATGATGCTAATTGTTATAATGATCATGGTGGTGATGATGATGATGATGATGCTTTTTTGTGTTCACAGAAGTGATGAAACAATCAATTCTGGCGACGGACTACGAGACATATGCCCTGGTGCACGGCTGCAAGGAATTCTACGATGACAAGACTGACATGTTCACGAAATTCGTTGTTAATGAAATATGGAGTCGATCTAAGACCCTGGATGAAGAAAAGCTCAAGACGCTCAAGTCCGTGATGAGTGGCCTCAACATTGACGACGACAAGTGGGAGCTGATTGACAACGCAGCCTGCTAAATATGGTTACTTGCTTCTCCGAAATGTGTCTTTTCTGTTATATACTAACATGCTTCCAATCCACGTTATATTATATTAAGCAAGTCAGTATGTTCTTGTATCTCTAATCTAATAAAGTTTCGTGTTGTCTCATGAAGTGATATGAGAAGTAAATTTGTACAACTATTCCCTCCTGAGAATCAGGATACTAAGCTACAGTATTTATGTAGGCCTAAGGGAACCGTACACCTTCTATCTTGACAATGTTAAATTTACAAAGTTCTGGTACGCTCAGCTCTTAAACTATTAAGGATAGAAAGTTCAAATTTTAGGACAGCATTGTTGATACTTCTATCTGTCTATCAAATATAATAGAATTGCTGGTACTCATGTTTGTTATTTTTCCTCAATTTTTTCCTTAAATTTTACCTTTTTTTTTTTTTTTTTTTTTTTTTTCCAGAATGTAATTTTCTTTAAGTTAAAGTTTTCAAATGATGAAGACTAGTTTATATTTAACAGAAAGAACACATAACAGACAATAACTAGTAAATAATTATGTTTCTATTTTTAATAGTTTCAGCACTGAGCGTACTCAAAGTAAAAAAAAAATAAATATCAAACAGAGAAAAACTGACTTAAAGCTCTAAGTGACAATTTTTACTGTTGTTTACATCCACAAAACAATTAAAAAACATTACTTCTCAATTAAATTCAAAGTTGAAATTGGAAATGCCAAGATTAGAATATGCATTTTTTTTTATTTTGTAATTTTAACCCAATCCAGCCCACCTGGTTCCCTTGGCCACACTTCCTTACAGTCACTCCACATGGAACCAAGATAGATTTCACACAGGAACATGGTTGGAACCTGCTCGGTACATTATATTACGTCAATAAAAAAAAAGGTTGGTTAACACCATTACAGCATAACTCATTCTTTACCTAATATAAAATTCGATGTCGCAAAGATAACTCATATCGTGTCGTTGAACGTTTTACACTCTTCGGGCAGTTTAATTCTTTCAGCATGTTATGAACTATATTCCTGAACCTACATTCAAAACCATATATAAATATAATCACGTACCATAATATACGTGAATATAATCACGTAATATATATACGAATATAATCACGTAATATATACAAATATAATCATATAATATACACGAATATAATCACGTAATGTAATGAATACAATCACGTAATATATACGAACATAATCCCGTAATATACATGAATATAATCACGTAATATAACATGAACATAATCACGTAATATACATAAATATAATCACGTAATATATACGAACATAATCACGTAATATACATGAATATAATCACGTAATATATACGAACATAATCCCGATTTATATATTAATATAATCACGTAATATATACGAACATAATCCCGATTTATATATTAATATAATCACGTAATATATACGAACATAATCCTGTAATATATACTTGAATATAATCACGTAAAATATACGAACATAATCCCGTAATATACATGAATGTAATCATGTAATATAACATGAACATAATCACGTAATATATACGAATATAATCAAGTAATATACATGAATATAATCACGTAATATATACGAATATAATCACGTAATATATACGAACATAATCCCGTAATATACATGAATATAATCACGTAATATAACATGAACATAATCCCGTAATATACATAAATATAATTACGTAATATATACGAACATAATCCCGAGTTATACATTAATATAATCACGTAATATATACAAATATAATCCGTAATATACATGAATATAATCACGTAATATATACGAACATAATCCCGTAATATACATGAATATAATCACGTAATATGTACGAACATAATCCCGTAATATACATTAGTATATTCACGTAATATATACGAACACAATCCCGTAACATACATGAATATAATCATGTAATATAACGAACATAATCCCGATTTATACATTAATATAATCACTTAATATATACAAATATAATCCCGTAATATACGTGAATATAATCACGTAATATATACGAACATAATACCGTAATATACATAAATATAATTACGTAATATATACGAATATAATCCCGATTTATACATGAATATAATCACGTAATATATATGAACATAATCCCGATTTATACATGAATATAATCACGTAATATATATGAACATAATCCCGTAATATACATGAATATAATCACGCAATATATATGAACATAATTCTATAATATAATATTAAAGTGAATTTGAGGGAGATGGGATATGATGACAGAGAATGGATTAATCTTGCACAGGAGAGGGACCGATGGCGGGCTTATGTGAGGCCGGCAATGAACCTGCAGGTTCCTTAAAAGCCATTTGTAAGTAAGTACGTAAACAACCTTTTTGTAGTTGTCACTCCACTTTTACGCAAGCAAGCTGACCCGTTTTAGCGGTGTTGGATAACATGTTGTAGTATGCTGAAAGATTTATGAATAGTGCCTCCTCTAGGCACTGCTAAAATTTCCAGTCCTCTCTAACAAAAAAAAATAATAATTTTTTGAAACAAAGAAAGAAACCGAAGAGAAATAACTAGAGATCGTGGACCTGTCGACAGAACTGTCGCCAGTGTACACGATCCCATTTGATTACACCACTACGCGCATCCTAGACGTCAGATACACAAGTCGTCGCACTGTTGTAGACCCTCCACAACTCTTTCTACTGCTCAGACACAGTTTTGTCGCGTCGTTGTCTATGTACACTCGCTCATTCAAACTTACTGAATACACAGTAACGACAAAAATCTCGTTCAACAATTTATCGCCTATGTACAAATAGCCTAAGGGGGACTGCAACAGTGAACATACAGGTATCAAACGAATTTTATGTTGAAAGTAATTATGGCTGCAAATTAATACCAATGAGTGTAATAATGTGTACTCTATGTGTAAATTTACACTTTCAGATAGGTTTATTTGTATACGCAATAAAAATAAAGGCACGTAATTAATGTTGCTCTGATTAACCCTTTAAGCCTCAAGAACTCGCGTGGAGTATACAAAAACCCCACCTCTATTTAGAACACTGTGTCTATGCGTCGGAAATTGTTTCGTTTAAAACTCAGTGATCTTCATTGCCTTTCAAGAACATCAGTCGAAGATTTGTCTAGGTATAGACAGAAATAGCCAATTTTGCCCCGTTCGGTTTTAATACAATAGATACTGTTGTCGGCTTGTGAGAAATGCTTCGAAAGTTCGAAAAGCCATAACAGTGACACAGAGTGAAATAACACGATTTACTTCTGTTACTCCATATTTTCAAATGTAATTAATTATCCTCTTTATATGTAAATGTAGGCCTCTTCTGAAAGTGTGCAAGGGCAATGAAGACGATTTGATGGAGCAATACTGGATGTCAGATTTTTTTGGAATTTATAAAATTGCCAATTTTTGCTAATCTCATAATATTATATTTATAACTTGAAAATTACTCGCAAGTTGATGAGTTTATCAATATCTAAACAAGTATCACATAAAATAAATATTAAGTCCAAAACATAGATTAGGTCTATTAATGGGGGTGTATAGATCGCATGTGAGCTACGCGAGAGGGAAAAGGATAGAAGATCAGAAACAGAATTGTTCCGGTTTCTTTAATATTAGACGAATTTATCGGCACGGAAATTCAATTCTGGCTAAACGTTATTCTGTCGATCCACCACTGTGCAGTAACGGTTAGCGCGTCTGACCGTGAAACGAGCGGGTCCGGGTTCAAATCCTGGTTGGGGTTTTCCGGGGTTTTCCCTCAACCAATTGCAGCAGAATTACTGAGTAACATTTGGCGTTGGATCTCAGACTCATTTCGCCATCATTAATTCACATATCATCATTATCCATACCATAGCCCGGGTTAAGTTCACGGTGCGGGGTGCTGTACTTGTACAAGAGCGCGGTCGTTCAGCTACCCAATCATTCAAGGAATAGGAATGAAAGCACAATAAGCCTCAGGCTGCAGTGTAAGCCTTCGGGTCGCTCCTCCGTTCAAGAGAACAAAAAAACCTTATTCTCCCCCTCCATACCCACTAGCGATATAGCCACTGCGTGTGATAAGACCCCAGGACAGGTCTTGCCTCCTCTACTATAGTAACCTCCCACGCGAGTACTAACGTTAGGAACCATTGCGCGATTTC
This sequence comes from Periplaneta americana, assembly GCA_025594305.2. Taxonomy (NCBI): domain Eukaryota; kingdom Metazoa; phylum Arthropoda; class Insecta; order Blattodea; family Blattidae; genus Periplaneta; species Periplaneta americana. The sequence continues at coordinate 17,827,185 of JAJSOF020000029.1, read as the reverse complement.
CTAAGGATGAACAACTCATTAACATAATCAACTTTCCACAAATAATTTTATTTTAAGTATTAATTATTTAAATTAATACTACCATGCGTTGATATATTCGTGTGGGTGAATGTTACTTATGTCCCGCCCACTATAGGAGACATAGGCCAGTTTTACACAAATCCTAAACATTTAGTATAATAAAAACTAACCTAACCTAAGTGCGTCGGTGTCTATTCCAAAATCTGTGTAAGTCGCTCAACGCTCGTTTAACCAATATTATTCGTTCAGTGGGTGGAGGATACTCTACATTGACCTTCGTGTGTTGTCGACCTGGGTAGCGCAGTCTGTATAGCGCTTCCCTTCTGTGCTCGAGGTTGTGGGTTCGATCCCGGTCGAGATTGATGGAATTTAAGTGTGCTTAAATGCGACAGGCTCATGTCAGTAGATTTACTGGCATGTAAAATAACTCCTGCGGAACAAAATTCCGACACATCGGCAACGGTGATATAACCTCGGCAGTTGCGAGCGTCGTTAAATAAACCGTAATTTTTTATTCGTATTAATGTTATACAGAGACATCATTTTATTTGTACTAACATTTTTAACATTAACCAGGCTATACCTTTGAATTAAAGGATCGAGAACTGGAAACACCGTTTGCTACCCCTTCCACGACTGTAGTTCGATGATACTGGCGTAAAATACAAACAAATCACTTTACTAGGTACAGGAGGGAAGAAAAGTAGTTCATCCATTTACGTAAACTAGGAAATATCGGAATTTTGAGTTTGAAAATTTTCATTAGGTTTTTGTTTAATCAAAATACAGTACTGTATTAACAATGAGTGTTTTTACTCATGAACTGAGCTGTCCATGTGGACGTATTCATTATGCAGTGTATATTATACTGTCTACAGCACATTAGCGTACACTATAGAGAATGAGGTTAAATTGAAAAATAATCATAATATGGATATTTAAACACATTTTTGAAAATAGTGGCCGTTCATTTCGGTAGAGGCTTCAGTTCTTTTGTGCATATTATCGCACTATAGACTATTGTATCTAATTCCAATTATTACCAGTTTCGTCCTCCGTACTAGTAACTCATGTTGAAATAATTCTGTACCTACTCTATAAAAGATTACCTTACGTAGGCCTACTGTAAATTCAATCTCCACTTCTGCCCGACCCGCACAGATAAAATTACTCAGACATGCTATCTACTGTCCGTCCAAGTGGTTATGTGGCAGGATCGTAGAAAGGGGGAAAATCACGTGACAGTTAATTACTCAACAAGGCCCTTTTATTTAAGTTATTTTAAACAGCTGTATAATATTAAGTAGACGTCCAATTCCTAACAGAAATTAAAGTTTTCAGAAAAGATCTAAGACAGCACAGCCACTAACCCTTACAGAGGGACGAGCAGAAGCAAGTGGGGGAAATCGGGATGCGACGTAGGAAAACGGACGACAGTACCTGTGCGAAAATATGATTCAATATTGGAAGCTCTTTCGTCACTGGAAAACGCGAACATATTTCTGAAACATACTATACTCACTAACTCACTGCGATCTTGGTTCTGTGTGCAGGACAGTTGGAACGTCATTAGTAGAGGGGTGGGAATGAAGTACATTAAAAAACTCAGGTACAATAAAAATTGAAGTAAAAATAAAATGATGTCCCTGTATATTCGACCTCGATCATACATAAATCGGAGACGTGTAGGTAATCATGTTATTACAAATAATGTTTTAGACTCCTTATTTAACTATTCAGTTTGTAATTGAAAATATAACTGAACAAATATTGTTACTACGTAAAAATTAAGTAGAAAATACATGTAAGTTGATATAAATTCACAATTATACGAAAATGTAAAGATCTCGGGGAATGTCGTACATAAAACGTTTATAAAACATATAAACAGAATGTAACTATAAAAACAAAATATCAGATTAATGTATATATTATTATTATTATTATTATTATTATTATTATTATTATTATTATTATTATTATTATCATCATCATCATCATCATCATCATCCTATGCAATTAATAACTTTGCAACAAATAATCACTTGGCAGAAAATAATATTGAACATATCACGAAAAAAATCAATTATCACCGCCAGGTGGTGTTATTGCATCATGCGCATGCGCTAACTCACGAGCAGGGTCTCGCGACAAACTGGTTGTGGCGCATGCGCGGACCTCTCATGCAGTGTTAGCATTATCCTTATCTGGATTTATTTTCGCGTGCACATTCCAGATCAAATCAAGAAGTTCCCTTCGTGCTCCGGTTACACATCTTGCATACACGAAGGTTAGGTTTGGTTAGTTAGGGTTTTTATTAATCAAGTCCGCGCATTTCGCGCATGCGCAGTTATCTCACAGGCCAGATGATCCTGTCGCGAGCCGCACGTAACCCACGGCGCACAGATAGGAGGAAGTGGGACTCAGAAGATCACAGTCGTAAGATTAAGCCCACCTAAAATAATACTCTTCGATCACAGGTCATAGAAATATCAATTATCGTATTGAATATTCATTACCTCTTGATATTACGTGAGTTCGTGGTGTAGATATAGACCCTACAGGGACATCATTTTATTTTTACTACGAGTAACTTTTTAATATTAACTTGGCTATACCTCTGGATCAACACCGTTTGCTACCCCCTTCCACGACTGGAGTTCGATGATACTGGCGTAATATACAAACAAATCACTTTACTACGTATAGGAGGAAGAAAGGTAGTTCATCCATTTACATAAACTAGGAAATATCGCGATTTTGAGTTTGATAATTTTCATTAGGTTTTTGTTTAATCAAAGTACAGTACAGTATTAACAATGAATGTTTTTACTCACGAACTGAGCTGTCCATGTGGACGTATTCATTATGCAGTGTATATTATACTGTCTACAGCACATTAGCGTACAATATAGAGAATGAAGTTAAATTGAAAAATAATCATAATATGGATATTTAAATACATTTTTAAAATGGTGACCGTTCATTTCGATATAGGCTTCAGTTCTAATGTGCATATTATCACACTATAGACTATTGTACCTAATCCCAATTACCAGTTTCGTTCTTCGTGCTAGTAACTCATGTTGAAATAATTTTGTACCTATTCTATAAAAGAGTACCTTACGTACTGTAAATTCAATCTTCACTTCTGCTCGATCCGAAAAGATAAAATTACTCAGACATACTATCTATTGTCCGCCCAAGTGGTTATGTCGTAGGGTCGTAGAAAGGAGGAAATCATGTGACAATTACTTAACGAAGCCCTTTTATTTAAATTATTTTAAACAGTTGTATAATATTACGTAGACGTCCAATTCCCAACAGAAATTAATGTTCTCAGAAAAGAGCTAAGACAGCCCAGCCACTAGCTGGCGAATAAAAGCTGGTGGGGAAACCGGGATGCGACGTAAGCAAATGGACGACAGTACCTGTGCGAAAATGATTCAATATTGAAAGCTCTTTCGTCACTGGAAAACGCGAACATATTTTAGGAACGTACTGTTTTCTATGACCGTAAGGCTACTATGACTGTATATGCGGTCTTGGATCTGTGTGGAGGACGGTTGAGCTTCATTAGTATAAGGGGTGGGAGTGAAGTACATTCAAAAACGGTGAAACGAGCGTTGAGCGACTTCCGCCGATTTTGGAATAGGCACAGACGCACTTGAACTGCCAACATAGAAAACAAAAAATCATACTCAATCGCTTTCACCTTCATCTTGACGGGATAATAAAAGCCTAAATTAACCTAAGTGGGTCGGTGTCTATTGGAAAATCGGCGGAAGTCGCTCAACGCTCGTTTAACCAATATTCGTTCAGTGGGCGGTGGATACTCTACATTGACCGTAGATAGTGATATTTTGTCACATGTCGCGTCTTCAGTCACATATCTAAATGACAACCTCGTATCTATGACAAAATATCAGATGGCCATCTCTAAACGTACGGTAAGTATAACTATCGAATAATACTAGGCCCTCACAATATTAACAACAAAACACAAACCCTAAAATAATTCCCCGGAGAGCGAGTAAAACTGGCAGAGAAAAGCCGAAAGTACGACTAAACAAAATAGTTGTGAGAAAACTAAGTAAAGGCAGTTCACATAAATGTAATCCGTATAAAAATGTAAGATGCTTACTGAATACGCCAACATAGGCCAACTTCCTCAGAAGAACTTCACGTTGGCCTTGGGGCCCCATTACTTCGTAGGACAGCGGGGCCGGGACGCTCTCTCGCCGACGCTTGATGTCAGCTGCTTGCGTACGGTACCTCCTACCCCGACGACTGCTATTCCGCAAATGTTCTTCCCTCCAAGCGCACAAGGGACACTATCTGACGTCATCAACCCCAACTGACGATATTCAAATCAGTAGGGCGTCTTCATTACATGCAGGGTAATCAGCGAGTTTCAACAAATACAGTCAATATATTTTTTTAAATAAAAAAGCCGCCCTAAATAAGGGTTCGAATAGATCGGCCTACTAATCAATTCATAAAGAATAATCATGAAAACCAATTGTGTGACAATTTGAAAGGAAAAAGAAAACATTAAGATAAATGATATGAAAACATAGGAAATCATTTACAATAAAAGTTTGTTGGGTACAAATGATTACTAATTAGCTAAGGATGATTTTAACACATGAGATCCTATGGCATCAATCGTTGCATCAGAAATTTTAAATTGTTTAAGGTGATTTAAAGTTTCTCGTGGGATCGTGCCCAAAAACTGTCCAATGTGTAATGTGGCATTGTGCTCCAAGATGCTGACAACAAGGCTCATAGATGACTTGTTTTTCACGACACACCTCTTGTGGCTGTTGCTCATGCATCTCGAAACGGATTGTGGGATCAAGAATGACACTCTTATCCTTCTGCCGATCAATTATGATGATATCAGTATGTCTAGTAGGGCCATCAGAAGAGACGCAACCAACCTCCTCATGCAGAGCCCTCTATGAGCAGAGGTAAAATAACACAGGGCACAGATAACATAACCAAGATACTAAAAGGGAAGAATATTATAGAATAGGGAAAATAGGACGACGGAAGATGGCGGATAAAACAACCGCCACAGTATTAGCACAGTCTACTATATACAGTCACGAAGCTTGAATTTTGAGGGTGCTAGAAACAATAGACTGTGACAGTACTATTTTGCATTGCCTGTAATGAGGCGATATTAGCGATCCTAGTGGTGAGCAACTATCTAATGTTTGCATATTTACTACGTATTGAGCTTCGCGACTGTATATATAAGACTGCGGTATTAGGCCAACTCCTATTGCAAATGTAAATTTTTAATAGCAATTAATGTATCACAGTCTGGTGGATGCTGACTATCAGACTTTTTATATCAATTGTTGTATAATTTTTATGTATCTCAACAAAGTATACGTTAAAGGCAAAATACATGTATGTCTTGATACTTTTTCAATAAAGTGAAGCATAACTCCTATAAGTCGCGGCGCTGTTATTTCCGGCGTGACTCCGCCTCTTTGCTTATGTCTTAGGAAGTGAAGGCTCTATAAAGTCTAGGTAGGTAGTATCGTTCGCCATTTTTGTTCTTTCGTTCCCGAGCTACTATACGAGGAATCTATTTGCCACACCGTTAAACATTATCATGTCGTAGCTCCTATGATAATAAATCAAACGCACTGTAATTCAGCAAATAATTGTGCAGCAAATAACGTCTTCGTGTGCTTTCTGCGAACGCCAACGAAAGAGCCAAAATGGCGGGCGATTATATTAAGTATATTTATCGAGCCTTAAGAAATGAATAACGTCTTCATAAGCGAATCACAAGACGCACACGTTTAAATGTAGCCGATCTGCAAAGCGATTGCCTGCCGGAAATTAGAGCGACGGGACTATAGTTGGATTCATTTTATTTCAATCCAATATATCCTCCTCCTCTGCTCCTCTAAAGTTTCCCTCATAGAGTTAAGTGTCTAGCAATATTCCGCGAGCATGTTGGTTTTCTACCTCTCTCACCCAGCAAAATGGTTATGCCCTGGACACAACCAAAGGGTGGCTTAAACCATAAAGACGACAACTTATTTATGAGAATAATTTATTTAGAGAATTAATAAAGAAGGAAGAAAAAAGTGAGGGAAATGTAGAAAAAGAGGAATGAAGAAAGAACGAAATTAGAGAGTCAAAAGAAAGACAGAGAGGGAGGGAAATATATGGAAAGTAAAATGGAGGTCAAAGGAAGAGAGGAAAATAAAAAAATCTCATAAAGTAAAGAAAAAAAGATAGGCTAGAGAAAGAGAGGTACAAGGGGATGACAGAGAAAATGAGACGGAACGAAATGAAAGGAAAGGAAGAGAAAGAGGGAATGGATTAAGGAAAAAATTTTTTGGTCGAGTTGACTTAAATCTTCTTCCTCTCTGTTGAATAAATTGTCCCTTTAGGGCACTGATGAGACTTTCTTTGAAGCACTTAAAGTCGTCTTGTCTCTACACCCTATGCCTTGGTGCTTGTTGAAATCGTCATTACATTGTTTTTTTCCTATGGTGAAGGTTATCTTCGCATCTGAGTAGCTCTTGTCGTTTAAACAGTTCCAGTTCTTTACTTGTTTTACAAGGTGTTGAGTGGTTAACGTTAGGTCGACATTGCTGGATCCTCTCATCTACTGGGCTGAAATGTCCTATCATATTCTTGTCAACATGTCAGATGTGATAGACTCCTCACACTGTAGTCATAAACCGGTACTCTGATTCCTGTCATATCCTTGTGAACATGTCAGATGTGATAGACTCCTCACACTGTAGTCATAAACCGGTACTCAGATTCCTGTCATATCCTTGTCAACATGTCAGATGTGATAGACTCGTCACACTATAGTCATAAACCGGTACTCAGATTCCTGTCATATCCTTGTCAACATGTATGATGTGATAGACTCGTCACACTGTAGTCATAAACCGGTACTCTGATTCCTGTCATATCCTTGTCAACATGTATGATGTGATAGACTCGTCACACTATAGTCATAAACCGGTACTCTGATTCCTGTCATATCCTTGTCAACATGTATGATGTGATAGACTCGTCACACTGTAGTCATAAACCGGTACTCTGATTCCTGTCATATCCTTGTGAACATGTCAGATGTGATAGACTCGTCACACTATAGTCATAAACCGGTACTCAGATTCCTGTCATATCCTTGTCAACATGTATGATGTGATAGACTCGTCACACTATAGTCATAAACCGGTACTCTGATTCCTGTCATATCCTTGTCAACATGTCAGATGTGATAGACTCCTCACACTGTAGTCATAAACCGGTACTCTGATTCCTGTCATATCCTTGTCAACATGTATGATGTGATAGACTCGTCACACTATAGTCATAAACCGGTACTCAGATTCCTGTCATATCCTTGTCAACATGTATGATGTGATAGACTCGTCACACTGTAGTCATAAACCGGTACTCAGATTCCTGTCATATCCTTGTCAACATGTATGATGTGATAGACTCGTCACCCTATAGTCATAAACCGGTACTCAGATTCCTGTCATATCCTTGTCAACATGTCAGATGTGATAGAGTCGTCACACTATAGTCATAAACCGGTACTCAGATTCCTGTCATATCCTTGTCAACATGTCAGATGTGATAGAGTCGTCACACTGTAGTCATAAACCGGTACTCAGATTCCTGTCATATCCTTGTCAACATGTCAGATGTGATAGAGTCGTCACACTATAGTCATAAACCGGTACTCAGATTCCTGTCATATCCTTGTCAACATGTCAGATGTGATAGAGTCGTCACACTGTAGTCATAAACCGGTACTCAGATTCCTGTCATATCCTTGTCAACATGTCATATGTGATAGAGTCGTCACAATGTAATCATAAACCGGTACTCAGATTCCTGTCATATCCTTGTCAACATGTCAGATGTGATAGAGTCGTCACAATGTAGTCATAAACCGGTACTCAGATTCCTGTCATATCCTTGTCAACATGTCAGATGTGATAGAGTCGTCACAATGTAGTCATAAACCGGTACTCAGATTCCTGTCATATCCTTGTCAACATGTCAGATGTGATAGACTCGTCACACTATAGTCATAAACCGGACATTTGTAATAACATGAGTTAAATGCATCCAGTGTAAGCAAAAATATCTAAAATTTTAGTGGCAAAGGGATATTTTAATCGCATCACACATTGAAATTTAAATAAAAATGTCACCGATTTTACGAAAGCTTAAATATTTAAACCCCATTTTCTCAAAAGTAACTTCAGTGCACTTACAGCCCTTTACTTATGAACCCCTCAATTTAAATGCATCTCTATATTGTATGTTAACATGAATAATTAATATGCTAAATAAAGTAGACATTACATAACGAACATAGCTGCCTGAAAAGTTGAGTTTTTGAAAAAAAAAAAAGTTACTACTCTACTGTATTTTGATAAATTTCGTAAAAGTGATGATCAAACTGAAAATCGTAATATCGTATTTCCCTACAACATAAATGGATACACTACTTTTCTCTCCTCCTATACCTAGTAAAATGATTTGTTTACATATTGCACTAGTAACATCAAACTCCTGTAATGGAAGGGGGCAACAGTGTTTCCGAGTATAGCCAGGTTAATGTTAAAAATGTTGGTAAAAATGAAGTGATGTCCCTGTAGTACTATTATTACTGTGAAAATTTGTTTGAAGAGCATTGCGATGCAATATAGTAGTTCTTTCATAGTCGAAAAAGTTGTCCATATCGTGAATTTTGCTGTAAAAAAGACTATTGTATGCCTGGGTCTTTGTTGCGGTGTACACGTGAAATTATGTCAAATGAAGGGCGTTGATATGTTTGCATGACAAAAAACGTATTCATTATTCACGTGTCACAGTAAATGAAACTATTCCTGGATAGCTTATTGGAGTCCTTCACGCAGGTCTATCTAGGTCACCTACAATATAAAACTGACCTTTTGACCGTTTCCTCTTCGAAAGGTCGTTAGTTCAATTTATGACGTGTAATTGAATTATGACATACCGTTTCAGGCACTTATAGCTATCACCTTAAATATCTCCTATACTATTACTAATATGGACGAGGTGTTTTCACTAGATTTAAGAGTACATAAGAGCTGATAAATCTAGTCTATAGGGAATAAATGTTAATCGTATTTTCAGCACAAACGTTTCATTTTGTAATAGAACAATATTCATAAGTGTAGCAGAAATTAAACAAAGTAAAATTAGAATAATAATGATGTTTACCTCGTGTTTCAAATGTAAATACAGTAGTTAACAGAATACGGCAATTAAAATTTTATCCTTGGATCCAACACGGCTTACAAAACAAATGCTACGATATAAGCCTGAAGGTCGACATCCTATATCCAGATGGGACGATATCCTTTGAGTCGGCACAGCTACAGTGTATGGCCACTCCTTGTGCCAAAAGAGAAAGAAGAAAAATAACTTTTATGCTCGACCATGCCGAAACGTAGTAATTATACACCTGGTAGCAGACCTTTAATGCATGTCATTAAAGTACACCTACTCATTAAAAGTCAGGTCTTTCAGCCAATGACGACTCAGGTTACAACTGTTCAGCCAATGACAGGTCAGCTTTCTACCGTTATAAAACCGCAAGTATCGATTATTCTCGGAAATGCAATCGAAAGAGAATTAGCGAAAAGTCACGGAGGCTGGAAATTCAATACTGTCGCATAAGGTTATGTTCTGTTACTATAATAATTAGCGTTAATTGTAAATAATATTCAAATAAATTCAATTTGTCATCTCGTTTTTCAATGTCTAATTTAATTTCAATGTTATCTCTGTAGGTTCTTATGGCCTAGCAAGGTCAATGTGGATATCTGGTCCTCGGAAAAAATCAATACTTTCGCGTCTGCGCACATCTCACAACGTACGGAACATTGCTGAAGGTCAGATACAATTAAAATTAATAATATCAATTTAGAAATATGGTCGAGCATAAAAAGTCGTATGAAACTCGCCTACAATGGTAATTAAGAAGCTCGTATGAAAATTATGAAACTCGCTTGCGCTCGTTTCATAAATCTCCATACTCACTTCTTAATTACCTTCATTATAGGCTCGTTGCATAATGTACTATTATCCTTCACCTAAAATGCCCATAAGATACAAGAAAAATAACAGCAAATGTTGATGTTTTTAACTACAATAATAATAATAACAATAATAATAATAATAATAATAATAATAATAATAATAATAATAATAATAATAATAACAGAAGATTATAGTGAGGTTCTTATGTTATGGTATCATTTCGTATATTTATGAGTCTATCGCATTGCCTAGATTTACGCTAAGAGGTTAAGATACCTTCGAATAATTAATTTGAAAGACAAAAGACTGGAAAGCAGATGAAAAAAATCCTTTGGATGTGCAATTAAGGTCGATGGCCTAAGGACCTTGTTTGCTACATGTAATAGATCCTTCTATTCAAGAATCGATTCTCTATACTCAGGTGACTGAACCGTCGTACTTCTTATCCCATGATATCTACGTAGTACTCGGCTGGGTATAGCGCTGGTCTTCTATGCCCAAGTTTGCGGGTTCGATCTCGGGCCAGGTCGATGGATTTTAAGTGTGCTTAAATGCGACAGGCTCATGCCAGTAGATTTACTGGCATGTAAAAGAACTCCTGCGGGACAAATTTCCGGCACATCCGGCGACGCTGATATAACCTCTGCAGTTGCGAGCGTCGTTAAATAAAACATAACATTAACATTCTAGGCCTCCCTAAAGACTAGGTATAATCATCCGCTATTTGGTTCTTTCGTTGCTGGTTGCAGCTAACAGACGAGAACGATAATTTGCAACGATCTGTTTTCAAACTGCACTCGCTTTCACCCCCTTCTAAAGTAAAACATATAAACGTTTGGTGCTTAACAACTTATAAAGATATATTCTGAACAGATCACTTCAAAGTTAGTATTTTTTATCACGCTATTGAAATACGCCAGAGTGATAACATCTTCAGGTTGTGGTTTTAACCCCTTCGGCGACATAGGTCGGTGAACAAACGAGAGACGGAGGTTCTGGTAAGGGGTAACCTTGATTAGGTCTGTCAGGATGGAGAGAACTGGGAGCAGGATTCTCCCCTAGGGTTGGTGGCGGAAGAACCTCTAAGTAGGGCAACGGCAGCTCCCAAGACCCGGTTAGTGGGTTTACTGCGAATGGGTAGAAGGAACTCAGTAGTCGAGGTGAAGGCAACCTTCTAGGAGTTGGAACTCCGAAATAATGTCCCTGGTCCTCCAGGTTGGGGGTTGGACGTGGGGCTGACCCCCTCCACTTCGTAAAACAGCACCGGTTCAGAAACCAAATAATAGAAACGACATGGCAAACGAAATAAGGTACATGATTTGTCTTTAGCCACTTGGAATGTCCTTAGTAAAAGGTTAAAATTAAAATTTATAAAACAGTAATTAAACCAGTAGTTACATATAGGAGTGAGATATGGACCATGTCACAAGCTGACATGCTACGGTTAAATACATTGGAAAGGAAAATATTAAGAAAAACCTATGGACCTCTGAAAATAAACGACATATAGAAAATTAGAACAAATTGTGAATTACAAAAGTTATATAAAGATATTGATACGAAAGAAAAGACTGCAATGGATAGGGCATGTTATAAGAATGAAGGAGGATAGATTGGTAAAGAAGGCCCTAAATGGAAAAATTGAGGGCATAAGAAGAAGAGGCAGATCTAGAACAAGATAGTTAGATGCTGTTGAAAACTATCTGAGGGAAATGAAGGTCAAACTTACTTACTTACAAATGGCTTTTAAGGAACCCGAAGGTTCATTGCCGCCCTCACATAAGCCCGCCATCGGTCCCTATCCTGTGCAAGATTAATCCAGTATCTATCATCATATCCCACCTCCATCAAATCCATTTTAATATTATCCTCCCATCTACGTCTCGACCTCCCCAAAGGCCTTTTTCCTCCGATCTCCCAAGTAACACTCTATATGCATTTCTGGATTCGCCCATACGTGCTACATGCCCTGCCCATCTCAAACGTCTGGATTTAATATTCCTAATTATGTCAGGTGAAGAATACAATGCGTGCAGTTCTGCGTTGTGTAACTTTCTCCATTATCCTGTAACTTCATCCCGCTTAGCCCCAAATATTTTCCTAAGCACCTTATTCTCAAACACCCTTAACCTATGTTCCTCTCTCAGAGTGAGAGTCCAAGTTTCACAACCATACAGAACAACCGGTAATATAACTGTTTTATAAATTCTAACTTTCAGATTTTTTTGACAGCAGACTAGATGATAAAAGCCTCTCAACCGAATAATAACACGCATTTCCCATATTTATTCTGCGTTTAATTTCCTCCCGAGTGTCATTTATATTTGTTACTGTTGCTCCAAGATATTTGAATTTTTCCACCCCTTCGAAGGATAAATATCCAAGTTTTATATTTCCATTTCGTACAATATTCTGGTCACGAGACATAATCATATACTTTGTCTTTTCGGGATTTATTTCCAAACCGATCGCTTTACTTGCTTCAAGTAAAATTCCCGTGTTTTCCCAATCGTTTGTGGATTTTCTCCTAACATATTCACGTCATCCGCATAGACAAGAAGCTGATGTAACCCGTTCAATTCCAAAAACAGCAGAAGATAAAGAGGCATGGGCAACTATTATAAAGGAAGCTAAGGTTCTCAGAGGACCGTGAAGCTCAGGAGTTAGTTAGTTAGTTAGTTAGTTAGTTAGTTAGTTAGTTAGTTAGTTAGTTAGTTAGTTAGTTAGTTAGTTAGTTAGTTAGTTAGTTAGTTAGTTAGTTAGATAACATCTTCACTTTCTTTGGTCATCTGCAAAAATATTTATTTAATATTTTCTGTCATATTTTGCCAAAATATTTACTTCAGCAAAGTTATCTTCATATTGTGCCGGTCTGTAGCCATGAACACTGATAATGGTTGTCATCATTTGAATCACGAACACATTCCGCTCCACGTAGTTGCATTATTAATAAAGCAATTTATCAGAATCAATACGTCGTGAATACAAGTGACAACGAAATAGCGCAGAGCGGCACGCGAGGTCGTGAGTCGTTTTCCTGTTACAACGTCAGTCTTGTGGGGTCGGATGAACTAACCAGCCAGATGCTGTTGGCCACGCGATGACTTCCACGCGAGTCTTGCGTAATGAAATCTCTTCGCCGCAGTACTACGTCACAGTAACACACTGACCACAGTATGTAAATCTCTTGAATGCAGAAAGTATTATTATTGTTTTGTGTCTACATTGCCAGTGATTTGTCTCGTTATCCAGGTGAAAGAGCCGTGCGTAACAACTAAGAATAGTTCTGCTAATGTTGCCACTGTTAATTTGACATGTGTATACAGAGTTTTCAATAACTATCTAATAAATATCATGAATATGTTAGGAGAAAATCCACAAACGATTGGGGAAAACACGGTCATTTTACTGGAAGCAAGTAAAGAGATAGGTTTGGAAGTAAATCCCGAAAAGACAAAGTATAGGGGAGAGTCGGGTAGTATCGGACAGTGCGTTTCTTTCATCTACCACCATATCGTAGTACCTGAATGACATGGTTACGTTTCTCTATGCGACTTCACAGAAACGTAGCCATGTCAATCAGGTACTATCATCGTGTGGTAGATGAAAGAAACTCACTGTCCGATATTACCCGATGTCCGATACTACCCGACTCTCCCCTATGATTATGTCTCGTGATGGGAATATTGTACGAAATAGAAATATAAAAATTGGAAATTTATCTTTTGAAGAGGTGGAGAAGTTCAAATATCTTGGAGCAACAGTAACAAATATAGATGATACTCGGGAGGAAATTAAACACAGAATAAATATGGGAAATGCCTGTTATTATTCGGTTGAGAAGTTTTTATCATCCAGTCCGCTGTCAAAAAATCTGAAAGTTAGAATATACGAGTATAAAGCAGTTATATTACCGGTTGTTCTTTATGGTTGTGAAACTTGGACTCTCACTTTGAGAAAGGAACATAGGATAAGGGTGTTTGAGAATAAGGTGCTTAGGAAAATATTTGGGGCTAAGCGGGATGAAGTTACAGGAGAATGGAGAAAGTTACACAACACAGAACTGCATGCATTGTATTCTTCACCTGACATAATTAGGAACATTAAATCCAGACGTTTGAGATGGGCAGGGAATGTAGCACGTATGCGCGAATCCAGAAATGCATATAGAGTGTTAGTTGGGAGGCCGGAGGGAAGAAGACCTTTAGGGAGGCCGAGACGTAGATGGGAAGATAATATTAAAATGGATTTGAGGGAGGTGTGATATGATGATGGAGAATGGATTAATCTTGCTCAGGATAGGGACCAATGGCGGGCTTATGTGAGGGCGGCAATGAACCTTCGGGTTCCTTAAAAGCAAGTAAGTAAGTATCTAATAAATATCACGAGAGGTAATGAGGTTACCGATAAATTTGCAAGCAATATTAATTACGAGGAAATTTATCTAGGATAAACTCAAATTCTTGAGTAATATTTATTAGAGCTATTTCACCAATAAAATAAAAGCATAATAAAACCATAAAACGTGACAAAATATTAATCGTATGACTTGAGGCTTTCCCGGCGTTTGATGTAGAATAACTCTTCTCGGGTTCTCAGCCAGGTGAGTTGCTTCCAAGCTTTTGATGGCTTGCTCTGCCATTTTCTTCAGGGATTGAAGTGTCCTGGAACTTGAATTACTGAATTGAAAGAGGAGAAGTGGTAGGAGAAATTTAAAAGGTACGCAAAACACGTCCTCGCAAAACATTCGGGGCTGAAAGAAACTGAATATGTGAGCTCCAAGCCTGTTTGCCACTTGTCTCATTCCGGGTTACGCTGTTCCACTGAAGAAGCTCTAGAAAATTTTGACCATTCCACCATTGTGCGACATTTATTGTCACCAACTGAGACGTCTTGCACGCGCAATCCAAGAAAAACGACCAACAAGACTGCGTGAAGTGATGCTACTCCACGATAACGCCCGTTCTTACTCTGCTAACCTGACACGAAACACTATCCAGGATTTGGGTTGGGAAGTCATTCTGTACCCACTTTATTGATCTGATCTTGCGCCTTCAGATTTTCACCTTTTCCGCTCTCTATCGAACAACCGTCTAGGAACTTTCTTTCCGGATGAAAATGCGCTCCGAACATGGCTTGACGACTTCTTTAACTCAAAACCACGCGAAAAACTACTCCAGCGTTAGCAGACTGTTGTAAATAGTGAAGGGGAATATATTGTTGATGATTAACTTCTCTCTTATGTGTATCTGATGTGTTTAATAAACTTAAGAAAAAACGCTAAGGAATTATGCACCAACCTAATATAACACTAGCATTAGGACCTGAGTATTTACTACTTGAATATTTTCTCAAAATGTGTACAAAATAGCCTAATAGTTCGAAAATGAATTATATCTTCTCTATGGGAAGAACAAACATTTTCTGTACCTTCGACAGGTAAAAATGATATTTCTAGTCTTTATCGCCTTATTTGTTTGTAATAGCCTCATTGATCGTTCGATTAGCATGTTGATTTTCAAATCGTACGTTCGGTGCGGTAACTGAATGAATGGAACGTAAAGTATTATACTTGTAAGATTACATGTTTCGAAAACTGAGGTGCAAGTCCACCCATTTATTTGTTTGATTAATCTATTCTTAATGTCCTATATTTATCACATGAAGTGACTATATTATATCCATACATAAGAGTAGGCTAATATTCAAACCTATACAGTTATACGATTTTTATCAGGAGAAAGAAATATGGTCAATTTTGAAACTCATTCTTTGCTCATTTCTGTTCAAATAAATATATATAAAAAAATTGCATATAAGACGTAAGTATCTAAAACTGGGTCATCACAGGCTCCATTTGGCATTTTAATCCGAGTCCCCAGTTCATATAAAAAACGTTCTCACGTACCTGTGATATACAGGGCTACTACAAAAGAAACAGACAAGTTTGAAGTCCTATGAAATAAAAACTATTCACGGTACCTGGAAGCACTTTCCACTGTTTTGTAGAGGAAGTCTTGAAGTTTTGTGAAGTAACAAATGTTCAATGTGTAATCCCTACGTCACACGACACATCAAGAAGATAACCATTCATAGCTGCATCTACACTTGCCACAGCACTTTGATAAGTTCTTTCATTTCATCTAAATCATGTGGAAACTCTGTCTTTGACAAATCCGCAAAGGAAAAAGTCACACGGCGTGAGTTAGGGACTCCTTGGTGGCCAACGTGCAAGAGCGTTATTGTTGTCTATAGCTGGCCAATACAACAAAATACCTTACTATAATAATACCGGACAGCGAACGACACTGGTGCTGCTACCTAAGCTGCCGGTGTGGCGATACTCGCGAAACAAGCTGTAATCAACTGCAATGTAAATTGTTGCTGGGCTAGTTAATAGTTTTATTAATTAGTGCTGTGTTAAAATGTCAGGGTGTATATGTGCTGTTTATAATTTCTACAAAATTGCAGCATTACAAATTGCTTCAAATCGTACTTTCGATTTCCGAGGGATCATAAAACGTGAGTCAACAACATTCTTTAGTAGGTGGTGTAGGCCTAATTCCTTCGTCTTTGTGTTGATAGAAAAATACAAATTAGCTTTTTTATTTAGACCTAATACATGAATAGAAGCTAAGTTTTATTGTTGTCCACATGCCTTTACTAATTATATTACAAGGATCAGATTACTATCAATTTTATCTTTGCAGTTGTCAGCAATGCGTATATAAAGCATTATTGTAAATTCATTCTTAATGTCAGAATTGATTTTGTCTCACTAAACCAAAGAAAAAATATGTAACAATGAATTACGGAAAGTAATATGAAGTATGCAATATTTCTCATAATATGCAGCTTTGATATAAGATAATAATTTTTACATTAAATACTATTCAACATTTCTTAAGTGTTTCATATATTATTCCACATTAGTAACTCATGTTTTAAACAATAGTCCAAATCCCGCTATGTTACAGTGGTGCGGTGCTCCATCTTGTTGGAAGATAAGTTCAAAGTTGAACGTTCTGATACGGGAGGTCTTCCGGTGGTTTTTGGAAACGTGTTCTAAAATGTCGTTGGACAACAGTTACAGAATGTGTTTTAGCAAATTGTAGCAGTATTCGTCATTTCTGCTATTTCTGCTTCTACAACAACAATCACATACAGGATTACCAACTGCAACACTACCATGCAAACTTCCAGAGTTTCTTAACATCTTACCGAAAAACGTATGTTGATATCACACATAGTTTTTGTTTTATAGGACTTCAAACTTGTCTATTTTTTGTAGTAGCACTGTTTATTAATTATTTTGATTTTTATTATAACATTTCAACAGCGTATATTTATCAAATTGATCAATTTTAAATAATTTAAATTCAGAATAAATTAATTTACATAGACAACCAAAATATTTCTTTAAACAAATTTTAATGGTTCGTTTTTGTAATAAATGTAATAGATTAAGATATATATTTTTTTGTAATTTCACCTCAAACAATAATAGCACATTGAAAAATAGAATGAAAAATGACTAAGTATACATTACGCAAAATTCTAATGTGCAAGTAGCATCGAAGATTAACACATTTATAAATTGTTTTAAGAGCCTCTTACAGAGATAAATAATGTGATGAAACCATTTTAAATTATGATAAATAATGATACCAAATTGTGGCTTCTTTCAATGGTGGACATTTACATATTTTAGTATCTAAACACTATTCAAACTATTTTGTGCGAGATCGTGCGTATTTTTTGCTTTCCGCACAAAACCAATACGCGGTAAGTGTGAAATACCACATTCAGTATTCCCAACGTAACACACATAACAATTTCCCTATTCTTACCGCTTAAGCGCCATATTAATTTTACTGCTTTAGGCTTTTAACATATTATTTTTAGAGACGTTTAACATAGTAATAATTATAAATTGAAACTTACCACTGCAATTTCACCTAAATTGCACTGTTAATTATTGTTTTTAAATATTTGCAAAAATTAAGTAAACTCTACAACACCACAAAAGTTACTACATTTGTAATGCAAGTAACATTAAGGAAGCCGTGAAAAAAATCAACAAGATTCCAGATGCCGATGTTATTACTGCAATATGTTATATAAATAATATTGTTAAAATATTAAAATGAAAAATAAATCATTACATAACCCTACCGTTAGTTTTAAGTTCGCATTTATAGACTGGGGAAAAAAAGACAGACGTATATCACGGCCTGCTGGAATATAGTAAACACAGAAAACATTTTATAGAAACAATGTTGAAGATAGATATATTTGTTTTCCAAAGTTGCCGTCATTGAACAAAAATAAAGATGGAGATTTCATTGCAACTAATTAGAAATTCCTCTTTCAGGTATGTAATAAACGATCTTCGCACAAAATAATGTACGATACACGAGCGGTATGTTTGTTTTCATGTTCTCGGAAATTAAAAAGCTCAACTACGTTTCGCTTTTTCAATCTTTTCTCGAACATGAAAACATCAACATACCGCTCTTGTAACGCATATTACTATTTCCATTAGGTGTCCTAAAAGGGTAGGTCGATTGACTTTTGCCAGACCACTTACCAGTCAGTTCTGTTTTGACTATTTTGCCTGCAACACGCTGTAAGGCGAATCGTGTTACAAACGCAACGAGTGGATTGCTAAGAGAGATAGGTTTGCATTCTGCTAGCAGTACCATGGACACCTCGATCGCCCGACCTAACCCCTATGGATTTCTTCGTGTGGAGGATATGAAATGTCTGGTTTACGAGACCTCGATATATACAGCAGAAAAGCTGGTTTCTCACGTTGTTAAAGTTCAATTTTGACAAGAATATGGTGCCTTTTTCTACACGAAACAAGTTTACTCCTAAAATCCTTGACCCTTGTTTTTTAATTACCATTATAAACTTCCTGCGTTTCCAATTCACTGCGGGCTAAAGCAAGGAGATGCACTATCACCTTTACTTTTTAACTTTGCTCTAGAGTATGCCATTAGGAAAGTCCAGGATAACAGAGAGGGTTTGGAATTGAACGGGTTACATCAGCTGCTTGTCTATGCGGATGACGTGAATATGTTAGGAGAAAATCCACAAACGATTAGGGAAAACACGGGAATTTTACTGGAAGCAAGTAAAGACAAAGTATATTATTATGTCTCGTGACGAGAATATTGTACGAAATGGAAATATAAAAATTGGAAATTTATCTTTTGAAGAGGTGGAGAAGTTCAAATATCTGGGAGCAACAGTAACAAATATAAATGATACTCGGGAGGAAATTAAACACAAATATGGGAAATGCCTGTTATTATTCGGTTGAGAAATAGTATCATCCAGTCTGCTGTCGAAAAATCTGAAAGTTAGAATTTATAAAATAGTTATATTACCGGTTGTTCTGTATGGTTGTGAAACTTGGACTCTCACTTTGAGAGAGGAACAGAAATTAAGGATGTTTGAGAATAAGGTGCTTAGGAAAATATTTGATGCTAAGAGGGATGAAGTTACAGGAGAATGGAGAAAGCTACACAACACAGAACTGCACGCATTGTATTCTTCACCTGACATAATTAGGAACATTAAATCGAGATGTTTGAGATGGGCAGGGCATGTAGCACGTATGGGCGAATCCAGAAATGCGTATAGAGTGTTAGTTGGGAGGCCGGAGGGAAAAAGACCTTTAGGGAGGCCGAGACGTAGATGGGAAGATAATGTTGAAATGGATTTGAGGGAGATGGGATATGATGATAGAGAATGGATTAATCTTGCTCAGGATAGGGACCAATGGCGGGCTTATGTGAGGGCGGCAATGAACCTCCGGGTTCCTTAAAAGCCAGTAAGTATAGTATAGTCTAGTATTATAAACTTCCAAAAATATATGTAACCCTCTCAATTAAAGTTGAATTTTGACAGGAACATGTTCTTTGCAACGAAGTTGTGCATATTATGCGTATGACGCGAGGAAAAGGAACGTTTCATGTAAAGTGTTACTGGAGTAAAATTTTGAGCATCCTTCGTCACTTTCCCGGATTATCGTCACTCTGAAAGGAGCTGTAAGAAGACCTAAACTGGGATAGAATGTGGGTACTCCCGGAGAGTAGCAGGCATTCATCTGGACCAAGGAGACGTCAACCACTAGAAAGGCACCACCAGATGTCCAAGACGAGTCTCAGTCAGGAGTCTCAATATCAGCCCGTCATCATAAGGGGCTACATCTTCGACTATTGCGCAAACACAACCGTCCACGGCATGAAGTACATCGCGGAGCGTGGGAGGCACTGGTCCGAGAGGTGAGGCTCTTCATATGTAATATGTAGAAAACTGAAGTCATTAAAATATAGCCTAAATATAGCAAACTCAGTGGAATAATACAATTTAATTTAAAGAGAAATATAGTAGTAGTAGTAGTAGAAGTACTAGTAATAATAGTAGTAGTAGTAGTAGTAGTAGCAGTGGTAGTAGTAGTAGCAGTAGTAGTAGTAGAAGTAGTAATAGTAGTAGTAGTAGTAGTAGTAGTAGTAGTAGTAGTGGTAGTAGTAATAGTAGTAGTAGTAGCAGTAGTAGTAGTAGTGGTAGCAGTAGTAGTGGTGGCAGTGCAGGTAGTGGTGGTGGTAGCAGTGGTAGTGGTAGTAGCAGCAGTGGTAGTGGTAATGGTAGAGTAGTAATGGTAGTGGTGGTAGTGGTAGTAGTAGTAGTGGTGGTGGTGCAGTAGTGGTAGCAGTAGTAGTAGTGGTGTAGTGGTAGAGTAGTAGCAGTGTAGTAGTAGTAGTGGTAGCAGCAGTGGTAGTGGTAGTAGCAGTGGTAGTAGTGAGTGGTAAGTGGTAGTGGTAGTGGTAGCAGTAGTAGTGGTGTAGTAGTAGTAGAGTAGTAGTAGTGGCAGTGGTAGCAGTAGTAGTAGTAGTAGTAGCAGCAGTGGTGGTGGCAGTGGTAGTAGCAGTAGCAGTGGTGTAGTAGTAGTAGCAGCAGTAGTAGTGTAGTAGCAGTGGTAGTGAGTAGCAGTAGTAGTAGTAGTGGCAGTGGTAGTGGTGCAGCAGTGGTAGTGTAGTAGTGGTAGCAGTGGTAGTGGCAGTAGTGCAGCAGCAGCAGTAGTAGTGGGTGGCAGTGGCAGTAGCAGTAGTAGTAGTAGTAGTAGTAGCAGCAGTGGCAGTAGCAGTAGTAGTAGTAGTAGTAGCAGTAGTAGTAGTAGTGGTGGTAGTAGTAGTAGTAGTAGTAGGTTTATTTTGCCTGGCAGAGTTAAGACCATGAGGCCTTCTCTTCCACTCAACCAGGTTTCAATAATATACATGAAATACAAAATTTGATTACAAAACAACACAAAAGAAAAACCTTAAAAATTACATAAAATATAGTAGAAAATTACAATAGAAAAGATCAGTTACATAATATAAAATTACAAATAGTCAAGATCGGTTATGTAATATATAAAATAAAGTAGAAAATTACACATAAACAAAATCAGTTACATAACATAAGGGGAATACACACACACACACACACACACACACACACATATACACAAACACACAATTTATAAGACCTAAAATGCCCGAGATAAATTCGACGATTAATTCACTTGAGATATATTATACAGTTAATATACTAATAGGAGAATACAAGACATAAAATGTTGATTAGCAAATTCGTACTAAATGGCATACAAACAATAATAATAATAATAATAATAATAATAATAATAATAATAATAATAATAATAATAATAATAATAATATATTACCGGTTGTTCTGTATGGTTGTGAAACTTGGACTCTCACTTTGAGAGAGAGGAACAGAGACTACAGGTGTTTGAGAATAAGATTCTTAGGAAAATATTTGGGGCTAA
The DNA here is from genome assembly GCA_025594305.2 of Periplaneta americana. Lineage (NCBI taxonomy): Eukaryota > Metazoa > Arthropoda > Insecta > Blattodea > Blattidae > Periplaneta > Periplaneta americana. Next base: position 17,805,236 of record JAJSOF020000029.1, on the reverse strand, counting down.
GAGGGATGAAGTTACAGGAGAATGGAGAAAGTTACACAACACAGAACCGCACGCGTTGTATTCTTCACCTGACATAATTAGGAACATCAAATCCAGACGTTTGAGATGGGCAGGGCATGTAGCACGTATGGGCGAATCCAGAAATGCATATAGAGTGTCAGTTAGGAGGCCGGAGGGAAAAAGACCGTAGATGGGAAGATAATATTAAAATGGATTTGAGGGAGGTGGGATATGATGATAGAGAATGGATTAATTTTGCTCAGGATAGGGACCAATGGCGGGCTTATGTGAGGGCGGCAATGAACCTCCGGATTCCTTAAAAGCCAGTAAAGTAAGTAAGTAAGTAAGTAAGTAAGTAAGTAAGTAAGTAAGTAATAATAATAATAATAATAATAATAATAATAATAATAATAATAATAATAATAATGGCTTTATTTAACCTGGCAGAGTTAAGGCCATAAGGCCTTCTCTTACACTCAACCAGGATTAAAACTTGTTTACATAGTTGAACATAATACTGGATCGGAATTAAGTAATTACATACTGATACAATTTTGGTATATGATGAGATCAAAAGAGGTAGTTACATAAAAATTACCTCATAAAATAAAAATAAACATACTGGAATACATATTAATGTTGTCAGAATCAAATACGAAGCACATAAAAACAGAAGCCGATAATTCAATAAAAAAATGTACACAGTAAAAATTAAAATATACATATTAGTATTAGATTACAATTAAGTAGGATTTACATAATTAAACCAGAAACCGACAATTGAATAAAATGTAAACAAAAATAGATTAATAATAAAAAACAACACAGTGGGATACATATTGGCGTTAAGTGATAAATAAACACGATTTAGATAATAAAAATAAGAAACAAAACAAAAATAAAAATAAATGCAGTGGAACACATTCCATTAAATATTTGCAACGCGTTAGGTCTGGCAACTCATAATAAGATATTTTTCTAATTTACATTTAAAGGAAATTAATGTTCGGCAGCCCTTGACTTCAGGCGGCAGAGAATTCCAGTGACGAGAAGTAGCAACAGTGAAAGATGAAGAGATGATGTGTGGAGTGGTATTTATAGCGTGTTATATTGTGATATGGTGCAGAGGTTTAAGATTTTAAATGCAATTAGAAAATAGCACTCCAGTAGTACAATAAAGTTTTAATTGTAATAGGAATTCCTGAAAAAAAAAAATTAAATCGTAGAAAACAGATTCTGAGGAACACAAGTCGGTAGTTCAATTAGATTCATCTGTAAGCTACTATGTACAAATGAAGCTAATGTGTGTTTTGTCTGTAATACTCGCCAAGCTACCAAATGTTATCGTTGTTGAGCCTGAAGGATCGCCGTCAGCTACACTGTCTATCACTATAATTCAAAATACTACATTCCTCTACTCCTCAGTATCTTGATCAACGCTTCCAAATATTGTCAATCCCAAGAGCAAGTGATTTAGGTCTACTTCTAATCCCCCAATATAGAACTTCTGCATACTTTTCATCATTTAGTGTTGCACTCTCCCGATTTTGGAATTCTGTCCCGCGCGAGATCAGAGACTGTCTGACCCTAACGACGTTTCAGAATAAGCTTAGAAATTTGTTATTAGGTAGGAGCTAGACATGTTTATTATATTTATGCCTATGTGTAAACTAGTGTTCCATATTTATTTATTTATTATTATTTTGCTAATAATTGTAACATAAAATATAATATAGCCTACACAGAAAAACTTTAGCTCGCCCCTGAAAGAGTAGAACTCGTGCTCAGGGCCGGATTCCTGAATTGAAATTAATAATTATATAATACAATTTGTATTATGTCTACTATGCAATTATAGTATATAAATTTAAATTTACAATTTTTCAATTTTTATAAAATCCATACATAACTTTTTAAATTTAATACTAGAACTATTAGAATTGACAAGATTAGGATATTTAAATATAAATTTGTTATATATTCTCAGGCATAAATTACTACTATAATTAAATACTGTAACAGTGTTGCATTTTGGTTCAAACAATCTTAAAGAATTCATACCTTTTGTTTCATAACTATGAGAACACAATTCAAAATTATTTCGATTTTTATGTATGAATTTTATTAATACAATATAATAAATTGACCAGCCTCATGGTCTAGTGGTCAGAGCTACTGGCTATAGTTCATGAGGTCCCGGGTTCGATTCCCGGTTAGAGCACAGGAATTTTTCCTTAAATGGGATTATTATTTTAATTATTTTCTTCTGCAAATAATAAAGTGGATTAAAATTGGATTTAAATGAGCTACCCCATCCTATAATTCCATACATAATTACCGATTGAAATAAAGTTAAAATATATTGTGCGTAATAAACTTATTGACAAGTAATTCCTCAATAATACAAAATAATATACTATTTTACAAAGGTAATTAATGTGTTGGTTCCATTTTAAATGATTATCGAAAATTATGCCTAAATACTTAACTTCAGAGTACTCTTTAATAATCGGACATTTACACTGTATAAGACAACAATCAGAAGTGTGTAATTTAATACTTAATATAGATGTAGGAGGTTTGTTACATTTTTCAGATAATGACAATGGAATAATTATGGTTTTATTTTCGTTGATAGAAAGATAATTTATGTCAAACCATTTTTTTATTGATTTAAGTCCATTGTCTTGTGTTATATTTGAATTATTATATGCATCATAGCAGGTTTTTCCACCAAAAAGTAAAACTGTGTCATCTGCATAAGAATAGTGAACACCATTGCATTGTTGTAAGTCAATTTTTAATAAGTAATTAATATCTATTAAAAATAAAATAGGGCCTAGAACTGTGCCTAGGGAACACCTATATTAATAATTAAAGGTTCACTTGAATAATTGTCAATTTTCGTTATTTAAATTCTGTCGTTAAGATACGATTTTATTAAGTTTAAAGCATTACCTTTGATTCCTAATAAGTCTAATTTCTCAATTAAGATATCATGTTAATTTAGTAGATCTATTTTCTTTTGTCCCTTAAAGATTTAGCTTAAGATTTATTCTTATTTGTAATATTATTTCAATAAATCTCGGTACTTTATTTTTGTGTATTACTGTATATTCTACATTACAAGTAGTCTATGTAAATGATGTTATATTATATTGGTTATGTTAGGTGTGCAGTGTGTTGCAGTGAAATTGCAGTGAAATTCAAGAAAATGCTTAGAGATATAGTGACAGAGAAAAGAGATTGATTTACAGTGAAAGGGTGTGAGTTATAGTGAACGAGCTAAAATAGCTTGCAATAGGGTCTAGGCTAGAGATTTTGAGGTTAATATGGTAAGTACGATTCTATGGAATAATAAGTGTGTAATTTATGTTTTTTATTAGAAGTGTTCTATCAGTGAAGTAGTGTGTTGTGTCAGTGAAGTGTGTTTGTATCAGTGAAGTTTTATAGTTTATAGTGGTAATGCAAAGTATTTGAACAGTGAAATGTTTTGAAGTGTTAGTGAAATCAGGATAGTGTCAGTGAAATCAGGATAGTGTCAGTGAAATGTGTCGTACTTCCAGTGCAGTGAGTGAGTTTAGAGCGAAATGAGTGTAGTGCTGAAAGGTACTTGTGCATGTATGAACTTATGATATATATACTCGTGGGTTAAATTTCGAACTTGGTGTTGAGATACAAATTTTATTAGATTTACTTTAAATTTATTTTAAGTGATCGTGCTTCATTTAATTTAGGATGTTTCTTGTTAATATTGTGCTATGGTTATTAGTGATTTATTATTATTATTATTATTATTATTATTATTATTATTATTATTAGTAGTAGTAGTAGTAGTAGTAGTAGTAGTAGTAGTAGTAGTGGTAGTAGTAGTAATGGTAGTAGTAGTAGTAGTATTAATTGTATTTATTATCAATTGTCATTATTGAGTGTAATTAGTTACCACTGCCACCGGATATTTACCCATTTACAGTGGCTTATACATACACATAGTAATTACACATTATTACTATAGTCGCGACGCTGTTATTCCCGGCGTGACTGCTCCTCTTTGCTTACTTCTTAGGAAGTGAAGGCTCTATAAAGTCTAGGTACGTAGTATCGTTCGCCATTTTTGTTCTTTCGTTGCCGATCTACCATACGAGGGATCTATTTGCCACTCCGTTAAACATTATCATGTCGTAGTTCCTATGATAATAAATTAAACGCACTGTAATTCAGCAAATAATTGAGCGGCAAATAACGTCTTCATGTACTTTCTGCGAACGCCAACGAAAGAGCCAAAATGGCGGGCGATTATATTAAGTATTTTTCGAGCCTTAAGAAATGAATAACGTCTTCCTCAGCGAATCACAAGACACACACGTTTAAATGTAGCCGACCTGCAACGCGATTGGCTGCCGGAAATTAGAGCGACGGGACTATAACATCTGTGGCATGTATCATTAGCTAATCTCATTGAAAGTAATAATTTATTTTATTGTACGGTTTATTTTGTATCTCAGGTTGATTTATGATGAAGTGGAAGAGGCGGTCTGATGGTATTAACTTCAACCTAAAAAATAATTCTAATTCTAATACGTATATTCTAATTGTAACTACTTCAATTTTTCAGAATTCTCTGGAGCTTGCTGTGTTCTATGGCTGCGTGCGGAAGTATGTACCTTTCAGCCAAGAACTGGCAGCGATTTGTCCACAGCCCTACTGTGTCTGTCATTGAAAGTACCAACTTCCCAATATCAAATATACCATTTTCATCTGTAACACTCTGTGATGCTAACAGAGTTCATTGGACTAAAGCCATGAAATTTCAAAAAAGGTAAATCTACTGGTTTTATACTGCATTACAATATTCGTATTTGTTATTAGTTTTTACTACCACAAACAATATTCACTGCAGGCACTGAAATACTAAAACAATTGTCTTTAGAGACAATTAATATTAGGTACCCTCCACAAAACTGGCTTCATTTGTACACCGACGGATCCTTGATCTCCAGAGAACAAGGTGCCGGTGCAGGTGTTACGTGCTGTCTCTTCTCACTTTATAGATCTCTTAGATATGGAACAACAAGTTTTGATGGAGAAATCGTTGCAATAAGTGAAAGTCTCAGGAATCTTCTATTTCACATCAATAAATTTAGGAATGCAGTTATATTGTCAGACTCCAAAGCAGCTATTCTATCAATAGTCTCTAAACACGCACCTTCATCTCAAATAGCAGAAATAACTAAAATGCTCTCTCAATTAATATCACTCAATAAAAGAATTGTATTCCAATGGATACCATCCCATTGTGGAATCCTGGGAAACGAGAATGCGGATGCTTTAGCAAAGAAGGGCAGCACTGCTACTTACAGACCTGTTACTAAATCTACGTATTACTCTGTGAAAAGATTTATTAAATCTACACACTTAGACTTCAACAATCTTAAGGGAAAAAATGGAACTACCTGGATCATAATCCACAGTTAATTCCCGATTTACCACGAAAATCGTTTGTAGCTGCATTTAGATTGGAAACAGGCCATGATTGTTTGGCCAAACACCTGCATAGAATTGGAATATATCAGTCCCCTAACTGTCCATTGTACAACTCAAACCAAGAAATGGATTCGGAACATCTCAAAATCTGTGCTTCAGTGGCTGACCAAGATAATATCTTTGAAAAATATTGGAGTGCAAGAGGTCAAATGACTTTATTGTCAAACGCCTGGCATTAGAAAACAACAACAACAACAACAGCAACAACTATATTCACTAACCTACGAATAGTGTTCTAAAGGTATCATTCTACAAAGATGCGTAGTGACTACGATGCCACACAGAAAGATGCCAGTAAGGGGACCGGATAGTGATTGGGGGTCAAAAATTCGAATTTTTATTTTGTGTTAGAAAAGTACGGACCTTGCTCTTTAAAACTATATATATATATATATATATATATATATATATATATATATATATATATATATATATATATATACAGGGTGAATCAAGAGGAAATTTACATGGTGTGAGGGGTGATAATATTGGTGATTCTGAACAAAAAAGTTTATATGAACATATGCGCTGTTCTTAACAGTATCTGACATATAGCTGTTTTAAAATCACGGGCGTCAGTCTCATGTCCTTCATCAGCACTCACATGCGGATGCAACCAAAACGACATTAGGTAGTAGTAGAATCAATGAAACATATCCTGGGTGTTGGATCGGTTGCGGTGAAGTTATATCTTGGCCACCGAGATTACCCGACTTTACTCCATTGAATTACTGTGTGTGGAGTTGGCTTAATAGCGAAGTCTACAAGCGCAAAGTGGAAACAAGGGAGGAACTTCTCGCTCGCATTTTACATGCCTGTTCTCAAGTAAAGGAATGTCTGAATCAGCTCAGATGAGCAACACGGCAGCTGTCTACAAGAGCTGCAAAATGCATTGAAGTTGACGGTGGACTTTTTGAACATGTTCAGTAGAGAAAAGTACACAATTAAACAGAACATAAGGTAACAATGTATTAATTTACTATCACCTGCACTTTTCATGTTCCTCGTTGTTCCCATCCCTCATTCATCTGTCGTAAAAAATCTTGGCTTCTATTTTGATAATAATCTAAGTTGGAATTTTCAAGTTAAAGAAACGATAAAAAATCTGTTCCTCCATTCACTGTTTGAGTCGCTTGAGAAACTTCTTGCCCCAGCAACTAAAACTTACCCTAGTACAAACCCTAGTAATGCCGGACTTCGATTATTGTGACGTTTTGTTAAGTGACCTAAGTTCTGAACTGTTAGTCAAGTTACAGCGTGCTCAGAATATGTGCGTCAGATACGTGTGCAACATCCGACGATATGATCACATATCACCGTCCTTCGCAAGACTTTCGTGGCTCCGACTTAAAGAACGCAGAACTTTACACTCTTTGTCTTTACTCTTTCGAATTCTGCACACCTCAACACCAAATTACCTTTCGTCTCGTTTCTCTTATCTATATTCTAACCACGACGTAAATACCATATCACTTATCTGTGGCACGCTAAATATACCTCTTCATAGAACATCTTGTTATTCATCATCTTTTACAGTATCCACCTCGCGTCAACGGAATTTCTTGTCACAAAGTATTAGGGGCTGCAAGACAATAAACACCTTTAAAAACAGCTTAAAAGATAACCTTCTTAGCATTTCATTCCAATCATACTGATTTAAACTATCACTGACTACATTCTACATTATTACTTCTTTCTTTAGACATCATTCTGATAGTGCTGTATTTTCAAAATTGTCTCATAATAATCTCTTTCTATTATCTAATATTATTTGAAATATATTAACATTCTATGTATTTTAGCTTAATTCTGCCACACAGTTTATTTCAGTGTTTAATTAATAGTTCATAGTATTTTGTTGTTTAATTCGTAAATAACTCTTGTATACATGTAACTCTCATCTAAATCAAGTAAGTTCATGCATATGTATATATACTTTTTGCTGATTGAGTGGAAGAGAAGGCCTTACGGCCTTAACTCTGCCAGCTAAAATAAATCATTATTATTATTATTATTATTATTATTATTATTATTATTATTATTATTATTATTATTATTATTAGTTTTCTCCGAAACCGTTAAGAACAGGGTATATTTTCATATAAACTTCGTTGTTCAGAATCACCAATATTATCACCCCCAAACCGTGTCCAGTTTCCGCACAGGATACACACACGCACACGCGAACTGGCAGATCGCTTGGCGAAGGATGCAGCTACAACGACAAAATAGAAGTCTACAAGAAGGTGCCAAAAAGTGCAGTGCTCGATGTAGTGTGTGAAGAGAGTATTCAGGAGTAGCAGAGAGATTGGGTACCGGTACCAACTAATAAGGGTGAAATCACAAAGTCAGTTTTTCTTAGTGTAAAAGAGAGGCTCTCAATAAACCTAAAATTGAGTAGGACACTAATTACATTTTTAACGAGTCACGGTGAATTAAGAGCGTATTTGTGTAGATTTAAAACAATATAAAATCCAAACTGTAGTTGGTAATAACAACGAATTCCACAATTTGGGACATCTGGCCGAAATCTACGGCTGACCACTAGGATCCAGAATACAAAGCAGAGGTTAAATGAAAAATACAATATGATTGCAGAGAGAATACGGAACAATGATAAATTTAAAAATAAAGTACAATTTGATTTCGGAGAAACATGAGATGAAAATACATTGAAGAGTAATGAAATGAAGTGAAAAAAAATTCATAGTATTATACAAGTGATTGTGTAAAATGGATAATGAATCTCTCAATACCATTAGACAAGTTTTGTTAATGTCCTGATTAGAAAATTTAAGAGAAAGGAGAATGGTTTTGGTTAACTTAAATGAAGTTCCCTTAGCGCCAAAAAGAAGTCCTTTCACTTCCCACGTATTAATATTCATTTTGTATCTCTCACTGAAGTGAGGAATGCATGGGTTGTAAATAGACTTCTTTTCATCGTTAACGTTATTGGCTAGTTGATCATCCTTCTCAAAACGGACAGTGGGGTCAAGAATGAGGCTTCTTTGATTCCGGCGATCAGTGAATCATCTCCTATGGCAGTGTGAACGTTTTGAGAGACCAAAGGCAGATTTTATGTTGAGACGTAAAAAAATGGAGGAAATTGGCCAAGAGACAATAAGTAACTAGTTAAGAAACATTTAAAAGTTTTATTAGATTTGTAAGTTCAATCGATTTGGAGAGTTTGTAAATATACATTTTGTATTGATTTGGGAATTCTAGCTAGGACGTTAAAACATAATTCAATAACCAAATCTGTAGATATACGTAAGATTACTCAGCATGTAATATTGCATTTTCTTTGCAATGGAACATGCAGATAAATAAAGTTCATTAAAAAAACATACGCGCGCACGCACGCACACACGGATATAAATATATTGTCTCAACTGAATAGGAAAGTTAGTCTGAGCTTAGTAAGAAGAAGAAGAAGAAGAAGTGTATGTCTAATTTTTATTTCTTAATTTAACAGGTATCTTCCGGATGCTTCGAATGAAACTTTAAAGATGTTCCACAAGTTCTTGAAGGCGATTTCCGTCATTGAGTTTGGAGACTTTGATATACTAGATCTAGAATTTAATGGAACATTTGTGAACACGCCTGAACTCTCTCGACTGAACATCACACAACTAATGCTTGACGTAAGTAGCGATTAATAACAATCAATGTTTGAATATCTAGCTTAAAAATTCTGATGTATTACTACGATAATGCCTGCTGCATCCTTAAATGTAGTAGAATACACAAAACTTTCTCGTCTCATTGCGAATGCAGGTTTCTTTTCTACACAATCGACAGGGAATAACACGACTTCGATACTGATATTGCGAAGATACAAGCGCCATTGATACCATCGTTCCTATGTCATGCAGGGCAAAGTGGAAGGGTAGAGCAGGCATATCAATTGATGCCCACAGGAGCAAGCGCGCTCTTTAGAGCCCAGGAGAGCCTGAGCGCTTTACAGCGGAAAGGAAAGAGACAGACGAAAGAGGTGGTATATGTCGCTTGGTCGATCTATATTCAGGGATGGCCAGCACTGATTCAATAGATAAAGGGAAGAGAACTTATTAAAACTGTATCCATGGTAATTTTTAGATTTGCCTGAGAAGTATATGTGCATTATAAGAATGTAAGTTTTAATTTTAATGCTCACTTTTCACAATTTGATTTTTTTATTCAAAAGAAATATTTTCTCAACTTTTCGTATAGAAAAGTGAAATTTTCAGGTATAGGCCTATTTATTTAGTAGCCTTACAGAATGTTTTCGTAAATCTAATATACCGTATATACGTATTACTGAAGATAGTGTATTGAACATTTTGAAAATATTCGCATGGAAATTGTTTGTAAGGAAATGAATTAACAAAGCAACTACTGTTACATCATAAGCAAAAGATACGTGCTCATGTGTTGTAAAAATGTCAGCTCTATAGCTTCAGCAGATTTGGAGAAAATAATTTAATATTCTGATGACAGGAAGTTGCTCACAAATATCACCTTAAAAGCATAATGCGATAAGAGTTTTGTTATGTAATATTAGTTACACTTAAAACAGATACAGTACCTAGGCAACTTTGCTTTGTACTGTAATATTGTTTTGATTAGTTTATTGATTACTTTTGTAAGGCTAAAGATACCATCAATATAAATTCCAACTTATCATGTCATACTCAATCTCTTTCTTTAGAATATCACTTTCTCTATGAATGATGTGTTTCATCCACTTAATACAGTATAATATTATACTACTATGGAATTTAAGTGAATAGTATGTTATCTTATTAAGATTTAAAAGTAACACAAGTGCAATATTAAGAAATCAGTGTTAGTACTTTTGTTTTACAGACAATATAGATAATATTAAACAGAAAGAAGCCATATAAAAATAACGACATAAAATTTCACGTTCCGTTTGAAGTTTGTGCACCACTGTTTTCTTAATCCAACAGGTTGCTTATTCATATACACAACCCTTCCTCTTTCCATACTTAGCGCTTGCTGCCCGCGCACGACGTCAAGGTCAGAAAAATGCGCTTACTTTGACATCACTGGGGTAGAGGGAGGAAACATTACGTCTTTCAATGCTCAACGCTCGGAACTCACGTTTGCAACACAATTCAGTAAATGGACACGGCTGGTCTAGGGGTTTCCATGCGTGACATAGCTTTAAGATGGTAGAAATCTGTAGCATGGTTTTCTGCGAAAGAAAAATTAAACTGAGAGTCCAGTATAATCCATGCACGTCACCTAAAAAAATCCAGAAAGACTTCAAGTAAACATTACCGGTCATTTCCTCAAGCATACTTTCACTTTCTTTGAAATGTTTTTTCAGGCTCTCTAATGCTACAAGGGCTTATCCGAATCACAATGCCAATTAAATAATAGTACATTATGCAACGCTCGCTTGCGCTCGTTTCATAAACATACTCGCGTCTTAATTACTATTATAGGCAAGTTTCATACGACTTTTTATGCTCGACCATATTTCTAACTTGAAATTATTCGTAAGTATTCATGTTATTATCTGACTGGGGAGCGGAACTGACCTTGTGCAATACCTCGTAAATTGTGAGATGTGCGCAGACGCGAAAGTATTGATTTTTCCGAGGAACAAGTATCATTGATATAATCTAGAGAGTAAAATAAACTTTAATCTTGATATAGCCTTGAAATTGATTTAGACATTGAAAAACTAGATGACAAATTGAATTTATTTGAATATTATTTACAATTAACGCTAATTATTATAGTAACAGAACATAACCTTCTGCGACAGTATTGGATTTCCAGCCTCCGTGACGTTTCGCTAGTTGTCTTTCGATTGCATATCCGAGAATAATCGATACTTGCGCTTTCATATTGCTACAATGGTCTTTTCTGATTGGTGGAACACCTGAACTTTAATGAATAGGTGTACTTTAATGAGGTCCATTAAAGGGCTGCTACCAAGTGTATAATTACTACATTTCGGCATGGTCGAGCATAAAAATATATATTAAGGGAGTCTATACTTCCATATCTCACAATGTTAAATTCCTCAATTTTGGGTACACTTTTCTCAGAAGTTATAAAAGATACAAATGTACCAAAAATAGGGCATATGTAACATACCCTTGTGTATACAATCGGTGAAATAAATTTAAAATTCTATTTAACGGTTGGCAAAAAAATCTCTGATAACATTTTTGCATTAAGAATGACTACAAATTGTTTTTTTATTTTTTCTGAAGATAAAAATAAACTTAATTTTTTAATCTACTGTGTAAAATGCCATCACATTTATATTGTATATTAATTTCAGCCTTCTGGGTACAATAGCCTACTTTCTGAGAAAAAATAAGAAAATTCAGAAAAATGGTGTCAAAGTTTCCTTTCTTATCTTGCAATGTTAAATTCCTCAATTTTGGGTGCACTTTTGTCAGAAGTGATGAAAGATACAAATGTATGTATAACATGGGCTAAATAAATTTAAAATTTTATTCCAATGAGCAATTGGCAAAAACAAATTTTTCATTGATAACATTTTGCATTAAGAATTACTAGAATATTTTTGTTGAAGATAGGGTTAAAGCTGACAATTAGAAAAATAAAATGATATTATAGTTTTACACACATTAAATTACCAAAAAACGATAAAAACCAAAATTTCACTTTTTTTTGTCAGAATTCGGTGTACAGACTTCCCTTAAACCAATACTATTACTTTCTGCTGATAATTATTTATTAACGTCTTAAACGACGTAGAGTCAAACAGATTCCAGAGAAGTTGCGAAGGTAAAGAAGTAATTTGTGTTGAAATTCTTCCAATCAGGTAAAACCAGAATGCAAGGAGATGTTTTCCCAAGGACTGTGCTGGTGGAGGAACAAGGACTACAACTGCTGCGAAATCTTCGAACTCCAGAGAACTGAGTACGGATATTGCTATGCATTCAACTCCGAGGTCTCTGAAGTGAGCACAGGGTGAGTTCGGGATTCTAACCTTGAGCTTCACTAAGACATTATCTCACAAAATCCATAATGCTGACGATTACTTAGGAGAAACCGGTAGACTACCATACATTTTGGGACGTACAATGGTTAAATGATTGTGTTCAAAATAATCATCGTTAAAGTCTAGAAATTTCAACGGGAAATACAAAGAATAAGTATGGACTATTTATCAGTCTTGACAGTAAGACCTGTTACACACTTGCAGGGTTTTCGCCAGCGAGAAATGTGTTGCGAGAAAATAAAAAAATTGATAACATGGATTCAAATGGACGTCCACAAAAACCTCGCGCGAGTTTCTCGCTGGAATAGGTAGCTCAGCGAATTTTCTTGACACATTTATCAAAGATGTTTGACATTTATTCTCTTTATAACGATTGAATGTAGAAAAAGATGTCACAGGTGGCGATGAATTGTATTGTTTTTATTTGAAAATGAGAAAAGATAGCTGATAATTGCAGTCAGAAACTTATCGAACTTGTACCATGTCACCCGTAGGCCTATTTATATGATACACGGGATGAAAACTATAAAAACACGAAACTTAAAGAAGAAATCTGGAGATAAATATCAGATTATCTGAAAATAAATAGGGCTATATTTTATTTTGATGAGATTTAATAGTATTAATTAAACATTTGAAATAATGTATCTATGCCTTAACAATTTACAAAATTTTAATCAGAACATAGCAAAGAATCCTCTATCATATCATGAATAGCAAAAAACTGAGGTCTATTCAATTTGAAATAACGCCTAACGTATCATCATTCAAATCGAAACCAGTGTCCAAAACTCGCCCTTATTTTCGTAAGATACAATGTGATTTTCAGATATTTCTGGCTTTAATTTTAGGCCCACTTTTTTTTCATTAACAAAATATGTTCATGTAACTCCATTTCCTCATCATCTGAATACTCAGATTCAACAAAGCGTTCGTACGTAATTTGTAAAGTACGACAATATACTTACAGGTTATATATTTAAGTACGACAATATACGTAAATACATAACCTATAATATTTCCTCCGAGTGATTACTATAATCAGAAAAATTCTTTCTGCATGAAGGCAGTGCATAGATGATCATAGCGAGGTGTGATCTGTGATAGCGAGAACTCGCCAAGTGTGTGGAGGAAGGCTCTTCGCCTCTTTCTCGCAACACATTTCTCGCTAGCGAAAACTCTTCAAGTGTGTTACGGGCCTAACCGAAGCAAAACTGTTGATCTGTTCCGACTGTACTCCGGCTACAACTTCCCTGGTCTCCGCAGAACTATTCTCTTGTAGTGAACTTCATAATAATTCGCGTCGCCCAACTCAATAAACTCGTTTCTAAAATAATAGTATCTCAATGCAGAATAATATGTTCCTTTGATAGGTCTCGCTGCAGCAAACGAACTGTATAGTAACAAACTTCCCATTTTATTTTAACTTCTGCAATTGTCCCCAGTTTCTACGTGCACAGATGTCTTAAAGATTAAGCTGCTGAATTCTTTTCAGTGTTGCGAAATTAGGAAATTTTTGACTATGAATTGAACTATTAGAATCTATCGACATTTCCATTCTTAATATCTTTCTGAGTTATTATTGTTTTAGTAATAATACACGTTTCCTGTTTTGTTTTATGTATTCGCGTCGCTGTTATTGCCGGCGTGACTCCTCCTCTTTGCTTACGCCTTAGGAAGTGAAGGTTCTTTAATGTCTAGGTAGGTAATATCGTTCGCCATTTTTGTTCTTTCGTTGCCAAGCCATCAGACGAGGAATCTATTTGCCGCACCGTTCAACATTATCATGTCGTAGCTCCTATGATAATAAATCAAACGCACTGTAATTGAGCAAATAAATGAATGGCAAATAACATCCTCGTGTGCTTTCTGCGAACGTCAACGAAAGATCTAAAATGGCGGGCGATTATATTAAGTATTTATCGAGCCTTAGGAAGTGCATAACGTCATCAGCAGACCCACACATTTAAATGTAGGCGACCTGCAACGTGATTGGCTGCCGGAAATAAGAGCAACGGGACTATAGTATAACAATTTTCAACCAGTTAACTTTAGTGTGAGGTGTGACATGCTTCCTTTCACTATTTGTTTCTCTATCACCGAAGTTTTCAGGAACTCCATCATTCTGTAAACCTGAAATGGAATAGTCTTCTTCTTCTTCTTCTTAGCCTCTTGCATCACTGAAACGTAATTATCTGGGGTGTAGAGACTTGTCTGGTAATTTGATAACTGACTCATTATCAATTTATCAGCGAAGTCACCGTCATTCTGTAGAAAAATTTACCGCAAATGTGATCTTCATTGTAATGGACATCAAGCTGTCCGTCCGAGTGGTTATGTCGCATTCCGGTTTCCCCCACCCGTTTCTGTTGGCCGCTTTGTAAACAGGAAAATACCTGTAGGAAGTTGTGAAGGAATCTTCAATAATTATTTCAAGCATTTATTCATTTAAAAATTCTCCTTCTTCTTCTTCTTCTTCTTCTTCTACTTCCCTTCAAGTATTAGGCCATATGACCCGTTACGATCCCACAGTTGAATTTTCAATCCAGCACTTCTTTGGACGACCGAGAGATCTCTTCCCGTTTGGACGATAGTGGAACATGACTTTTGGGATTCTATCTCTACGCATGCGATGCAGATGATTTATCCAGTTGTTCCGATAATGTTTTACGTGATTAATTACAGGTTCTAGTTGTAATTCTTCCATTACATCTTCATTGCGTTTGTGATCCCATTTCATATATCTCATAAATGTCATTTTATTAGCCGTTATTCTGCTTTCGTCTTTCTTCCTCAATGTCCATGCCTCACTGCCGTAACAAAGTACAGGTCTCGCCAAGGTTTTGTAAAGGCGAATTCGAGTATTCCTTTGTACTAGGGAAGGTTTCATAATGTTGTTAATTATTCCCATTGTTTTGGTGTATTTAGAAATTTTCTGTGAAATGTCTACTTCGTCGAAAAAAGATCATGTGTATCCGAGATACGTAAAATAATTTACTCTTCCTAATATTTTTGAATCTAAACATATTTTGCTAGGCACAGGGTATTTTCCGCAGAAGGCCATAATTTTAGTTTTTTCTTTATTGATTTTCATATCATAAATTTAATTCCAATTTTGTTAAGATTGAAATTGAACGTTGTAATTCATCTTCTGAGGATGCCATCAGAGCTAAATCGTCTGCAAAAAAGTAATGAATCTAGTTGTAAATATCTATTGAGTTGTATGTATCCACGAAGTAATTGTTACCATTCTCTAATTATTTATTTGATTCATAAATATATAATAAACAGCAACGGCGAAAGGGCGCAACCTTATCTTACTCCTGTATGAATTTCTGTCCGTTGCGATAATTTATTGTCACACCTTACTGCAATAAGATTTGTTTTGTAGATATTATACATGTTTGCTATAAGTTGTTGTGGAACAGGGTCAGTGGCTAATACATTTAATAATTTATTTCTGTTCACCTTAAAAAAGTAATTTCTAAAAACAAAATTAATTATGAAAAGTGATTCAAAGTACAACAGTCTCCCTACGTATTATTCGCTGGAGAATCTCTTACGTGTGTAAGACCTTATATGTATGTATGTATGTCTGTATGTATGTATGTATGTATGTATGTATGTATGTATGTATGTATGTATGTATGTATGTATGTATGTATGTATGTATGTATGTATTTATTCACACTGCAATGGGTACACAACCGGTGGCAGTGGTAACTAATTACACTCAATAATGACAATAATAAACTCATTAATTAAAAATACAGTTAATAATAATACCAATAATTAATACTAACAATAATAAATAATAATAATAATAATCATAAGGAATATCCTAAATTAAATGAAGCACAAAATAACATTTAAAATAAATCTAATTTGTATCTTAAAACTAAGATCGAACTAAAACCCACGAGTATGATATGTCCATATCTGCACAAGTACTTTTCAGCACTACACTCATTTCGCTGTCAACTGACTCACTGCACTGGAACTACGACACATTTCACTGATTCTATCCTGATTTCACTAACACTTCAAAAACATTTCACTGTTCAAATACTTTGCACTGCCACTATAAACTATAAAGCTTCACTGACAGGAACACGTTTCACTGACACAACACACTTCACTGACACAACACACTTCACTGACACAACATAATTCTTCACTGATACAACACTTCAATAACAAAATATCATTTACATCCTTTACATACTGTGTATAATTACCGTCTATTAGTAAAGTCCTTAAGCCTATTTTTAAATACGTTTTTGGTTGTTGGTAAAGCCTTTAGTAAGTCTGCAGGTAAAGCATTCCAGTCCCTGATAGTACGATTGAGAAAAGAAAACTTTCCAGTGTCCGTCCTCTGCCTTCTTTCCCTCAATTTATATGAGTGGTCGTTCCTTGAAGAGTAATTTGGCGGTTGCAACCCATTTTATTTCTCTCCAGGCAGGCCCACCTCTGTATGTTTTAACAGTGCGCATAATCGAATTCGCGTTCTCCTGTCCTTGAGTGTGTCCCATTTTAATGGTGAATATTTCCGACAACACTTGAGAGCCCGTTTTTGAATCTTTTCCAGCGTCTTAATATGTTCTAATCTGTAAGGATCCCAACATGCAGCACCATATTCCATTACTGGACGTACTAGTGGTTTATATGCAATCTCTTTGGATTTATCAGAGCCTTTTCTTAGTACCCTCATCACAAAGTGTAACGCTCTCCATGCTTTTCCCGCTGTGTAAGGGCATTTGTCTCTAACAAGGTAAGCCAGAAATTTAAAACAACTAACAAATACTTACTTTGGCTAATACTGCTAACTGTTAATATAATTTACTCTGTATTCTGATCAACTATTAAAGACTTATAATCTACAATTCTACGAAAAGTCTCAGTTCTGCATGAACTCCTGAACTCATTAACGTTGTGTCCGAGGACACGACACCAGAACTGTCTTGGTTTGAATTACATTAATTAATGACTATGGTTTTCGTGTTTCTAGGTTACGAAAGTGGTACGACACGAGTGCCTTCTACTTGTATCCCCCGTATTACGAGGCGAAGGACGAAGAAGATGAACTACGTCCTCGACGTACTAACAGTTATGGAACGTGGGGAGGACTGAGGTTCAAGGTCGGCACTTCGAACGATGCTCCTCCTGGTTCCAATATATTGCCAGGCATTATTGTGAGTATCTTTCGGTGCGTTCCATTCAAATACATTAAAGTAACAACAATGTTAGATTGTGTTCCTACTTTATAAGGTCTTAATTGAAGTTACTTTAATGCACAACAAGTTGACAAGTATGTGTAATAGCGACTGCTTAACTAGGCCTATATGTAATAATAATAATAATAATAATAATAATAATAATAATAATAATAATAATAATAATAATAGTAATTCAGATTTTTGTATTCGACAGATAATGGAGAAAAAATGGGAGTATAAGGGTACAGTACATCAGTTATTCATAGATTTCAAAAAGCATATGACTCGGTTAAGAGGGAAGTATTATATGATATTCTTATTGAATTTGGTATTCCCAAGAAACTAGTTCGATTAATTAAAATGTGTCTCAGTGAAACATACAGCAGAGTCCGTATAGGTCAGTTTCTATCTGATGCTTTTCCAATTCATGCGGGCTAAAGCAGGGAGATGCACTATCAACTTTACTTTTTAACTTCTCTCTAGAATATGTCATTAGGAAAGTTCAGGATAACAGACAGGGTTTGGAATTGAACGAGTTACATCAGCTTCTTATCTATGCGGATGACGTGAATATGTTAGGAGAAAATCCACAAACGGTTAGGAAAACACGTAAATTTTACTTGAAGCAAGTAAAGCAATCGGTTTGGAAGTAAATCCCGAAAAGACAAAGTATATGATTATGTCTCGTGACCAGAATATTGTACGAAATGGAAATATAAAAATTGGAGATTTATCCTTCGAAGAGGTGGAAAAATTCAAATATCTTGGAGCAACAGTAACAAATATAAATGACACTCGGGAGGAAATTAAACACAGAATAAATATGGGAAATGCGTGTTATTATTCGGTTGAGAAGCTCTTATCATCCAGTCTGCTGTCCAAAAATCTGAAAGTTAGAATTTATAAAACAGTTATATTACCGGTTGTTCTGTATGGTTGTGAAACTTGGACTCTCACTCTGAGAGAGGAACATAGGTTAAGGGTGTTTGAGAATAAGGTGCTTAGGAAAATATTTGGGGCTAAGAGGGATGAAGTTACAGGAGAATGGAGAAAGTTACACAACACAGAACTGCACGCATTGTATTCTTCACCTGACATAATTAGGAACATTAAATCCAGACGTTTGAGATGGGCAGGGCATGTAGCACGTATGGGCGAATCCAGAAAAGCATATAGAGTGTTAGTTGGGAGGCCGGAGGGAAAAGACCTTTAGAGAGGCCGAGTAAGTAAGTAAGTAAGAACTAAGCTTCTCATTATACAAAATAACGACAGGTACATGATACAGTCTGCTCCCTCCTCAAAATGTAGAGAAATTATTAGTTGCATAATGCAACAAGTGGAATAATTTGATTCTGTATTCTTATTTTAATATAAATAATTATTACCTTATATAAATAGTGATTACTTTCTGGTTTGTACACATAACGTTGATTAAATATTTTACTGTAGTGTTAGAATAAGTATATTATTAATTATTATTATAAGTAGTAAGATTTTACTTAATATCCATTATTTACCTCTAGAGTATCGAAACCAAAGTCGACAAAAAGAACAATTCATATTATTTCATATTTTGTCATATCAAATTTAATATTTTTCATATTCTGACATTCTCTTTTTCATATTTTAACAAAAATGTCTTCATATTTTTTAGTCATTCTAGTTAAAATCTTTCTTCGTGATCACCCTGTATGTAAAAATATATCACTAGGAGGCAGGTGTTGATGGAAAGTCGTCATCTTATTTTTCACATTAGAACGATGCCTATTATTATAGAAATCCTTTCAAGTTAATACCAACGTAAAAAAATAATTTCTCATATTGCCTTTTTTGACATTTTTAACTAATAGGGCATTTTTATTTTTTTCGGCATTTTTGGTCATTTTTAATATTTTGGAGAACTTTTAGATCATTTAGAATGAATTTTACTTTCTTCTTTACCGATAGGTCTGTTAAATCATTTTCTAACCAAATAGGTCAGTAGTAATTATCTACTGAATAAGTGAATAACAGTGAAGTTTGAGTTTTATAGTTTGGAACAGACTCTAAAGTCCATCCCTCATTCCACAAAAGGCTTCACGTCACACAACGGAAGTAATATAAAATGCTTGACAGCAACTTAGTTTAAGTGAGGACTTTGACCGCTACTGTTCATTTGTCGGTACGAGGGTGTCTTTAGAACTTATGTTTGAAAGGGGGAAACTTTCACCATGTCCTGGACAGGACGTTATGTCCTCAACATGGTTCTGAATGGATGTCTACTGTAGTGGACAATATTTTTAACACAAAGATTGCAAGAATGCACGCTGCGCCCACAATTTGTTTTGTCATTCACACTCCCTCATCTACAGGGACATCACTTTATTTTTACCCACATTTTTAACATTAACCTGGCTATACTCGGAAACACTGTTACCCCTTCCATTACAGGAGTTTGGTGTTACTAGTGCAATATGTAAACAAATCATTTTACTAGCTATAGGAGGAGAGAAAAGTAGTGTATCCATTTATGTTACAGGGAAATACGATATTACGATTTTCAGTTTGTTTATTACTTTTACGGTATTTTATCAAAATGCAGTAGAGTAGTAACAGTTTTTTTACACATACTCAACTCTTCAGGCTGTTGTATTCATTATATAATGGCTACTTTATTCAGCATATTACCGCACTTTCGGTAACTCTAATCTTCACTTCTGCTCAGTCCACATAGATAAAGTTATTCAGTCATGCTACACACCGTACCTGTGCGAAATAAGCAGGGGCGGGTATTTACGGAGATCGCGAAAATCACGACATAATAGATATACAATAGATTTTTACTAATCTTTACGAATTAAGTGATTCTGATTAATAATATGCGGATAAAACAATCACGACAAATCGCGAAATAGAGTTCTAATAGCGATATATGAACACATTCGCGAATTATTATTATTGTGTCGTTTTATAGCGAATTTCATATTTCGAGTTCTTTTTTAGGACTTTTTTTTCATTTCGATTTGTTATACATTCAAGTAGGCTACATTACATGGTAATCCAGGTGTTCTGATTACATTAGTGAACTGAAAAGACGGAGAATTCAACATTTCACTAATAATTTGAACGTGCTAATTTGAGGGCTGCAAGTTTTTTCCGTTTTTAATGAATGTGTGTTAAATACATTCTCAATGCTACAAATATTGTCTATTGGCCATACCGCATCTTTACCTGAATCCAACGAACCTTTAATGTTAATTATTTGGAAAGTAAAATTTATACTGAGTTAATACTCCAATTCCAAAATAATTTTATTTTCCAAAATTCCAATTAATATCCGGACAAATCAATCTCCAACAACCTCCGCCGACACCAATATTAAAAACGCAAATGATAAAATTAATCTCCATAAATACCTGCCCCTGGAACTAAGCTTCAATAATATAGGCTCTTCCTTCTATGGAAAACGCAACCATATTTCTGAAACACACTATACTCTGTACTGTTTACTTCACTGCTAGCAGACTTCGAATGCAACAGCGGCCGTAAGTTTGTGTGGCTGACGGGAGCAAGAACATTAGTGAAAGGGGTGGGAGTCAAGTACATTCAGAAACGCAGGTACAATAAAAATGCAAGTAAAAATAAAGTGATGTCCCGGTAGAAGATTTGGTAATAAAAGTGAAGCGCGTAAGGAGGAGAAGAGGAGAATGAAGGCACTGACATGGATCACCCCTGATTGGAAAACATTGTAAACCCTCATTAAAATCTAAAATTTTCCCTTAAAACCTTCATTATGTTGCATGTTTTTTTCTTTTATCTTAGCCAAATTCCAGGAAGTTGCCTCCTCTCTCCGAGATTTGCAGGGCAGTCATTGAAACAAGGTGACTGATTTTTAAGAAGTTGTGGTGCGAGTACGGTGAATAATGTTTAAATGTCATTTTCTTTTAATTTCATGTCATTTCTCCTTTAGTTTAAGGGCATTTTAATGATAATTTTAAGTAGATTTTTAGGTCATCAACATCCGCCCCTATATATCACATTTAAGTGTTTTATGTATTACTTAATTATTTACAAATGGCTTTTAAGGAACCCGAAGGTTCATTGTCGCCCTCACATAAGCCCGCCATCGGTCCCTATCCTGTGCAAGATTAATCCAGTCTCTATCATCACACCCCACCTCCCTCAAATCCATTTTAATATTACCCTCCCATCTACGTCTCGGCCTCCCTAAAGGTCTTTTTCCCTCCGGTCTCCCAACTAACACTCTATATGCATTTCTGGATTCGCCCATACGTGCTACATGCCCTGCCCATCTCAAACGTCTGGATTTTAAGTTCCTAATTATGTCAGGTGAAGAATACGATGCGTGCAGTTCTGTGTTATGTAACTTTCTCCATTCTCCTGTAACTTCATCCCGCTTAGCCCCAAATATTTCCCTAAGCACCTTATTCTCAAACACCCTTAACCTATGTTCCTCTCTCAGAGTGAGAGTCCAAGTTTCACAACCATACAGAAGAAGTGTTTTATGTATAAAGTGAGCAAATATAAACTAATCCGTTATAACAAATTGCAGTTCATAGCGAACAATCCCTACGACTACCCGCAGAGCGGGCGGGTGATCCCCGCAGGCCAGGCCGTGTACGTGGACATAGACGGGCAGGTCACGTACACAGTGGAGCGCGTGAGGAGCCTGTCGGTGCGGGAGCGCGACTGCTTGTACCACGACGAGGGCAACAGCATGGGTCTGGGCGGCTACCTCTATCACAACTGCATTTCCGAGTGCCACCTCAAGTACACACTCAAGTACTGCAACTGTACGCCCTACTTCTTTTATTCATATCGAGGTGAGTGCGAGCTCTCACTCATTATTTGCTTTATTAAGGGGAGAGAATGGTATTTTTTGGTGAAAAATGAGTAAATTAAAAAAATCTTTAAAATACACTGTCATATGTGTGGAATGCATAGCATAACATTTTGTGTGTATTTGTGCCCTTATCGGAAGTTGAGTCGCCATTTTTAAACTTCCTGCGTTATGGATTTTTAAATCACTCGCCCACTTTTATTGTTCTTTCCGGTAAATTAAATTAAAAAAAAATATTTTTCTTTAAAATATCCTTTCTAATCCATTTTGAATCTTGCGTACACTACTTTTAACACTTGAATATAATTAATTGATTAACTAGTGGACTTACTCGTGTTAATTATGTAAGATTTGTCCTGCTTACAGCTATTTCAGTGCTTCACGCACCATCTTACATAATTAACACGAGTAAGTGCACTAGTTAATCAATTAATTATTATTATTACTAGCCGTACCCGTGCGCTCCGCTGCACCCGTTAGAAATAAATATAAAGTAATTACATAATTAAAATAGGACATTTGATCCAGGGAACATTCGTGTTTGATAGAAGGATAAATCGTTTATTATGTTACTTAATTTAAATTGTGTTTGCATAATTAAAATGTGATCATTTTGATCCAGAGACCACTCATTTGGTCATAAAAATTATTTTATGAAATACAGGAAACGAATATACAAAATAGCCTATCAAGTTTTCTGTGCATAAGAAGCTATTTTAATCTTACCTGTCCTCGATTCACTCAGAAGTTACTGTAATAACATTATAGCATTATGTCCATCTAGAGAAACTACACTTTCCAATGGTGAATTAATAATTAATTATACAAATCGATTAATTTACCTTCTGATATTACTTCATACAAACACAGAAACATTATCTGTAGGCTATCTTTCATAGCTTTCGATTGTTGCTGTCCAAGGCCCCTTATAGACGAAGTCATTTGTTTTTTAATTCATTACACGGCCTTAGATGGCAGTTATTTTAATTTTAAAACTCATTTATCTCATTAAATATCAGTCCTATCAAACTTTTTTCAAGGAATAAAACTTATCGGAAATTATTTTTAAAGAAACTTTTGTTATGTAACATTTAAAAAAATCAATAATAAGCGAGATATTTGGATTTATTTAATTCAGACCCCCTTATAACCCCCTTTTAAATAATGTATTTTGAATGCCATATAGCCTAAAATCTAAGTTACAACGAACTTAATTTATATTCCAATTTTCATCGAAATCCGTTCAGCCATCATCGCGTGAAAAGGTAACAAACAAACATACATACAGACAGACAGACAGACAGACAGACAGACATACAAACAAAGATTTCAAAAAAGCGATTTTCGGTTTCAGGGTGGTTAATTGTATATGTTAGGACCAATTATTTTTGGAAAATCGAAAATTACCAGAAAAATTTCGGCTACAGATTTATTATTAGTATAGATTATTATCCTTTGTATGTGTGGAATGCATAGCATAACATTTTGTGGGTATTTGTGCCCTTATCGGATGTTGAGACGTCATTTTTAAACTTCCTGCGCTATGGATTTTTAAATCACACGCCCGCTTTTATTGGTTTCCAATAACTTAATTTTTATTTTTGCTACATTGCCAGACCAAAATGGATATAATTTCTGAACTATTAAAGATACATGCATGAAATTGAGAACACACATTCTTTAGACTATTAGGAAACTTTTCTCTGTAACAGAATTTTGTTAATTGATTTCATTTTAAAAATACGTCCATTTATTTGCAAGAAAGGAAATCAGAAAATTGTTATTAAGTTTTAATTGTTTATTTTACAAACGTAGGGACTAATATCAAAATTCTGTTACAGACAGTTTGTAGAACATGCTTTTGCAAATATATTGCAAAAAAACTGTTTGAATCTATCTTTAAAAATGGTTTAGATATATCGATTTTAGTACACTCCTGCATTGGGTATATTTTTTTTTCAAATTTGGGCCCCCAAATAATTTTTTTTTCAAAATATTTTTATTTGGTTAAATTACCACAGCTATGAGCTCTCTACATAAAAAAAATGATATTTTACACCAAATAGGAAAAAAATTTTAAAAAGTACCATCCTCTCCCTTTAATACATATCCGTAAAAAATAAAAGCTTATTCTTAATTTACTGTTGATTTCAAACGAATTATATAGTCTGTGAAATAATATTCTTATTATTATGAATGAATGGATAAGTGCATGAATCTACTAGGGCATTCAATAAGTGAGGGGTATCATAGCAAAGTCAGCAATCTCATTTTTTTTTTTTTGCAAAATGTTCTCTATAAGCATATCTTTCCTTAAGATGAACCTTTTCAGCAGATCCAGCAGGATCTTATCTAAAAAGCTAACTAAAATTTGATGTCCACTGCAAATACAACAATCTCCTCCTTACAATTCACAACAATGACAACAATCTCCAGTTCAGCCAATAGGAAGCCAGATTGATGTCATGTGACATATTATTAGTACACTACTGAGTATCTTTCTTCTTAGTTTATTAAAATAAGTAATAATTATGGAACAAACTCCAATTTAAGTGTCACCAACGAAGTCCTGGAAGAAGGTATCAATCCCAAGAAATGGAAACAAGAGAATTAAGATAGAGTATTAAGATTCCTTCTACTATGCTAGGTGTTTTAGGTTATAAGATGTCTCAATTTGTTAACTTTCTAGTTATTCAAAAGCATAAAGTTACTTTGGTACTTACTTACTTACTGGCTTTTAAGGAACCCGGAGGTTCATTGCCGCCCTCACATAAGCACGCCATTGGTCCCTATCCTGAGCAAAATTAATCCATTCTCTATCATCATATCCCACCTCCCTCAAATCCATTTTAATATTATCTTCCCATCTACGTCTCGGCCTCCCTAAAGCTCTTTTTCCCTCCGGCCTCCCAACCAACAAGTTACTTTGGTACCTTCGAAAAAATAATAGCTATAATCAATCCACCATCACATTTGCTAATGAAGTATTTTGTTTGGAAAGTCTTCTTGGCATGAGATTTTTTTTGAAAAAAAAAACACCAGAGTTCATTGTATAATTGATTTTCTGTGAGATAGTTATTATCGTGGCAATGTGGGTTAAATTTAATATTTTATGATTATGTTCACTGAGAAATAATTTACACATAATTTTGTTGTCTTATATTTTTTTATTAAATCTGTTATTGAACAATGTTTGCTGTGGGATTAATAGATATTTTTGTAATGTTAATTTTTCTTTAAATTTAATGATAATTAAATATATGTGGCTATAATATTTGAATTTATTAATTTTCTATTTCTAACTATTGTAAAGTCGGGGAGTTCATACTACATATTTGAAACAAAATCAGCAATCTCCAAAATCTACCATAGAAAAGTCAACAATCTCCAACTGTTTGTTGCAAAGAAAGCAAACTTCAATTTAAGTATCTAAATAACAACAGAACCCTGCATTCTAGAAAAGTATTACCTTAGATTAAATTCCAGGGACTGTAATCGTACCGTATTTGTTGCACACTTGTTCTAATCATATAATGATTTAATATACCGAAATATTTTAATATTTTTCTCGATACTTGCTTCTATGGAGATTACTGACTATGCTATGACAGCATGACAGCTCTCAAGTAATGGCAACAATACCTCAGTCTAGTATATACAGTCACGAAGCTTGAGTTGTGAGGGTACTAGGAACAATTGACTGTGCCGGTACTATTTCGCATTGTCTGTGATAGTAGCGATCCTAGTGGTTAGCAACTATCTAAGGATGCACTTAAGTCACGTGGTAATTGATGCATATAGAAAATTAGGATTTATAATCAGAAATACAAAAGAATTAAAAAATATAAATACTATTGATACTCTATGTAAAACTCTAGTTAGAAGTAAGCTAGAGTATACGTCTGTAATATGGTCACCTCAGTTCCAGTCCCATCAGATGCAAATAGAAAGGATACAGAAAAGATTTTTACGTTATTTATATTTTAAAAAAACATCACGTGTCGTCTTATGACAAGCAAATTTCATATAATCAGCTACTTTTTGAATTTAATTGTAAAACTTTAAAATCTCGACGATTAATAAATAGCCAAATTTTACTCTATAAGACTGTTAACGGTATACTGAATAACTGTGATTTTCTTAAATTCCTTCAGTTGAATGTAAAAAGAACAGAATTACGTCATAGACAACCTTTTATTATTCCTATTCCTAGAACTGTTAACTCTCCATTGTTTGTTATGTGTAATACTTACAACTCTCTCTCTTTAAACTGTGATTCTCAATTGGATTTCAGTTTAACAATTGAAAATTTTCATACATTATTAAAAAGAATTGTATTTCCTTAGATATTTAAATTATGAAGAAGTGTATTATAATGAGTTTTTAAATAATTTTGTATCATTATATTGACATTTGGCACTATATTAACTGTAATATTATATTCTAGCATCTATTACCATTATGTGTTTTCTTTCTTTCGTTTGTGTTGTTTGTTTTGTTGTTTTTTTCTCTTATTATGTATTTTGTGTATATATCTATGTAAGCCACCTGTAATTGGAAGCCTGCTTCTGTTGGTGGTGGATTTAAAATAAAATATAAATAAAATACGTACTGAGCTTCGTGACTGTATATATAGACTGTGGCAATACTGTAAATCAACGCTCCTAGCGGTAGCATCAGAATCTCTTAGTACGTAACAGAGGAGCGATTGTTACATAAATGTGGAATATTAAAAGTCTTTAAATAACCATATTTTATAAATACAGGAACTGTTTCTTATTTGTATTAAGTAATACCCCCTTAAAAATGTTCAGTAGGTACGAACAAAGAAGCTTCATAAAAATACAAATTGTAAGAGGAAAAAATGCAACTCAGTGCTTTACGACATTACAAGAAACTTGTGGGAGAGTAGTCCAAGCATACCGAACTATTGCAAGATGGGTGAAAGCGAAGCATTTGCATTCAATCAACAGTTGACATCCAAAGAGCTTTAAATCGATCAGTGAGAGAGAGCTCAAGAAATGATGCTGCAGATGGAGTCCGCCGTCTTCCAAAGACTTGGAAACATATTGTTGACATGGCATGGGACTACATTTGAAGTGTGCATTGTCAAAAATAACCTAAATAAATGTAGTGTGGAACAGTAACTCTGTTGTCATCACTTTTCGAATGCCTTGGTATAATATATGTTGGGGTGTTCATAATATAATGTCAATTTTTTCCACTGATTCTAACACATAATATAGGCTTTTTCCAATGGTACACAAATCCAGACAAGTTTCATCCCATTAAAGTTTAAGGTAATACTTATGGATTCTACATTGATTTCAAACTTTACTCGTACAGGGGTAAGTAAAGTGTTTATAGATCTGTTGGTGATAGAAATTGGAAACTTTTAATTTTGTAATCTCATATTTCACATTTCAGTCGGTTTATATGTATATAAATGATGTTACAAGCTGCGGGTGAAATTTTCTACGAAAAATTAGACATAGTGTGTCAATTTCATTTTACAATTCCTCATTATAGCCGCCAAGTATTTTTCTTGAATAGGACGTTAAATAAATAATTATGTTAGTAATGTAATTCTATTTTATATTAGCTAGAAAGGAGTTCACAAAATATGTATTTTCCACGTAAAATAGTCGACTTACATTGTAATAAAATGTAACAGAGTGCTTAAATTTTATGACACTTCGCCATTTTTATTCGCTTCCAAATTCTACATATTTCTATATATTTTGGAAGCAACAAAGGAATTAAATGAACTGATTAACTATGAGTTACTTATATAGGCCTTTTGCTTTACAGAGAACGCACCATCTTGCGACATAACTGGGTACATGTGCCTTGCAAAATACAATCGTAAGTACACAACCTCTGAAATTTATGGCCATAAATACCCAAACCTGAACTTGATATGCGGACAGTAGTCCTCCTGGTTTGTGTGACATTTTTTATGCTCTGATGCAGACCTTCCCTTTTCTGTCACCAAATACACCGCAGACGACACCCCGGTGAAGGATGACCAGTTAGAAGAGAGTACTGTGTCAGACAAGTAGCCAATCCTGAACTTGATAAGCGAACAGTAGTCCTGGTTTTTATGAAATTTTTTATCCTCTTACGCAAACCATTCCCTTTTCTCTCACCGAATACACCGCAGACGACACCCCGGTGAAGGATGACCAGTTAGAAGAGAGTACTGTGTCAGACAAGTAGCCAATCCTGAACTTGATAAGCGAACAGTAGTCCTGGTTTTTATGAAATTTTTTATCCTCTTACACAAACCATTCCCTTTTCTCTCACCAAATATATCGCAGACGACACCCCGGTGAAGAATGACCAGTCAGAAGACAGTACTGTGTCAGACAAGTAGCCAATCCTGAACTTGATAAGCGAACAGTAGTCCTGGTTTTTATGAAATTTTTATCCTCTTATGCAGACCATTCCCTTTTCTCTCACCAAATACATCTCAGACGACACTCCGATGAAGGATGACCAGTTAGAGGAGAGTACTGTGTCAGACAAGTAGCCAATCCTGAACTTGATAAGCGAACAGTAGTCCTGGTTTTTATGAAATTTTTTATCCTCTTATGCAGACCATTCCCTTTTCTCTCACCAAATACATCTCAGACGACACTTCGATGAAGGATGACCAGTTAGAGGAGAGTACTGTGTCAGACAAGTAGCCAATCCTGAACTTGATAAGCGAACAGTAGTCCTGGTTTTTATGAAATTTTTATCCTCTTATGCAAACCATTCCCTTTTCTCTCACCAAATACATCGCAGACGACACCCCGGTGAAGGATGACCAGTTAGAAGAGAGTACTGTGTCAGACAAGTAGCCAATCCTGAACTTGATAAGCGAACAGTAGTCCTGGTTTTTATGAAATTTTTATCCTCTTATGCAGACCATTCCCTTTTCTCTCACCAAATACATCTCAGACGACACTTCGATGAAGGATGACCAGTTAGAGGAGAGTACTGTGTCAGACAAGTAGCCAATCCTGAACTTGATAAGCGAACAGTAGTCCTGGTTTTTATGAAATTTTTTATCCTCTTACGCAAACCATTCCCTTTTCTGTCACCAAATACATCGCAGACGACACCCCGGTGAAGGATGACCAGTCAGAAGAGAGTACTGGTCAGACAAGTAGCCAATCCTGAACTTGATCAACGAACAGTATTCCTGGTTTTTGTGAAATTTTTTATCCTCTTATGCAGACCATTCCCTTTTCTCTCACCAAATACATCTCAGACGACACTCCGATGAAGGATGACCAGTTAGAGGAGAGTACTGTGTCAGACAAGTAGCCAATCCTGAACTTGATAAGCGAACAGTAGTCCTGGTTTTTATGAAATTTTTTATCCTCTTATGCAAACCATTCCCTTTTCTCTCACCAAATACATCGCAGACGACACCCCGGTGAAGGATGACCAGTCAGAAGAGAGTACTGGTCAGACAAGTAGCCAATCCTGAACTTGATCAACGAACAGTATTCCTGGTTTTTGTGAAATTTTTTATCCTCTTACGCAAACCATTCCCTTTTCTGTCACCAAATACATCGCAGACGACACCCCGGTGAAGGATGACCAGTCAGAAGAGAGTACTGTGTCAGACAAGTAGCCAATCCTGAACTTGATACGCGAACAGTGGTCCTGGTTTGTGTGAAATTTTTTACCCTCTTATGCAATACCATTCCCTTTTCTGTCACCAAATACATCGCCGCTTGGATTATAGTGCTGTGCTAGACAGAAACAGCCAATCCTGAACTGGGTAAGCGCCACCTTCTCACAACCTGACGCTCTTGTAGACGATTTCCATTGGCGGACAGTGACCCTTATTCTACGAAATTATTTTTTGTATTTTTGTGCACACAATTCCCTTCCTTACGTCACAAGGGATCAAGTAGTGGGACACGTTTCATGCTAATACTCGTACATAGAGATGGTAGATATTTAGCAACTTAAAACTACAAATTTAGCGTTTATAGTACTTTTAATTTTAGGATTTAGCATTTTGTAGCGTTTTGGGATCGACCATTTTTATGGAAAGTTTCATGGTAGAAATTTAGTATCATCAATGTGTTAACAGGTGCATTTTGTAGATTTTCCAGTTAAAGTTTTAGAAAATAACAAGTAAGAAAAGGAACATATAAAATTACAGTGAAATAAAATTGTGAACAGAGAAACATGCCCAAGACATGGGCCTGCTAACACAGAAAGGCCGCGTCTTCGACCAACTCATTTTTATGACGTAAGATTTCTTTGCTTTCCGTAATCTCTAAATATTTTCTTTGCTTTGTTTTTGAGCTCTGAGAAAGTAGCCTGCCACTTAACCCTACGTTGTTTTTCTGTGACTTTTTAATTAATGTTTTCTTTCGTTTCTGTATGCTGATTATTTTTTATATGTTCCTCTTTTCTTTTCTTCCAAGCCAACCTCTTATTACAAAATTTGCAAATCAAATTATTAGAATGACAAAATAAAAATGGTCACTTTTACAATAACCCGCTGTTGCTTAATGGTGACTTTATCCCGACCCATGTTACTACTCAGTCACAAACACCCGCTACCACAAAGACTACAATTTGTTTGTGAGTGAACATTGGACCTGAAGAGATCGTATAGGCAACCAATATTCTACCATCAGCACCAGACAGATTAGGTGAAAACTAGAGCTAATTGTACAGATAATAACAAAGATGTGTGACGAAACCATTTAAAAATAATATAATAATATATGTGTGGCGGCGCCTTTACATAGATTCTGTTTTTTTAATAAAAAAAAGTATCGTGAAATGTAATTTCTCTCCTCTTTCGCAGAAACACATACGTACATTTAGCATTTTATTGCGGATTTAAAAACTACAATGACATACTTAACACGCTTTAAAACATAATAGTACATTATGCAACGAGTCTATAATGATAGTAATTAAGACGCGAGGATGTTTATGAAACGAGCGCAAGCGAGTTTCATAATTTTCATAAGAGCGTCTTAATTACCATTATAGGCAAGTTTCATACGACTTTTTATGCTCGACCATATTCCTAACTTGAAATTATTCATGTTATTCTTATGTGACTGGGGAGCGAACTGACCTTGTGCAATCTCGTAAATTGTGAGATGTGCGCAGACGCGAAAGTATTGATTTTTCCGGGAAACGAATGTCGACGACCTTGATATAATCTAGAGAGTAAGATAAACGTTAAACTTGATATAACCTTGAAATTGAATTCGACATTGAAAAACGAGATGACAAATTGAATTTATTTGAATATTATTTACAATTAACGCTAATTATTATAGTACCAGGACATAACCTTCTGCGACAGTATTGGATTTCCAGCCTGCGTGACGTTTTGCTAGTTGTCTTTCGATTGCATATCCGAGAATAATCGAAAACCTGAACTTTAATGAGTAGGTGTAGTTTAATGACATGCATTAAAGTACTGCTACCAGGTGTATAATTACTACATTTCGGCATGGTCGAGCATAATAGTACATTATGCAACGAGCCTATAATGAAGGTAATCAAGAAGTGAGTATGGATATTTATGAAACGAGCGCAATGTCCCGTATGTTGTGAGATGTGCGCAGACGCGAAAGTATTGATTTTTTCCGAGGAATAGATGTCCACATTGACCTTGCTAGGCCATAAGAACCTACAGAGATAACATTGAAATTAAATTAGACATTGAAAAACGAGATGACAAATTGAATTTATTTGAATATTACTTACAATTAACGCTAATTATTATAGTAACAGAACATAACCTTCTGCGACAATATTGGATTTCCAGCCTCCGTGAATTTTCGCTAATTCTCTTTCGATTGCATATCCGAGAATAATCGATACTTGCGGTTTTATAACGGTAGAAAGCTGACCTGTCATTGGCTGAACAGTTGTAACCTGAGTCGTCATTGGCTGAAAGACCTGACCTTTAATGAGTAGGTGTACTTTAATGACATGCATTAAAGGTCTGCTACCAGGTGTATAATTACTACATTTCGGCATGGTCGAGCATAAAATTAATTATTTTGTCAGCATTTGGGCACATTTCGCATTTATCGTGATTGCGAAAATCTACTTTCTCTACTAATACGCCAGGGTGCAGCAGTAGAAAACATATATAAAAATCTTACAGAAATTGCTGTACATCGTTACCTCTTCCTTGAGATAAGTTGTTTATGTATGCATAGAAACTTATCTCGTCTGTATTCTGAGTAGTATTTTAACTTTATTGCTGATCCAATTTTATCAAAAGAATTATTTCAATTGCAGTTGTCTTCAACTACCACAAGCCATCGGACGACAACCCGTTCTTTAGTAATAATATGGAGGGAATGGAATGCTTCTGTCTGCCCGACTGCAGTTTCCCGCAATATAACACAGCGATGTCCATGTCTAAACTGACGTAAGTGCCAACAGACTGACAGATCTTTGTGCTCAATGAAGTCCAGGTTACTATTAGGTCTAATGGTTCAAAATTTACAAGCTCATCTCCAACAGAGATCGACAGGCAAACAAGACGAGACGAGGCGAGATGACGATGGAGATTTGATGGGATACCACAGGCGAGCCAGAGGGTTATTCCAACATAAAGGTACGGTCACACGTCGCTACTTTTGCTGCGCAACTTTTGTACTGCAGCTGCAAAAGTTGCGTGTCGTGTTCACACGTAAGCCAAAAGTAGCGCGCTGCACGCTACTTTTCGTGCTGCACAACCCGAGTGCTGCAAAAGTTGCAACTGGAGGTTGCGAGTCTGTTCACACGCAAGGCGCTACTTTTGCAGCCGCAGTCATGCTGCAGGTTTCCATCTCCGTGTTGACTTCTCAATATACATTTTGTGGTTATGTTCGCATTATTAAGAAACTCATGCGAAAGCTTCCTTATCTATTATTTGCTTTTCTGTCGTATCTAGTATTCAGAAATTGGCATTATTTTTACTATAAAGCTTTTAAAAACGCCTATAGACCTAAATGATAACCAACAGCATATTCACGTAATCAGTGTTGGCAACCTTCCTGTTTGAAACTATGCTACAGAAAATTAAAAAAGTGAATTATATCGTCAGCAAATATGCTCAGACTGTGTTGTGCATTTAATAACTGTTACAAATAATTTATTTTCATCACATCTAACATTAAAATACATCCAAACAATAAAAGTATCATTGGCACATTTGGGTGGTAACACTGGTTGCAACCGCAGCAAAAGTTTCAACAAAACCGATATCAAAAATGCTGCGGCTGCAACCCTGAGAACCCTGTTCACACGTCGCTGCTTTTAAGTTGCGCGCAGCATGGAAAAGTAGCGGGCAGCAGGTTCGGCAGCCGCTACTTTTCGGGTTGAACCGTTGTTCACACGTCGTAGTACGAGAGTTGCGCAGTTTTTTTGTACTGCAGCGCTGCAAAAGTAGCGACGTGTGACCGTACCTTTAGTTATAAACCGGGGTACAGCGGGGATCGAACCCGTGTTCACAGGATTATAGGTCCAGAGCTCTAGCTACTGGGCCACTGTGGCGGATATTTAATTTCCATATAACGTCACGGATTGGTGTTAAGGAGTCGGAGTTGGATGTTAATGCTGTTGCTGATTTTGTGAGATGATCTGCCTATTCATTACCCATGTCCAGGCCTACATAACAGATAGACGTTATTGTTCTTTTCCTTCAGTTTGTGTAATAGAAATTTACAGGTAATTTCCAATCAACCTGTTTTAGTGGCTTTGTGAATATTACCTATATTAAAAAGAGCGCTATTGGAATCGGAACAGATGATATTTGGTTTACAACTACACTAGAGTCCACACCTTTGGAGTAACGGTTAGCGCGTCTGGCCGTAAAACCAGGTGGCTCGGCTTCGATTCCCGGTCGGGGCAAGTTACCTGGTTGAGGTTTTTTCCGGGTTTTCCTCAACCCAATATTAGCAAATGCTGGGTAACTTTTGGAGCTGGACCCCGGACTCATTTCACCGGCATTATCACCTTCATCTCATTCAGACGTTAAATAACCTAAGATGTTGATAAAGCGTCGTAAAATAACCTACTAAAAATAAACTAGACTACGGATTTTTAGGTACTAAAAATGTGTTTTAGATGCTTAAAATAAGCTTTTTCAATACCCCATTTAGGCTTTATAAAACATATAATAGACTCTAAAAGTATAGGAAAGGAAAACATTATAGATCGTGAGTGTCCAAACGCCTACAGAGCCAGGAGATATTGCACGTCAAGCATGCTCTGCTAAGGTCAATAACTTTCCATATAAAATAGGAAAAACGACCTTAAAGAAAATGCGCTGCGGGTTGTTTACGCCAGGGGTTAACTCATACGAGTTATTGGAGATCTATGCTATAGACATTAAAAAATTAGTACAATGTTAATTTGGTTTATAACTGAACAGCGGATTTCTAGGTGCTTACAATAAGCTTTACAATAGGCTTTACAAAACACAAAATAGGCTATAAAAGTTGTTGTTGTTTTCTAATGGCAGGGATTTGACAATAAAGTCATTTGACTTCTTGCACTCCAATATTTTTCAAATATATTGTCATGGTTAGCCACTGACGCACAGATTTTGATATGTGAAAATGGAAAGTTGCAGCCGATTTAAGTGAACACCATATTTTAACGTTTTGGTGGCTACTTCATTCACACACAACCCCAGAATATCTGGAGGACCACACCTGCTGTTGGTCAACGGGTCCATTGGACCTAGCTGGGAGATCTTGTTGGATCACCAACTTTCCCTCCTTAAGCCACTGGAGGACGATTTTAGTGCCATAGCAAGTCAGCACTAGGAACAGAAAAGTAGGAAGGGTGGGAAGGAAAGTGAAATGAACCCCTAGGCCTTGAATGCTCTAATACTGTCGGGATCGAAGAAAGTAAGAGTTCAGTCAGAGGACTGGATAGGAAAGGGTAAAGAAGGAATTAGGTATTGGATAGAGGAAAATTATACCAAATTCAGTCATTAACTCATCAAGCTGACCAGTGCTAAGCGATGAGTAGCCCCTCCCTTTAGTTCAGCTTGTAAAATTATGCTTACTAACAGCTGCACCACGGGAAGGTAGGAATGGGACATTGGGTATTTGTCCAGGTTGGTTCTTTAAAGCCTTCAATGGCTCTCCCCCTGTATTCGACAAATACCGTTTTGCAGCCAGGCTATAAAAGTATAGAATGGTAAAACACAATATAGATATTAAAAAATTAGTACAATGTTAACAAATTAGCAAATAAGAGTAGCCTATATTAACAAAGGCCAAGAAACCAACATAAGATCTATAAATAGAGTTGTAAACTACAGGAAACAATGTTTAGGTGAGGGTTTGGACTTTTTCCATTGCTGGTTGTCACAATCAAAAATTAAGATACAACGTTTCGAAGGGTGGTTCTCCCTTCGTCTTCAGGTGGAAAGCAGTCATAAAGAATAGCTGTACGTAACGATCCCAACAGTAGGTTTTTTCCTTTCTCTCCTTCTTTTCACCTGAAGACGAAGGGAGAACCACCCTTCGAAACGTTGTGTCTTAATTTTTTGATTGTGACAACCAGCAATGGAAAAAGTCCAAACCCCTCACCTAAACATTAATGATCCACCATTGCTTTCCAACCCTCATTTAGATCAATACAGGAAACAATACTTGAGTGTCCAAACTTTGTCAGAGGCACCGGTACTAGCACTTCAAATGATATGTTTACACCTAAATGCATTTAAAACTCCACAAAAATTGTTTCAATTGTTCAAACCATAGTTGGCTTCGCAATAAATTACTAAAAATCTTCTCTAAGTGTTCTACAAAAAGAGTTTGGCGCTTGTCGGTGGAAATCTGTTTATAAGCAGAAAAATAACATACAACAGACGTGACGGGAGCATAATTCAACTTCGGGACATGTTCAACTGGAATGTTGCAATCACTACACCGGATTTCCCCACAAGAATACACACAGTTCATTCGTTTTGTAAAACGTTTTCCATTTTATACGTACTTTTTCTCTCACATGTGGCACTTTCTTGATTTTTTACTTTAACTCCTCGAGTAAAGCCATGTTTTCATTAGGTTTCCTGAACCTTCCAATCTTGAACTGACTGCTACAAGAAACGTATAGTGGGACCTAATGTAGGACAAATATCACGGGAGTTGGAGGGATCTTGCCGAAGTGACACAAGCAGCATCCTCGGGTAGATTTTTTTATATATAACTGTATTTTTAAGAAATGTTCACTGTACAGTAAGGTCCGAAAGTCTTGTCCCCCTCTTGTTTGTATGTTTATGTGCATCCATTTTGAACATGCCATAGCAAATGTGTGACAATGGTTGATACTTTACGTTCCAGCTTGTTCAGTGATCCACAACATCAGTATGGGCACCATCATTGTCGCAGCACAAAATGATGCGGCGCCATGTCCTGTGTGAAATTTTCCGCAGCAAAGGCGGTGTGATTTCCTGAATGCCTCCCTAACAGCTTGCTTCAAATATTCAATTTTCTGGTGCTTAATTATTCCCCAAAGCGAAATAACACTGCCTTTGCTGCGAAAAATTTCACACAGAACATGGCGCCGCATCATTTTGTGCCGCGACAATGATGGTGTCATACGGATGTTCTGGATCACTAAACAAGTTGGAACGTAAAGTACCAACCATTGTCACACATCTACTATGACATGTTCAAAACATATACACATCAGCATACAAACAAGGGGTAGGGGGACAAGACTTTTGGATCTTACTGTAGTACTCTGCTGCTTTTAACCATGTACCCCATCGAGTAAGAACTGGTTGAGGTGGCAGAGAAAAACTTCAAAATAACGAGAACATTGCTAGTACTGTGTGTGGAATGAGAGAACAGCATTAAAGTAGTTCAAGCATATTTTGTGAACGAATTGTTTACCTGTCACAAGTCTTGTCCACAGTGAAGGAGCAGAAGGTGTAGAAGACCTGACCAACATATTCCTGGACGTCCATTTCCAAAATCCAGCTGTAGTCAGATATCGGACAGACGTTGCCTACGGTTGGCTGGACCTTGTCGGTGAGTCTTAATATAAATTGTAAATAGTATTGTAATTGTTAAAGTGGTCTATATTTTGTTCTGCCCAACTTGACAAAACAGAATTCGCGTGAGCAGACACAAGTACTTCGTTTGTTACATGCACGCACTCAGGGCCAGATTTAGGTATAGTGCTGCCCCTGGGCAGTGCTTAAATTTGCCGCCCCCAACTCTCAAGAACAATTTATGAGCAGCTATTACACAGGTCATGTTTAGTTTACATTAGTTTTAAATGAAATGTTACAGTTAATAAATTATTGAAATCAAAACACATGCTTCTTACTTGTGAATTGTGAAGATTTCCTTCGCACTTTCTTCACAGAGAAAGCATTGATGATGTCATCAAGTCGATCTGACAAAACACATCAAACTCGATGGAAAGAAAGATATTCAAACTTACTCATCATTGAAACAAAATTGATTTGTGTAAGCCAGGGTCTGATTTATTTTTAAGTTTGGTTTTGTTGGTGGTAGAATTATAACGAATATCCCTTACTTCGATAGGAATTATAAAGTAAATTCAAAAGTAAACTCCAACTCTTTTTTTTTTTTTTTTTGAGGAATAAACATTTCAAATCGAATTATATAGTGCATAAGCTGGAAAGTGATTAAATAGTATTGTTGACTATATGTATATACATATAATTATTATGTTGGAAATGTAACAGAGTTGTAGTTACTATTCATACTTACTTACTTACTTACTTACTGGCTTTTAAGGAACTCGCAGGTTCATTGCCGCCCTCACATAAGCCCGCCATTGATCCCTATCCTGAGCAAGATTAATCCAGTCTCTATCATCATATCCCACCTCCCTCAAATCCATTTTAATATTATCTTCCCATCTACGTCTCGGCCTCCCTAAGGTCTTTTTCCCGCCGGCCTCCCACCTAACACTCTATATGCATTTCTGGATTCGCCCATACGTGCTACATGCCCTGCCCATCTCAAACGTCTGGATTTAATGTTCCTAATTATGTCAGGTGAAGAATACAATGCGTGCAGCTCTGCGTTGTGTAACTTTCTCCATTCTCCTGTAAATTCATCCCTCTTAGCCTCTTAGTTACTATTCATAGTGATAAATAATAAACACACATCCAATTTGATTCTCTTGTTTATACAAGCATTTAAATTTAGGCAGTTTCGTAGCATAATAACGTGATACCGGCATTACAATATAATTATGCAGCTGCACACTTTCCTTTTACTCTCGCCGCGACCGCGACAACAAAACAATATCCGACTTCCACAAGATGTTTAAGAACAAACTTCAGAAAACATTACTAACAAGTGTTTTGAAAACAAATTTCAGTGTAAAATAAAACTGGAAAAAGGAAAAAAGAGGGGAGGGAGAGAGAGAGCGAGAGAGAGAAAATGGCGCCCCCTGGAAATTGCGATGTTTAAAATAACTATATGCGCTATGTGGCCATTAGAAAGGGTTATTGTGCGCAATACGTACCTCCCGTTTCTTTCTGTGTTTTCTTAACTTATCCTTTGCGAAGTGCGTACAACACTAACGTTACAGTCATCCATAAGTAGGGGCAACATCATATTACTTACAATTAAATACCTTTGTGCGAGATCGTGCGTATTTGCTTGTTTTCCGCACAGAACCAATACGCGGTAAGTGTGAAATACCACATTCAGTATTCCCAACGTAACACACATAACAATTTCCCTATTCTTACCGCTTAAGCGCGACATTCATTTTACTGCTTTAGGCTTTTAACATATTATTTTTAGAGACGTTTAATATAGTAATAATTATAAATTGGAAACTTACCACTGCAATTTCACCTAAATTCAATGTTAATTATTGTTTTTAAATATTTGCAAAAATTAAGTAAAGTCTACTACTCCACGAAACTTATTGCATTCCTGATACAAGTAACATTAAGGAAGCCGTGAAAAATCAACGAGATTCCAGATGCCGATGTTATTACTGCAATATGTTATATAAATAATATTGTTAAAACATTAAAATGAAAAATAAATCATTACATAACCTTACCGTTTGTTTTAAGTTCGCATTTATAGACTGGGGAAAAAATACAGACGTATATCACGGCCTGCTGGAGTATAGTAAACACAGAAAACATTTTATAGCAACAATGTTGAAGAAAGATATTTTGGTGTTCCGAAGTTGCCGTCATTAAACAGAAACCAACATGGAGATTTAATTGCAACTAATTAGAAATTCGTCTTTCAGGTATGTAATAACGATCTTCGCACAAAATAATGTACGATACACGAGCGGTATGTTTGTTTTCATGTTCTCAGAAATTAAAAAAGCTGAACTACGTTTCGCTTTTTCAATCTTTTCCTCGACCATGAAAACGTCAACATACCGCTCTTGTAACGTATATTACTATTCTTTCACTACCCGAAGAAGAAGAGATCGGTGGTCGTTATGGTTTCGTTATCTTAAGCACAACTTGTGTTATTAAAGTAATTAATCCGGGAATTATACATAGTATCCGGTAATTATATATAATAATCCCTGTACTTGGTAAATTTCATAATTGTCTTTAAATTTATCATATTTGCCGGATATTATAGTATAATCGCCATTTCAAAATGATTGTTTAGTTGTTATTTAATCAAATGTCCGAAGACAGGTCTGAACCTTATAAGTGATACCAATAAGGCATCACTCACGAGGCAACTAGGCCAGGAGATAATGAGGTAGGGCAGTCAGTTCCTTTCCTTCTCCATTGCATACATCGCTGATTAGTTACATATTACACTAGTCAGACTTCAGATGTATACAAATAGTTGTTCTTCCTCTGACACATATCGTCAAGTGACATTCACAGACCCAGAAACAAAATTTGGGCCACCTAATTTTACTAAGTTCCAGATACAACGCAATAAACGAGAGCGCCTAAATGTATGCTACTTGTGGACAGTCTTGTCAAGCTTGTTGCCTACATAGAGCGGGACTGCTACAAAGACTCGACCTATTTTTAAGTCCCTATCTGTATTGCCTGATAATACTGGGTGTTCATTTAAAAGTGTGTCATGGCTCGCTGTATGTCGTCACGTGGCTAGGCGATGAGCCTAGAGAATTCAATATTCCTACACTTCCGCAGAGGTGTATTACTTATCTGCTAGAGAAGTTGCCTAGCAAGTACGGCGTTCATTCTGAAGAGTACTTACCGATACGTACGGTAACGCCGGTAGTGGCAGGAATGTGAACTGTTTAGAAACATCTGTCGGGATATGGGGAGAGGGTTAAGACGATTACTTACGTATTTGTTGACATTAACTTCGACGGTCAACATGGACACGGAGCATTTGATTTGTGTTGTGGAATGTTACCGTACGCAACCGATGATAACAAATACCCTGCGTACGACTTGGCCGCGCAAACCACAGTTCGAAAGAAGTTATGGTAGCACACAGACCGAACAGACCGCCATCTGTTGCTACGACGTTCAAGTTATACCGTACATATTCTCAAGTTCAGATTGAACGCCCTGATTAATAGGCAACTTCTCTGACACAAAAGCTGAAACTCGCTTCAAATCGCTGACTCATCAACAGTGACATCATGACACACTTTGAAATGAATACCCAGTATTGTACATATCAGCAAGAACCTCAATCAGAGATATTCATTATGGTAATAGTAATAAATTTTCGTTACATTTTACTTCTATTAGGGAGAGTCGGGTAGTATCGGACATCGGGTAATATCGGACAGTGCGTTTCTTTCATCTACCACCATATGGCAGTACCTGAATGACATGGTTACGTTTCTCTATGCGACATCACAGAAACGTAACCATGAAATAAAAATTAGAAACGTGTTAATATCTTCAATTTGATTAAATAAATTTATAGGCTATGTGTATGAATTAATCAACCTATATTATATTTGTATTCCATAATTTTGAAATAAATAAATATATATACATATATATAGTCCTACTTTTCACGTGCGATATTATTCTTCTCTAGTGTTAATATTATATTATATAATTCCATTTCCGCTGTAATTTAAATTTTAGTTCTTATTTTATTTCACTTATTTTTTATTATTATTATTTTTTATTTCTATTTTTCTATATTTCTCTTATATTAATATTGTATTATATAATTTCTATAACTGTAATTTTAATTCTATTTCCTATTTTATTTTATTTTATATTCTCTTATAGACCTATTAATATTATATCTGAACTGCGACCGAACACGAGCGCTGCTCATTCGGTCTCAAATTTTGTTAAAACTACTGTATCTCCTGTTTTATATTGTTTGTATTATTTTATTTCTATTTCTCTTGTTTGTTTGTAATTATATTCTTTATTCTGTATATTTAAATTTAAATAAATAACTGTCAATGAGGTACTATCATCGTGTGGTAGATGAAAGAAACTCACTGTCCGATATTACCCGATGTCCAATACTACCCGACTCTCCCCTAATTTTCCTTTCTTTCGATACCTCCCCACACTACACAAGGAATAGAAAACGTTCTGATAACATTGAAACTTTGGCCCACGTCACTTAAATATCCGGTAATTCGGTAGAAAACTGTCCAATGTGATTAACATCATCGAGGATCAGTGACAGGTTAGGTTTGATTTATTCAGACTTTTGGAGAATGCTAGGTTTGCTGTGAAGGATCTGTCCCTGGGCAGAAAACTATGAGTGAACACATATCTTAATTTATCAGCACACATCTCCTGATTTTGTAAAGATATCAAAGTAGCTACATATTTTTGCATGTCGATATTCGATATTTTGTAGTTCAAATCCATATATGTAATTTGAACTGGTAATGGAAATTACGGACAACGGCTGAACGGATTTTAATAAATTACCCCTCATTTTGAAGCTTGGAACCCAAAGTTCTTCAGAAAAATAGTAGTTTTCAGTGAAATGTCAGTTTTCCTACTTAATTTTCCTATTTTCAAAAATCCATCTTTCTTCAGTTTTGAGAACTAATTGCATTTCAAAATAAAAC
Source organism: Periplaneta americana (assembly GCA_025594305.2). Taxonomy (NCBI): domain Eukaryota; kingdom Metazoa; phylum Arthropoda; class Insecta; order Blattodea; family Blattidae; genus Periplaneta; species Periplaneta americana. The sequence goes on along the minus strand of JAJSOF020000029.1, from coordinate 17,762,623 downwards.
AAAACACGCACTACAATAAACAATGGGCTATTACACGAAGGCCATGACCTGCAGGATTGCTGACATATCTAGAGTTCAAATTCAATGGTTATGAAAAGCTTCAAGACTTACTAAAAATTATTTACATGTCTGATTCTGCGGTGTGTAATTTTCTGAGCACAGCTGGTATTGGATATTAAAATCTATTGATGACATTATTACCATTAAAAATGAATTATTATTATTATTATTATTATTATTATTATTATTATTATTATTATTATTATTATTATTATTATTATAGTTAATGCAATGATGTTAATATATAAACTACAAAACTTGCGTAAGATAATATTATTATTATTAAAAATCAAATATTTTATAGTTATTAATCAAGTGGGTTGGGTCTTTTTCATATATTTAATGGCGGTGTGGTGTAGATTCAGTATTGGCTCGAGAGAATGCAAAAATTACATTTCCTAAAGAAAGACGGTATTACTTACTGATAAAATAAGAGGCCTAGAAAATTTTGTAGTATCCTGATCATTTCAGCAAGATCTCTTAGCAGGATAAAATGATTTTACCCTCTACATTTCAAGGTCTACATGCAGCAGCTACACCAAGATGGTATGTCTACTGTTCCAAAGCATAGCAAACCTGACTTTCTTTAACTTTCACCTACAATCCACAATAACCTGAAATAGCTATTGCTTTACTCCCACATGAAAACCCCATTGATCGTCCTGGCATTTTTTACTTACGTTTTCGTGTTGAAACTCGAAAACTGAAGGTGGATAGGTTCAAGAAAAAGTATTTGGCATAAAAATAACATTCAGAGGTAGTATGTTACATTATTATGGAAGGAAATAATTTTCAAAATGTCTGGTATTTTTCGTTGAAAATAAATCTGAAAATTTTTTATTTCAACGTCTAACGAACTTAGTTTGTAGCATTTGCTGCACAAGCCATTAGTTTAAAATAGAATTATGACAATGGTAGATCTATGTAAAATTACTAGTAAATAATATAACTATAGTCCCGTCGCTCTAATTTCCGGCAGCCAATCGCGTTGTAGGTCGGCTACATTTACACGTGTGCGTCTTGTGATTCGCTGATTCATTTCTTAAGGCTCGATAAATACTTAATATAATCGCCCGCCATTTTAGCTCTTTCGTTGGCGTTCGCAGAAAACACACGAAGACGTTATTTGCCGCTCAATTATTTGCTGAATTACAGTGCGTTTGATTTATTATCATAGGAGCTACGACATGATAATGTTTAACGGTGTGGCAAATACATTCCTCGTATGGTAGCTCGGCAACGTAAGAACAAAAATGGCGAACGATACTACCTACCTAGACTTTATAGAGCCTTCACTTCCTAAGACCTAAGCAAAGTGGCGGGGTCACGCCGGAAATAACAGCGTCGGGACTATAAGTATTTATGTTCATTCTCTGTTGGTAAAACATTTGCTTGTATTTTATATAAAATTTATTTGTATTTTTAAATCTAGAAAAGTCACATTTGTTTAAAGTACAAATAATGTGAATGCATGTTAGGAATGTTCTCATAATTATTTTTCCCTCAAGCACAGAGTTAATTCAGTACAGTGTTCAATTTATCATACAACCGTTGCATACAATATTTCCTGCCCCGTCTCTCAGCTCGACCAATAGGAGCACACATAAACATACACAAGGATCTTCCACGCTATAAGCAATTGTAGCTTAATCGAGTAGTACTTCCATATTTAAATATGTATTAATATCTATAAAATAAAGTAGAAAATAGTTTAGTTGTGATATATCCTGTTGTGTGTAGCATTAGGAAATTGTAGTAATAAATTCATGCAAGCTCTTCAATAGAAATATTGATATTTAATTGAAATGAAAACTCACCTAAGATCGACTACGTATTGAGAATCATTAACATTGTTCACGTCGATTAATTTAGCATTACAGCATTACCAAACAAAAAAATAAAAATACAAAATTATATGACTGTACACTCACGTTCAAAGGTATCCGATCTACGTTTTTATGGTCGTATAAGTGAACTTTCGCACCACGAGATGTCAGGACCAAATATATGAAAAATTGGCAAACTTCGAAAGAGTTCCACTATTCCTCAATAGGTGGCACCATTATCGGGAGCCGTTAAAAAAGCGTCAGGGAAAATGATTATGTAGATTAAGCATAAATTATTCTTGTTTTCAGCCAAACTCAGTGTTGTTTTACAATCAGTAAAGTGGGATGAAAAATTGAATTCTATAACACGGGTATATTTACCTACAATTGGCAACAGTGACTATTATCTTCGCTATCTTTCATAGAAGTAATAACCAGACTGCGGTCTATACTTGTTTTTGAAAGATGGGACATGACAGTTAAGCGGCCGAGCTTGGAACTACAGTGCCATGTTGCCAATATGGACCACCACGCTGCCAGCTGATGGTAGCTAGCAATCGTCATTAAGATGGCTGACGTTAAAACGTTCATTGACAATTGAAGCGAAGGTAAGAAAACAATACAAAAATCGACAGAGAATCAAAGACGAAACGTACCAATGCTAACATTGTGTGCACAGTAAATTAGCCAAGAGAGCTATTAAGCACTCGCCATATGGAAACTGTAAGTTTGGCAACTCAACCGTTGTTACCATAGCAACAGGCCTACCACGCTGTGACATTCAGTTGTTTTTCCGATCGCAACGCTCCTGTCATGTCCCATCTTTCAAAAAAAAAAATGCAAGGTCAAATATTTGGGAATATTATTAGACACGAAACTTACATGGAATGCCCATATAACTCGCATTGTCACACTAACCTCTTCTAGAATTCGAAAATTATACCCTTTGGTTAATAGACGTTCACAAATTGGATTGGACTGTTCAATGCTACTTTACACCTCGCTTGTACGACCTCTTTTAACTTATGCAGCGCCAGTGTGGGGGACTGCAAATAAGACACACATGTATCGCCTACAAGTTCTCCAGAACAAGTTCCTGCGTACTGCAACAAATACCCCCTGGTTTGTAAGAAATCAAAAACTGCATCAAGAATTGGGAATTCTTCCACTAGAACAGTACATCCATTCAATGTCAAAATCTTTCTTCAACAAACTTCCTGGCGTTCCTGGAGCTGTGACATATAACATTGAGCAAGATCTTGTCAGCCATCTCGACTTAAAAGGAAACTCCCTCAAGACATCCTTCTTAGTGATACTGACGACTCTTCATAATTTAACACAGAAAATCATCATATTTTTGTTCACATAATTCACAACAATGTTCAATTAATTAATTTAAATTAGAGGAGCCTTTAGAGCCAATCTCAGCATGATATTCTGCATGTGATATTCCATAATTTAACAGTGGTCTGTATAGCAAATTTGCTGGTCGACCAACATATATATATATATATATATATATATATATATATATATAAAACAAGTATAGGGTCACTGATTCGCGAGACTGAAGTTTGGAGCGCATAGAGTATACATGACGTCATGACCCATGGGATAGGATGGCTCTAAGAGTACAGTTGGTTTCGTAAGAAATTACATTACCGTCTTTCCAATTCTGCTTGGCGTGGGTCCTTGCAATCATCACACGTACTTGAGATGCTGTGAGTAAACAAGTATATATATTTTTTTCATTTATTTATTTGATTGTTTATACATGCATATTTGTGTTAGTGTTAATTTCGCTGTTTTATAATTCACACTACTGAGGAACATGTCGAAAATTAAGAGCACCAAGCGTTTTCTTGAGAATGAACTTATAGGGAAGTTAGGAAAGGAATGTTTTCTTATCAATGAAAAAACACTAAATTTTGTAAACTGTTGAAAAAAGTATAAAGACAGATGGAACTCGATTTTTTCAAAAGCAGTGTAATAGTAAAAGATACATAGAAAATAATATTTAATTATACAGTCAAAACTGGCCTTCAACATGAAAATCGGACATAAAAAGACAAAGAATTTAATCGAGATTTGTGTATAATGTTGGTACATGCCAACATCCCTTTCAACAATATTTCAAAGCGTTTCTTGAAAAAAGTTTTGTTTTGATACGTTGGGAATATAGTCTACCTTGTGCATTGGATTGTGAAAAAATGTATTTTATGTAAGTAGCTACTCGCCGTTGTTCCTGCAATAACTCCTATATGCAAAATATAACATTTTTCAGTAGGAAGAAAAAACACATTTATTCATCCTATGGCAGCTGTACATACTGTTCTCCAACCAGGAGATAAACCGTGAAAGGAATGTGCTTACTATTGCGTCATCTATTGGAGCGAAGTAGATAGATAATATTAGAGTTATAACGTCAGTTTAAAAATCATGCGCTCTCCTGCATATGTTATTTCCTGTATGGAGGGATTAAAAGACCAGGAGATTAACAGTGAACTAATTTTGTAACTAGGGTAGTATAAAAATGTGTATATCAGTGTTATGGTTTGTGCTTTGAGAGATAGCCAATAGAGATACGAGTACCCACGTGTGTGACCTTATGACATCAACATTCATTCACAGCATCACCCCGCTTCGTTTCATTCCCTGGAGACTTTCTCGTGGTTGGAGTACAGTAGGAGACTGTGAATTCTTACATTTTCGAAACAAAGAAATATAATTACATATAGAAGATTTTATTATTTGCTGTATCACTATTTAAGTTATTTAATAGAGCAAAAATCTGAAAATCGATAAATATGTCACATAGGAGTTATTGCAGGAACAACGACGTACTGTATATTTTTTTCTTTTCTGCTCACACACAAATGATTATTTTATATTGTTAAAATTTGTACAGTATAATGTAAATTGAAACATATGATGTTAGGCAATTATTTTTGTACTAGAAATGCGCTGTATATATTATATTATAAACGTGAACATTTATTTTGTGTCCTACTGTGACTGAATGTTTACATGTTAAGGCAAGGAGTAACTGCACTCTCAACCTCCCATTCCCTCGATCTACACAACGCAGTGGTCAGTGCGTTCATAACTTAATGCGTTTCGATACTCTGCGCCGCAGACTGGTAATAACTAAAGAATCCACACTTACACCAACAAATTATCGATCACTATCGATTAGTAGGGTCAGATATCTTTGAACGTCATTGATCATTATTTTCTATTATAGCATGTATTCCTTCTCTTCTCAATAATACGACTTATCTTACACGTTGCAAGCTTCAGAAATGCCTCTGTTTTCGTATAATTAAGACCTTGAATTAAAGAAAGGTCCGAAAACATACAAGAGACCCGATACAAAGCTGCTGATCAGTTTCAGTAAACCGCCCCTACCTGTTAATCTTGTTATGATCGAGGTGGCAGCATTGATAATAGCGGCAATACGGTTTAATAGTGAAGGTTTAGAATTATTAGAATTGCCACCGAACAAGTTGTTCACGAAGGTAGCTACCAGCGATCCTCCCACAGTAAACCGCAGGACAAGTTGGATGAGGATTCTCACAGCTCCTCTGATAATGGCCGCGATATCTTGTCCTATCGAGAAGACGACGTTGAGTGCCTGTCTGAGAGGTTGCTTCTGTACGATTCGCTGCAAGCTTCTGAACAATATGGGGATGAGCTTCGGTCTGTTCTTGAAGATGTTTGATAAGAAGTTCTTGAGAACGTCGAATATCTTCTGGATTCTCGCTCGCCGCCTGGCTCTGATGTCCCGAATCAGTTTGAATACATTGCCGATGAATTTTCCTGGTCTCGGAATGAGGTTGAACAGGAACTTGCCCAAGTTGTTCACTCCGACAACTTTGTGTGCGATAAGTATAGTGTACAGCGTATTCCACACGAAGCCGATCGCGCGGAGTATCAGACTTCTGATGATGGCTTGTATTCCTCTTATGATGCCAAAGATGCCGTTTTCGATAGCTGTGATCGTATCGATTATTAATATGATTCTCCTTGCCAACCGGTTGATGATGAATCCTAGTATGCGACTCAGAGGTCCTCGTAGCGATAGTCTGCTGGCGAGCTTAGAGATAGCTGTTGGAATAGCTTTCAGACCCTGGGTCAGTCTGTTCCTGAATCTATCTGCCGATCTCCTCACAGCGTCGATTAGATATCCAGTCAGCCGACCGAGAATGTTGAACACGACACCCACAATCTTTCTCATTCCTTTCGCGAACGTTTCTCGAGCCTTCTTCACAGCACCACCCAAGAAGTTCAGAAGGTCTCTTAACGGTTTCGGCCTCGTCGTTAGTCGTTTACCCAATTTTTTAACAGTATCTATAAGATTCTTTGGTATACTTAGAATACCAGTGACAAAACTTTTTATAGTATGATTTATTGTGTCGTAGATTGCGTTTCTCAGGTATTCTCCTAGCAACTTATTAATAGTCCTGAATACTCCAAAGAATCCTCTGAATGCTTTCCCGACACCAGCGATCGGGTTTGGCAGCTTCTTCAGGTTATTTAATAGGTTCGATGGTCTGAGTCCAGCTATCAATGCCAACAATTTCTTCCTCAAATCATCCGCTCTTTGCACAGCTCTTGCACTTCGAAGACCGGTAAGCGTTCTCAAGAAGGCACGTATCATTGCACGTCCTACGGTCGCAATAACTTGGTTCACGGCCCGCCACAGACGCAGCACGAGCCCAAACCCCGATGTCACGCTCTGACCCGCCGAATTTATGATAGCTGACAGCAATCCCTGCAAAGAAGCCGCTAACCGCGCTGCCCCAGACGGCTCCATCGCGACTGGTCCTCGAGGACGGTTGAGTAGCAAGAGATTCTGCAGGATGGCAATTAAACTGCCGCTACCGGACAGAGCTGCTTCAATGGCTGCCTCGAGCTGTAAAAGATCGTGAACGTAGAATTAATCGTGCACTTTTTTATCATAAGAAGGGCTCTGTTAATGGAAGCAGAAGGAACAAAAATGTTACATCGTAATTGCGCTCATAAATTTACTATCGGACGGGCAACATAGACCGTTATTCCATCAATATGTTCTGTGCACTAAGAGAAGTATATGATTTCATGTTATAAAAAAGTCATATTACACATCATAGAAGTTTGTAACATTATCTCCATAGAAATGCTACTGGGGAATGCAGACAATAAACAGTTTTATATAATCAGAATATTATGAAATATACAAAATCAATAAAAAGGTTAAATAACTGTGAACAAAATGATATGAAATTTTTTTAAATGCTATATCTATATATATATATAATTTGAACTGATGATAGAAATTACGGGAAAACGGCTGGACGGATTTTAATAAATGACCCCTCATTTTGAAGCTTGAAACACAAAGTCTTTCGGAAAAATAGTAGTTTTCAGTGAAATGTCAATTTTTAAGCATAATTTTCCTATTTTCCAAAATCCATCTGTCGTCAGTTTTGAGAACCAGTTAATAGCATTCACGGTCGACTTGATATACCCTTCGCTTTTTTTGTAAAGGAAAAGCGAAGCGACCATCAAGTCGGCCGTGTTGCATTTCAGAATAAAACAAAACACATACTACAGTAAACAATATTACACAAAGGCCATGATCTGCAAGAATGCTGACATATTTAGAGCTCAAATTAAATTGGTTATTAAAAACTTAACTTACTAAAAATAATTTACAGGTTCGATTCTGTGGTGTGTAATTTTCTGGGTACAGCTGTGTATTGGATATTAAAAACTACAAAACTTGAGGTGGTTTGATGACATTATTACCATTAGAAATGAAATATTATTGTAGTTAATGCCATGATGTAACTATTTTTCATTAATTATACATATTAATGCTATATTGATGATATGAAAGTGAAACGTTTTGGGGTTATATAAGTAGATGTAGAGAATAACTTAAATTAGATTTTGATTTCTATATTTTACTGAGTGGCGGCTATATAGTATATGTTACTGAAAGCTATAAAACTTACGTAAGATAATTATATTATTAAAATCAAATATATGTATAATTATTAATCAAGTGGGGTTGGGTCTTTTTCATATATTTAATGGCGGTGTGGTGTAGATAATTATATGCGTGGTTCTCTTCAGTATTGGCTCGAGAGAGAGTATCTTTCATTATTATGGAAGCAAATAACTTTCCGAATGTCTGATATTCTTCATTGAAAATAAACCTGAAAAATGTTTATTTGAACGTCTAATGAACTTAGTTTGCAGCATTTGCTGCACAAGCCACTAGTATTAATATGAATTAACACCATGTAATTTATTGAAGTTACACTCAATGTTATATTATGAATAAACATACAATACTGATCAAAATAATAACACTATTATTAGAAAATAACTGCAGTATTGAGATGTAGGGACATCATTAAATTAATGAAAGTTGTAACAATAACAAATGAATAAACAAAGTTAAATATTACAGTTGAGAAATTGTTGAGGGTTAGAATTTGAACCCCTGTCCCGAATATTCAATATCCATCCCAACACATGGCTTATCTGTTAAGTGTAAATTCTATTAATGATGAAGATAATAACATTCGCAGTTTTTTAATGCTGACTATAAGAGAGCTCATTTCTGACACCAAGAGCAAGCTGTGACCACATTTTCTTACAAGAATTTCCACAAATCTGTTCCTGAAACGAAATACCTTCATAAAATTCTAAAATAAGCAAAACACAACAAAATCCAACCAACGCTAGGTAGAGTGTAAATTAAAATGCAAAAATAACAGACAGGAACTTACATTACTTAGGGGATCTTTCGCACTAACTTGCGACTTCGTCCTTCTTGTTGTATAGGCTACTCAAGACTAATATCTCTTAGCGATTTTCTGTCACATCTTTCTACTTAGGGCATTAATATTAATTTGTCTGGATCCTTTTTTTTTAGATTTATTTAGCCAGTCAATATCTACCGTAGAAATCATCAATGTCTTATAGTCGTCCATTTTACGAAATAGATCAACCGAAACCTGATACACAGAGTTTAAGTACCCAGTATTCGTAAAGAGAACAACTCCCGTGCAATAACTGCCGATACGATGTAAACAACTGGATACACTAGAAGTGACAAGTGACATATACCGTTGTTCCAACCAAGAAATTCATGGTTGTAACTCGTGTAGAAGCGCTTCTGATACAGATATTGAAAAACAATTTTTGTGACAGCTGTGTAAGACTATACAGGGCATTATTCCATTAAAAATTCGATTTTGAAAAATTGAATTGTAACATAGACCGTTATTCGGCCCAACGCTTCAATTATTCTGTTCAACGATGAGTTTTGGCGAATACAAACCAAATAGCGTTTTTATATTGAATATCATGTTCGGATTACGAAACAGTGCTTAGTCTTTGCCTATCACGTCAGAATAATATTAACAAACTGTAATTTTGTTTTTACATAAAATTAAGGAGGCAGCTAAAATGTTTAACATATTTTTTTTTTAAATGATGAACTCTAGAAGGTGTCCAATCCTTCACTTTCTTTGATTTTTAGCTACAAGTGAAGGGATAACAGCTTTCTCAGCATCTCAATGACCCTTGCTTCATATCTGAGCATTGAGCACTATTTATCTTTTGTAAGAAAAATACACAGAGTGAGCGGTAATTAATGTCATTAATTTCAGGGCGTTATTCTTTGAGATATTTCAAATACAAATTTTGCTCGTTTTTGCTACCTTCTCGAGATAAAAATTCCTTTATATGAAATATTTAATATCGTATTTTGGGAAACCCATTGATTTAATTTCCAATATGTTCAGTCAATTTAACAGAGCAGTATATTATGATAATATATTGACTGAAATAATTTAAGTTTTGTCCTTTAACTGTGCAGAAATTTGTTCCGAAAAAATGTAACTTTTCCTTCTGAAATAGCTATTTATGCAACAAGTTAAGAAATGATAGCGTTTTAAGCACGAGAAGTGAAGAAAGTCCATCGACCCGAAGGGAAGCGCCTAAAACGCTAGTTTCGCACGTATTTCATACAAGGTTTTTTAGACAGTCGCTCGAGATTCCCTAATGTATTTTTATTTTAAAGATAATAAAATTGTTGATTCGTTCTCTTGCAATGGCGAACTTCCGATTTTAAAGACGAAAGAGTATTGCATTCGTATGGAAAGATATATATTTCACGGCCTTCGGATATGTACAGGCTACGGTGATTTTTTGCTCGTTATTAGGAAGATGTTTAAGTGAAGTTCTGCTTGTCATGTAATTTTTAGTGATAAATTTAATATAATTATGAAAATGAGTAATTCGGAAATGAATTTCGATATAGAAAATGCAACAGAAACTGCGATGAGTATGCTGATCCCACAAAAATTAATATTAAATATTTAATCTCAATAATCGTGTTGTGAATATTTATAATGAATAAATAGTTGAAATTTATGTTTTCAGCCTTTCTAATTAGCGTGTTTAAAAGTACTTTATCCATGACCATAACAAAAAACATGCGTTTACTAAATACTTTTGCGTTTGTAAAGTAGGATTTTATTCAACATTACTTTATTCCAATAGTGAGATAAACTTTACCGCACAGTTCATTAGGTAGTATTTTCCTAGTATCCGGGACTGCACATATACCACTTTTCCATTCAACTATTACTCAAGTTTTATTTTTAACTTGGTTATTTAACGACGCTGTATCAACTACAAGGTTATTTAGCGTCGATGAGATTGATGATATTGGGATAATATTTGGTGAGATGTGGCCTAGGATTCGTCATAGATTACCTAACATTTGCCTTACGGTTGGGGAAAACCTCGGGAAAAAACCAACCAGATAATCAGCCCAAGCGGGGATCGAATCTCAAGAAGTTAATATATTAGTTACTAGATGTCACTACCTCTACTTCTTCATTACTATTTCTTATAATCTCCACACACTCAATCTCCTTCTCCTTTCTCTATCCACTACTACCAACGCTACGTCGTAACTTGTGATTACATTCATATGTAACATATATTTTTTTATTTTGTAATTTACTTTTTGGGAAGCGAGGAGACTCTAACCGGTGAAATTGGATTTATATGTGATTTAGGCCCGATTGTATAAAACTCCCTGACTAAAGATCAACTTTGATCGTAGATCGAAAAGTGAACCGAGTTCAGACACTTCTTCTATTGTATAAAACTTTTCTGCGATCAAATTACCTTGGTTCAAATGCAATCTAAGTTCACGTGAAAAGGATCTGGCAACATCGCATAAACAGGTGAAATACGTGATGCGCGGACCATGTTATACAGGTTTGTTCAGTGTCGCCAATCTAGCGACTTTAACTCTTTTTCAACAACAATTTCTTTTAACTTTTATATTCCTTAAATAGGGATTTAGTGACCTTTTAGCATCCCAATAGTGACAGAATTTAATCTTTCTTTGTTGATAATGAGAAATCTAGCGACTTTACAACTACTTTTTGGCGATTTTCCGTATACTCTGTTGGAGACACTGGTTTTTTGTCCAATGTAAATAATGGCGGACAATAAGAAAAAGGTTGACTGCTCTCCGAGTTGTTAACATGTTATGGTGTTTGATACTGCTAAACATAATAAAGCTTTATAAAACGACAATTTTCGTTTAGTAATACAGTAAATTGAAAATTTATGAATGTACCTATCATATCCATTAATAATTAATGATTGTTATAAACATAATATAATTATAGGTTATGTTATTTGATACTGCTGAACACGATAGAGCCTTATAAAATATAAGATCGTTTGTGTATTAAGGCAAGAAATTGAAAGAAATATATATATATATATATATATATATATATATATATATAAATGTACCTATCATATCTATTGATATTAATAATAATGGATATTTTATTTGCACAATCTGTCACTCGTATATTTCATGCAGAAAAGAAATAACTGAACTTGGATCATCTAACTTAATCGGAGAAATTTCTTCAGTCAAAGTTGACTTTAGTTTGAGACAAATTAATCTCAGATTAGACTTTATACAACACAAAATTCCAAGTTCAGCTGAAACAAGGATCAATTTAACCTCTGATCTAAGATTAAATGGTTTATACAATCGGGCCTTAATAAATTTAATAACAAACGCACACGCCTTAGTGAAGTTAGCTAAACAGACACGATGATTAATTACGTTTTAATATTCCTCTTAAGTTTACAGAAGGAAAATGTGAAATTATTTTAATCACATTAGTCCCGTTAACGCTTCTAAATAATCCCTGAAACTTCAAAAAGATGAAAGTACACGTTTAAAATGAAAAAAGTATTAAAATCATACAATTGTTATTTATCAAATGCCTAGGATACCATTCTTCACTACATCATAACATACCTAATACACGTATCGATTCTAAAATCCATGCCATGATATCTGCATGAAGACTTATTTTCAACATATTTTCTTTTATAAAACAGAATTTTTCGTTATGGTCATGAATAAAATTACGTATGGTACTTGTGAGCGTGATCTTTATTGCGCTCGTGTAATTTAAGCATTCGGCTGACGCCTCGTGCTTAAATCTTTCCAGTCGCAGAATAAAGATACACATACCTCACAAATACCATAAACAGAGCCTTAAATAACTATTTAGACGCGAAAATTTACTTCTAAGCACGCTAATTTATGCATGCGGAAATCAATGGCTTTTCGATACTAAAATGAGAATTGAAACGTTGTCATTATGAAACAGTATAGTATAGTATAATACAAGGTTGGGAAGTACTTTTTAAAAAATCAAGGAAAAGTTTGAAAAACGAGCAAAGCGAGTGTATTGCAAAGTAATACCACATTCAGTATTCCCAACGTAACACACATAACAATTTTCCTCCTCTTACCGCTTAAGCGCGACATTCATTTTACTGCTTTAGGCTTTTAACATATTATTTTTAGAGACGTTTAACATAGTAATAATTATAAATTGGAAACTTACCACTGCAATTTCACCTAAACTGCAATGTTAATTATTGTTTTTAAATATTTGCAAAAATTAAGTAAAGTCTACTACTCCACGAAACTTATTGCGTTCCTGATACAAGTAACATTAAGGAAGCCGTGAAAAAATCAACAAGATTCCAGATGCGGATGTTATTACTGCAATATGTTATATAAATAATATTGTTAAAATATTAAAATGAAAAATAAATCATTACATAACCTTACCGTTTGTTTTTAAGTTCGCATTTATAGACTGGGGGAAAAAAAGACAGACGTACGTATATCACGGCCTGCTGGAGTATAGTAAACACAGAAAACATTTTATAGCAACAATGTTGAAGAAAGATATTTTGGTTTTCCGAAGTTGCCTTCATTAAACAGAAACCAACATGGAGATTTTATTGCAACTAATTATAAATTCGTCTTTAAGGTATGTAATAAACGATCTTCGCACAAAATAATGTACGATACACGAGCGGTATGTTTGTTTACATGTTCTCGGAAATTAAAAAAGCTCAACTACGTTTCGCTTTTTCAATCTTTTCCTCGACCATGAAAACGTCAACATACCGCTCTTGTAACGTATATTACTATTGTGCGAGATCGTGCGTATTTGCTTGGTTTCCGCACAAAACCAATCCGCGGTAAGTCTTAAATTCCACATTCAATATTGCCAACCTAACACTCATAACAATTTTCCTCTTCTTACCAATTAAGAGACATATTGATTTTACTGCTTTAGGCTTTTAACATATTATTTTTAGAGACGTTCAATATAGTAATAATTATAAATTGGAAACTTACCACTGCAATTTCACCTAAATTGCACTGTTAATTATTGTTTTTTAATATTTGCAAAAATTAAGTAAACTCTACAACTCCACTAAAGTTACTGCATTTCGTGATGCATGTAACATTAAGGAAGCCGTTTGTTTTAAGTTCGCATTTATAGACTGGGGGGGGGGGGAAGACAGACGTATATCACGGCCTGCTGGAGTATAGTAAACACAGAAAACATTTTAAAGCAACAATGTTGAAGATAGATATTTTTGTTTTGCAAATTTGCCGTCATTGAACAGAAACCAAGATGGAGATTTCATTGCAACTAATTAGAAATTCCTCTTTCAGGTATGTAATAAACGATCTTCGCACAAAATAATGTACGATACACGAGCGGTATGTTTTCTTTCAATTCTCGGAAATTAAAAAAGCTCAACTACGTTTCGCTTTTTCAAACTTTTCCTCGAACATGAAAACTTCAACATACCGCTCTTGTAACGCATATTACTATTAACGACGAAAATGAAAAGTTAGATAATAAATTATAATAAAGGATAAAAACGAAAGAGAAACAAATGAGGATGAAGCAGGTGATGAATAAGATGATGATGACACTGATGATTATGATGATTACAGTTACATGCTTTGTGAAACCATCATACGTATATAGTATAATTTATTGTTAAAGGAATATGGTACACATAACGGTTTTAAATTTTTCCATAGACCTGCCATAGTGAAACAAAATGGTAATTATGAAAAATCGTGAAATGAAGACAAAATAAACAATATAATTATTATAATACACGAAGAGAATCATATATTATAGTCTGTTCTCGTCTCATCGAGTAATGCTTCATTCTTCTCTTGTTCATGGCTAATTGCTTTTTTACCTATCAGTTCTGTTAACGACTGGTTCAAATTTCAGTCCTTCCAGAATTTTCTCACTACTACCCTGGTCGAAAGTTATACTTTTTTTTTGCATTTTTTTTCTTCTGAAAAAATACATTTCGTATATTTCAGTTTTTTCCTTCTTGTTTTTAAGTTGCAAACTTCCCTGTCATCTAGAAGAATGGGATGGTTCTGAAGGACTTATCACTTAAAGTAAACCTCAATTTTTTTGCTATTCCTGACATAAGTGTGAATTTTTCAATTCCTAGGAACTTTTACATGACATATTACATCCAGTGTAAATAAAATTTTATTTCTGCCTAAAAAATTGCTTTTTTCCAGTGACATCTTCATTTCAGAATCCTTTGTTGCATTTTGATGCGAACATTTACATGTTTAGATAGTCTCCTAAATTATACTTGCATAGATTTTATCTCTGGTCTGCAGAGTTGAGAGCTGACACTCCAGTCATTCCATTACAACGCACAAAAATTGATGTTATATTTGAAAATATCAACATAATATCAAAATGAATATGGACAACTACTGGGTGTTCAGTTCAAAGTGTGTCATGGCTCGCTGTATGCCGTCATGTGGCTAGCCGATGAGCCTAGAGAATTCAATCTTCCTACACTTCCGCAGAGGTGTATAACCTATGAGGCAGAGAAATTGCCTAGCAAGTACGGCGTTCATTCTGAAGAGTACGTACCGATACGTACGGTAACGCCGGTAGTGGCAGGAATGTGAACTGTTTGGAAATACGTACTGTCGGGATATGGGGAGAGGGTTAAGACGATTACTTACGTATTTGTTGACATCAACTTCGACGGTCAACATGGACACGGAGCATTTGATTTGTGTTGTGGAATGTTACCGTACTCAACCAATGATAACAAATACCCTGCGTACGACTTGCCGGCGCAAAACACAGTTCGAAAAAGGTTATGGTAGCACACAGACCGTACAGACCGCCATCTGTTGCTACGACGTTCAAGTTATACCGTACACGTTCTCAAGTTCAGATTGAAGAACGCCTTAAATAATAGGCAACTTCTCTAACATATAAGCTGAAACTCGCTTCAAATCGGTGACCCAACAACAGTGACGTCATGACACACTTTGAAATGAACACCCAGTATAAATACAAAAAATGGTTCCAAATAGAAATGAATAACTTACAGACAGTACTTGGTTGGCAAAGGGCAAGCCAATTTTAATAGTTCTCTGAGATTCAACTCCTGAAAATAGAGATAAGAACAGTAGTATAGTCTTAGGAAGTACACAGATATTTACTTTAATTAACCTCCGTTAAATGTGTAGTACTTAAAATGGGAAACAATGAAACTGACAATTGAAACAGTTTTAATAATAATACTAATAATAATAATAATAATAATAATAAGCCATTATTTTTATTACCAGTAAGTAGCCAATACAGCAGTGGTTCCCAAAGTGGGAGGCGTGTAAAGAACAGAGGGTGGGGGTCGAGAGATGAGTTAGTGAGGTTTAAAAAGGGCGCGTCAGCTACTATGGCTATTTGCGCAAACAATATAACAAGCAGAATGCTAACACGAACTAAAAAACGTCACATTAAAAACGAAGTAGGCCTACACAAATGCAGTATTAACAAGGTGATCCGTAAAAAATCATAAAAATGAGAAATTCTCAGACACTAGGTAGTGTTTGAAAAGAGGCGATAAAATAATAGAACAAACAGCTGTTTCAAAATGGCAACTTACTTTTGAATAACCTTATACATTCATTCTGCGGCCGGGAGGAAAAATGTCTTAAGTAAAAATTTTATACTTTTCAGGAGAGCAGTTAGAAAGATTGAAATTGGTGTCAATTATAGCGTTCTTTTAATTAAAAGGTTTTTCCTGGATATTATTTGTTTATATTTCTTCTAAAATAGATAATGTTGCTCATTTAACAATTTTCTTGATTATTTCCAAAAATAGCAGCACTTAATATTACAACTCAATTTGAGTAGAAGAGACTATTTAAACATAAGACCTTTTTCATGTCAAAGTAAATGGGAAATTTAAATTATTAGGAATGCAAAACAGATCTTAAACAATATATAACTGTTTACCTGCAGCTGAAAGTTTTAAAAGGAAAGAGCATCAGTACGTAATTGTAATTGTAATTTTATTGTTCATATTATAGTTGGAATCTCCTGGTAGAGGGGCAGAGAAGGCCTGACGGCCTTATCTCTACCAGGTTAAATAAATAAATACTAAATACTAATACGTGATAAAATATCTCAAATACAAGTTAGACCTTTTTAATAGGGAAGCATGGAAAGTAAACATGTGATGGTTTGTAAGGAATAAAGCATTAAATATTCTTAAGTCCTTTATTCTGTGTGTGCTCGATTCAAAAGTACTTAGGACATTTGGTAACGCTCTATAAATCCAGTCGGGAGTCTTATTTGACTTTAACCGTTTTACCAGATTGTAGAGAATTGTTTCCGCTTTCAGAATATATAAAAATCTCATTTTCACAAAAAACTGACTTAAGACCTTTTTCCTCCCGGCCACAGCATTTATATCGAAGGCATCATTCCAAAGGGCGTATCAACAAAACTGTAAGCTTACAGTAGAGCCATTTAAATACAGAATAATTTTTCTATCCTTGTCTACTTAACAGGGTACTTTCTTTGATTCTTCCTCATATCCATTGTAATTTTCAAGCGATTGTTTTCAAACATAAATAGGTTCCATTAAAATATTTCAATAACGCTGCATATTTGTTGACATGCCCTTCTGGTAGGGCCTATATTACCCTAGAATGTTCTCTTATCAGATTTATTTACTCAGTACAGCTTTTCCTTTACAGTCACAACTTCAAATATTTTAACAATTTTTTGTATTTCATTTTATTCGCTTCGCTAAGTGAGATAGTATTAAGGGGAGAGGACGGTATTTTTGGTGAAAAATGAGTAAATTGTCAAAAAAGAAATTATTTGAAATACCCTGTGATGTGTGTGGAATGCATAGCATAACATTTTGTGGGTATTTCTGCCCTTATCGGATGTTGAGTCGCCATTTTTAAGCTTCCTGCGTTATGGATTTTTAAATCACTCGCCCACTTTTATTGTTGTTTCCGGTAAATTAAATTTTCAATTTTTTTTTCTTTAAAATGCCCTTTGATATGTATGGAATGCATTGCATAACATTTTGTGGGTATTTGTAACCTTATCGGATGTTGAGACGTCATTTTTAAACTTCCTGCGCTATGGATTTTTAAATCACATGCCCGCTTTTATCGGTTTCCAGTAACTTAATTTTTTTGCTACATTGCCAGACAAAAATGGATATAATTTCTGAACTATTAAAGATACATGCATGAAATTTAGAACACACATTCTTTAGACTATTAGGAAATTTTTCTCTTTAACAGAATTTTGTTAATTGATTTCATTTTAAAAATACGTCCGTTTGTTTGCAAGAAAGGAAATCAGAAAATTGTTATTAAATTTTAATTGTTTATTTTACAAACGTAGGGATTAATACCAAAATTCTGTTACAGACAGTTTGTAGAACATGCGTTTGCAAATACATTGCAAAAAACTGTTTGAATCTATCTTTAAAAACGGTTTAGATATATTGATTTTAGTACACTCCTGCATTGGGTATATTTTTTTCAAATTTAGGCCCCCAAATAATTTTGTTTTCAAAATATTTTTATTTGATTGAGTTGCCACAACTATGAGCTCTCTACATACAAAAAATTAATATTTTACACCAAATAGGAAAAAGTTAAAAAAAATACCATGCTCTCCCCTTGATAATAATTTGTAAACAGATGACATAACAACTAAATAATGAGGAAGTATATTGCAGCTGTATAAATTTTCAGGTATTTATTCTTCTTTTCACATTCTGATATATTATCTCAGTTTCTACCAGCCAACGGAAATACACAAAAACAAAGTATGTAATAAACATTTGAAAAGAGATTACTTATGCTTTACTACCTTGTGTACCATAGTAATAGATTTCTAAGTACTATTCGTATCAGTGAAATGTGTTGCTTCTCTTTAAGTAGCTGACGCAAGATGTCAGCTTTGCAATTCAAATTAGGTATGCAGAGTCTTTCATAAGTAACAAGTCTATCGAAAAATCAACTATTTTGGATAATTTTTTTGAAATGATGTTCATCCTCACGAGAAAGAACCCTCCGGTGCCGTACAGTCGATTTGGAAACAAACACCCCCTCCCCCCGCCACCAGAGCTATTAAACGAAAGCATGGTTAGGCCTAATGTTAGCTACTTATCCATGTGTAATGTGCATTTGATGCCAACTTAAAATGACTTGGACCATGGCCTTCTATACGCCAAAGATAATGGCACATGGCTATGCCTAAACACATTGTTGTGATAGACTGGAATGATAAAATGCCACGCAGCCGCTTAACTTTATTGCAGAAGAGAAAAATTGCTGCCTGGTTTGAACTTGGAAAGTGTCGCTCAAATTAAGTGTTTATTCCGTAGACGAAGTGTTTCCAGGCAGGTGGATCGGTCGCACAGGCCCAATCCTTTGGCCTTCGCGATCACCTGATTTGACTCCCCTGAACTTCTTTTCCTGGGGATTCCTCAAGGATCGTGTCTATGCGACTAAGCCACGCATCATTCCTGAATTAGTGGAAATAATTAAACACACGATACAAATGGTCACCAGAATCCATTTGTGCATTCAGAGAACGGAAGGCATTTTGAAAATTGTACATCATAATTTGTCAACAATTGAAACTGTTTTTACATTTATGTGTTTTAATAAAGGTTTAAAACACTAACCATTCTTTCGTTTAATAGCTCTGGCGGCGTATTATTCCATATTGTTTTTATCTCTTTTTTTTTCTTCAGACATTGAAAGTTTTATGTACCTGATTTATTATTATTATTGCTAAATTTGTTGTTTAAAATATGTAATGTTGCACAATTCATTTGTATTCTGGATTCTAGTGGTCAACTGCAGTTCAGTAATAAATAAATAAGCCCACTACATCCCATTAGGGCAAGGGGCTTCTGCAAAGCAATAATAGACGGTCATTTAATTATGAAAAAATTATATATATCCCATTCCTGTAGCAACGTTTTTCTAACAATTCAATTTATCTATTTAATTAAGTAGTGTAAAATAAAGTAGGTATCTGCTAATACAAGATTATTATTAGTAGTAGTGGATTCTTCACGGCAGAATGGGGTGAGACAGTCCGCCAAGATTAATCCAATCTCTATCATCATATCCCACCTCCCTCAAATTCATTTTAATATTATCCTCCCGTCTACGTCTCGGCCTCCCCCCAAAGGTAATTTTCCCCTCAGGTCTCCCAACTAACATTCCATATGCATTTCTGGATTCGCCCATACGTGCTACATGCCCCGCCCATCTCAAACATATGGATTTAATGTTCCTAATTATGTCAGGTGAAGAATACAATGAGTGCAGTTCTGCGTTGTGTAACTTTTTCTCCATTCTCCTGTAACTTCAACCCTCTTAGCCCCAATATTTTCCTAAGAACCTTATTCTCAAGCACCCTTAATCCCTGTTCCTCTCTGAAAGTGAGAGTCCAAGTTTCACAACCATACAGAACAACCGGTAATATAACTGCTTTGTAAATTGTAACTTTCAGATTTTTTGACAGCAGACTAGATGACAAAAGCTTCTCAACCGAACAATAACACGCATTTTCCATATTTATTCTTCGTTTAATTTCCTCCCGAGTGTCATTTATATTTGTTACTGTTGCTCCAAGATATTTGAATTTTTCCACCTCTTCGAAGGATAAATCTCCAATTTTTATGTTTCCATTTCGTACAACATTCTGGTCACGAGACATAATCATATACTTTGTCTTTTGGGGGTTTACTTCCAAACCTATCGCTTTACTTGCTTCAAGTAAAATTTCCTTTCCCTAATCGTTTGTGGATTTTCTCCTAACTTATTCATGTCATCCGCATAGACAAGAAGCTGATGTAACCCGTTCATTCTCTGTTATCCTGAACTTCTACAGTATATTTTAAAGAAAAGAATATGTCACTTCTTAGTATTTCTCTTAACAGCTATCATGATCTTAATAATAATAATAATAATAATAATAATAATAATAATAATAATAATAATAATAATAGCAATAATAATAATCCGTAGTGCTACAACCCTTTAAGGGACCAGACCGACCAGCCGGCTGCTGGCCTCATGTCCTCATGTCGAAACAGAGGTGGACGATCATGCACCCAAAATGGAGGTATCGTATGGTTAGCACGATGATCCCCCAGCTGTTATAGATGGCTTTCGTAACCGAATTTCGCTACCTATCGTAGCTCCTCAAGTGCATCGCGATGCTGGGTTGGCACCGGTCCCATAAACTGGCTGAAATTTCATGAGAAAATTTCTTTTCCCAAGGGAACTCGAAACAACGCACTGGACTGTCATGACGTTTTATTTTTATTTCATTGGGTTATTTTACGACGCTGTATCAACATCTAGGTTATTTAGCGTCTGAATGATATGAAGGTGATAATGCCGGTGAAATGAGTCCGGAGTCCAACACCGAAAGTTACCCAGCATTTGCTTGTATTGGGTTGAGGGAAAATCCCGGAAAAAACCTCAACCCCGACCGGGATTCGAACCCGGGCCACCTGGTTTCGCAGCCAGACGCGCTGACCGTTACTCCACAGGTGTGGACATCATGATGTTAATTTGTCAAAATAATTGATATGTACTGTAAATCCGTTCATGGCTAAACATTTTGCCTGAAGAAACTTTTTATCACATATTCTTCCGACATAAACCAGACTATTAATTCAGTACGATATGACAACAAACTGTCCTTGTCTGAAACGGAATATAACCGACGACCACGGCATCTGCGCGACGTCTAAACTCCTCTGAACACTTCACCGACTTTGCTCACAGCAGTAATTTAACAAAATAAGTATAATGTTGTCCCTAGTCTGGTACAAAGAAACTTACCTGCTCCAGCCAGGAGGCAGACGCTGCAGAAGAGAACTCCCACGACTGAGCCCCTCATGTTTAGTGGGGTAGAGAGACTGTACGTATGACTCTGTTAAGTTTCCAAGCCCTTCAGAAGGTCAGTAAAATTAGATATATCAAGAGTCAAGACATAATCCAACTGACTTCGCTTCTGGTACACTCCAGGTGATGACCAAAGCGCTCGCTAGAGTCAGAACCCCTTATATTACATAAAGGAGGAGCCCAAGTTAATGCAGTAAAGTGATAAAGAGCGCTTATCAACTCGTTGCTCTCCTACTGCCTGCTTTTTGTTACGTCTGAGACTACTTGGAACTTACTGGACGGTAACGAAACATTTTGAATTCATAATCACTAAAATGACTCAGGAGTGAGCAAACGAACATGGGGAGCGATTTCTTCAGGATTTTTCTGAAATGGAAAGGCGCTACCAGTAAAAATGGAGCCCTAATATTCTGGCAATATATTGCTGGACACTCTAAAGAGCTGTTTCTCAAGCCAAGTGTAGCCTGAAATCTGTTTCACACACATTTTAAGTAATTAAAGGAAGTTTCATAGTACCCGGTACTCGCTACATAAGCTGTTAAGTCAGCCATTGTTGTATAATCATAAAAGATGTATGATTTTAGGAAAAATTTTACAAGGTATCAATACTGGAAAGGTTTACATTACATTTCATATTACTTACTTACTTACAAATGGCTTTTAAGGAACCCGAAGGTTCATTGCCGCCCTCACATAAGCCCGCCATCGGTCCCTATCCTGTGCAAGATCAATCCAGTCTCTATCATCATACCCCACCTCTCTCAAATTCATTTTAATATTATCCTCCCATCTACGTCTCGGCCTCCCTAAAGGTCTTTTTCCCTCCGGTCTCCCAACTAACATTCTATATGCATTTCTGGATTCACCCATACGTGGTACATGCCCTGCCCATCTCAACCGTCTGGATTTAATGTTCCTAATTATGTCAGGTGAAGAATACAATGCGTGCAGTTCTGCGTTGTGTAACTTTCTCCATTCTCCTGTAACTTCATCCCGCTTAGCCCCAAATATTTTCCTATTCTCAAACACCCTTAACCTATGTTCCTCTCTCAGAGTGAGAGTCCAAGTTTCACAACCATATAGAAGAACCGGTAATATAACTGTTTTATAAATACTAACTTTCAGATTTTTTGACAGCAGACTGGATGATAAAAGCTTCTCAACTGAATAATAACACGCATTTTCCATATTTATTCTGCGTTTAATTTCCTCCCGAGTGTCATTTATATTTGTTACTGTTGCTCCAAGATATTTGAATTTTTCCACCTCTTCGAAGGATAAATCTCCAATTTTTATATTTCCATTTCGTACAATATTCTGGTCACGAGACATAATCATATACTTTGTCTTTTCAGGATTTACTTCCAAACCGATCGCTTTACTTGCTTCAAGTAAAGTTTCCGTGTTTTCCCTAATCGTTTGTGTATTTTCTCCTAACATATTCACGTCATCCGCATAGACAAGAAGCTGATGTAACCCGTTTAATTCCAAACCCTGCTTGTTATCCTGAACTTTCCTAATGGCATATTCTAAAGCGAAGTTAAAAAGTAAAGGTGATAGTGTATCTCCCTGCTTTAGCCCGCAGTGAATTGGAAAAGCATCAGATAGAAACTGACCTATACGGACTCTGCTGTATGTTTCACTGAGACACATTTTAATTAATCGAACTAGTTTCTTGGGAATACCAAAGTCAATAAGAATATCATATAATACTTCCCTCAATTACTCAAAAATCCTGGATGGTAGAAAATTTTTGAAAATCTATTTGAAATCAGCGCAAAAAATTCTATAAAAATCACCTATGCTTTATCTTTTAACAAAAAATATGTTTAATTTTGTCTACAGTGAATTCTCCTCTATTTTCCTTATCTTCTCGATCACATCTTATAGAATCTTCCGTCCACACCTGTGGAGTAACGGTCAGCGCGTCTGGCCGCGAAACCAGGTGGCCCGGGTTCGAATCCCGGTCGGGGCAAGTTACCTGTTTGAGGTTTTTCCGTGCAAATGATGGGTAACTCTGGACTCCGGACTCATTTCACCGGCATTATCACCTTCAATTCATTCAGACGCTAAATAACCTGAGATGTTGATACAGCGTCGTAAAATAACCTCCCAAAAAAATAGAATCTTCCTTCATTATAGATAGTCATAACTCCTTGAATCCATATTGCGGTCGACGTGCCACTCTTCCTTCTTCCAGGTACCGGTAGCTTCTAATGCAATACTTGCTTGTGAGTCTTCCATCAGCCATTCTTTATACATAAAATTATGACCATGGGTGGGCAACTCGTGCTCTTGAAGTGTGAACACAACCTCAGTGCAGGTAGAACGGACTATGTCCTGTAGTTTCTGTATGCAAGTTTCGCGTCTGCAGTAAGTGGCGACTCGTTTGAAGTGAAAAACAATATAATCCCCAGATCATTTCCCTTTAGTGATGAGTCGAAAGAGAAAGATGTTTTATTAATACGGGAGATAAAGCTTGTATTATGTTATGTTACACTTTCTTACGCATGACATTTTATGTTACAAATAATCATAGTGAAGGTTTTAGTAAAGAAATACTGTCTAAATCTGCTTTAGAATAGCTAAAGGTAAAAATGGGATATCAACAAGGTGAGACTGATATCAAATATCGTTTACACGTTGTGCGTGCGAGTTACAGAATTGCACGACATATGATCGACTAGCTAAGAGCATTTATGGATCAATTTGAAATGTGGTAGTATCATGTAGAACATAGACAACGTCACTTTCCTTGACTATAAACTATCTTGAAGCGTGATAAGAAAATCTTCTTATCAAATATAAGACCCTACTTCAAGACCTACAGCAGAATTCACTGCTAAGTTTGAAGAAACAATGCCAATTGACAAGGAATCGAGATTTTTCTGAATTCCTTTTGGCTTACAGCCGATAGAAGATCCTGAGAGTTTATAGCTTGAATTAATAAATCTACAGAACAGCACGCCACTCAGATTTCAGCGAAATCAGGAATCGAACTGTTCGTAATGCTGCCTAAGTCAGAATTTCCAAATATACTCTTTGCTTCCAGATATACTCTAGGCCTATGTGCTTGAGTCAGAGTTTAATACAAGCAAGAAGTGTAAAAGCTCTCAATTTACAGAAAGAGCTTAGAAGCGAGTTTATTTAATTTGCCGTGACATGTAAAAATACCTCCTTGAATTTGTGATTGTTTGCGACTACAGATTACAGACTATTACCTTTCTGAGAACAGAGGAATAGGCTACTCTTTAATGTATAAAGACCTGTAAATTCTCGCGTTCTATGTTTCAAATAAGACATAGGCCTATAAGAAATATTAACAACTAGTGTAATAATAAGTGTTGCTGCTATATTTGTTTATCTTGAAAAGTTGTATTCAGTTTGTGTTTGCAGTACTAAACTAATTTACAAAGCTAGGAAATAATATAATTTGTTATATGTGCTTAGGTACAGTGTCTCTAAAATTACTGTAATTATTGTACCATGAGTCATTCTGAAATTCAAATCGTGGAGTAGATATCACGACCACCTGCACGAGCCGCCAGAGCGCACCGCGGCAGTGAACTGCTTTTGCAGCGAAACTACAAACAACTGCAATTGCTGCGGCTGGCTCCGTCTGTCTTTCTCTCTTTCAAGGTCATTTTAGCACTTCGTGAGCACGAGTTGCCCATCCATGACTATGACTGAAAGAATCTTCGTTCTCTAATTGATTTTATTTTACAAAATTCAAAATTGTGCTTCATGCTCGTGACCCATGAGTATGTAAGTTTTTCAACTGTTTCACTGCTTAGAAAAACAAAAACTTCGTTAAAACACACACACATTTCTTATGGAGACAGTTGTTTTAAATTCTCACCTGGTTCTCATTTCAATTTTAACCCAAGCTCTTTGCCATTAGAAAAGCCAGACTTGCTTCTATCGTTTTGTTAATAATCTACTAAAGCATTAAGATTGGAAATTCATTTGCGCTGATATTATTCGCTACAACCCTTTATCCACTTCCTTATTTAATTTGTGTTTTCACATTTATGCAATACCATTACTGAAAATGGAGGCACAAAAGAAATCATAACAGTAGGCCTACATTATGCAACGAGCCTATAATGGTAGTAATTAAGACGCGAGTATGTTTATGAAACGAGAGCAAGCGAGTTTCATAATTTTCATACGAGCGTCTTAATTACCATTATAGACAAGTTTCATACGACTTTTTATGCTCGACCATATTTCTAACTTGAAATTATTCATAAGTATTCATGTTATTCTTATGTGACTGGCCTTGTGCAATCTCGTAAATTGCGAGATGTGCGCAGACGCGAAAGTATTGATTTTTTCTGAGGAACAAATGTCATTGACCTTGATATAATCTAGAGAGTAAAATGAACATTAATCTTGATATAACATTGAAATTGATTTAGACATTGAAAAACGAGATGACAAATTGAATTTATTTGAATATTACTTACAATTAACGCTAATTATTATAGTAACAGAACATAACCTTCTGGGACAGTATTGGATTTCCAGCCTCCGTGACGTTTTCGCACGAGCCGTTTCGCTAGTTGTCTTTCGATTGCATATCCGAGAATAATCGATACTTGCGCTTTCATAATGCTAGAATGGGGTTTTCTGATTGGTTGAAGAACTGAACTTTAATGAATAGGTGTACTTTAATAAGGTCCATTAAAGGGCTGCTACCAGGTGTATAATTACTACATTTCGGCATGGTCGAGCATAAACATCTTTGTGTAGTTTACACCCCTGGTCTAGACGCTAAGTTCTAATTTACATGTCACCTTTCTTGCTTCAGCGAATAACGCTAACTTAAAAATAATGAATAAGGCTCTTAGAGGTAATGTATGCCTACTTGAGATAATGGAATCCCATACAACTGGACGTTCGGTGAATTGTCTCTGAGTGCAGAAACCTTACAAAGCCAGGGTCGGTACAATTTAAATGTTTTGCATATTAACTTTTATTAGAGAATAAATACTTCCTTCTTCGTTTCCTTATCTCCGAAACTAATTTGTAAAGCAATTTGTTGTAGACGATATTACAGAGCATATTAAGATTAGAGCCATAAACGGAAGGAGAAGTGAAGAGTTTCTAATTGTGTCACACTTGCATTACAACTTTCGAAGACATTCATCTTGCAGTCGGCCTGGTTGGCGGAGTTGGTATAGCGCTGGCCTTCTATGTTCGAGGTTGCGGGTTCGATCCCGGGCCAAGTCGATGGCATTTAAGTGTGCTTAAATGCGATAGGTTCATGTCAGTAGATTTACTGGCTTGTAAAAGAACTCCTGCGGGACAAAATTCCGGCACACCGGCGACGCTGATATAACCTCGGCAGTTGCGAGCGTCGTTAAATAAAATATAACATTTAACATTTCATCTTGCATAATCACACACGGAACATTAAAACTAACGACCTGATTTGAACAAAAAATTATTGAAATATTTTCGTAAATATTTACAAAATATACCAAATATACTGTATCAATAAGTCATTAATATATGACGTCAATAGACTTGCCTTATATGCCTACTACCGCCATAATGTGTAATATAAGGAATTCTCCAATTTTCGTCATATCTTTCGAGCTTCAACCGCGTTAGTCCTGAGTTTGAACTAGTGAAGTAATTTAATTGATCGAAACGTTAATTTCGTTGACCTTTTTTGTGGCTTTGCATATTCTCATATTTAGGGTAGGTCCTATAATGCATCTATTCGTTGGTTGGCAACATAATATAAACGATATATATCGATAATTTAATTGATCGAAACGTTACTTCCGTTGACCTTTTTTGTGGCTTTGCATATTCTTATATTTAGGGTGGGTCCTATAATGCATCTATTCGATGGTTGGCAACATAATACAAACGATATATATCGATAATTTAATTGATCGAAACGTCACTTCCGTTGACCTTTTTTGTGGCTTTGCATATTCTTATATTTAGGGTGGGTCCTATAATGCATCTATTCGTTGGTTGGCAACATAATACAAACGATATATATCGATAATTTAATTGATCGAAACGTTACTTCCGTTGACTTTTTTTGTGGCTTTGCATATTCTTATATTTAGGGTGGGTCCTATAATGCATCTATTCGTTGGTTGGCAACATAATACAAACGATATATATATATATATCGATAATTTAATTGATCGAAACGTTACTTCCGTTGACCTCTTTTGTGGCTTTGAATATTCTTATATTTAGGTGGGTCCTATAATGCATCTATTCGTTGGTTGGCAACATAATATAAACGATATATATCGATAATTTAATTGATCGAAACGTTACTTCCGTTGACCTTTTTTGTGGCTTTGCATATTCTTATATTTAGGGTGGGTCCTATAATGCATCTATTCGTTGGTTGGCAACATAATACAAACGATATATATCGATAATTTAATTGATCGAAACGTCACTTCCGTTGACCTTTTTTGTGGCTTTGCATATTCTTATATTTGGGGTGGGTCCTATAATGCATCTATTCGTTGGTTGGCAACATAATACAAACGATATATATCGATAATTTAATTGATCGAAACGTTACTTCCGTTGACCTTTTTTGTGGCTTTGCATATTCTCATATTTAGGGTGGGTCCTATAATGCATCTATTCGTTGGTTAGCAACATAATACAAACGATATATATCGATAATTTAATTGATCGAAACGTTACTTCCGTTGACCTTTTTTTTTGTGGCTTTGCATATTCTTATATTTAGGGTGGGTCCTGTAATGCATCTGTTCCTCAGGAAAAGTCAACAGACACAATTTTAGAATCTGGGGAAGCGAGAATTCGCGTGTTGTGTTTGAACACGAAAACGTCTGATGCAGCTTAATGAAAGATCGTATGATAAGTTCCTTCTTTTTACAGTGACTACCATAACCTATCAGACATGCTTGAGTTCTATGTTGTGCCGCAGCTTCCTGTTGGAACCATTAAATTTATGAGCAAGACGGCTGGTCCACAATAAACCGGAAGCGGAAACGACAAAGAGAACGAGAACGGAAATATTGTAAAAATAAATGTATTTGAATGTGAGCATTCACAATTAACTTTCACGTTCCCGTTCCCGGGCTCCGTCAAGTTTCTCGTTATTTGTAAATACTCACATTTGAATACATTTATTTTAATATTATTTCCGTTCTCATTCTCATTGCCGATGGAATATGAAAGTAATTTTTGACGCGTATTTATGCTATGAACTGTTGAATTAGTTACAAAGTTTTCACAATTACATACGAGGAAGATTATTAGTGAAAAAATGTGGACATTATTTGTAGTTTTTTTTAAATAATCCGACACGATTGCCTAGATTTGGTACCTACTATAATTCTAATTATTTTTTTATAGTAGGAATATACTGTCACTATCTGTGGAATTTCCCCAGAATATTGTTCAAAAACTCATTAACTTACCGCGTGGAAGTATGCAAAGTATATTGTTTTTAAGGTATTGATATTTTTTACTATATCTTGCACAGATCTAATAGCAAAACATGCTGAATTAGTTTGGGGTAATTTCTTTAATATGATTTTTCCAATTTAACACATTATCGTTTTGTAAGCCAAGCACTACTATAAAGTACTATGGCCACTTCGTATACAAGTATTTAACCAGGCCTCCACACGCGTCTGATGTTAGATATTTACGGATACTCGGCCATGGTATGGGAAGTAATGCATATTATGTCCAACCACAGAGGACTTTAAAGACGACAAAACATTTTTAAGAACAGCGTCCCTTGATAACTGCGGTAACGGTAACTTGCACGTGTAATACGCTAGACGTGCGGTTCATAGATGACTACTTGCCTCCTTCAGGTATTGCTAGATAAAGACTGAAACATTTCAACTTCGTAATACTGTGAACTATGCTTTCTCAATCGTAATATACACCACGCCTATCAAAATATGGTTACGTCATTTTATCATATCAGACATGTATGAGGACTAGGTTAAATATAATACACCGTGTCCCTTTCAAACCTCCCACATTTTAATTAATCATTGCTAACAAAGAATGCGGAATTATGAAATCAGACTTGTATTAAAAGAAAGAGAAACTCGAAGAATTGTTATTAAATTATAGAATTGCAGAGAAGAGAAACCTTGGATAACTCCTCTTCTTAGACTATACTATACTATATTATACTATACTATACTATTCTATACTATATTATACCATACTTTACTATACTATACTATACTATACTATACTACACTATACTATATTATACTATACTATACTATTCTATTCTATACTATACTATACTATACTATACTATACTATACTATACTATACTATATTATACTATACTACACTATATTATACTATACTACACTATATTATACTATACTATACTATACTATACTATACTATACTATACTATTCTATACTATACTATACTATCTACTATACTATACTATACTATACTATACTATACTATACTATACTATCTACTATACTATACTATACTAGTTTTTTTAGTTGGTTATTTAACGACGCTGTATCAACTACTAGGTTATTTAGCGTCGATGGGATTGGTGATAGCGAGATGATATTTGGCGAGATGAGGCCGAGGATTCGCCAGAGATTACCTTGTATTCACATTACGGTTGGGGAAAACCTCGGAAAAAACCCAACCAGGTAATCAGCCCAAGCGGGGATCGAACCCGCGCCCGAACGCAACTTCAGACCGGCAGGCAAGCGCCTTAACCGACTGAGCCACGCCGGTGGCTTACTATATTATACTATACCATACTATACTATACTATACTATACTATACTATACTATACTATACTATACTATACTATACTATACTATATTATACTATACTATCTACTATACTATACTATACTATACTATACTATACTATACTATACTATCTACTATACTACACTATACTATACTATACTATACTGTACTATACTATACTATACTATACTATACTATACTGTACTGTACTATACTATACTATATTATACTATACTATACTATACTATACTATACTATACTATACTATACTATACTGTACTGTACTGTACTATACTGTACTATACTATACTATACTATACTATACTATACTATACTATACTATACTATACTATACTATACTGTACTGTACTATACTATACTATACTATACTATACTATACTATACTATACTATACTATACTATACTATACTATACTATACTATACTATACTATACTATACTATACTATAATTCTCTGATTGAGGTTCTGGCTGATATATACATCTATTATCAGGCAGTACACCTCACTTGACGTTGTGTGTCAGAGGAAGAACAATTCTTTGTATGCATCTGAAGCCTGACTAGTGTAATACCTAGCAGGCAGGGCCGTGGAAGTAAGGGGAAGCGTTATTTATTAGTGTTGTAAAGAGTAGTATTAACACTGAGCGAATAAGGTAATTAGGGGATAATGTTCTTCTTGTATTTATTGTGTTTTTTTCTATTTGTGTTTTTTAATTGCGTGTGTATATGTTTTTATGTCATACCTTTATATTTATTATTTGGATTATTTATTGCAGTTTCAATAAGGAATTGAATTGAATTGCATATATGTGTGTGTGTTTATCCTTCATATTTTACGTTTATTTTATTTTTATTATTTTTGTGAAGTTTGGTATGAAGTTAGATTAGTTATAATTGTGATAATTAATTATAACGGTATACATAATAACAATTATTGTTGTTTTACTATTTTATTATTAGTAGTATTATTTTCGTTGTGAAGATTCAAACTGTGCATAGTTACAGCACGAATGGCCGTACGGGCTCGTGCGAAGGATCTTGTGTACATGAGTTTGAATAGTGTGTATCAATAAATGCACTTCATTCATAGTCGGTGATGTATGCAATGGAGGGGGGAAAACTGACCACCCTACCCTACCTGGTGCCTTCTTGGTGTCAGTTGTAAGGTTCAGACTTGTCTCCGGACAGCTGACTAAACAACAACTATACTAACTTATACTAAATCATATTGCCTTCACATATTAATTAATTATTTATTATTAAAAACATTCCTATATAGGCCTAGGCCTATAGTATTAACTTTAACGGCAGGTAGCAAGGTCTTTACAGATGATAAGCCACTTGAGTTGAATACAGATACCGTACGTAAAAATACATACAATACCATGCCTAGGCATTTGGCTGACGAAGGTAATCTCTTTTCTTCAGAGCAGGAAAGAGAATTTGAGAAATTATAAAATTATGGATCTCGACCTGAAATATGTGCAGTATTTTATTATATTATAAGTTTACAACTGTAATGTATCGTGACTAAAAGATTTATAATATGCTAGTCTGTCAGCAACAAATTATCGCGTTAAACGGAGGCAGAGATATGAAGAAATGCTCGGCAGGCGGTCACTGGAACATGTGATTAAGATAACGGTAAAAGTGTACGAGTACCTGACCTTGAAATTGTCTACCGGTCGCACATTTCACAAATAAATATATTTCTTTTGTATATTTAACGTTACATTTGCTAAACATACTTCATTTTGAAAAACTTTTAGCTTCAATCTCCCCGTTTCATAATAAATAACTCCCTTCGTAGTCATCGGTCATTTTCTCCAACTTCTGACTTCAATATGAAGGGTTCAGGGCCATAGTAGGCCAAGCGCCATTTATTAAAAACGGAGAAAGCAAGAGTTAAAGTTAAGTGACTACCATACTTTAATGAAGATTGGCATATCATTTAGCTTTAATGTGCATACTTTATATTACTTGCTACTCGGTCACAATATGATAACACGCTAGAAATGCCACTCCACACATCATCTCTTTATTCTTCATCTTTCACTGTTGCTACTTCTCGTCACTGGAATTCTCTGCCGCCTGAAGTCAAGGGCTGCCGAACTTTAATTTCCTTTAAATGTAAATTATAAAAATATCTTATGATGAGTTGCCAGAACCAACGCGTTGCAAATATTTAAATAGAATGTGTTCCACTGCATTTAGTTTTATGTTTTTCGTTTCTTATTTTTATTATCTAAATTGTGTTTATTTATCACTTAACGCCAATATGTATCCCACTGTGTTGTTTTTTTATTATTAATCTATTTTTGTGTACATTTTATTCAATTGTCGTTTCTGGTTTAATTATGTAAATCCTACTTAATTGTAATCTAATACTAATATGTATACTAATGTGTTCATTTTTATTTTTACTGTGTACATTTTTTTATTGAATTATCGGCTTCTGTTTTTATGTGATTCGCATTTGATTCTAACAATATTAATATGTATTCCACTATGTTTAGTTATATTTTATGAGGTAAATTTTATGTACTACCTCTTTTGATCTCATTATGTACCTAAATTGTATCGGTATGTAATTACTTAATTCGGATCCAGTTTTATGTTCAACTATGTAAGCAAGTTTTAATCCTGGTTGAGTGTAAGAGAAGGCCTTGCGGTCTTAACTCTGCCAGGTTAAATAAAGCCATTATTATTATTATTATTATTATTATTATTATTATTATTATTATTATTATTATTATTATTATATGTTTCATTGAATTATGGTACTCACTTCATTTTAACCCTTGGTTTCTCCGTTTTTAATACGAGGAGGGACCCAGAAATAACCGGAATGTTTTTTTATTTTTGCATTTTTATTGAATTCTACATTCACAGTACTTTAGTCCTCTTCAAAGTATTGTCCATGTGCATTAATGCACTTGTCCCAACGCTTTTGCCACTGCTAAAAACATTGCTGAAACTCTTGAGGTAGGATACTGTTCAAAGTCGTTAGCGTGTTTTCTTTGACGTCATCCACATCACTGAATCGCTTTCCTTTCAGACATTTCTTCATCCGTGGAAACAAAAAAAGTCCGAAGGAGCCAGATCGGGTGAGTAGGGTGGATGAGGCACAAGCACCATGTTGTTGTTTGTCAAAAACTGTCGGACCGTCAGAGCTGTGTGGGCTGGAGCATTGTCGTGGTGAAGCAACCAGTTCCCATTTCTCCACATTTCGGGCCGTTTTCGTCGCACACTCTCTCGTAATCTTCGTAACACATCCAAATAGAAATGTTGGTTCACTGTTTGTCCAGGCGGAACGAACTCTTTGTGGACAATGCCGTTCACATCAAAAAAACAAATCAGCATTGTTTTCACATTGGATCGCACTTGACGTGCTTTCTTGGGTCGTGGTGAATTTGGAGTTTTCCACTGGCTCGATGCATGCTTTGATTCTGGATCGTACCCACAGCACCAAGACTCATCCCAGTCACAATTCTTTTAAGAAAATTTCGATCGTTCTGCACTTCACTCTTCAAGTCGTGGCAAACTCTCACGCAGTTTTCCTTTTGTCATCTGTGAGCAAGCGAGGAACAAATTTTGCAGACAAATCTTCGGTTAAAATTCGTTGGACCGTGCTCCAAGACAGGTTCGTTTGCTCAGACACTTCGTCAATGGTCTTTCGACGATCTTCATCAATTGCACGTTTGATTTTGGCGATGTTTTCGTCATTTCTTCCTGCCGAAGGACGCCCGGGACGTGGCATGTCTTCAGTTGACATGTTGCCAGATTTTAAACGGGAAAACCACTCGTAGACCTGTGATTTCCCTAAAGCATCATCATTAAAGGCTTGCCGAAGCATCCCAACGGTCTAGGCTGCAGTTTTCCCTAACAGACGTTTAATATATAAAATGGCCGGCCTGGGTAGCGCAGTCGGTACAGCACTGACCTTCGGTGCTCGAGGTTGCTGATTCCCGGCCCAGGTCGATGGCATTTAAGTGTACTTAAATGAGACATGCTCATTTCAATAGTTGTTATGGCAGTTTTGAGTGTAAAATTGTAGTGTACTTTGTAAATTTTTAGTGTTTTTTGTAACGCAGTTTTACTCCTGGTTAAGTGTTAGAGAATGCCGTATGGCCTTAACTCTGCCAGAGTAAGTAAATTATTATTATTATTATTATTATTATTATTATTATTATTATTATTATTATTATTATTATATTTAATGGCACGTAAAAAGACTCCTGCGGGATAAAATTTCGGCACACCGGCGACGTATAACCTCGGCAGTTGCGAGCGTCGTTAAATAAATTAAATATCTATATATATAATTTGAACTGGTAATGGAAATTACGGAAAAAGGCTGAACGGATTTTAATAAATGACCCCTCATTTTGAAGCTTGGAACTCAAAGTTTTTCAGAAAAATAGTAGTTTTCATTGAAATGTCAATTTTTCAACATAATTTTCCTATTTTCCAAAATCCATCTGTCGTCAGTTTTGAGAACTAGCTAAT
Source organism: Periplaneta americana (assembly GCA_025594305.2). Lineage (NCBI taxonomy): Eukaryota > Metazoa > Arthropoda > Insecta > Blattodea > Blattidae > Periplaneta > Periplaneta americana. Next base: position 17,727,748 of record JAJSOF020000029.1, on the reverse strand, counting down.
TGCATTTCAGAATAAAACAAAACACATACTACAGTAAACAATATGTAAGAATGCTGACATATTTAGAGCTCAAATTAAATTGGTTATTAAAAACTTAACTTAATGAAAATAATATACAGGTTCGATTCTGTGGTGTGTAATTTTCTGGGCACAGCTGTGTATTGGATATTAAAAAATACAAAACTTGAGGTGGTTTGATGACATTATTATCATTAGAAATGAAATATTATTGTAGTTAATGCCATGATGTGACTATTTTTCATTAATTATACATATTAATGCTATAACTTATTGATGATATGAAAGTGAAACGTTTTGGGGTTATATAAGTAGATGTAGAGAATAGCTTAAATTCTCCACCCCCGTGAAATTCACGCAGGAGTCCCACAGGGTTCCATTATCGGGCCCATACTTTTCAATATATTCATTAATGACCTCCCGTTTCGCTATATCCACGGCAGAAGTAGTCATCTGTATATCTATGCAGACGACACTGCCCTCTTGGCGATGGGCAAAACTTATAGATTAGCGTCCCGTAGATTGCAGTCGATCTTAGATCACCTCCAGCCGTGGTTCCACGACTGGAGAATCAAGGTCAATGTAGAGAAATGTCAGGCCATACTCTTTTCACTAAGAGCGAGGCTCGAAGACATACCACCACCACCCACACTTTTCGGACGAGAAATGCCGTGGATGAACCAAATTAAATATTTAGGGATCATTATGGACTCTCATCTCAACTTCCGAGATCACATCCAATCCCTTCTTCGTAAGGCCAACGGGCTGATAGTTAGACACTATCCCATTCTGGCGGCCTTAACTCCTGACAACCTGAGGGTAGGACTTACCATGTATAAGGCCCTCATTCGCTCTGTCATTACCTATGCCGCACCCGCATGGGGGTTTGCGGCAGTGTCCCATCTCCGTAAACTCCAAGTTGTCCAAAACCAGGTGATTCGACTCATTACCCATCTCCCCGAGTCGCCTCGAGAAGAAAGTTCCATGATGAACTAGAGTTGCCAACCATAGACGAGTTCATTGCTCGACTGGCTAGGAACCTGTATGCGGAAGCTCGTGCTAACCCCAACCCGCTCATATCTGGCCTCGGCCAGTATGATCCTAGGTTACGGCGTAGACACCAGACAGGTCCATTAGCTATACTATTGAGACAGGAGGACAGGGAGGCTGGCGTTACTCCCAGGTTTTGGTAGCCACGACTCAACTCCATGAGACTCCTTGGATAGCGCAACCGCTTTAAAATGACCTTGTCTTAACTGGGCTAAACAAAATCCCTCCCTAACAATATCTATTTTTGTTGATCGATGGAAGTATCATAGAGCCAATTGGCTAGTATATATCCATCGATTCATAGAGTCATTCAACCTAAGAGCCAACTGGCTAGTCTCTGATATTGAGACAACTCATCCTGCCTAAGGTTTTTCCGTGGTTTTCCTAAGGCGCTAAGACAAATATCGGGATGAGCCCTAAAAGAAATGGGCCACGGACCTGCACTCATATCCCCATTAATCTCCCTAATTACTTTAAATTAATTAACTAATTACATCTCTCCCCCTCTTCGTAATTGAGCCATCATATAGCCAAATGGCTTGTCTCAAAATTGAGACGATTCAACAAGGCTCAGGACAACAATCACCTCCTACATAATAGCCAAATTGGCTAGTCTCTTATATGAGACAACTCATCCTGCCTAAGGTATTCCGTGGTTTTCCTCAGGCGTAAGACAAATGTCGGGATGAGCCCTATAAGAAATGGGCCACGGACCTATATGCCCTTCCCCATATATATTCCACCCTTATTATAAACGATGTATGCCCTTAGTTCAGATAATATAAGTAGTCTATTAAATATACGAGGTCACTCAATAAGTCGCAAATTGAAAGGACAGGGACCTCTCAAATTGCAGATTAGATTACACGGCGCTTCTTCCGACGGCCTTCACATGCTTTGTCATCGAACAACAGATGACGGCGTCTTGCCATTCTAACGGCAAACACCAGCCAACTCCTCCTCGCCCCGTTCCGTGATCACTTGATCAATCTCAGCCCCCTCGCGTATGTGGTACCTACCTGTAAGAGGTTACGTCCAATTTCGGCTTCCCCTTCAAAATTTTCTAGAGCTCCTTCAGAGGAGCAGCGTAACCCGGAGTGAGACTAGTGGCCAACTAGCTTGGAGCTCACATATTTAGTTTTGTACAGCCCCAACCCCTTGCAAGGACGCGTTTTGCGTACCTTTTAAAATTTTCCTCCCAATTCTCCTTCGATTTTTCGATTTTTCGATTCGCTTAAATTAGATATTTATATGCGTGGTTCTCTTCAGTATTGGCTCGAGAGAGAGAGTATCTTTCATTATTATGGAGGCAAATAACTTACAAAATGTCTGGTATTCTTCATTGGAAATAAATTTGAAAAATTTTAATTTGAATTGTAATGAACTTAGTTTGCAGCATTTGCTGCACAAGCCTCTAGTTTTATATAAAATGAATAATTTCTTTTGAAATTATGAGAGAAAGTGATTCCATTTTGAATATCAATTGAGGATTCCGTTACACTAACCACTTTTCGATAACAAGCTGCTATTTCAAAGAAACGTTTTAACTCTAACGAAGATAAATTTTGTCCTTCGTGGTCACGGACATGTGGGTTTTAAATACTTCCTTCTGGAGATAAGCTTGACGAGGGCCTCACAGCACAACAATCGACTTCTCAACTGTTGATGGATAAGCGGCTAAATATGTAACATTAGGACTGACGTTAGTAATGCTGTTAACCTTCAAATGAATTCAAGAAGGTGACCTAACTCAGTTACCTAACGGATTACACAGGCCTGCAAAATTAAGGGTCATCAAAACTTTTCTAAAAATGTATGCTGTATTTTTGGTTTCTTGGGGTGCTGAATCAAAATCTAAGCTGAGATTTTCCGTTCCCGGACGTATTTCCGAAATCAGATGTGACCGGGAATCGAACCCTGTCCGCCGGGATAGATCAGTCCGCTAGCGCTTGAGCCACAGACGCGGAAAGGACAGCAATAGTTTGGTAGTAATTTTTCGTCTCTATAAACGTACGATATTATATCTGATTTTAGTTATCTTCCAAGAACCTGTTCCTTTTTGGTCCTTTAAAATCTCGTAGTCTTTGATCGAGTTTGAAAGACGAAAATTTGATCTGTAAGTCCCGTCGCTTTAATTTCCGGCAGCCAATCGCGTTGCAGGTCGGCTACATTTAAACGTGTGTGTCTTGTGATTCGCTTATGAAGACGTTATTCATTTCTTAAGGCTCGATAAATACTTAATATAATCGCCCGCCATTTTCACTCTTTCGTTGGCGTTCGCAGAAAGCACACGAGGACGTTATTTGACGCTCAATTATTTGCTGAATTACAGTGCGTTTGATTTATTATCATAGGAGCTACGACATGATAATGTTTAACGGTGTGGCAAATAGATTCCTCGTATGGTAGCTCGGCAACGAAAGAACATAAATGGCGAACGATACTACCTACCTAGACTTCAGAGAGCCTTCACTTCCTAAGACGTAAGCAAAGAGGAGGAGTCACGCCGGGAATAACAGCGTCGCAACTATAGTTATAAACATTATCATCAATAGTTACACAAAGACCACTATGGAGCGTGATAGAGGAGTGTAAAGATAAGGACTATGACACGTGGAGACAGAAAAGCAGCGGCAGCTGCCATAAATTAAAAGAAAAGACATTAATGGACTAGACAGTCTTATTTTTTACGGCTATTAATGATACCTTGAACATTAGTTTTCAAACAGCCTTAAATCACACACTTAATTTGGTGCTTTTGTAGAAACATTTTTATTGCCTATAAAATTTACCATTTTTCGTTGTTTTCAGAAATTTTTGCACAAAAAGTGGTATACCTGTCGAAATGATAGTTTCCATCTGAAAACCTGTAAGCTAATTGATTAATTGTCAAATATATACAGGGTGGAAGTAAAATAACCTTGCAGCTTGAAAGGGACCATAGGGTACACGTAAATGAATAGAAAACCTAAATCACGTTTTGTGATTAAATGCACGGTTAATTATAAAATTAAGTTTGAAGTTTCAGCAGTCCGACAACATCGTCGCTAACACACTCTACTCGTGATACAGATGTAAGAGGTCAACGAACGCGGTGAGTCACCGTACGTAAGCTGCTCTCTGCCAAGACGTTACCACTCGCTGGCTTCGTGCAATGGCTTGAATTTAGGGGTTTTTAAAATTAAATTTACACGAAAACCGTTCACGCTATTGAAATACACCAGAGGGATAAATTATTATTTATTAGATTTCCTATCGATATGGACAATAAATCACGATCCTACTCGCAATAGTTACCCAATAAGAGATTGTTAAACATTTTGGAAAAAAAAATTTTTATGAAAAAACTATGAACTTTCCACCTATATGATATAATAGTTTTTTATTAAATATAACATGAGCTATTCGCTTTGGAAATCGTTTTTGGAGCACCGCTATACTAATTATTTATAGTTTGTGAGTGAGAATTTAAAAGTATGAAAAGACATAACGTCCAGCTTTAGTAGAATTAAATTACCTTCTCTACTTTTGTTGTTTGACTTCATGGCCCTGTTACTTGTTCCGATAAACTAATATACCTTAATATTATTTCTTATCCTTTTCAGTAAGATTTATTTTTAATTATTGATTTGCGTGCATGGAGATTGTAGATGGTGTACACCATACCTACACAAACAGCGCTCAACGAGCGCGCGCTCTTTCCGAGCGGGAGAGCTGTGTTTACCGCTCGCCGAAACGGAGAGGAAGATACGTCAGAATGACATAGACCTGCTATAGGTAGGAGAGAGGGAAACGACCACTCAGCTATCTAGTGGAGTGCAGTGTGTATTCTCAGTAACTGTTTCACTTGCTTACCTACTGCTACAGTACAGTATGGAGGAATCTAAAAGACGGAAAAGTAGTGATCAGGCAAATTCTTTCAATGTTGCATGGGAAAATGCTTATTTTTCATAGCTGCTGGAGTAAATACTCAGTGCTTTATCTGCCACAACATTTTGAAAGGTAGAAAGAAACATAACATAATGCGTCATTACGAGTCCAGACATAAAGAGACTAAAGATATTAATCTTCAGCAATTTTAATATCTCTCTTCAGGGAAAAGGCCAGCTCAGTGTTGATATGTTGAATAAATTACGGGATTTCAGTCGTAAACTTACACTTTTCGTAAGTCAGTTTCGGGAAGGTAATATGGCTTACTTTCGAACGATAGAAACTGCTCGTGATGAAGCCATGTTAAACGATTGTGTGCAAATATTAATTGAAATTCAAAATGAATTTAATTCTAGATTCCAAGATCTTGTCTTAAGGTCCACAACTGTGGAGTAACGGTTAGCGAGTCTAGCCGCGAAACCAGGTGGCCAGGGTTCGATTTCCGATCGTGACAAGTTACCTGGTTGAGGTTTTTCCGGTGTTTTCCTCAACTCAGTATGAGCAAACTTTCAGTGTTGGACCCCGGACTCATTTCACCGGCATTATCACCTTCTTCTCATTCTGACGCTAAATAACATAAGCTGTTGATAAAGCGTCGTAAAATAACTTACTAAAAATCTTGTCTTATTATTATAATAAATTCTTTAACACCAGTTGAAACAAAGTCATGTAAGTTACAGGTGGGCTTGGTTGGCGCAGTTGGTATAGCGCTGGCCTTCTATGCCCGAGGTTGCGGGTTCGATTCCGGGTCAGGTCGATTGCATTTAAGTATGCTCATATAACTTCGGCAGTTGCGAGCGTCGTTAAATAAAACATAACATTTAACGATTTACAGCTCGGACTTATTGATCTTCAATGTGGCCTAAGGGCTAAAGACCGTTTGAATAATACTACTAGCCTGGTTGAGTTTTACAAGACTAAACCTTAGCAATAATATCCACGACTACACAGGCTGGCTGTGAAAATGATTGCTATGTTTGGCTCAACATTTATATTTGTGAGCAACTGTTTTCTATAATCAACTTTAATAAAGGCAAGCACCGAACATCTGTAACGATCATTACGATTAGTAGGCTACTGTTCCTTTCAGCTACCAACAGCATAAAACCTCGTTTTCATGTATGATAAATAAAAGTATAAGAAAATGATATTGTACATTTAAGTAGGTAAGCCTATAAGATTTCTATTATTTCTGTAAAATAAATATTTCTGTATTAATTAATAAGTCCAAGATAGTTTTGCAAACACTGAACGGGAATTCATTTCATAAACACTCGTACTAGCACTTCCCTTTTGTGTATATTTTGTACGAGATCACCCCTTCTTCCAGTCCACCCTATACTGAGCGCAGCTAATATCTGCATTCCGCTCACGAGCTGTGAGCCGGCTCGGAAAGCGCAAACCTTGTGCAGGCCTGGTGTAAACTAATGCTGCATTACCGATCAGCTGGCAAGAATCTGTTTTTGAGTCCTCGACAGATCACTAGGCCCAGTGCGTGCCAGAATGATGATGATGATGATGATGATGATGATGATGATGATGATGATGATGATGATGATGATGATGATGATGATGATGATGATGGTGGTGGTGGTGGTGGTGATGATGATGATGATGATGATGATGATGATGATGATGAGGTACATTCATTAATTTAAGTAAAACTAAACTTCTGTGTTGTGTTTCTAAAACAGCTGCTTTTTTACAAGCTTTCCACGTTTATTTGTTGCGTTGTCTCAGTTCAGTTCAGTTACCTTTCTGAGAACATAGGAATACCCTTTAATGTATAAAGACTTGTAAAATCTAGCGTTCTACGTTTCAAATAAGACATATAATAAGAAATATTAACAACTAGTGTAATAATAATAAGTGCTGCAGCTATATTTGTTGTATCTTGAAACGGTTGTATTCAGATTGTGTTTCTAGTATTAAACTAACTTACAAAGCTAGAAAATGATATAATTTTGTTATGTGTCCAGGTATAGTCTGTCTAAAATTACTATTGTACCATGCGTCATTCTGAAATTCAAATCATGGAATAGATATCACGACCACCTGCATGAGCCGCCAGAGCGCACCGCGGCTTTTGCAGCGAAACTACAAACAACTTGTAACTGCTGCGGCTGGCTCCGTCTGCCTTTCTCTCTTTCAAGGTTTTTAAGCACTTGGGAGCACGAGTTGCCCATCCATGCTCATGGATAAACTTTATTTCACAGGCAGATCTACTGATACGCAGTAGTAGGGCACTGGTACGCATTACTTTTTTATAATTACAAATTATTGTTTTTTTATATTATTCGCTTATTATTTTCTTTGTCTAAGGCCATGGACTATTGGAGCACATGTTTGGTTACCACCCGGTTGTACGTGTTTGTCGTTCTGATTAATTGATATTGAGAATTACGTTAATACTTTTCATTCGGTAGACATATAGTCCAAGCTCACACAACTTAACAGTTTTGGTACCGACTTCCTAGCTCTGGTGATTACTAGACTTCGTTGAATTGCCACACGCAGCATGCAATCAGGTTGCCGATGTACGGTAGTATAGAGGAGGCGAGAGACCGCCCGGTCTCGTAGTATAAGCAGTTCATGTTAAGAGTTGTGACCGGTCCAAATAGATGAAGCAGCTACAGCTAATGTATATCTATCTAAGCACTTGTTTTTGCATTACTGTGGTTGGAATAGTCAAAGCTTAACATATGTTCAGTGCAGACAAGAATTCAATCAAACATACTACAATGAGAGTGTTGCTGTTACAAACAATTGCCCCTGGAATACCCTTACCCCCGCAGCCAGTTGTGACCCGTTGGGGAACGTGGTTGGATGCTGTTAATTATTATGCAGAACATTACGGCAAAATAATGGAGGTAATTGATGCATTGGATAGCACAGACAGTTCCGCTGTTGCAGCTGTAAAATCATTGCCTTCTGAACAGCTATTGGAAGATATTCTGATCATTGATTCTAATTTTAAAATCGTGTCCAAAAGCATCATCCTGTTAGAATCGTCTAAACTACAACTCTCAGAAGCCCTTAATATAGTGAATAAAGTATCACAAACCGTTATCCAAAATAACAATTCACTAATTTCAGAAAAAGTGAAATGTAAGTTGAGAAACATTATTGCTAAAATTCTGCCTATTCACAACTTCGTATTATAAATGATGTACCATCAGGTCACGACAAGACGTCTGAAGTTGGTGTGCTAAAAGTAGTGACTTGCCGTTCTTCAAATATGCACGTATTACATCGTGTGATGTTGAACGTACATTTCCCAATATAAAAACTGTTTAAGTGACCATCGGAGGAGATTATTTTGCAGTCGCTCAAAATGTATGTAACTCTTCACTGCAATGCACATATTCAAGAATGATGTGAGTATCTTACATTAAATTTTAAGAGTTAATATATCTCACTATAAAATAATTTTGTATTTACATGTTCAGACATTTCCTACTTCAATCATCATTCATTATATTTCTTGAATGCAGGATACAGGTTTTATTGTAACCGCAGTATACTGCTCAATATTTACATCAGAGGCATACTACATCCTTTGCACGCTCCCTTCTCATACCAGTCTATACCGCGTGCGCAGTAAACCTTGCGATTCACGTGGCAATTCCACGAAGTCTAGTGATCACATTTGACAGCAGAGTAAGTTTGTCTTGAAATTTCAAACGAAAGCAGGAACTAAGATTAAACTGTACATGACTTTACTCTTAAAATCCCGAAAATAAACTTCCTTTGTTTCCACTTCTGCTTAGAGATAGTTATACTCTATAATCTTAATGCAAGAGGCATTTCTTGTAGTGAAATTAACCATTCAATCTATGCAAAAATACGGGTATTACTTCATGGACGTTTATTTCATACAACTGATATGGAATAAAGGTGAGGAACATTACCACAGCAATCAAGTTTTACGTAACTATAAGATAATTGTGTTTATCTTTAACATTTCCTTTGAAAGGTGGCATATTTGCAGATAGAGTCGCAAGAGTGGCATTTTGGCAAACAGTTCCATCATTAGATAAGTGCATTATTCGAAAATGAGAGAACTTAATTTAAATAATTGATTAAATGGCGATCTTACTCGTGTTAATTGTGTAAGCATGTGCGGCTTACAGCTGTTTCGGTGCTTCTTCACACCATCCTCAGAGCCTACTAGATCTCGGCGTCATCTCGAACATCGCTGCCTGTTGTGTGGGTGCGTTCGATTGTTGAAAAGTGTTGAAATGTGGTGTCAAATAGTGTGTGTGTTCTGAAATTGATCTGTGTGTTGAGAATTTGATCAGGGTGTGTTTTAGTGTGTCTGTATATTTCATATTGGTCTAGTGTGTTGAGTTTTTGGTTTTTGGGTTGTATGTGTAGGATTTCCATATCTGTATCTATGTTATTGTATGTGTGATTAGCATTAGTTATGTGTTCGACATATGTAGATGTATTGTGTCCTCTGGTTATTGCTTTAATGTGTTCTTTGTATCGAGTTTGGAATGATCTGCCTGTCTGTCCAATGTAGAAACTGTCGCAACTATTGCATTCGAGTTTGTATACGCCTGTGTAGTTGTATTTATTTGTTTGTGTTTTTGTGTGTTGAGATGTCTTTGTAGTGTGTTTTCTGTTCTGTATGCTATGTTGTATTTCTGTTTTCTGAATGAGGATGCGATCTTGTGTGTGTTTTTGTTTTCGTATGTTAGTGTGATGTATTTCTTGTGTTCTTGTGTTTGTGTTGTGTTTTGTGTGTTTTTGTGTTTGTTGAGTTTTTGTTTTGTCTTCCTTATGATGTTGTCTAATATGTTGGGGTTATAACCATTTTCTTGTGCTATGTATTTGATTGTGTTCACTTCTTCATTGTAGTGTTGTTGGCTCATGGGTATGTTGAGTAATCTGTGTACCATTGTCCTGAATGCAGCATGTTTGTGTTGTGTGGGGTGATTAGGTGTGTTGTGTATGTGTGTGGTGGTGGTGGTTGATTTTCTGTATATTTTGAAGGTGTGTTTGTTGTCAACTTTTGTTATGATGATGTCTAGGAAATTTATAGAGTTACTGCTTTCGAATTCCAGTGTGTATTGGAGTTTTGAGTTAATTTGTTTATGTATTGGTGTAGTTTGTGTATTTGTCGTTTGTTTCCTTTGTATAGTATGAGTACGTCGTCTACGTATCTGTGCCAGTATATTATGTTGTCTGCATATTTGTTGTGTTCATTGTTGAGTATGTAAGTTTGTTCTATATACATCACACAGGACACAATACATCTACATATGCCGAACACATAACTAATACTAACCCATATTTAAAAATACTGTTATACAGGGTGTTTCAAAAATACGGGGCATAATTTCAGGTATGTATTTCCCACATGTAGACACTCAAAATAGTTCATTACAACTTGTGTCCGGAAATGCTTTATTTCCGAGTTATGGCCTTCACAACATTGAAATTCATCGGAACGTTTTTCTTTCCACAGGTCGTTGCCGTCAAAGGAGACATTAAGAGGGCACTCTGACAGTTCATTCCGAGGCGAAGGTTACATTCAGTGTTGTGTAAGCGTTAGAATGTGCGACATATATTCAAATCAAGAGCTGGCAGAGATACACTTCATGTACGGTAAGGCGGACGGCAATGCTGCGCTGGCTCGTCGTTTGTACCAGGAGAGGTACCCACAGCGACAATGTCCAGATCAGAAGACATTTGTACGTCTCCATTACCGTCTGTGCGAGTATGGAAAATTTAACTCTCCTGGTTTGGGAAGGGGACGACCAAGATCTACAACTCCAGAAGTACAGGAGGAGATTCTGGAGGCTGTGAACATGACTCCTTCTATCAGCACACGAAGGATGGCGTTGCAAGTCAGTGTTCCTCATACGACTGTCTGGAGACTGTTGAAAGAGTATCAATTGTATCCTTATCATTTGCAACGTGTACAGGCCCTGTCACCAGCAGATTACCCTGCAGGAGTTAGGTTCTGTCAGTGGTTATTGCAACAGTGTGGTGTAAATCCGAACTTTCCTGCCTTAGTATTATTTACAGATGAAGCACAGTTCACAGGAGATGGCATAACAAATTTACACAATCAGCATGTATGGGGGTATGAAAACCACGTGCAACTGTTCCATCTCATCACCAGGTGCGGTTCTCCCTCAACATGTGGGCCGGTATCAATGGTCATCGATTAGTTGGACCCCATGTGCTTGTAGACAGACTTACGGGGCAGGCGTACACAGACTTCCTGGAAAACACCATACCTCATGTTTTAGAAGACATTCCACTTATCAATCGTCAACACATTTACTTCTTGTTGATGGCGCTCCTGCACACTTCAGTCGTACAGCTCGCCGGTACTTGGATCGAAGGTTTCTGATCGATGGATAGGTAAAGGTGGCCCAATTGCTTGACCTCCACGCTCACCTGATCTGAACACTCTCGATTTCTACTTGTGGGGCCATTTAAAATCATTGGTTTATTCGAACTCGAAATGAAGCATTTCCGGACACATGTTGTAATGAACTATTTTGATTGTCTACATGTGGGAAATACATACCTGAAATTATGCCCCGTATTTTTGGAACATACTGTATATAAGCCGTCATTTGTTCACGTTTGCCTACTCTATCATCAAATATAAATCCTGCCTATTTAGGTTATATATTTACCTTCGTTGAAGAACTGAAATGCTTAGTCAATCCGGCAATTCAGAAAATTTGGTGGTTTTCTTAGTGTCAGGCCATTCATGATTGAAAATAAAATGGCGGTCCTATGTGAATTGTATATTATTAGTTCTCTACACAATATAAACTCTATCAATCTGTGAAAGATACAGCGTTGTTATTCTTTCGTGAAAATTATTTATTTCTCATCTCCAGCGATTTCAAAATTGTCTTCACTTTTAAGTAACCCTAGATGATGGAAATCCAGAGTGTTGGAGTGTAAAGTAGGCCTATTTATGGTCTCTTCACTTTGATGACATACATGTTAAAGTCTGCATTGGAAAATAAAACCAGTTTCCTGTATGCCAAGTAAATATGTCAGGTCGTAAATTAAAGCAAGCTAGAGTTATAATCTTTTACATATTTGTATATGCGTTACTGGTATCACTGCATTATAAATACTTTTACCTGTTGTCCTTCGAGATACGAGGGTCAGTGCTATGAAAAGGTGCAATTTTGACCTCACAAATGTCACCAATATGAGTACAGAATGCAAGTATTAGGAAATGAAAGTACGACAGACAAATGTAAATAACATTACAATTATTTCTCCTTTTAACCTTCAAACTATAGACTCATAAGCTTGTTATGATCCCTTCTATTAATCTTCTGAAAAACAGCTGTTGTTATCGCTCCTTTGTGTGTGAACAATGGTACAGAACTTGACTTGCCTATTCTATTATGGACTTTTCTGCACGTTACCGTGGCAACATCAAAGCGTTGTCGTTATTTCTACATGGAAGTACAATATTTCGGTCTCTTCGCCGAGTGTACACAAACCTAGCAAGAGTGTAGTTACTACAACGTCGCAAATTTCTAGCGCAATAATTAATAATAGATCCCTATTAGAAACAACAACAACCAAATTTCTTGGCTTAAAAATCGATAATGTGTTAAATTGGAAAAATTATATTAAAGAAATTACCCCAAACTAAATTCAGCTTATTTTGCTATTAGATCTATGCAAAAGATAGTAAATATCAATACCTTAAAAACAATATACTTTGCATATTTCCACTCGGTAATGAGTTTTGAATAATATTCTGGGGAAATTCCACAGATAGTAACAATATATTTCTATTACAAAAAGAGTTAGAATAATAGTAGGTGCCAAATCTAGAGAATCGTGCAGGACTATTATCAAAAAGCTAAAAATAGTGCCCATGGCTTGTCAGTATATCTTTTCATTAATAATCTTCTTCGTCTGTAATCGTGAAAACTTTGTAACTAATTCAACAGTTCATAGCATAAATACACGTCAAAAATGACTTTCATACTCCATCGGCAAATCTATCATGCTATCAAAAAGGAGTGCGTTATATGGCAGTAAAAATTTTTAATAGCCTCCCTATCGACATAAAAATGAAACTCAAAACATAAAATTATTTAGGGCCAAATTAAAGAAGTACCTAATTTCTCACGCCTTCTATTCTGTAGGTGAATTCATTACATTCAATAATAGGCCTACTTCATGAAATTGATAGTAAAACTTTGTGTTGTACTAGTAGACTATATTGTAAATCTCGTCTGTAGATATATATATATATATATATATATATATATATATATATATATATATATATATATATATATAATCTAGACTGTGACTATAAATTAAGATTTTATAATAGTATTAAGTTTTTTGACTTGTTCCATATTCTAGCTGTAAGCAATGTATGAATACCATGGAATGTTAATAAATACAATACAATACAATACAATACAGTTTTCGTTACATCAGAAGATTTGGCTTCAAGATAAATATATCTCTGAGTTTCATGTTCTAAGTTCATAACACATGAAAGAACTCTGTCTATGAATGAAAAAACTCCGAACAAAATTCAACTGGAATTTATCGCCTGTGACTTGCTTAAATATTATTAGGCCACATTCTCGCCTATCATCCTATTTTCGGGGGAATTATAAATTCAGCCATACATGTGCCCTTCACCTAGCAGAGTAAAATAAAGACTTTGTTGACTATTACTTACTTATGGCTTTTAAGGAACCCGGAGGTTCATTGCCGCCCTCAAATAAGCCCGCCATCGGTCCCTATCCTGAGCAAGATTAATCCAGTCTCTACAATCATATCCCATCTCCCTCAAATCCATTTTAATATTATCCTCTCTTCTAAGTCTCGGCGTCCCCAAAGGTCTTTTTCCCTCCGGTCTCCCAACTAACATTCTATATGCATTTCTGGATTCGCCCATACGTGCTACATGTACTGTCCATCTCAAACGTCTGGATTTAATGTTCCTAATTATGTCAGGTGAAGAATACAATGCGTGCAGTTCTGCGTTGTGTAACTTTCTCCATTCTCCTGTAACTTCATCCTCTTAGACTAAAATATTTTTCTAAGTACCTTATACTCAAACACCCTTAATCTCTGTTCCTCTCTCAAAGTGAGACTATATCAACTTCAAAGTGTTCAAATAAACTGAGTTACAACATATTTATGATATTAGTCAAAATAACTTTCACATATATACAAGATATTGAGGGAACTCACAAATACTATAAACATACATAATATGAAGTTTGCTATTTTTCAGGTTAACATTTAAAAATGCCGTTAAACAAATCAAGTTCTTTTTTTTTTTTCAAATAACTTGCTATCTCTAATAATGGAGCAGCTGTTTGCTAAAATTCCACTCTTGCGACGCTATCTGCAATTATGGCATCCTTCAAAGGAAAATATGTTATTATCTTATAGTTAGGTAAAACTTGATTGCTGTGGTAATATTCCACATCTTTACTATATAACAATTTTATCAAATGAAAGTTCATGAAATAGTACAAGTATTTTAACATAGATTAAATAGTTAACTTCAATAGAAGAAATGGGACTAGAAAAAATTTTGTTTGAGTTTTGAAGAGCAAGTACTTGTAAAACATGTACAGATTAATATTTTGTTCCTGCTTTTGTTTGGATTTTATGGCAAACTTATTCTACTGCAAAATGTAATCAATTTTTCCAATATTTTCATATGCATCTCCTGTTCCGAAATTCTGAAATAATATATTAAGATATTCTTATGTGTATATTTTGGCTGTGCATTTATAATCTAAATACATAGACTATGATGTCCTTAATTATATATAATAAGCTACAGTGTCAATACATTCAATTATACTTAAATTAAAATATCACTGTTATTAGTATTAATAGCCTATTACCTATATAGGACTTTCATTTCAAAACTTCCCAGTCTAAATGACTAATTATTTAAATTGAATTCAATTTAAACAAAAAAAAAAAAAACGTCAACTTAGATATTAAGGAGAAGTCTGAAACCAGGCTTAATTGCATTTTAGATTTCACCCCTACCTCCCAGCCACCCCCTTTAGAAATTTCAAATGGCACCCCTATATTTTATACTTAAATAAAAAGATCATTCAATTGCTTATACACCTCATTCATTTATTTCACATCTATATATCGTTGCCTGGCAACCTCGATTGTTACTGTTGATTAATATATTTAACAAAAATCACAAATAAAATCTTCTATATTTATAATTCGAACTGGTAATGGAAATTACTGGAGAACGGTTGAACGGATTTTAATGAATGACCCGTCATTTTGAAGCTAGGCATCCAAGGATTTTCAGAAAAATAGTAACTTTCAGTGAAGCGTTAGTTTTCCTACATAATTTTCCTATTTTCCAAAAGCTATCTTTCGTCAATTTTGAGAACTAATTATTGCATTCCCACGGCCGACTTGATGCTCCATTACAGAGAAGCGAAGGGAGCAACAAGTTAGAAAGATTCTCTTTCTAACTCGTTGGAAGGGAGCATCAAGTCGGCCATGTGCATTTCAGAATAAAACAAAACACACACTACAATAAACAATAGGCTATTACACGAAGGCCATGACCTGCAGGATTGCTGACACAGCGAATAGGGATTATAAAGAATGGACACTGAGCGAATTTTCCTGTGTTTTGTTTCTCTGTGCGCCGGCGTTTAGTTCCACTTTCAAGCGCTAGAGGTTAGTGTAATCGAGCATACGCTAAGATAATAATTGAGTATAGAGTTGAGACACAGGATCCAAACATCGCCTACCTTATTACATAATCCAGTAACGCTTTGCTTCAAATAAATTCAAGTTAACAGCTTTTCCTTATTTCTCAGCGACAAACTAGTTGTAATAATAATATTTTATATTTCAGATATAATAAATTATATTATAAAATAATATAATACATTACAAAATTAAGTATCGAATTCGTTTAATATTTGTATAATAATATAATATAGGTATATCGTTTTACTTCTCGTAAGAGTTTTGTTTTTCCATTTTCAGCGCTATCAAATCATTACATATTTTAATTGTTGTTGGAGTCAACGTCTCAACTCTCATTATAAAGGAACTCTAGAGTCTAGACATTACAGTTAATGACGGATTTATTATTTTATGGATCCAATTCATTTTATTTGAGTACATAATGTACCTTACTTACTTACAAATGGCTTTTAAGGAACCCGAAGGTTCATTGCCGCCCTCACATAAGCCCGCCAGCGGTCCCTATCCTGTGCAAGATTAATCCACTCTCTATCATCATGCCCCACCTCCCTCAAATCCATTTTAATATTATCCTCCCATCTACGTCTCGGCCTCCCTAAAGGTCTTTTTCCTCCGGTCTCCCAACTTACACTCTATTTGCATTTCTGGATTCGCCCATACGTGCTACATGCCCTGCCCATCTCAAACGTCTGGATTTAATGTTCCTAATTATGTCAGGTGAAGAATACAATGCGTGCAGTTCTGTGTTGTGTAACTTTCTCCATTCTCCTGTAACTTCATCCCGCTTAGCCCCGTACCTAGATGTATTAATTATATGTGTTATATTTCTGCTGTGTCGACTGCTAGCTGGTGTGATGTCAGCGCCAACTCTAGGGAGAAAGAGAATCTCACGCTTTAGCTGGCTTGAAGGTCATTGAAATCAGCCCGGCTACATCAAAGGTACCGACGCGAAGTGTCCATTCTTTATAATCCCTATTCACTGGCTGACATATTTAGAGTTCAAATTCAATTGGTTATCAAAATTTCAAGACTTACTAAAAATAATTTACAGGTCCGATTTTGCGGTGTGTAATTTTCTGAGTACAGCTGTGTATTGGATATTAAAATCTACAAACTTTGAGGTGGTTTGGTGACATTATTACCATTAGAAATGAAATATTATTATAGTTAATGGCAAGATGTGACTATTTTTCATTAATTATACATATTAATCCTATAATAAAGATATGTAAGTGAAACGTTTTGGGGTTGTACTGTATAAGTAGATGTAGAGAATATCTTAAATTAGGTTTTGATATTTTCTATAATTTACTGAGTGGCGGCTACAAAACTTACGTAAGATAATATTGTTAATAAAAATCAAATATTTTTGTAGTTAGTAATCAAGTGGGGTTAGGTCTTTTCATATACTTAATGGCGGTGTGGTGTAGATATTTATATGTGTCATTCTCTTCAGTATTGGCTCGAGAGCGCGCAAAAATTACAGTTCCTAAGAAAAGACCAAAAGGTATTACGTACTGATAAAATAAGAGGCCTACAAACCAACAATCCACAATAACCTGAAATAGCTATTGCTTTATTCCCTCATGAAAAACCCTCTGATCGTCCTGGCAGTGTTACTTGCGTTTTCGCGTTGAAACTCAAAAACTAAGGTGGATATATGTTCGAGAAAAAGTATTTGGCATAAAAAATCATTCAGAAGGAGTATGTTTCATTATTATGGAAGCAAATAACTTCCAAAATGTCTGGTATTCATTGAAAATAAATCTGGAATTTTTTTAACGTCTAATGAACTTAGTTTGCAGCATTTGCTGCACAAGCCACTAGTGATATGGAACAACTTTGTGCACTTTAATTTCAAATCAAATTCCATTTTTTTTTCTAAAAATTGTGATATTTCACGGGCATAATTGACTCGTAGATACCGTACTGAATAAGAGAAAAATTCATCCGTAAGTGCAGCAGAAATCGCTGTACATGGATGGACAGAGAGACGGCACAGGCAAGATCATTTGTTGCTACATCATAATAGTTGGTACGATGAAAAAGTAAAAATCTAAATACGGACACAACTTAATAGGTGCTGGAGTCTATATTCGGTACTGGAACAGAGGATTGCCTATGAAAAAAGACGGACGCGTTCAATATTTTTGTACTTCTTAACAAAGGCCTCTGAAATAAGTCAAAGCTGGGTCATGTAGATTAAATGAATAAACAATTCACAGAATTTTAAGAGCGATAGGCTACCAAAAACCTGGTCTGTTCCTTAGAATTCAGGTCGAAACAATTCAGCTATAGTGGATACAAAAATAGTATTTGCACACCCTTGGTTAAAAAAAAATTATGTTTTATTTAACGACGCTCGCAACTGCAGAGGTTATATCAGCGTCGCCGGATGTGCCGGAATTTTGTCCCGCAGGAGTTCTTTTACATGAGTAAATCTACTGACATGAGCCTGTCACATTTAAGCACACTTAAATGCCATCGACCTGGCCCGCAACCTTGGGCATAGAAGGCCAGCGCTATACCAACTTGCCAACCAGGGCGACTTGGTTTTTTAATGTTCAAAGAAATAATGACGATTTTCTGAATACAGTTTTAATAAGTAACAGCATGGAAAGAACGACTTATATAATCGAGAAAAAATTGCTTATAGTTACAAAATAAAATTACAAACTGAAAACTGCATATTTAGATGTCAAAAAAGTATTTGCACAGCCAGTAAATTAAATAATAAATTCAAACAAACTAGAGAAGTCTTTCAGTGTGTAATCCATTGGCTTCAACCACGGCTTCTGGTCTTCGTGGCATGGAGTGCACTAACTTCCTCGTATCGGGAGGAATTTTAGTCCATTCTTCCATAAGAGCATTATTGTTTGATATGCGGTGTTTTCTGATTTCTTTGCCCAATAAGTGCCACAAATTCTCAATTGGATTGAGATCAGGTGGGGACACAAGCCTTCTGGGTGTGTTATACAACAACCACATCTTTGTTACTTGAGCAGTGTGCTTGGGGTCGTTGTCTTGTTGGAAATAACAATTTTCACTGACACCCAATTTGTTTGCGCTAGGGGTAAATTATAACGCAACAGCTCGATATACATTCTGAAATTTATTATTCCATCAATTATTGCTAAATTTCCCAACCCAGAGGATCCTATGCAACTTCAAACCAAAATATGACCGCCACCGTGTTTCACTGGGACTGTAAGATTTTCCTCCAGTTCCTGATTAGGTCTCCGCCACATTGACTTTCTTCCATCAGAACCAAATAGATTGTACTTGCTCTCGTCGGGAAAAATAACCTTTTCCCGAAATTTCAGGGGCTTATCTTTGTATTCCTTAGCGAAATCCAACCGTTTCTTCCTGTTAGTTTCACTAATGTAGGGCTTTTTCTCGGAGTTTGGCCATGGAATTTAGTACTATGCAAAACATTCCCGATAGTCTGAGGACTAACCTGTTTGCCCGACATTGTAGAAATGTCAGCAGCTAAGGATGCAGCGCTTCGGAATGGATCTTTGATGACAGTATGGATTACTTGGCCTCTCTCCTAACTGTAAGAATGTTTGGTCTTCCTCTTCGCGGTTCATTGTCTGTTGTTCCAGCCTCCTCGTACTTCTTGCATACATAACGCACAATAGAAAAAGGCAGGGATAGATATTTTCCAATTTGACGATAACTTACTCTGGCCTTGCGAACGTTGAAAAATAATTTTACCTAACTCTTGTGCTTTTGGACACATGTCGCTTATTTATATTCTATCCTTCAATTAATATATTACTCCCCACTGTAACATCAAAATATTTCATTGAATGGGATTCAATCAATAAAATAGGACTTATCCATTGATAGTTTTAATGTGCAAATACTTTTTTTTACTGCAAGAAATTGAAGTTTTCTGATTCTTATTTCAATTTGTAGATGTAAGCAAGTCTTATCAAGTACATAACTCTTAATTTTACTACTGTTACCTGTTACAATTGTATTTATAAAAGTTTTCTTGATATTTATTTAAATATTACAAAAGACAAGGGTGTGCAAATACTTTTCGTATCCACTGTACGTAAAAACTGAACTGAAGAAGAAGTAAAAGATTAGAGTTGTTGTCCACGATGGACATAATAGATATGCCATAGTCTCAACACTGTTTACAGGTCTAGGACAATGTGATGTCTTGTGTTTTCCAGTTCCGTTCCCACCCCGGAAGATCCATGGCTTGTCTGCTTAGCGTCAAACGGAAAACGTACAAAATGGGCTTAAAGTAATAAATGTGTAGGAGATAACTGCAAACCATTTTTGTGCATGTTTACAGTTTACTTCGATCATACATGGTGGTGTATGTATCGCTTCATCAGTGAAATTTCTACATAAACTTTCACAATAACATTGCTAGAATAGCATTCTCAGAAGCCGTAAAAACAGCTCACCAGTTTTTCTGAAACGATAATATTCCAGCTCTATCACTTACGGTTATTTGTGACAGTTGGACGCCCATACTATCCACGTCTTTCAGGAGTACAGCCTTCACCTTGTCACGTGTATTTTATCGCACATTCGCTGGCTTTTATCCTCTAATTTTTCCATTACTATTGCGATTTACCACACATTTTTACTAAAAACGGAGTACACTGTAAATTATATAGATCAGGTCTGCACAAACAGCGCTCAACGAGCGCGCGCGCTCCTTCGGAGCGGGAGAGCGGCGTTTACCGCTCGCCGAAACGAAGAGGAAGATACGTCAGAATGACATAGACTTGCTATAGGTAGAGGAGAGAGAAACGACCACTCAGCTATCTAGTGGAGTGCAGTGTGTAGGCCTATTCTCAGTAACTGTTTCACGTTGCTTACCTACTGCTACAGTACAGTATGGAGGAATCTAAAAGACGGAACATAACATTTAACATTTAACGATTTACAGCTCGAACTTGTTAATCTTCAATGTGACCTAAGGGCTAAAGATCGTTTGAATAATACTACTAGCCTGGTTGAGTTTTACAAGACTAAACATTAGTAATAATATCCACGACTACACAGGCTAGCTGTGAAAATGATTGCTATGTTTGGCTCAACATTCATATCTGTAAGCAACTGTTTTCTATAATCAATTTTAATAAAGGCAGACATCGAACATCTGTAACTGATGTTTCATAATGATCAGTAGGCTACTGTTCCTTTCAGCTGTCAACAGCAAAAACCTCGTTTTTATGTACTGATAAATAAAAATATAACAAAATGATATTGTACATTTAAGCAGCTATAGAATTTCTATTACTTCTGCAAAATAAATATTTATTTATTAATTAATAATAGTCCAAGATAGTTTTGCAAACACTGAACGGGAATTCATTTCATAAGAACTCGTAATAGTACTTCCTTTTGTGTTTATTTTGTACGAGATCACCCTTCTTCCAGTCCACCCTTATACAGAGCGCAGCTAATATCTGCATTCCGCTCATGAGCTGTGAGCCGGCTCGGAGAGCGCAAACCTTGTGCAGGCCTGATATAGATTACTCATTCTTACTTTATATTTTTGACTTGACTGAACGTCTCATTTTCTCTGAAGAAAATGCCTATGGCGAATATTTTTATTTTATTTTAGTAGGTTATTTAGCATGCGAATGAGATGGTGATAATGCCGGTGAAATGAGTCCGTGGTCCAACACCGAAAGTTACCCAGCATTTGCTCATTTTGGGTTGAGGGAAAACACCGGAAATAAAACTTGCCCTGACCGGGAATCGAGCCCGGGCCACCTGGTTTCGCGGCCAGACGCGCTGACAGTTACTCCACAGGTGTGGACTTCTTCACTATTTTCTTTGGAATAATCTATATGTGTAGCTGAAAGGCCTTACATCATGATTTAAGTTGTTTTTGACAAGAAAGTTCCTGATGAAATTATATAGGCCTATGTGATGATATTCATTTTATGCAAGTAATCTTCATCCTCCATATGTACGCACTATTTTCCCAAACAATGTAACAATTCCTTGAGCTTTAATCTCCATATTATTCATTGATGAACGTTACTGATCAAGTAATAACTACTTCACTGTATTAATATTGTAAATTTGATGGTAAATGACCAGATTGACTAGTTTCGACATGGTTTGCGTCATCCTTTGCATATTCTTATAGAGGGTGGAAGGGAACCTATTACATTAATTCACAGAGTTAATATATCAAGTCAATGTGAACAAGTTTTGTCAAATAAGTTTTTTGATACGTCCAACAGTTTTGAGAATACGAAATGTAACGTGTTGCAACACTGCAACGCTCCTTGGGATCATTACTCCACCGTGGGGATGAGTACAATTGCAGTCATCCATTCCGCAAGACTTGCGAGAGGAGAATGTAAACAAAAGCGTCTCATCAGATACATTTCGATCACATTCGCCACACTTAACACATTGCTTAACATTATTGTAAACTTAATTTCTTTTCTAAATCAATTTATTTTAATTTCTTCAAAGAAAATAACTAATAGAGATATAATTATAGAATGTGTATTCGTAATAATGTTATTTTGAGTTTACATCAAATGTAAAGGAATCTTTAATGGAAATACTTTTGTTTTATAAGAATATACATTCTTTACTATTTTGTAATTACGTAAAAAGCAAAGAGAATAAGGTGCTTAGGAAAATTTAGGGGCTAACAGGGATGAAGTTACAGGAGAATGGAGAAAGTTACACAACGCAGAACTGCATGCATTTTATTCTTCACCTGACATAATTAGGAACATTAAATCCAGACGTTTCAGATAGACAGGGCATGTAGCACGTATTGGCGAATCCAGAAATGCATATAGAGTGTTAGTTGGCAGGCCGGAGGGAATAAGACCTTTGGGGAGGCCGAGACGTAGACGGGACGATAATATTAAAATGGATTTAAGGGAGGTGGGATATGATGGTAGAGACTGGATTAATCTTGCACAGAATAGGGACCGATGGCGGGGTTATGTGAGGACGGCAATGAACCTCCGGGTTCCTTAAAAGCCATTTGTAAGTAAGTATGTAAGGCTAAATAAAATTAGTGGCTAAGATTTAAAGTAAATTGATGTGCCATACGAATTCTGCCCATGCTACTTATATTTGTAGTTGATAATCTTGAGTTTTCATACGACTTTGAAAAGTTTATCTTGCATTTATTCAAAACTAACTTTTGATACTGTAGTTACAACACTATTACAACACTAAAGCACTCAGTTGTTATATTAAGAAACCATTTATGTGGTATTCAAAATTAGGTAAAACTTGGGAGGATAATTATTAGTTGCATCTATCAATATCAAAATTTGTAAATTATTCGTCTCATATTTTAATATGAATTCAAAAATTGTGAGTTGTCTGTGTCAGATGGCAAGCCCGATTTTGGGCAAGCCTGAATAAATAACATAACCACAATAATAGCCCTATCGATAGTAACATTTCTCTATTAAATGTAATGTCAAGCCATTTATTCTTTCAATCATTTGATAATCACTTTCCTAATTAAATTTTACATACTGATACTCTTAAATTAAGTATGAATTGCAACAAAATCCTACAGAAGTATGAAAAGTTCTCAAACAACGACAACAACAACAACAACAACAACAACAACAATAATAATAATAATAATAATAATAATAATAATAATAATAATAATAATGGTTTTATTTAACCTGGCAGAGTTAAGGTCGTAAGGCCTTCTCTTACACTCAATCAGGATTAAAACTTGCTTACACAGTTGAACATAAAACTGGATCGGAATTAAGTAATTACATACCGATACAATTTAGGTACATAATGAGATCAAAAGAGGTAGTTACATAAAATTTACCTCATAAAATAAAAATAAACATAGTGTAATATATATTAATGTTGTTAGAATCAAATACGAATCACATAAAAACAGAAGCCGATAATTCAATAAAAATGTACACAGTAGAAATAAAAATAAACACATTAGTATACATATTAGTATTAGATTACAATTAAGTAGGATTTACATAATTAAACCAGAAACCGACAATTGAAGCGGGTCGCCGTCGTCCTCGTCGTCGTTGTTGGTCGTCGTCGCCCTCGGCTGCCAGCTCCGAAATATGGAAAGTATCTCGAGGATGGCACGTCGATGTAAATAATTAATTATTTACACTGATTAATTTGGGCGCCAGCCTCCCGAGATTACTCCGGTAGAGGATGAGGTTCCCAGGTCAGCTGCAAAACGGTCGGGACATGGGGTTTGGGAGACGTGCTCGTAGGTTGTAATGATGTAGGCGCACACCAGAAGTTGTTGGTAAGAACTATGAAAGCGTTTATTATTACTATTAAGTGTTCGTTTCAGATTAGCAGAAATGCGCGTCCAAGTGTATAATATCTCGCTCTCACTTCCCGCAAGTTGGTATACTAATTTCTGAGTTCACGTAATTATATCTTTTGTACTATAAAACACCAGTAATATAACGGACAGTTGATAACGTGATGAGAGGAAAGAATTCAGACTTATAATAATAATGCAACACACGACTTCTTACTACACCCACTAACAAATTCTAAGTCCGTAAATTGTTATACTTCCGAGTTAGGTTTGCAGAGAATATGTGGAGTGCAACTTCTCCGTACGCGTTCTATAAGCCTTCTGTCTATCTGGCAAATCTATCCCCTACTTTCAACCACCAAACATAGAATTTCACCCTCCTATCTATACATCACGTGTCTCTATTAAGAATCCTGATTGGCCATGACTATACTTACGTCACTTAAGACGCGTTCTTCAAAAATTGTTCGTTAACTAGAACATCTCCTACTTCCGGCGTCCTGACAATTCTCTGACATATACCAGATCATCTCTTTTGGAACCTGGCTTGGCGTCATCTTACTGACCACCCGCAGGCAAAGTCCATACATTCCCTCATCAGTCAACTCCACGCCTGGACACATGTTTCCTGTCCGCCTAGCTTCCTTTCGGTCTTCCTGTCCACCTGTTACTTCCGTCTCAGATTTTGAAACTAACTTACACGTCCGCGCATCCTATCCATATGAGAATATTAACACGAAATACTAATCTAATCAAAACCTCCTTATCCTATACGAGGAACCGTCTCAAATGCCCTCTCATAACAAAGAATATTCCCAAGGGAATATTTGTTGTTATGAGACGCCCCAAAAAAATACCTTCGCTACTAGTCTCCGGTGTCCCCTAATTAGTCACACTTGGATACACCTTTTGCTAAGCTCGTAAACAATGTACAAATTTACACTTACAATTATTACATATTTACAACTTTTCACATGTATGAATCTATATACACACCTCACGCCTGCTTACATCTCACACGCCAGTTTAACTGACTTCTACCTGACATATATACAGCATCCAATCGTAACATTCAGGGCACATCCGAATACAATGGCGCTCTCTCACTCACATTCATGATCGGTTCCTTGATACATACTTATACTTATAACATAGAAATAAGAATTATGAACCACAATAAAAAAATACACTAAACAATACATAATACATTTTAAAATACCAATTAACCCTTAATATCATACTTCACACATTAGCTGAAACCTTGACAACACATTTACGTCCATAAAATCGAAATAATAACCATTAACCAGAATCAAAATTATACCAAACGATACATAATACTTCTGAAATACTAACTGCCTCTATTTATCATATCTCATACACAAGCTGCAACCTTGAATACACATCTCGAATAACGTCCCCTCAATATAGAGGACAACTTTATGTCTCGAACTAAAATGATGGTCTGGCACTTAATATTGATTCTAAAAAATGGATACATATTCAAATCGAATCATTCAACCTCTACAAATAAATGAACATAAATGAAGTTAATTAAAAAAGTATTCTATCATTATTATTAATCATTATTAATTCTTATTAATATCATCTTTAAATTATTGCCACAGGGAATACTACTTATCGCGTGATCTTATAAGAAAACACACAAAAACAACTAATTCTGAAGGTGGCAAAAAGAAAACAAAAGTAACAACACTTTTCACGAGGAAACATTTTCAGCACTGAAATCAGTTCTTGGTTCTAGTTGCTTATACCGCTCCAAGACTACATGCACAAAACAAACACATTCTTATTTTTCTTATAATTAAAATCATATTATTTTCAACTTTACACAAATTCTCGTTTATTAACCTGGTACGTCGCCTGGATGTCTATCATAAATCGGATCGTCATTCTCCGAATGGGATCGTCTGCGGCCTTCCTCATATGTCATTGTGCCATTCTTAAATTGACAGTTTACGTGGAGACACGCTACTCCTCACATTAAATCTACCAGCATGCTTCCACTTAACTTTTTCTCCTCCTGCAGAAAAATGAGGCCTCCAATAGCCCTTCCTATATTCACTCCTTTGATCGTTGCAGTACCGCTTCCTACTATTGTTAGAAAATCGGTCATTATTGTAGGGTTGTAAACCATGACCACCAGCACTGTGTGGCCGATCCCTACTCCAACCGTCATTATGGTCATTGCTTTTGTACCCTCTGTGGGGTGGGAAGGCTTCTTCTGCCCTCCGCCCCATGTTTGTGATGGTTTCCGCATTCTCTTTCACGCTCCCAAACTCATCAAACTTTTCGATTACTCTATTTACTTGCTCCTTGAATGCTCTATAACTTTCTAACACCTGGCTCTCTAGACTGATACTGTCCTCGGCTAGTCTATACTGCAATTCATTATTATTCTCATCGAGATTATCGTCCAATCCATTAATATCCATATTTATTTTACTTTCCAGCTCATTATTATTCTCAGCTATCTTATTATCCAATTCACTAGTATCCACAATTAATTTTCTTTCCACTTCATTACTATTCTCGGCTATCTTATTATCCAATTCACTAGTATCCACAATTAATTTACTTTCCACTTCATTACTATTCTCGGCTACCTTATTATCCAATTCACTAATATCCACAATTAATTTACTTTCCACTTCATTACTATTCTCGGCTATCTTATTATCCAATTCACTAATATCCTCAATTAATTTACTTTCCACTTCATTACTATTCTCGGCTATCTTATTATCCAATTCACTAATATCCTCAATTAATTTACTTTCCACTTCATTACTATTCTCGGCTACCTTATTATTCAATTCACTAATATCCTCAATTAATTTACTTTCCACTTCATTATTGTTCTCGGCTAGTACATTTCCCAATCTATTATAGCTCTCTTCTATCATATTTCCCAATCTATTAGATCTCTCGTTCATTATATTTCTTAATTGACCAATTTGCTCTTGATATACGTCAGAACTTTCCATTAACTGGCTCTCTAGCCTACTACTATTCTCAGCCATCTCACTCTTCAAATTACCGAACTGGCTCTCTAGCCTGCTACTATTCTCAGCCATCTCACTCTTCAAATTACCCATCTCACTCTTCAAATTACCGAACTGGCTCTCTAGCCTGCTACTATGGCTCTCTAGCCTGCTACTATTCTCAGCCATCTCACTCTTCAAATTATTACTAGTTTCTATCATTTCGTTCCTCATCTGATTCATCTGCTCCAATATCCGCTCTAACACATTATTCGACATGGCATTGTCCGAACCTCGCGAACTTTCTTTATCTTGGCTAGTACTCGTCCCTGCTGTAGTCTCCATTTTTTTTACTTCTAGTCTGGCTCCTTAGCAACATGTAATATATAATATATCTTCAACAATTCCCCTTAAACTCAAAAACAAAATAAACCCTACCAAAATGAATTACACACATGTACATATATATGGACACAACAATTGAAATGAAACCCTTTATGCTTACGTATCGACGTCTTCTAGGTTACGCCTGGTTGATCGTCTCCCCCACCGTCCAACGTTGTTCTCAGCTGTTTCGGGTCTGCACGGTGTTGTGGCCGTCGGTCGTTGACACTGCATGACACTGCAAGCTGCTCGGGGTCTGCATGATGTTGTCTCGTCGATCCCTGTGGATTCCTCACGCCATCAGGTGTTCATCTTGTAGCTCGTTGTTCATTCGGGCCTCGCTGCTCATCTCGTGCCCGACGTTGGGACGCCAAAATATGTAACAGGCGTCGTCGCCCTAGGCTGCCAGCTCCGAAATATGGAAAGTATCTCGAGGATGGCACGTCGATGTAATAATTAACTATGTACACTGATTAATTTGGGCGCCAGCCTCCTCGAGATTACTCCGGTAGAGGTATGAGATTCCCAGGTCAGCTGCAAAAACGGTCGGGACATGGGGTTTGGGAGACGTGCTCGTAGGTTGTAATGATGTAGGCGCACACCAGAAGTTGTTGGTAAGAACTATGAAAGCGTTTATTATTACTATTAAGTGTTCGTTTCAGATTAGCAGAAATGCACGTCCAAGTGTATAATATCTCGCTCTCACTTCCCGCAAGTTGGTATACTAATTTCTGAGTTCACGTAATTATATCTTTTGTACTATAAAACACCAGTAATATAACGGACAGTTGATAACGTGATGAGAGGAAAGAATTCAGACTTATAATAATAATGCAACACACGACTTCTTACTACACCCACTAAAAAATTCTAAGTCCGTAAATTGTTATACTTCCGAGTTAGGTTTGCAGAGAATATGTGGAGTGCAACTTCTCCGTACGCGTTCTATAAGCCTTCTGTCTATCTGGCAAATCTATCCCCTACTTTCAACCACCAAACATAGAATTTCACCCTCCTATCTATACATCACGTGTCTCTATTAAGAATCCTGATTGGCCATGACTATACTTACGTCACTTAAGACGCGTTCTTCAAAAATTGTTCGTTAACTAGAACATCTCCTACTTCCGCGTCCTGACAATCCTCTGACATATACCAGATCATCTCTTTTGGAACCTGGCTTGGCGTCATCTTACTGACCACCCGCAGGCAAAGTCCATACATTCCCTCATCAGTCAACTCCACGCCTGGACACATGTTTCCTGTCCGCCTAGCTTCCTTTCGGTCTTCCTGTCCACCTGTTACTTCCGTCTCAGATTTTGAAACTAACTTACACGTCCGCGCATCCTATCCATATGAGAATATTAACACGAAATACTAATCTAATCAAAACCTCCTTATCCTATACGAGGAACCGTCTCACAATTGAATAAAATGTACACAAAAAAACAGATTAATAATAAAAAACAACACAGTGGGATACATATTGGCGTTAAGTGATAAATAAACGCGATTTAGATAATAAAAAGAAGAAACCAAAAAAAAAAAAAAATAAAACTAAATACAGTGGAACATATTCCATTAAATATTTGCAACGCGTTAGGTCTGGCAACTCATCATAAGACATTTTTCTAATTTACATTTAAAGGAAATTAAAGTTCGGCAGGCCTTGACTTCAGGCGGCAGGGAATTCCAGTGACGAGAAATAGCAACAGTGAAAGATGAAGAATAAAGAGATGATGTGTGCAGTGGTATTTCTAGCGTGTTATCATATTGTGACCGAGTATTTAAGTTATGATACCTAGAAAGACTGTGGAATCGGACAGATAAGTAAGAGGGAGTAGAGGTATGCAAAATTCGGTATAAGAGAGAAAAGGAATGTAACTTTCTCCTCTCATTTAACCTGAGCCACAATAATTTATCGAAAGAAGGCGAAATGTGATCGTAGTAGCGGACATTACAAATGAAAAGAACACACGCATTATGAACACGCTGCAGTTTCTGGGATAAATCCACCCTGAGATCACTGAATAAAGCGTCACAATAATCGAAATGAGGCATAATAAGAGTCTGTACAAGCGTCTGCTTTAATTTAGCTGGATAGTGGTACAATCTTTTTAATGAGTGAAGAGTGGAAAATACTTTCTTGCATGTGTGTTTAATATGTGATAATAATAATAATAATAATAATAATAATAATAATAATAATAATAATAATAATAATAATAATAATAATAATAATAATAATAATAATTTATTTCCTTCTGATTATACAGAATGACGTACATAATGCTCTTAGGTTTCTGTTGTCCTTCTATCTTATCATCAAAAACTTTTCACAACCGTTTGAGTACCGCTAATGTGTGAATGTCTAACGGTATTCCAGCGCAAACTGATTGCTGTGTTAGATGTGTAGGTTCATAAGAATGTGCTGTCACTCGTTCGTCTTCCTGATTGCGTTCCATGGTATTTACGTCACAAACAAGCGTTGATATCGTCATGGTGAAGAAACACATTTTGTTGACTCACAGTTTAAGCATTAATTTATTATTTCTTCCCCGTGGAGTCAACTCCGCGTTCTATGCACTTTAGCTGCTTTAAACAATTTTCCTTATTTATAGTCCGGGTCAGCTTACTTCATACCCTAAGTGTGAAACCTAACCATTTTTCCCCCATTACTACATAAGCTAGTGGGTTATGGTGATTTTCTAGTTTGCAGGTTGATTTTATTTTGCCAACTTCGTTTCGAATTTCGGTACTGAGAAATACTACAACTGGTAGTGATTTTATAACTGTTATGTTGGTAGCAGTGACACGAGTTGTCAGTAGTTTAAATTCTGAAAATTAAAATTGTTCTAGATTTATGAGCCCATTACTGGAAGCTAGTGAAATTTGAACATACTAATAATTAATTAATATCAGTATTAATATTAATACATAATAGTTATTGTATGTGTTGCTTTATGTTGTGGTTATAATTTCAAGATTAGAGTCAGATAGGCTAAGTGTAAATAAATATAACATATTTAGTGTGATACATACCCTTGAGTAATCGATAGAAATACAATTTCACATTTTAATTAATTTCTTTCGTGTTTAGACTTTTATTACAATAATGGAGTAAATATTCTTAAGCATACATTTCAAAGTGGCATTCGTTTTCGGAATTCATACTAATCATTTCACGTGATCAAACAAAATACATTTTTAGGTTAGGTCTCGTGATTCGTAAACTATTTAATCAAAGCAATCAATTTCATGTTGGCAGACAAAATAATTTTAATATTAGATCATACACTGATCTATTAATTACTAACATAATGTGCGAGAGGTCCAGAAGGAAAATATACTCTTTCACAAATTATTATTGAACCTTTTAGAAAACACCTCCCCAACATAAAGATGAGATGTGGTAAATAAGCACGACATCGTTATTGTTAATACTATATGATGATGATGATGATGATGATGATCATGATTATTATTATTATTATTATTATTATTATTATTATTATATTATTATTATTATTATTATTATTATAGTACATGATATTGTGTGATTTTACCTTCTTTTGGTGATATCTAGTATTAGTTGGCAACACTGAAGAGGCGGCCAAATTAGTCTTTTAGGAACTGCTCTTACGTGATCTTCACTATATGTTCTGCAAGAGTCGCCTTCGACATGACAAGGGACGTCATGATACGAATATGAGCTATTTTAGCGAAGCCCACACCAAATTGTGGGCACTAAAGAGGAACCTAGGTTACAGGCCATTTAAAGTTAATTTCTCGAAACATTGTTTTCATGACTTACCGGTGAGTGGTGGCTTATTTTGTCCTCATGAGTAACGGTAACGTGCAGACTAGTAGGCGAGAGGAAAGCAGTTGAGATCTGCATATCTTCATCATTCTTATTAAATTTATTTTGCCTTCTTATTTTGTACTCTTTAGTAAATTCTATATATTGTTAGTTATTATGTTATTAAGATGTCGATAAAAATGCTGCCTAAATTTCGGCGCTGGACCCTGGACTCATTTCGCCAGCATTATCACCTTCACCTCACTCAGACGCTACATAAACATAGCAGTTGATAAAGCGTCGTAAAATAACCCACTAAAAAAATCATGACGTTTATATCGCCAGTCACGAATCTGACGACAGCACTGTTTGAAATATAATATTTAATGATCCTCCTCACCGTAACTCGAAAACCAGTAAAGATTTTGAGTAGCAATAACTTTTAAAAGCAATGTTCATTCCTTTTCAACATTTCTCTCACTTTGATCCCCCATTTAACGTGAAAAACAAAAAAGTTTCCCGCTTACCAACTTGTGAAGGTGTAAATGTCTATTTTTAACAGATCACTTCGAAGTTACTATTTTTCTCTCGGTTTCTAAAAAAGATTTTGATTTCCAATTTTTTTTCCATGCTTTCC
The DNA here is from genome assembly GCA_025594305.2 of Periplaneta americana. Taxonomy (NCBI): domain Eukaryota; kingdom Metazoa; phylum Arthropoda; class Insecta; order Blattodea; family Blattidae; genus Periplaneta; species Periplaneta americana. The sequence continues at coordinate 17,695,889 of JAJSOF020000029.1, read as the reverse complement.
TCAGACATTCACCTATCAATCATAAAAATTACAACGCGATTGATTGACTATCTTAGGAGATACAACATGATAAATATTTAACCCAGCAGGAAACTGATTTCTCCCTCCCTCTGGCTCCGGTATCGCCGTCTCTCTCTCACAAGAGACATCACTGTCTCGCACAAGCCATCTCCGATTGTTTCTCTTCATATGCAGGAGATTTGCCGCGGAGAATGACCACGACGATTACTTCCGTGTAACGTCAAAAGCTACCCATTAACTACAGGGACATCATTTTATTTTTACTAACATTTTTAATATTAACTTGCCTATACCTCTGGATCAACGCCGTTTGCTACCCCCTTCCACGACTGGAGTTCGATGATACTGGCGTAATATACAAACAAATCACTTTACTAGGTACAGGAGGGAAGAACAGTAGTTCATCCAATTACGTAAACTAGGAAATATTGCGCTTTTGAGTTTGATCATTTTCATTAGGTTTTCGTTTAATCAAAATACAGTACAGTATTAACAATGAGTGTTTTTACTCATGAACTGAGTTGTCTATGTGGACGTATTCATTGTGCAGTGTATATTATACTGTCTACAGCACATTAGCGTACAATATAGAGAATGAAGTTAAATTGAAAAATAATCGTAATATGGATATTTAAACACATTTTTGAAAATGGTGGCCGTTCATTTCGGTACAGGCTCCAGTTCTAATGTGCATATTATCGCACTATAGACTATTGTACCTAATCCCAATTACCAGTTTCGTTCTTCGTACTAGTAACTCATATTGAAATAATTCTGTACCTACTATATAAAAGAGTACTTTACGTACTGTAAATTCAATCTTCACTTCTGCCCGATCCGAAAAGATAAAATCACTCAGACATACTATCTACTGTCGGTCCAAGTGGTTATGTCGTAGTGTCGTAGAAAGGGAGGAAATCACATGACAGTTAATTACTTAACGAGGCTCTTTTATTTAAGTTATTTTAAACAGTTGTCAGTGGCGGCTCGTGGGTATTGAATTAAGGGGGCTGCATACAAAAATAAACCAAGCAACTTACTTTATTTAAAGATTAGTTCCATGCGCCTTATCTTGTAAGTTGTGTTTAAATGACACAGGCTCATGTTAGTAGATTTACTGGCATTTAAAAGAATCCTGCGGACAAAATTCCGGGCGACGCTGATATAACCGCTGCTGTTGCGAGTGTCGTTAAATAAACCATAATTTAATTTTTTATATGCAGATTTGAACCTTAGAAATATCTAGTGAAAAAAATAACTGAGCCAGAAATTGAATTCAGGATATTCAAGAGTACGCACCAGGGTGCTTGCCTCATTATTGTGATGTTAGATGTTTCAGATTCCATTATGGTTTGAAAACATTCTAGCAATGGCTCCTTCTTCTCATGAACAACATTTACTGTTCTTATTTTAAATCCAGCTTGTTGCCCCAGCTGATGTAATTGTCTTTGAAACACATAAATGTAATACAGACCGTATGGAGATCGAGAGAAGAAAGCAGGGATACTGGATAAATTATCAAAAAATATGCGAGCCTTTGTATTTTGTTTAGCGGCTCTTTCCATTATGAGATTCAACTGACTGGCACTTAATTCCACATTTCTCCTGAATTGTTAAGGTACTGAACTGAATAGACTGTAAATATTGTACAGAATTAAACATCGTTGCACTTGTTATACTCACAACATTAAAGAAATGTATTTAAAACTGCGCGCTACTGACAAACTGCTGCAAATTTTGCAGCGCCTGGAAACTCTGGATTCACGGCAAGGGGCAGCAGGGAGGAGGGGTAAAACTAACGCGCAAAGCATCCGAGACGAGACTGGCAGCTCCAGGGGAGGAAGTGGCTTCACCCTATAGTCCTTGTCTCTGGTTTCGCTCTGGCAGCACCAGGGGAGGAAATGACTTCACTAACGATTGCGTGCATGTCATTGAGAGCGAAATATTAAAAAATTCGAGCTGCTAAATAGAGACTATATAATAAATGTTTTTCACAACATAAAACGAGACAAGAGCCACAAATGTGTGGGGGTGCTGCAGCTCCGCAGCCCCTCTTCGAAAGCCGCCCCTGACAGTTGTTAATATTACGTAGACATCCAATTCCAAACAGAAATTAATGTTCTCAGAAAAGAACTAAGACAGCCAGCCACTAGCTGGCGAATAAAATCTGGTGGGGAAACCGGGATACGAAGTAGGCAAATGGACGACAGTACCTTTGCGAAAATGATTCAATATTGAAAGCTCTTTCGTCACTGGAAAACGCGAACATATTTTTGGAACGTACTGTTTACTATGACCGTAAGGCTACTATAACTGTATATGGGGTCTTGGATCTGTGTGGAGGACGGTTGAACTTCATTAGTAGAAGGGGTGGGAGTGAAGTATATTCAAAAACTCAGGTACAATAAAAATTGAAGTAAAAATAAAATGATGTCCCTGTATTTCATACAGCAAGGTCGCATGTCTTGTAATAATACACATCAGAATATGATATAATGATGAAAAAGTTACCAACTAAGTAATAAAATCTTCTAACATTATGTAAATGTTTATAATAATGATTAGGACGTTCATTTCAGTCGCGTTTGGTGGCATAGCTGGCCTGTGTCTAGGATGTTCCTTGCTGAGCGCTGCAGAGCTGTTCTACTACCTGACAATCAGGCTGTATCGACACTACAGACTGGTGCATCCCAAGGGATCTTCTCTACCTACACACAAGAACGGCATGCAGCATAAAACCGCTTTCTTCAACATGAAACAATATGGAAACCATAAGCAAAAGACCAGTCCTAGAACTCTGCAAGCAATAAGTCCAACGTCGCTCAACATGGCATACATACCTACAACAAATTCGATAAGATCATATAGGTGATGAATTTGTTTTTAATTAACATAAACCTACATAAACTCTCTTTACAACTTTGTTTCCAGATGTAGTGACTGGTCGGATGCATAGCCTATAGATACGTTACAATGCTGGTTCGCTTGGAGGCATGTATTTTTCATTCTTATTTGGTATAAACAAGGTAGCATATACGGGTACAAATTAGCAGACCCGATTCACTTCAGGGTAGTGTAACGAAAGTTTTGCGCCATATTGACCATGTGAGTTCCTGTGTTTGTGAATGTCTGGTCTAGTTTAGTTCAGAACCTTCAAGACTTCGCAATTAATGCTGAATCATTGATACATGATCATGTTTTAGAGGTTTCCTGATATTTAGGGAATATAAGTACGATGAAAATTAAATTTAAAATTAAAGAAATTATCAACTTAACTTAGATTTTAATAATAAATTGATAAATATTAATCTTATTTGCTTACGCAAATCTATATAATTTGAACTGGTAATGGAAATTACGGGAAAACGGCTGAACGGATTTTTATAAATGACCCCTCATTTTGATGCTTGGAATTCAAAGTTTTTAAAAAATATATATTAGTTTTCAGTGAAATGTCAATTTTTCAACATAATTTTCCTATTTTCCAAAATCAATCTGTCGTCAGTTTTGAGAACTAGCTAATTGCATTTCAGAATAAAACAAAACACACACTACAGTAAACAATATTACACAAAGGCCATGATCTGCAAGAATGCTGACATATTTAGAGCTTAAAAACTTAACTTACTAAAAATAATTTACAGGTTCGATTCTGTGGTGTGTAATTTTCTGGGTACAACTGTGTATTGGATATTAAAAACTACAAAACGAGGTGGTTTGATGACATTATTACCATTAGAAATGAAATATTATTGTAATTAATGCCATGATGTGACTATTTTTCATTAATTATACATATTAATGCTATATTGATGATATGAAAGTGAAACGTTTTGGGGTTATATAAGTAGATGTAGAGAATAACTTAAATTAGATTTTGATTTCTATATTTTACTGAGTGGCGGCTATATAGTATATATATATATATATAGTATATGTTACTGAAAGCTATAAAACTTACGAAAGATGATATTATTAAAAATCAAATATTTTTATAGTTTAATCAAGTGGGGTTGGGTCTTTTTCATATATTTAATGGCGGTGTGGTGTAGATATTTATATGCATGGTTCTCTTCAGTATTGGCTCGAGAGAGAGTATCTTTCATTATTATGGAAACAAATAACTTTCAGAATGTCTGGTATTCTTCATTGAAAATAAATCTGAAAAATGTTTATTTGAACGCCTAATGAACTTAGTTTGCAGCATTTGCTGCACAAGCCACTAGTTAGTTATAAACCCTTCCATTTGTAAGTAGTTATTTTATTATATAAGCTGTTGTTTGTAATGTATGCTATTTATATTAATTAAATTTAATGTTTCTTTTTCTTTTTCCGCTTATCTAATTTGCAATTTTGAACCCCCGATCACGAGGTTGCTCATACGGGTGTAAATACATTAAGTTTAATTAATTTTTGTTTTTATATCAATTAGGCTACTGTTTAATGTTTATAATAGATTTTATGTATTGTTACTGTATTTAATATGTATTCTTGTAATAAATGATATTGACTGAAAAAAAAGTTACCTAACCCAAAAAAGATCCTGAGATCTCACATTTTCAGGACATTAACGTGCTTGTCACAAACAGTAGTAGATTCGAAGGTCACGCAAACTAGTTGAGTGCATTTTTCATAGAAGATATGCAACAAGACGTAGATATACCGGTATGCTCTCCTTTTAAGCAGCAATCTATTACATTTAATGTACTCAAAATTACCTCTTGATAAGGATAGTTCTGCTTGGTTGTTTTCTTACATGTAACCGTTTCTTTGAAGACCTACTTCGTGCTGCAAATGTTACTTAATTACATGATGCGATATGACCAAAGCCATATTTTTACAAACTGGGCTTTAGTGAGCAATTTTTATTATTTATTTTGACCATAAAGTTTTATGGACACAATTTAATTGTATTCTACATTTAAACTTGACATTGTTGGTACGATGTACGTAAAGCATTTGTATTTATCGCAGCTGTACGTTACTATAGAAGGACGGGAAATAAAGGCCACGAACAAAGATGCGCAGTTCATCATTACATCACTACAGGACATCAATTGTAAAACACTTTTATTGAATCGTTCAATATTTTACAATACGTAGCCGTATCATCCATACTCTATAAATTATGATTACAGATTATGATTATTCACAAAAATAATAAAAAAGTGTAATACGAGGCGCATCCAGAAAGTAAGTTTCCCTATTTAAAAAAAAAAAGAAGACACTTTCAGGAAAGCATTTATTGGCAACAGGTACAGCAATGTTTCAGCTATTTTTCAACATAGCCACCATCAGAATTGAGACACTTGTCGTATCGTGGGATCAACTTTTGTATCCCTCTGTCGTAGAACTCTGCCGTCTGTGAATGGAACCAGCGTGACAGACGTCTTCAGCTCTTCGTCGTTGCCAAAACGCTCACCGGAGGACAGGAATTTCTTGAGGTGCAAGAAAACGTGAAAATCGCTGGGAGCAAGATTAGGACTCTAGGATGGATGATGAAAAAACTACCAGCCAAATTCCGTCAAAACAGCTGCTGTGCGCCGAGCCGCATGTGGACGAGCATTGTCATGGAGGAGCACAACACCTGCAGTAAGCATTCCACGCCTCTTGTTTTGAATTGCACGTCGCAATTTTCGCAGTGTTTCACAGTAACGGTCAGCGTTCACTGTTTCACCTCTTGGAAGGAAGTGAATGAGCAGAATGCCCTTCCTGTCCCAGAACACCGTGCACATCACTTTCCGTACCGACAGCGTCTGTTTGAATTTCGTCCTGACCGGAGATCCACTATGCCGCCAATGCATTGACTGCTGCTTGGTTTCCGGGGTGAAGTGCGAAATCTAAGTCTCATCGCCCGTGACGATCCTGTCGAGGAACTCATCGCCGTCATCGTCATACCGTTGCAGAAATGTCAGTGCTGCTCCTAAACGTTGCATTTTGTGTTCGGGTGTCAGGTTTTCGACACCCACCTGGCACACACTTTTTTGAACAGCAGGTGCTTAGTGACAATCTCATGCAACAAGGATCGCGATATCTGCGGAAAATGGCTGCTCAGCTCCGTAATCATGAAGCGACGGTTCTCCATGATGCACTGCCGCACCAGCTCAACACGATCATCATTGATGAGGGACGGTCGCCCACTGCGCTCTTCATCATGGACACTTTGACGACCTTCGGAAAACTGCCTACACCAGCGACGCACCATCTGCTTAGGCCTACTCATGATGTTCGGCCCATAGACCTGACAGAGCTGCCGATGAATTTCAATTGGCGCAATGCTTTGTGCATTAAAGAACTTTATCACCGACCGAACCTCGCAGGCGACGGGAGAAGGAATAAGAGCTTCCATTTCGGACCACTGCTGCCACGCTACTGGCACCAGGCGGTACCTGTCCAGCTGCATATGATTGATACGTCATAGATCTGTCACGCATGCGCAATTGACACGGCTAATTACGTTTACTTTCAAGGGGGAAAAATCGAGAAACTTACTTTCTGGATGCGCCTCGTACCTACGATACGAGGCTAAGTAAATATAGCATGCGGATTCTGGACTACCTCGAAAATCAATACGAAGATCACTAAACTCGACCTATTTTAAATCACAAAATCCACTATAATATGGTAAAAATATAAGAACTAAAAATTATAATGGAAATGTTTAATAATAAAAATAGTTGAGAATATTATTTTTTTTTTTTTACATTCTACGCTGAATACTGTTGCTATAACTAATTTATTTTAAATTCGTTGTATTCGAAAAACATGTTGTACATAAATATAGATTGCCATTTGCATTATATAAAGGCAGATTCTAAATTTACACACAAACTATGGGGAAACTGTATGCTACGCAGATTTATGTACGAGGTGAAGAGAAGCATTTGAAATGTGGATATGGAGAAGAATGGAAAGTGTGAAATGTACAGACAAAATAAGGAATGAAGCTGTGTTGGAAAGAGTAGGTAAAGAAAGAATGACTCTGAAACTGATCAGAAAGAGAAAAAGGAATTGGTTGGGTCACTGGCAGAAATTTTCTAAAAAAAAATATGACACACGTTCAGATGAGGACACTGCGTCAATGAGGTCTGATAGGAGTGAAGATGACTTTATGGAAGAAACTGAAGAACAATTTAAAGAGAAGGTGGAAGTAGGTGATTGCGTCGTAGTTTCATGCAAAGGTAAAAAAAAAAAAAAAAACGATTACTAGATTTGTTGGATGCATTTTAGAGTCAGGAACTGTAGAAGAATGGACTCTGAAATTCGCAAATGTAAGTGGCAGAAAATTTTATATGACCACAAAAGATTATATTTCTGTGACTGATAACTCTAAAATTGATAGGCCTACTGTACTTTCACAACCTGCATTTACAGATAAAAATTAACGTTTAATTTGTTTTTATTTTAATGAAAGTTTTGAAGGACTGTCTGTGGAATATATGTTAAAATGTACTGCGATTGATTACTGATTAGCTTTAGCAAAAATGTTATTGATAATCCATTGTACAACTTTGAAATACCTTTTCAAAATAAACCATTAGCATTGTAAACCAAAATCTCATTTAAATTTTGTGAATTTTTAATATAAAATTAAATGACTATCATATATCCCCCAAGAAGTGTATCACATATCCCCATGATAGGGAGGACTGGTATACTTTGCATATGATAAAAAAATTAATTGTTTTTTGTGTGTTCAAAAAAGTTTTTAAAATTGTATATTTTGTTAATGTTATCAAAAGCTCTGTATAACTAGCTGTGTAAAGAAAGTTACAGAAAGCAGAAAGCATATTAAAGGCCACAATATTAATTTTTATCTGTGTATCAATCATTCCCAGTCTCCCCTACCCTGCCCTCTTAAATTGACTGAGCATATTGGGAACTAAATCAATGGCTTTCCCAAAACACGCTATCAAATGTTTCATATAAAACAATTTTTACTTCGGAAAGGAAGCAAAAATGAGCAAAATTGTATTATACTTTTTTGTTTGAAATATCTAAAAATATTACCCTCTGAAATAATGAACATTAGTTACGGTTCACTCTGTATAGCTCTTTTCTTCTGGTAGCAGTATAAATGTGTTTTGAAAAAATCTGGGTGAAACTAGCGCTGAGGTAGTTCCGGTGTTGTCGAAAGTGAAAATCGTTGAATTTATGAGATTTTTTGTGAACATGCAGTTGATCGTATATCAGAGTCGTATATGCAAGGCATAACAAAAGCCTAAACTAATCAAACCAACGAGTTAGAAGAGATCTCTCTTCTAACTAGTTGAATCAAACCTAACCTGTCACAGATTTGTATGTGCAAGGTGTATAAGTGGAGTATGAAGGAAACTATCTCAGCGTTAGTTTAGCTGAAATCTGCGGATATTGTCATTGTTAATTTACTCTTTATGCATAAAAGAAATCTAAATAAATTTTCTGAAGACGTTAAAGAAATTTTGCCATTTATGGTTGGCCACAGTGATTGTAATGTAAATAAAATTGTAATGATTAGAGCTATGTCAGAAGCAGATGCTGTAAAGGGATTATTACGATCTGTTCGAGATCGAATACATGCAGCAAGTCAGAAAAGGGCACCGGTAATTGAAAGATTGTGTAATTTTACATATAGGGATATAGTGACATTTTGATACATGCTACACAAAACTAAGTTGTTCGCAAATGAGGTTACGTTTGCTTTTCGAATGGCCGTCATGACTAGCAGTACTAGTAAAACTAGGTTTAAAAAATTGCATTGTTACTACTGTATGTAGCTAAAATGTACGTGCCTAAATTCCTAACTTGATGCTCTGTAGTTAGTATTCTTTCTTTTTATTTAAAGTAATATGCTGCAGAATTGACGTGAAAGATCAAATACTGATGATATTTTGGAAAGAGGTTGATAAAGTTTGGATAAATATCAGACTACCGGTACTTCAATCTATAGGCCTACTTGAACGATGGATTGCCATGAAAGGTATCGGGCATGTTGGCCTATCTGACAGATGTGAGATTTGTGGCAAACAGTACCTTACTTACAAGTGACTTTTAAGGAACCCGGATGTTCATTGCCACCTTCACAAAAGCCTGCCATTGGTCCCTATCCTGAGCAAGAGTAATCCAGTCCCTAGCATCATATCCCAACTCCCTCAAATCCATTTTAATGTTATTCTCCCATTTAAGTCTCGGCCTTCCCAAAGGTCTTTCAACTACACTCTATATGCATTTCTGGATTCACCCAGACATGCTACATGCCCTTCCCATCTCAAACGACTACATTTAATGTTCCTAATAATTGTTAGATGAAGAATACAATGCATTGTGTAGATTTCTCTGTTCTCCTGTAACTTCATTCCTTTTAGCCCCGAACATTTTCCTAAGCACTTCATTCTGGAACACCCTTAACTGCAAACAATACATGTGGGAAGAAATTTCCTATGAATCTAATAGGCTACTCCTGTTTCCCTTGCCTTCCCATTTCACCATTGCTCCACTTTAGCATTACTTCTTCACCCCAGAGTAATTCTTAAAATGTAAACAATAATTGTAAAAAAAAATTAATTATCTTATCATCAAACGCATGTTATAAAATGAAGTATGCAATTAGGTATTGAGAAAGAGTTTATATTCTTGTTAAATGACATGGCATGTATTGTATATTTAGGAATTTCAGAATGTACAGCCTAGATTAGTGGCTGTTAGCAAGACAAAACCCAAAGAACTTATTATTGCTGCATATGAAGGTGGACAAAAAAATTTCGGAGAGAATTATGTTCAAGAACTTGTGGAGAAAGGTCATAACCCAGAGGTAAATTTATCATTCGTATCTCTATTTCTGTAGCCTATTAATGTTATAAATTGAAGACTTGGCTAACGATCTGAGTGCTATATTTCTAGAAGCTGTTTTTTTACTGGAATAAAAATGCGTGTAGCTAGCTATCTATCCTATAACATAAATAAGGATCAAAGTCCAGACTGGTTCCTCCATCATTTTATTAGGTGTTGGGACATGTATGTGCCAATAGATTCAACTCATTTTTTTTTAAGTTGATAGTAGTTTGAAAATGGTTCTTAGACTCATATTTAGGCCGTGTCTCAAAGCTGCATTTTCAGCTGAAGTAAACTAGATTGTTGACTAAATAGCCGGATGTGACGTCAGAAGTTATGATCCAAAGCTACATAGTGCATAGCAATCAAGTCCGTAGTAGCTAGTAAACGAAAATGCTTGCTCGATTGTTGACTTGTTCACTAAACAAACATGGATACTTCATCAGCAATTGGGGTTATGAAATCTGAAAATGCTTTGGAAGTGAAATAATGTAAAATTTACATTATATTTAATATAATGTATAATAACACGTTAACTTTGAACACTGACATTGTTAGTACCTTCTGTACAATGTTTTAAACATTTATTGTAATATATTAAGCCCTCATCTTTTCCACATAATTCGTAATGAAACTGCAATAGGACAGTGTCTTCTTAATTCAGTGCTGCACCGTGATGTCATGGTTTTTAGAAAAATAATCTATGAAGAAGGCCATGTTTCAGGCATACAGTTCCAAACCTCTCTAGTGTGTAGTTTACAAGTCACCTAGTTGCTAGTCACTAGTGTGTAGTATGGACTTGAGCTTTGAGACACGGCCTTACTTCAAGTCTTCAATTTTGTTTCTTCAATTTCTGATACTATCTGTAGTATATAGTAAAAAGAAGGCCTAATTGAAATGTAACAATTCATTTTTGAATGCCAAATAACTTTACAAATATATTCAAATACTTTCAGATCCTTGAAAAATGTTCGGATATAAAGTGGCATTTTATTGGTCACCTGCAGAGAAACAAAGTGAATAAAGTTGTTTCAGTACCCGGTCTCTTCATGGTGGAGACAGTGGATTCAGACAAGCTTGCAACTGCATTGGATACAGCTTGGGAAAAACTTGAAGGAAAAGATTATAAACTGAATGTGATGGCACAAGTTAATACAAGTGGAGAGGAAGGTTAGTATTTGTATTTAGTGGATAACGCATATTTTGGAGAATATAAATTACAGGAATGACCCTAGAATACAGTTGGTTAGTTAATGGGGGTTACAAAGGGCACGTCAGCTACTGTGGCTATTTGCTCCCTTATCTAAAGTTAAAAAAAAAAAAAAAAACAGAAAACAATACCATAAGCTAATTACGAACACGAACTAAAAACGTTGTCTCACTAAAATCAGATACACAAAATGCATTAGTAACAAGTTGATTTATAAAAAAACTCATAAATATGAAGAATTATTATACCTTAGCCAATGTTTAAAAGGAGACCATAAAATGATAAAATATAATAATAATAATAATAATAATAATAATAATAATAATAATAATAATAATAATAATAATAATAATAATAATAAAGACCACCAGAAACAAATGAACTGGCGATTTGAAAACAATATTTTATAAAACATTCGGATTAAACCAAACCCTTTAACTCTATTAAATATAGAATATAATCTAAATTTAACAGAAGAAATACTGAAATCAGAAGTAAACACTGAAATACTGAAACAATTGTCTTTAGAGACAATTAATATTAGGTACCCTCCACAAAACTGGCTTCATTTATACACCGACGGATCCTTGATCTCCAGAGAACAAGGTGCCGGTGCAGGTGTTATGTGCTGTCTCTTCTCACTTTATAGATCTCTTGGATATGGAACAACAAGTTTTGATGGAAAAATCATTGCAATAAGGAATCTTCTATGCCACATCAATAAATTTAGGAACGCAGTTATATTGTCAGACTCCAAAGCAGCTATTCTATCAATCGTCTCTAAACACACACCTTCATCTCAAACAGCAGAAATAACTAAAATGCTCTCTCAATTAATATCACTCAATAAAAGAATTGTATTCCAATGGATACCATCCCATTGTGGAATCCTGGGAAACGAGAATGCGGATGCTTTAGCAAAGAAGGGCAGCACTGCTACTTACAGACCTGTTACTAAATCTACGTATTACTCTGTGAAGAGATTTATTAAATCTACATACTTAGACTTCAACAAACAAAATTTGATAACTCAATCCCAAGGGAAAAAATGGAACTCCCTGCATCAAAATCTACAGTTAATTCCCGATTTACCACGAAAATCGTCTGTAGCTGCATTTAGATTGGCAACAAGCCATGATTGTTTGGCCAAACACCTGCATAGAATTGGAATATATCAGTCCCCTAACTGCCCATTGTGCAACTCAAACCAAGAAATGGATTCGGAACACCTCAAAATCTATGCTTCAGTGGCTGGTCATGATAATATCTTTGAAAAATATTGGAGTGCAAGAGGTCAAATGACTTTATTGTCAAACGCCTGGCATTAGAAAACAACAACATAAAATATTCGGATGTAAAAGGTCCCAAATGTCAAGTTTAAATAAAATAAATACCAAACAACAAAAGTAACCTCCGGATGTAAAGGGTCCGGAGGGTAAGCAACAACAGGTGAATAAAAACTAAATCACTTTGTCAAGTCCTGTATGGGATAAAAATCTTAGAACTGCATTTGCAGAATTAAAATCATTTCCAAAGGCGTCATGTAGATTCGGCCGAATTGTGTATTGATGACGGACACGGTCATATTTCCTACAATGCAATAAAATATGTGCGACTGTAACTGGTACAAGGCATACATCATACTCCAGTTGAGGCTCGCGACATAGAGATGACCATCTGTAAGACAACAATGGCCAATCCTCAACCAGGTATTGATGATGGAAAACCGATCATGGGGGCAGTTGGTCAACAACAAAGTTCTACATGTCCAGGTACACATTCCCTATGACTTTCGTCTCGATGAAGAATAAATTATCCAATGACAGAATGCTCTACTGAATGATGTTAGGCTTGTTGTGAAAACAAACGCATGCACATGAATATGCAACTGTTTTTAAATCATTATTACATAAACTTGAACAGTTTCTGCATCTTGTCAGATGTAAATCACAACAATATCTTCATCTGATTTCAATTCACGAGCATTTATTTCTCGATCCCTCTAAGTGGAACACGGTGTAATGTTATAAAATAATAAAATAAATGTTAAATAAATATTTTCATTTCAAATATATTTACCATGAGATTAAATCATTCAGAAGGGAAGCACATCTGTAACGTATCACAGCATATCCCATAGACGGTTAGCGCGTCTAGCCGTGAAACCAGGTGGCCCGGGTTCGATTCCTGGTCGGGGCAAGTTACCTGGTTGAGGTTTTTTCCGGGTTTTCCTCAGCCTAATATGAGGAAATGCTGGGTAACTTTTAGTGCTGGACCCCAGACTCATTTCACTGGCATTATCATCTTCATCTCATTCAGATGCTAAATAACCTAAGCTACTGATTAAGTGTCGCAAAATAACCTACTAAAATAAAAAATAAAATAAATATCCCATAGTGTAATGAAAAAAATATATACTGGGTGTTTCGGACCACCCTTATTAGCCTTTTTTTCTCTAAAACTATATGATACTGGTTGTTCATAAAAAAATTTTCATAACCTTATGTAAAGTATTATTTGCTAGTAGTACCATTTCCCGTAACAAACCAAAAGTAGGGGTACCTATGGTCAACTTCGAAATTTCAAATGAGAACATGGGTCATTGAAGGTACCATTGGAAACAACTTTTACTCAAACTTTTTTTTTTTTTTAACTTTTATTGTTTACTCCAAAGCAACAAAACTGGTATCTTCTGAGAAATGCTGTATGTTGTTTAAGTACGTACACTCTTCATAGCAAGTGTTCAAAATGTACGCCACCCTATGCTAAACAATGTTCTGATCACCTCCTAACGTCCGTGATGTCCACACCTGTGGAGTAATGGTCAGCGCGTCTGGCCGCGAAACCAGGTGGCCCGGATTCGAATCCTGGTCGGGGCAAGTTACCTGGTTGAGGTTTTTTCCGGGGTTTTCCCTCAACCCAATATGAGCAAATACTGGGTAACTTTCGGTGCTGGACCCCAGACTCATTTCACTGGCATTATTACCTTCATATCATTCAGACGCTAAATAACCTAGATGTTGATACAGCGTCGTAAAATAACCCAATAAAATAAAATAAAAACATCCGTGATTGCACTTCAGTACAGCTGAAGGCTTTTTTAATTCCATGTTTCATGTCTTCTCTATCTATCTTTCTTGAGGTTTGACAGTGTAATTATATTCTCACTGCCTCTGTTTCTTCCACAGCTCATTGGTGGTACAGTTTGTGCTGTGCTATCTACTACGACTCGTATTAATTATGTCTTCTTATTATAGATCCTTAATTCACAAAATTATTTTAACATATTAAATATTTCACATTTGTTTTTGAATACTTTTTTCTTTCGCAGGGAAGAATGGCTGCAACCCAAATGAAGCTACACGACTGGTGAAACACATTATAGACAACTGTCCCAATCTGACATTGATTGGGCTTATGACTATAGGAAAATTTGGTTATGATTTATCTCTGGGACCAAATCCAGATTTCATTGTGAGTGTGAAACTCAAAATAATTTAGGTTTTTTGTATTTTGCAACCCTAGAGCTCTTACCAGTGTGTGTAAGGCAGTAGTGATTCAATTTACATTGAGACATTGCCATTAATTGCACTGATTTCAAAGTGACGTCATTTAGTAGATTTACTGCGAATAATATAATCTTGTTGGTAAACAGAGATAAGTAAAACAAAAATACTGTGTTTGCGCCAACCATTATTCAACTCATTGTAACCAATGTCATGCCAATAATTGGAGAGAGCTCTCTGATAGAGAAGAGTGGTAACAAGCCACTTCATAATCTTGTAGTTAAAACTACACTTGAAATCACCTCAACATGAATATTTATGTAATAATAAAAATAATGTTGTAGCTACGTAAACATAGCCTTTGAATAAGTATAGAAGACATGCTGTTATATCACTACACTATTAAGTCAGGTTAAAAAGGGCAATTTTTAATCGAACAAATCCAGACTTTTGGGAAACAAAATCGTAAATTCCATTAAATCACACTGAAAATCTGCATACTGTTATTTAACAAGTCATCAATAAACCTCAAGTAATATGCTTGGCATGTTTACAATCTTCGTACTCGATGAGTAATGCAAAATTAATTAAAGAATTTTCACGATACACAATGCTTAGTAATGGAATTATTCATCATTTAATAGAACTGCGAGGCGAACCTAGCAGCACAAATTGTAATGACGCTCCGAGTCCCACTCTTGATCAGGCTATGCGCCAGCTTGTATAATCTCGTAAACAACGGCTGTTATACACAACAATAGTAGGGTTTACAACTGTATATCAGTATGTCCTTTGTTTCCCAACTGAAGTCTTCATAAGAGGATAAATAATTGAGCCAATCAATTTCTACCGAGAATATTAATGAACAATTCTGTACATATCTCATTGATATTTCCACACAAAATGTAATCTTTGAATGACACGAAATGAAAAATTCACAAAGTAGAGAGATTGCTGACGAAATTAAAACTATCTGGAACCAATAAAAAGTGCATATAATCCAGATTGTGTCATCATTTACGGAAATTATTCCGGAAAATTTACACAGAAAATTGGAGGAGATTAGACTTCAGCCAAACACTTATCCAGCTGCAAAAATTCGCCATTATATAAACTTTTGCAATAGTACATCGTACCTCAATGATTAGATAACAATTGAAAGACAGCAGCTTGTTATGATGACCAATCTCTACCTGTACCAAACCACTAAAAACATTAGAAAAGCCATATTAAATGATGATATTACATAATAAGTGATCAGGAATTTTATGGTACAATAGAAAACTTCTCAAGAAATAACAAAATGAAGGGTGGTATAGGTATAAAGCTTGTTTTCCTAAACATTTTTAGACTTACTTATGAATAATGTATTTGCAGTGTTTAAGACAAGTTCGAGATGAAGTCTGCAAGAATCTTAGCATTGATTACGACAAGTTAGAACTGTCAATGGGGATGTCAGATGACTTCGAGCATGCTGTAAGTACATTAGATTTTATATTCGTATCTTCACAGTATTTTGTGTTTCTTGTTCTTTAATCAAGTGGTATTTAAAAGACAGTATAATATTTTCTTAATAAAAGAACTGTATTCCAATGGATACCATCCCATTGTGGAATCCTGGGAAACGAGAATGCGGATGTTTTAGCAAAGAAGGGCAGCACTGCTACTTACAGACCTGTTACTAAATCTACGTATTACTCTGTGAAAAGATTTATTAAATCTACATACTTAGACTTCAACAAACAAAATTTGATAACTCAATCTCAAGGGGAAAAAATGGAACTCTCTGCATCAAAATCCACAGTTAATTCCCGATTTACCACGAAAATCGTCTGTAGCTGCATTTAGATTGGCAACAGGCCATGATTGTTTGGCCAAACACCTGCATAGAATTGGAATATATCAGTCCCCTAACTGCCCATTGTGCAACTCAAACCAAGAAATGGATTCGGAACACCTCAAAATCTGTGCTTCAGTGGCTGGCCACGATAATATCTTTGAAAAATATTGGAGTGCAAGAGGTCAAATGACTTTATTGCCAAACGCCTGGCATTAGAAAACAACAACATATTTTCTTAAAATGTATGAATGACAAAGCTGCGCCGGAAATTTTTCAAACAGACAATTTATAAAACATTATTCATTTTGTTACAGTCTCATGCATTGTTCAGATGTTACATAAATTCTATTCCATTGCTATCAAAACTTTTTTCAAGCCTATTTTTAGCTGTTGTGAACCAATAACTGACAATTTCAAAATAGAAATTTGGAGTAGGTTCATCATAGATTACTGCCTTGAATACATTTCTATAACCTTTACTTATTTTTATGTTACTGGTATACCATTTCTGATAATAATCAAGGTATCAGCATTAGTTTGACATTCTGGTGAATGGTTGAAATACATACACAATGGGTGCCATTGGCTCCAGCCAAAACACATTGTTTCGATTCTAATTTCACAAATTATACAAAATCATTTCATGCAACATTTTTTTCTTTCATGTCCGCGTTCTTCTTGTTTATTTTTAGATAAAAAAATATATATATATTTTGGCATCTGTTGATTTATTTTATTTCATAAAAATATATTATCAGTTGGGCAGATTTTGTACCTGAAACTTTATCCGGGTTTTGAGTCAGATAAAAACAAGATTCCTTCCTATTTCTGTAATTATTTTGTTTGTGTGCCAAGATAATTGAGAAGTTGTAAGATTTTTTGTGTGGTCCAGTATCTGCATTTTAAGCTCTTACTGTCTGTGGAAATTAATTTTTCTTCAATTAATCCAAAAATCTCGTCATGCCATGGTTCATAATATACCTTTTCTTGGGTTAAATAAATTAGTTTAGAAATTTATATGAGTGCAAATGTGATTTCGAGTGTGCCAGTTTATTAATTAACCAGTCTTAAAATAAACAGACCATTATATCAAGACTGTCACTGGACAGGAACCTGAACATACGTTTCAGCATCACATTATTCACAAAGAAACAAAGAAGTATATAAAGATTAGAAGAAATAAAATACTCCAATAAACTAAAATATTGACTTAGTAAAATTCTATTTCACTAATGTTAGCTTCACCAAAATGTTTGAACGGAATCGTCATTTTCAGTTGACTATCAATGTGGTAAACAAATGATGATCACAAAGCATGTTTTATAGTACCATAAAGAATTTGCAATTTGAAATGTTGGCAAACAAAGAAACAAATGGTAGGAAGATGATAAAAACGGAAGAAAGTATATAAAGATTAGAAGAAATAAATACTCTAATACAATAAAATAAATATTGACTTGCTAAAATTCTATTTCACTAATGTTACCTTCACCAAAACGTCTGAACGGAGTCGCCATTTTCAGTCGAAACAAATGACGATCGCAAAGCATGTTTTTATAGTACCATAAAGAATTTGCAGTTTGGAATGTTGGCAAACAAAGAAACAAATGCTAGGGAAGTGATAAAATTTTAGGATAAACAGTCATGATTGGTTGAAACACGTTCTTTCATACCATTTTATTGGTCAAAAGTAGTATGACATAGTAAAAGCATAGTCTAGTATATACAGTCACGAAGCTCAATACATGGGGAATACGCATCCATAAATAGTTGCTAACCACTAGGATTGCTACTGTCGTAGACAATGCGAATTAGTACCTGCACAGTCTATTGTTCCTAGTCCTCTCATCACCTCAAGCTTCGTGACTGTATATACTAGACTGTGGTAAAAGTGTAATAGTCACTAATATATGCTGTGTATGTATATGTTGTTGTTGTTTTCTAATGTCAGGCGTTTGACAATAAAGTCATTTGACCTCTTGCACTCCAATATTTTTCAAAGATGTTATCATGACCAGCCACTGAAGCACAGATTTTGAGGTGTTCCGAATCCATTTCTTGGTTTGAGTTGCACAATGGGCAGTTAGGGGACTGATATATTCCAATTCTATGCAGGTGTTTAGCCAAACAATCATGGCCTGTTGCCAATCTAAATGCAGCTACAGACGATTTTCGTGGTAAATCGGGAATTAACTGTGGATTTTGATGCAGAGAGTTCCATGTGTATGTATATATTTCTTCCGATAAGAGGAAAAAAATTGTGTAAAAATATTTCAAGTTCAGACAATTTCTTAAGCATTCACAGTGGCCCAAGTTCAGCCAATAATTTGTCGTATTATTATTATTATTATTATTATTATTATTATTATTATTATTCATAGTGAATTGCTATTTTATCAGTAAAAACAGATTTATTAAAAATAAGTAAAAATGCATTGTTGCTGTGCACTTTATTAGCTTCTCCTACACTAGCCAAGTGGCCATGTTCGTATAGTCGGTGACTCAGAAGAAGACGAGTGTGAACTGAGGAAAAAGGATAGTTAATAGATAACGTTACGACAAAACGTGCAATACTTGTACTACTAGTAAGCAGAAACATTATTGCCACTTACTAGTAGAACAAGTATTGCACTACTGTCGTAACATTCTCTGTTAACGACCCATTTTCCTCAGTCCGCGCTCGTCTTCTCCTGAGTCACAGACAGTAATTTCTGGGAAACAGGCCTGTCGGCCCAGTTGATCTGGCACACAGCACGGTGTTTTATTACTTATCATTCGTATCAACAATTAATACTTTAAAGATCAATTTACACAATGCATTACATTTAAAAATAAATCATAAAAATTATGTGCTACTCAGTCCTATTCAGCCAATATGTGTATGTATAGATGTAAAAATGCATTTATGTATGATTTTAAGCTATTAATTTATAATTCAATTAAGATTTTTCAACCTATCTTTTATTTTAAATTAATTCATTTACAGATTGAAATGGGAAGCACAAATGTCCGTGTTGGAAGTTCGATTTTTGGACATAGAGAAAAGAAGCCAAGTGCAAAAGATACCGAGACTTAGAAGACATGTAATTGGAATTACATTGCAGATTAGAGTATGTTATACATGTGATACATACTGCCAATGGTGTTGTAATCTTTTTTCTGCGATATTTTACATGTGAATGAGACTGAAAACATTAATGATGATGATGAATGTACAAGGTCCTGTATATATCCAAAAGAGAATATTAAAAAAATTGTTTTCATGTTATTTCTCAACATTATTAAAATCATGCACCAAATCAATGCACTCCTTTCCTTTTACTTACTGACTGTATAAATATTGTTTCCTGTATTGTGATGCTGCAAGCAAGGTTTTCGAGATTTTCTCGAAATTGTGCGTATAATGAACAATGGGATTTATATATTCATATTCAGTTGCTATGAGTCAATTGAACCAGGGTATATAATTTTACAAACAAAAAAAAAAATACTAACAGATCTTTATTTGAAAATCTCGTATTTTTATTTTTATTTAATCCACAGTTAATTCCCGATTTACCACGAAAATCGTCTGTAGCTGCATTTAGATTGGCAACAGGCCATGATTGTTTGGCCAAACACCTACATACAATTGGAATATATTAGTCCCCTAACTGTCCACTCTGCAACTCAAACCAAGAAATGGATTCGGAACACCTCAAAATCAGCTTCAGTGGCTGGCCATGATAATATCTTTGAAAAATATTGGAGTGCAAGAGGTCAAATGACTTTATTGTCAAACGCCTGGCATTAGAAAACAACAACATTTTTATTTTTTTACACAAAATAAAATGGCAGATGAATTGGTGTAAGAAATGTTCTCTAAACCTCCCTGCCCATTGGTTTGGATAAATTACTTATATCATTTTATATCTAAACGAAAATTTCTTCATACCGAAGAATGCAGGGATTGAATATAATCATTATAGACATTGCTTTAGTAAATTAACATAACTCTAGCTGTTAACAGAATTATAGTAAAAACATGTTTCATCAATATATTTAAAAAATAATTTCTTTATAATATTACGAGTACAACTAAAAATTATCTAGACAAATTACACTGTAAAATTGATGTAACTCTGGGAATACTCATCAGCAAATCCAATTTCATAAACCTTATACAGTAGAACGTCCGGCACCATGGCATCGCGTTCTAAGGCATCCTGCCTAGGACTGGCGTTACAAAATGCGCGCTGGTTCGAGTCCTCATGGGGGAAGTAATTTTCTCATGAAATTTCGGCCAGTGTATGGGACCAGTGCTTACCCAGCATCGTGATGCACTTGGGGAGCTATGATAGGTAGCAAAATCCGGTTGCGAATACCAGCTATAACGGCTGAGGGAGATCATCGTGCTAACCACACGATACCTCCATTCTGGTTGGATGACCGTCCACCTCTGCTTCGGCATAAGGGCGTGAGGCCAGCAGCCGGCTGGTCGGTCTAGGCCCTTCACAGGCTGTAGCGCCACGGATTATTATTATTTTATTATACAGTACAACCCTGATTATCCAGCACCCTATTAACCAATCAGAGGATTATCTGTCTTTCTTTCCTGCAGAAACAATTGTAGTACTATACCTATACTATTACTTATTTTTCTGGAGTGTATTATTACAAGTCATTACCCTTACATAGTACTACTGCCGGCAATAAGAACAGTTACTTGAAGGTGTTTTCCCCAACTTGTAAAATAGTCACTACCCGCTTTCAAAGAAATGGTCCCAAGAATTTCCGCACAATTTATAGCAAACCCATACAGCATTCAGTTCTTGCCCTACTGTTCGAGTGTTGTACTTTATATCTTCTACGTAAAATCTTCCACGGCTATCAAAAGTGTTTTGCTAAGTAGATATACAAATAATTGAGAGCATTGCGAAAAGAGAAACCACGGCTCATTTCGCATCAGAATACGAGATTGGCATTACAACTGTGCGCGACTTAATGAAAAACAAAGATAAAATGTATGAAGTATGTAAATCCACAACAGGAGAGACTGCTATTTCTATCCTTCCACGAACAAACACAAGAAATTTTCTTGGCCATTATAAACGCATCATTGCAAGCAGACTTAAATTAGTGAACTACTGGTCCACTATCTAGCATATTAAACACCACATCTATACTAATAATAAATCTGTAGCCGAAATTTTTCTGGTAATTTTCGATTTTCCAAAAATAATTGGTCCTAACATATATAATTAACCACCCTGAAACCGAAAATCGCTTTTTTGAAATTTTTGTTTGTATGTCTGTCTGTCTGTCTGTCTGTCTGTATGTTTGTTACCTTTTCACGCGATAATGGCTGAACGGATTTCGATGAAAATTGGAATATAAATTAAGTTCGTTGTAACTTAGATTTTAGGCTATAAGGCATTCAAAATACATTATTTAAAAGGGGGTTATAAGGGGGCCTGAATTAAATAAATCGAAATATCTCGCTTATTATTGATTTTTGTGAAATATGTTACATAACAAACGTTTCTTTAAAAATAATTTGCGATAAGTTTTATTCCTTGAAACATTTTGATAATGAGATAAATGAGCTTTAAAATTAAAATAACTGCCATCTAAGGCCGTGTAATGAATTAAAAAACAAATGACTTCGTCTATAAGGGGCCTTGGACACCAACAATCGAAAGCTATGAAAGATAGCCTACAGATAATGTTTCTGCGTTTCTATGAAGTAATATCAGAAGCTTAATTAACCGATTTGTATAATTAATTATTAATTCACCATTGGAAAGTGTAGTTTCTCTAGATGGACATAATGCTGTTATCACAGTAACTTCTGAGTGAATCGAGGACAGGTAAGATTAAAATAGATTCTTATGCACAGAAAACTTGATAGGCTATTCTGTACATTCGTTTCTTGTATTCCCTAAACTAATTTTTATGACCAAATGAGTGGTCTCTGGATCAAAATGATCGCATTTTAATTTTTTAATTGAATTTAAATTAAGTAACATATTAAACGATTTATCCTTATATCAAACAGGAATGTTCCCTGGATCAAATGTCCTATTTTAATTATGTAATTACTTTATATTTATTTCTAACAGGTGCAGCGGAGCGCACGGGTACAGCTAGTTACAGATAAAATTACAAAACTATGTATTATGCACTTAATTATGAAAGTCTTTTATGGTATGGATTATCCGATTTTTTCTATTAACTGTCCAGTTCACCCCCTTCATTACCATGAAGAACAGATATTCTAGTAATGTTGAAGCTTCAGTCTGGTGCAGTTATATCTCAGTTTTCACCACAAAATAGACAATTATGAAGAACTGGTGCTAAAATATGCCCACAAACTTTAAATTTGGGTATCACTATAAGCATAAACAGCCACTTGACATAGGTATTCCTTCTCCTGTTCGTAAAATTGAGAAGTCATTCATACAAAATCTGACACCTGACTATTTACACAAAGGATTCTCACTACGAGAGTTACCATTTTCTGAATGACGCCTTTTTTCAACATTTCACAGCAGTACTACAAATTATTTATAACTTTATAACACTAACTTAAATTACGCACGTGGTAGTAACACAGCACAAGTATCAAACTATAGTCGTGTCACTGTTATTTCCGGTGTGACTCCTCCTCTTTACTTACGTCTTAGGAAGTGAAAGCTCTATAAAGTCCAAGTAGGTAATATCGTTCGCCATTATTGTTCTTTCGTTGCCGAGCTACCATACGAGGAATCTATTTGCCGCACCGTTAAACATTATCATGTCGTAGGTCCTATGATAAAAAATCAAACGCACTGTAATTGAGCAAATAATTGAGCGGCAAATAACGTCCTTGTGTGTTTTCTACGAAAGCGGACGAAAGAGCCAAAATGGCGGGCGAGTATACTAACTATTTATCGAGCCTTAGGAAGTGAATTACATCATCACCAGCGAATGACAAGACGCACACGTTTAAATGTAGCCGACCTGCAACGTGATTGGCTGCCGGAAATAAGAGCGACGGGACTTTAGCAACACAGCAGCACACCACATAGTGGCAGTAGCAGCTCATAAAAATGCTACATTCTCATTGGTTCAGAAGGCTACTACACAGCATTCAATTTTTTCATAGGAAGTGTTGCCTTGCCAAGTGTTAGTTAAGAGGCCGGAGGGAAAAAGACCTTTGGGGAGGCCGAGACGTAGATGGGAGGATAATGGTTAGTGGGGTTTAAAAAAGTTCGCGTCAGCTACTATGGCTATTTGCACCCTTATCTGAAATTCTTCACAAAACAGAAACACAATACAATAATCTGAATACTTAAAAGAACTAAAAAACGTCATGGTTACAACAAGGTACATAAATGCAGTTTCAACAGGGTGATTTGTAAAGAATCATAAAAGTGAGCAGTTCTCCGACCCTAGGTAGTATTCGAAACGAACCAATAAAATAATAAAACTAAGGCCACGAAAGATAAATTGCATAGCACATTTCAAAACAATAAAATATTCAGATGTAAAAGTCCGAAATGTCAAGGTTGTTAAAAACATATACAAAACAACAAATGTAACCTCCGGATGTGGGAGGATAATATTAAAATGAATTTGAGGAAGGTGGGATATGATGGTAGACTGGATTAATCTTGCTCAGGATAGGGACCGATGACGGGCTTATGTGAGGTTGTCAAGGTTGTTAAAAACATATACAAAACAACAAATGTAACCTCTGGATGTGGGAGGATATTAAAATGGATTCGAAGGTGGGATATGATGGTAAAGACTGGATTAATCTTGCTCAGGATAGGGACCGATGACGGGCTTATGTGAGGTTGTCAAGGTTGTTAAAAACATATACAAAACAACAAATGTAACCTCTGGATGTGGGAGGATATTAAAATGGATTCGAAGGTGGGATATGATGGTAAAGACTGGATTAATCTTGCTCAGGATAGGGACCAATGATGACAAGGGCTTATGTAACCTCTGGATGGTTGTCAAGGTTATGATTAAAAAATCATATACAAAACAACAAATGTAACCTCTGGATGTGGGAGGATATTAAAATGGATTCGAAGGTGGGATATGATGGTAAAGACTGGATTAATCTTGCTCAGGATAGGGACCGATGACGGGCTTATGTGAGGTTGTCAAGGTTGTTAAAAACATATACAAAACAACAAATGTAACCTCTGGATGTGGGAGGATATTAAAATGGATTCGAAGGTGGGATATGATGGTAAAGACTGGATTAATCTTGCTCAGGATAGGGACATATACAAAACAACAAATGTAACGGATGTGGGAGGATATTAAAATGGATTCGAAGGTGGGATATGATGGGCTTATGGGACCGAGGTTGTCAAGGTTGTTAAAAACATATACAAAACAACAAATGTAACCTCCGGATGTGGGAGGATAATATTAAAATGAATTTGAGGAAGGTGGGATATGATGGTAGACTGGATTAATCTTGCTCAGGATAGGGACCGATGACGGGCTTATGTGAGGTTGTCAAGGTTGTTAAAAACATATACAAAACAACAAATGTAACCTCTGGATGTGGGAGGATATTAAAATGGATTCGAAGGTGGGATATGATGGTAAAGACTGGATTAATCTTGCTCAGGATAGGGACCAATGACGGGCTTATGTGAGGTTGTCAAGGTTGTTAAAAACATATACAAAACAACAAATGTAACCTCCGGATGTGGGAGGATATTAAAATGGATTCGAAGAAGGTGGAATATGATGGTAAAGACTGGATTAATCTTGCTCAGGATAGGGACCGATGACGGGCTTATGTGAGGTTGTCAAGGTTGTTAAAAACATATACAAAACAACAAATGTAACCTCCGGATGTGGGAGGATATTAAAATGGATTCGAAGAAGGTGGAATATGATGGTAAAGACTAGATTAATCTTGCTCAGGATAGGGAGCGATGACGGGCTTATGTGAGGTTGTCAAGGTTGTTAAAAACATACAAAACAACAAATGTAACCTCCGGATGTGGGAGGATAATATTAAAACGAATTTGAAGGAGGTGGGATATGATGGTAGAGACTGATTAATCTTGCTCAGGATAGGGACCGATGGCGGGCTTATGTGAGGGCGGCAATGAATCTCCAGGTACTCTAAAAGCCATAAGTAAGTGTTGTCAACATAACAGCTGTCAAGTGCAAGATTACAATGGCCTGGGTATAAAAACGATTATCATTATATTTTATAGAATGAATAAGTCAATAACAGGACACCATAATATTTCCTTTATAGCATGTTTACTTATTAAAGATTATTACAATGAATATATCAGTATACAATATCCTTTCACAAACAGCAAATATTACCAGTAAATCAAATGGGTTTCACTGATTATTCATTCAAGTGAATTTCTCACACTAATTATATGGCATACACATTTCTATGTTTAAAGTTTAAACAATATAAACTAAAGTGGGGCCAGCCAAGGTGGCTTCCGACGTTTACTGGGCATGTGATTGTAAACCATATGAAGAACACAAGCATCCAATCTTCACTCTTGCTTTTGTAGGTTTTCTTAGACACCTGCCACAAAATTTAAGCATCTGGGATTTCAAACATTTTGATATGCTTTTACAGTATGGCCAACCAGAAATAAAGTATACTGAAAGCTGGTAACACTGCACTGCAGTTACTACCAGGAAGGCACTATGAGGTAGCTGTAGTGTGATCTTGGTGCTGGAAGAAAATGGTCATGTTGCATGGGATGCACAATGGTTCTTGTCTAAAAGCTTTTGTTGTGGAGTGATATTTTTGGTCCTATGGGACCAGTCAATCAGCGGGACCCAGTGTGAAATGTAGGTTTGAACTTTCTGAAGAAGAGTTCTGTAACAAACCACCTGTAAAGTGAACTGTTGTTGCTAGTAAAGAAATTTAGGCAAATTGGGTCAGTTCACTGTCAACATAAACATCGTTTTGAAAGAAGAGTCATCCACACTCAATGCACATGCAATCACCAAAAAAAATTCGGTGATGGATTACAAAAGAACTTGATATAAAGTGAATGTGCAGACACTTGTTCATGAACCAACAGCATTTTCATGTTGTATGCAGGTTGACCATCAGTTACAACAGCAAGCTCCAAAGGCATATGATAGCCACTGGCATAGCTCAGTTGGCTAAGGCGCTTGCCTGGCAATCCGAGTTATGCTCAGGCATGGGTTCAATTCCCCCACTTGGGCTGATTATCTGGTTGGGTTTTTTCTGAGGTTTTCCCCAACCATAAGGTGAATGTCAGGTAATCTTTTTGTATTTCCATATAATTATGTTCACTATTTCATTAAGGGAAAGGATGTACAGGAATGACCAAATGTGTCAAAATTAACATTTTATTTTATTTTTACCCTAAAAATACTTCATAGTATTGACTCCATTTGAATTTCAAGGTCGTTAGGAAGAAAATAATTGCTTTCACGCCATTTTTAAACAGCTGCTGTGCTCCAGTCCCTTTGAATATCCGGAGTTTATTTATTTTACATTTTTCAGCATTTAATACGTAATATCTCAGACTTAGAGATAATTGAATAAAATTTTCAGGGCATATTCTCACATTATACGTGAATAATTCTGTAAGAGAAAATTGTCAAATTGCAAATTAAAGAATAAGTTAAAAATAGATGTGTAATTTTTCTTTCTGTTCATAAAAATGCAAAATAAAAACATAAAAATTAATATTTCTAAAAATCATCAAACAAAATAATTAATTAGCAGTCTTTTAGCTTCCATTTGTGATACTCTTTATAATACAGCATTTTTTTTTTTTTTTTTTTTTGCATTTTTAATGTCTGTGACTGTACCATAAAGAGCAAAAGTGAAAATTTTTGTATTTAAAAGGCTTCATACATTGATGTGAAACTATGTTAGGGAAATAGAGGCTATACTTAAAATAATATGAGATAATAGATTTTCTGTAGGTCCTTCCCCTTAATGCAAATATAAAGCTAACTCAAAATATTATAGAACTTTATGAAGATGTCCTCAGAGACTGTTAGCATGTCAAAGTAAATGAATACATTTTGTTACTGCTTTAATCACTTTCTATTATTTCATTACTGTAATAATGTAAAGTTGACTCATAATAAATAGTTACACCATAGCCCAAAAGAAAGAAATAATACAGGTTCCTACTACATTAGGTTTGTTTTTGCAGCGAGTTTGTAATGGTTTGACAACTGTAAGTAACCGCACATTTTAAGAGATTCTATCAGTCTTTCGAAAACACAAAGCCAAACATGGCAGCTAGGCTAAGTTACTCGTATTAATAAAGTAGTCCACAGCAGTCCTATAAATCAGTGAATTAAACAAGTGTGTCTTCATTGAAAAGACAAACAGGCCATATTTATCCCGGACCAAATAAGTGCACATTACCATGGCTAATTCTCTTCGTCTTCTCCTTTTGCTACCTTCATCTTATGAATGAGAAAGGTATGTTATTACTGCCACCGTCACCACGTGTGCTGTAACTGCAAGATTTGTAAACTATGGCTTCTTCCACCTGAGAACAGCTCTGACTGGCCTCACTCCCAGAACCTGAACGAGAAGAACACAAGACAATTTGGCTTAGCTTCTGGAGAAAAAAATGAATATCAGTAACATAAGAAAACTACACTTCTTTTATGATATAGACCTATTCCTAAAATTGCTACATCTATACTAATAATAAATCTGTAGCCAAAAGTTTTCTGGTAATTTTCGATTTTCCAAAAATAATTGGTGTTAACATGTATAATTAACCATCCTGAAACCGAAAATCGCTTTTTGAAATTTTTGTTTGTATGTCTGTCTGTCTGTCTGTCTGGATGTTTGTTACCGGTACCTTTTCACGTGATAATGGCTGAACCGATTTATATGCAAATTGAAATATAAATTAAGTTCATTGTAACTTAGATTTTAGGCTATATGGCATTCAAAATACTTTATTTATAAGGGAGCTTGAATTAAATAAATCGAAATATCTCGCTTATTATTGATTTTTGTAAAAACTGTTACATAACAAAAGTTTCTTTAAAATGATTTCTGATACGTTTCATTCCAAGCAAAATTTTGATGAGACCAAATTGCACCAAAAACGGATGTTCTCTGAAGCAAATGATCATATTTTAATTATTTCCATGTAATAACAACTAAGAAATATGTTAAAGGAATTATCACTGCACTAAATGAGTGGTCTCTGGACCAAAATGATCGCATTTTAATTATTTAAGTACAATTTAAATTAAGTGACAATTAAACGATTTATCCTATCAAACACGAATGTTCCCTGGACCAGATAATTACTTTATATTTATTTCTAACAAGTGCAGCGGAGCGCACCGGTACAGCTAGTACTAGATAAAGTAATATTCTTCACAAAGTCATCAATAAAAGCTCTGATTTTCACATTATTTGTTCCAAGCAGAAAGTTTTATACGAGCGTACTTACCAGCTTAGTGTGTCTACGCCAGGCGGAAGAGCATCTTCCGCTGCATCCTGTGCTGCAATTCCCCTCTGCGGATCATGGTGTGAATGACCTTATATATTGCCCGCTCTGGATATTTCTGCCTGAGGAAGTCTTGAACAATGTTATGTTCAGAGACCTGAGAACCAATGGCAAATCTTCTCTTCAGCTGTTTCTCGATCCTCGTAAGCATTTCATGGTCTTCCTCAGTTGTGAATCCCTCTGCACCAGCCAAACTGCCAGACATCGCAGCATCTAAAGTTGATACCTGGAACAACCTCAAAGCCTCATTCACATGAGATTCTGTAGCAAACGGCTGCAACTGCATCTTTGCCAGCGACTCCGCAATACGAATGACGGCTTCCAGTTGTCTAACAGTGATTGGGATGGATAACCTCTTCTCTGTCTCCAATTCATGTTCTCTGGTACCGCTACGCATCAACACATACTGATTTTTCAATTTTTCACCTGCAGCTTCAGACAGTCGCGGACCACAATGTAGCCTGCAGTAGTTGATGTATTTCTTTATCAACATAAGAGAGAGTTCTCCATCTTTAGCAACGTCTTCCGCCATCTGTCCAGCATTCATGTGAACATTCATGATGTGTTTAGCGAGGGTTTTGTCTCTGTTCTCATCGTGCTCATCTTTTACTATGAAGATCATATCAAAACGAGACAAAATAGCTGGCATGAAGTCGATGTTTTCTTCTCCTTTTGTGTCATCCCAGCGCCCAAAGATTGAATTTGCTGCAGCCAGTACGGAACAACGAGAGTTTAACGTTGTTGTAATTCCCGCCTTAGCAATAGATATTGTCTGTTGTTCCATGGCCTCGTGAATAGCAACTCTGTCGTCTTCTCTCATCTTATCGAACTCGTCTATGCAGACCACGCCTCCGTCAGCAAGCACCATAGCTCCACCTTCCATCACAAAGTTGCGAGTCGCGGGATCGCGACTTACAGATGCCGTGAGCCCTGCTGCTGACGATCCTTTGCCTGATGTATAAACTCCGATGGGAGACACTTTTTCAACAAATTTAAGAAGTTGTGACTTAGCTGTACCAGGATCACCCAACAGAAGAATGTTAATATCACCTCTTCTTGTAAGACCATCTGGAAGGCGCTTACGTGAACCTCCAAACAAGAGACACGCTATAGCCTTCTTTATATCTGTAGCTCCAAATATACTGGGAGCGATGCTAGTAGCAATCCTTTCATAAAGATTAGAACTTGACGCCATGCGACGGAACAGTTCTTCCTCCTCAGATGTAACTGGCAATGCACTGGTGAAACCTGTACCATGTGCATCCACTTGAATTCCAACCACACGAAGATATGGCGCTCTTACTCCAACAATAGCTTTTTCACGACCACCACGTCTAGACGGTTTGGCTATCTTCTTAATTGAATATATACCCAAAATAATAACTCTGTTTCCAGGAACGACACGTTCACAGAGATATCTATCACAATATAATTGTAAATGGCGTGGCATTTCTCCCTGTGGAATAGAATCTGGCAGCTCTTGCAATTTTAGTACCTGGAAATCTACACAGTGGCATTTGTCTGGAACGATGAAAAATGGATCCAATGGACATTTTGGCCTACCAGCCTGTTCTGTAGTGCACTTTCTGGGAAGAACATAACCTTCTAACCCCGGCTTCACTGGAAGATTCGGTATCATGTTTCGGCATGAACGACACTGAATACTAATTTTGGTTGCTTTAGCTCTTATCCCTGAAGCTGCAACAACAATTCCCGGTATCTTCACTAACCTAGATACTACCTCAGACTTCATATCTCTCAAGGAGGCTGGATTGGCGTCAGAAGACAAGAATACTTGTATATCTTCCACATCTTCCTCGCCTTCCGGTCTTGGTGCTGTAACTTCATCTGCAACTTCTTTTGCTGCCTCTTCAAACACAGGGAGATGTTCTGTTGGTTGTTTATACAATTTATCTGCTAATGTTTCGTCAAAACTTGCCAAATCTTCAATGTTCACCTCCAACCAGTACTGCTTCAGATTGTATTGTCGTTTGAGTTCATTTCTGTATTTGTAACTAAAATTTCCCTCGTGAAATTTCCTCAGAAAATCTTTAAACTTTCGTTTTGTCGCCTGGAGATTAAGTTGATTAGTATCATGTTCCTCTGCTCCGAAATTATCAGAGAAAAACACGCCGGGATCGTCAAAACCCTCCATTTCAACAAGTTTCACAATTACAAGAAGAATTTGGCGCGAAAGTCCAAGTTAGCAATATTGCATACATAATTATCCCACTTACGATCTCAAATTGAGGGTAAAAATTCCCTCTTTTTGTCAAATAACAGAATCTCAGAAATGCAATCAATAAAAATCCTACTATTTAAGGAAAGGTTAAAGAAATTCTGTAGACATATTTACGCTTCACAAACATAAGTGTATCCAATTTATTATCAGCATGGAGTAGGGTTGCCAACTTTGAAGAAAATACGGGAGACAAAATTTCACATAGAAAATGGACAAATCATCCAGTTCTGTTGCTAAAAAAATAACTTTATCCTACACTTTGGCAGCTAGACTTGAATTTAGAGTATTTTAAGACTGATTTTGTCTCGCGTAATAGTTGAAATCGACTGTAGTTTATAGTTCTGAGTTGATTAGATCGCTAGGTAAAAGAAGTATTTGCGAAAATGTTGATGTACCTAGATTAAGTATAAATTATTCTCATAATTGACGGTATCAGCGGTTTTGTGCTAAATCTAGAGGTTTTTTTTACAATTTTTAGCGGGGATGAAATTTTTAATTTTATAATGCGGGGATAATTATGTACTATTGGCGACACTGATTACTATCTTCGCTATCTATTCATTAGGAAGTCACACTTACACGAACAAGTTGTTAATCACTATCAATTAGGAGGAGGTATCTTTGTACGGAGTACAACTAGAACGCGATAAGTTATTACAATTTCTGCCGCTAGGTTCGCCTCACAGTTCTATAAAATGATTTGTTTCATTTGTGTATCGTGAGAATTGTTTTTATTAATTTTGCAATATTGAGTATGCAGTTTACAGCTTTTTCTGGAAGCCTGATTTTTCCTGGACACACTCAAATTTTTTCCAAGACATTTTGGGGCTCCAATTTGTCCCGGATTTTGGCAAAAAGTCATGATTTATCCCAATTTAGATTTTTCTATATTCATAGTAATGTTTTCCATTGCACTGTGATTGGGGTGGGAGAGATTATGAGCCGTGTGGTTGAATGATTGTCTTCATTCCATGTTGTATAGAAATCTGACGCTACATGTATGCAATGGGGGGGGGAAGGAACTGGCCACCCTACTCAATTATTTCCTGGCTTAGTTGCCTCATAAGTGGTGCCTTATTGGTGTCACCTATGAGATTCAAACCTGTCTTTGAACAGTTAACTAAACAACACCAACAATTTGGAACAGGTAATTAAAAAGATAAACTATTAAAGACTTTTTATGCCATCCTAGCATTACAAACAGATTGTTACTACATCCAATATCGTGCATAATCATCTTATTATGGCATGCGTGCCAATAATAGTAATGACGTATTTGCTATGAGGTAATACCATAACGCTCGGGTGGGAATGCATGCAACTTGTCTGACTATCTTGCTTACCGGTACCGCTTCTATGTGCCATGTAACAAGAAATGAAATGCAGGAGAGAAGGTAAAAGGTAACATATAATTTATTTCCAATCTTTAACAATTTTGTATCACTTTTGTAATATCAAATACAACAGTTCTGTGGATCAGAGAAACTATATTAACAAAATAAAGGAACATTTGTAACATAACACTTGATACCTAAGGTATAATAATTAGAGTTTGTAATACCTGCAAGGTCATCCATTTCTCTTTATTCAATGCCAATGCCAGGCACAACTAATTGATACGAACATATGAAGACTTTGTCAGCTTTGGATGCCGAATTATTTCATCATTTATTTTCTACAATTTATAATGCTAAGATGCCATAAAGTGTTGTATCCAACTCGTGGATAATCTTATTATGACACTCGTGAAAATTGTCGTACTGACTATCATTTGTACGACAAACATTCACTCATGCCATAATAATCAAGATTATACATTTGTTGCATAAATAACTATTATGACACTGATAAACTAAATTTTACGTTTCGATTTGTTATGATATTATACCATTTAATAACATTAAATGCATTAAAAATGACAATCACATACAGTAAAACCCCGATAAGACGCTGTTCAAGGGACCAAGTGTAAACCGCGTATTAACCGGGACAGCGTATTAGGCGAGTATACTAATTTTGACTTATATACAGTATCTATTAGCATTTTTCTTTATTAAAATACATGATTCATGAAAGGTAATGTAGTATTACTCCATTATGTAATTACTGATCTGTATGTCAAACACATTTACAATATGTACTGTACTTAATTCTTTCGGAAAAAAAGTCATTTATAGTTGTTTGCCGTGTGCGTGTTCTCCAAGCCCTCATGTTTACCACACTTCAGTTTCCTGTGATTATATCTTCCCGACGATGTCGCAGCTGTAGTGATTGAGTCGCGATTTTTTATTATCATTCTTAATATCGATGATGGGATTCCTAATGAGTCAGAGAGTTGTTTCTGAGTAAGAGTATTGTTCTCATCATACTTTCGTAAGATTTCTAATTTTTTCGATACAGAAAGCGCTTTTTGTTTAACACTCATTGTAATCACATTCACAGGCACTTCAATACACTAAAGGACAACAAACTGCCCAGGAAAAATTTCCAGAATTTTATTACGGCCAAGTGAGGAATGCTGTTTGAGAGAGAGGGTTAGCAAGAGGGTGAGGTATTGTAACTGTATGTAGGCTTTAAGCGCGCAGGTAAAGAGTCGAATAAGAGAGCGTAACAAGAGGGTGGGGTATACTAAGGTATGAAGTATGAAGGTTTAAATGCGCAGTTAAAGGGTCGAATACCAATACTTTTCAGGTTAATGGCACCAGTGAGTTCAGTGACCAAGATGTTTCATTGCTGTTACAGTACATTGCTGAAAATTACATCGAAAATATTCCACAAAAACAGCGTATTATGTGGGACTTGAGTGCAACAAACGGGGTATTTTATAAAGGCGTTATATATGAAATGTGCAGGGACCGGACAAAAAAAGCGTATTACACGGGATAGCGTAATAAGCGGGCGCGTCTTATCGAGGTTTTACTGTAATTAATATTAGTATGACAAAATGTAGTGGTAACACACTCAGTTTTCTTTCAGCTTTTTTGTAGTCTTCTTCTTCTGCTTCTGGTGACTTTTATTGCTTCCTTTATGTATTTCTTGTTCAACCTGAGGCTTGGTTTGCACTGGCAGCCATATTAATCTGACAGCCACTATCTGAGGTACAATAGCTAGAAGTAAATTCACAGCCCAGAAAGCCAAGCATGCAGAATGATTAACAGTTGATGGTATTCGATGCTCAACCTTCGTCAGATGGTGGTATACCATTCCTATGATTGATCCGCCAGCCTGTGGATAGAGATTGAATTTTTATATGATATATGATATATTTCGTCACAGCACTTCTTTACATGTAATGGTGTACCTCACATTTCTGTATCCGGTGCCACCATAACATATTATTACAACACATTATTTGCAGTACACGTCTACACATACTCCCAATTACACTATGTACCTTTTTTTGTTATTTGGTCAAACTCCCCTTCAGTATTTCTCCTACATTTCATTTGCTATTCTCTATTTGTTCATTAATTCTAATATATCTAATATTCCATACTACTTTCACACCCCCTTTATCCTCTAACTACTATTCACTAAAATCTCAATTTCAATTTTTCTCTATAAATTATCATATTGAATTATTTGTCCTATTTGTTCTTTGACCTTTTCTCCTATCTTTTTCTTATATTCATTTACTGTCCCAACGTTCAAATATTAGTACTAATTTTATGCTGTCACTTGTTCACTTCTCTTAACCCTTTCTCACTATTTTCTCTCATTCCTATTTGCGCTCACTTTCACTTTCTCACTATTCTGCTTACACCTAATCCATTGTCACTATTCTCACTTCCTATAAATACTTATATTCTACACATCTGCTTATACACTTTCTCTCTCTCCTTCTTTTACAGATCCACTTTACTTGCACTTTTTGATCACATCTCCACATTTTTTAATCATATCTAATATCTCTGCTATATCCTCAGCTGTCGCAGGTTCTGACCTTTCTTTACTGTTCGTCTCTGCCTTATTTCTATCTCTGTCTTTCTGAATTTTTATATTATCTTCTACTAATTAAAGATAATCTACCTTCCTGTGTATTCCATCTTTCATAAAACTTTTAATTGTCCACTACTGTGGAGTAACAGCATGTCTGACCGTGAAATAGTGGGTCTGGCTTCAAATTCCGGATGGGACAAGTTATCTGGTTGAGGTTTTTTTTCCGGGATTTAAAAGAAAATGCTGGGTAACTTTCAGTGCTGGACCTTGCTGGATAGCTATCCTAACCTGTTAGCATAAGTTTAGGAAATGTGACAGGCTCACAAATGTGTGAAATGGTGACCATTCGCTGCAACACAAGCTTCCAGTCTTCGATGCACGGATTGTTGCACATTATGTAGCCTTTAGGAAGAAATCACATTGTAAGCTGCTGTAATAATATTATGTTGCACGTATGTTGCTGAAGATCCACTGCTTACATTTGAATCTGGACTTCTTTCCAAACAACTTGGGTGCAGGGGCAGTGATTTCATCAAGATATCACTATAATGGAGTGAAGATATCAAGCAAGATGGGGTCCAACAATGATGGGCGATTACTGATTAAAAAGGGAAGATTCCAGTTCTCATAAGACGAAAAAGTATATAAGATCTTAACCTTTCTTTATTTTATTAAGCATTTGAGGAGCTTTGAAGTTAACTTATTTTCACATTTAAAAGTTTAATAGCTGATTTGTTATTAATTTAACAGTTTTCTTCATAGTACAGCTGCCTTTGGGGCTTTACTCAAGAAATGAGACCAATATAATTTGTAAAAAAGACTGGGATTTTAAACTAAAGGCCACATATCTATTCATGACGTCTTACGAACTTTTCACCATCATTTGCATGTTCGGCACATGCGAATTGAGTAAAATCAGTCTATTTCATTCATGTTACGAAAAAAGAAAATTGCCATTAATTTTAAATGCCTTGGTAATATGTATATTACTTATATCAACAGCATCAAAATGACAATAGAAGAAAAAGCACTGATTCAATATGAAAAACTTATCAGATTACCAGGAAACAATTGGCATTCATACAGTCCTCTCTGTAGGTTGAAAACTCAAAAAAGTTTCATATCCATTGTTCAAGAATTAAAACAGAAAATCAATATCCCGAATTTAAAAGAAAACTTACAAATTAAACGAAACCCTTTAACTCTATTAAATATAGAATATAATCTATATTTAACAGAAGAAATACTGAAATCAGAAGTAAACACTGAAATACTGAAACAATTGTCTTTAGGTACCCTCCACAAAACTGGCTTCATTTATACACCAACGGATCCTTGATCTCCAGAGAACAAGGTGCCAGTGCAGATGTTACTCTTCTCACTTTATAGATCTCTTGGATATGGAACAACAAGTTTTGATGGTGAAATCATTGCAATAAGTGAAAGTCTCAAGAATCTTCTATGCCACATCAATAAATTTAAGAATGCAGTTATATTGTCAGACTGCAAAGCAGCTATTCTATCAATAGTCTCTAAACACACACCTTCATCTCAAACAGCAGAAATAACTAAAATGCTCTCTCAATTAATATCACTCAATAAAAGAATTGTATTCCAATGGATACCATCCCACTGTGGAATCCTGGGAAACGAGAATGCTGATGCTTTAGCAAAGAAGGGCAGCACTGCTACTTACAGACCTGTTACTAAATCTACATATTACTCTGTGAAAAGATTTATTAAATCTACATACTTAGACTTCAACAAACAAAATTTGATAACACAATCCCATGGGAAAAAATGGAACTCTCTGCATCAAAATCCACAGTTAATTCCCGATTTACCACGCAAATCGTCTGTAGCTGCATTTATATTGGCAACAGGCCATGATTGTTTGGCCAAACACCTGCATAGAATTGGAATATATCAGTCCCCTAACTGTCCATTATGCAACTCAAACCAAGAAATGGATTCGGAACACCTCAAAATCTGAGCTTCAGTGGCTGGTCATGATAATATCTTTGAAAAATATTGGAGTGCAAAAGGTCAAATGACTTTATTGTCAAACGCCTGGCATTAGAAAACAACAAACAACAACATAAAAGGAAAAAATATATAAGCTCTTAACCTTTCTCTATTTTATTAAGCATTTGGGGAGCTTTAAAGTTAACTTATTTTCATGTTTAAAAGTTTAATAGCTGATTTGTTATTAATTTAACAGTTTTCTTCAAAGTGTAGCTGCCTTTGGGGGCTTTAATCCAAGAAATAAGACCAATGTAATTTGTGAAAAAGGTTGGGATTTTAAACTAAAGGCCACATATCTATTTGTGACGTCTTACGAACTTTTCACCGTCATTTGCATGTTCAGCATATGCAAATTG
Source organism: Periplaneta americana (assembly GCA_025594305.2). Classification (NCBI taxonomy): domain Eukaryota; kingdom Metazoa; phylum Arthropoda; class Insecta; order Blattodea; family Blattidae; genus Periplaneta; species Periplaneta americana. Next base: position 17,658,434 of record JAJSOF020000029.1, on the reverse strand, counting down.
AGTAAGAACAGTCTATTTCATTCATGTTACGAAAAAAGAAAATTGCCATTAATTTTAAATGCCTTGGTAATACGTATATTACTTTGATACTTACGTGAAGAGTAGCTCCTGCTAAAATTACAGCTAAATCCCTGAGCCAAGTTTGGGCTGGATTGACAAACAGACCCCAAGCTACGATCAACGATCCAGGGAGAAAGTAGAAAAGAGTAATTAGACCTTGGATAGCAGCAAAAGGAGCTGGTTCTTCTTGTTGAAGAATAGGTTCAGACAAGTTTCGATACCAACTTGGAATGTATTGTTGGCTGCCCACTGCTGCCTGTAGATAAGAAAACATTTCTGTCACATTTCTTACATTCAGACATTTACTTCTGGATGCGATATTGTATTGCATTGTATTGTATTTATTAACATTCCATGGTATTTGTACAAGGGGGATCCAGGAAATAACGACCGTTCGCGCATACCCACCGCGCAGCTGACTCCTCTTCCTTGTTTGAAGGTCAACTGGCTTCCTTAACATGTGTTCTCATAATGTTGTGAGTACTAGTTGCAACAAGTCGCCATTGTGCATTTTGTGTTACTTCAAAATGAACGACGTGATTGATAATCCCACCGACTGTGAGGTGAGGAGTGTGATTCGATTTTTGAATGCCCGACATTTGAAACCTGCAGAAATTTACCGGCAATTGAAAGAAGTGTATGGTGATACTGTAATGAATGAAAGAAATGTGAGAAAATAGTGCGAAATGTTCAACAATGGGCGAACAAATGTCCAAGATGAAACTCGACCCGGACGCCCATCACTCATCACAGAAGACCTGAAGACTAAAGTAAACGACAGAATCTTGCAAGACAGGCGCACATCACTTGACGAATTGCATATTGCCTTTCCTGACATTTCTCGTTCTTTGCTTGGTGAAATTGTGTCGCAACATCTTGGCTACCACAAAATCTGTGCCCGCCCACACACTGCTGCTTCAACTCGAGAATTGCGGGATCAATTCGGTTGGGAAATCTTTGATCATCCGCCCTATAGTCCAGACCTTTCTCCTAGCGATTTTCACCTTTTCACTAAGCTGAAAGACTTTCTGGGTGGTACGCGTTTTGGAAGTGATGAAGAGTTGAAGAAGACAGTGAACACCTGGCTTAATGAACTGGCAGTAGAGGAGTATAACACGGGAATTCTAAAGCTAGTGAACAGATACGACAAATGTTTAAATGTAGGTGGTGATTATGTAGAGAAGTAAAGGAAGCTTCAGTTATGTAACAGACTTTGTTTTTTCAAATAAATATTTTTTTTTTAATTATTACAACAAAACGGTCGTTATTTCCTGGATCCCCTTCGTACATTGCTTCACAGCTAGAATATGGAACAAGTCAAAAAACTTAATACTACTATGAAGTCTTAATTTATAGTCACACTCTAGTAGAAATATATACAGAAGAGGCTTTTAAAAATTTATAAATCTTCTCACCATTCGTGAGCTGCCACAAGGGACAAAGAGCACTTAACCACAGAAATTTTTACAAGTTCATTGAACCATTGATTTTGTTTTAACAATGAAATTCCTACAAGTACTTAGCTACAAATAATTTTTTTGAGATTAGTGGAAATACACCTATTTTTAGATAGATAAGTGTTAAAAGAAAGTGAAGAATGCTACTGAACTTAGTTTCATTTCGAATATAGGTGATGCTTCAGGAGAGCAATTGATCCTTTCAATGCAGCTAAAGTTACAATCAGAATAATAGATGTAGGTATTCCAAGCCTCTTAAACACATCTTTCATGAAGAGAGTAGCTGTACCTCTTGTTCCAACCAGAAGTCCGATTACTTCAAGCTCTTTTAACTGGTATTTTTGGAGGTAATAGGGAATGGTAGGATTGTAGATATTCTTTTTTTCCATTATCCACTTCTGCTGGCTGTTCCTCATCCGTTTCGAAATGCACAGTGGGATCAATTATGTATCCAGATCTTGTAGATTCCTTGAAAGCTATTGTATCTATGCGCCGTGTACTGCCAGTGACGGAGAGACCATGTACTTCTTCAAAGGTGTTGTAATCGGCATCTTTAAGGGCAGTGGCTATAATTGATCGTACTTGGTGGTGTCTAGCGTTTCGCAGAGCTTTGCCGTGCGGACAGGATCCCAGGACATGTACAAGAGTTTCAACCTCGTTGTGGCAATGCCTACAACGGTTGTCCTGAGATCTTCCCGGCACAGCACGTACTGCAGCAACATTTCCAACCACAATACAGTCTACTAGTACAACACAAAGTTTTAGTATCAATTTCATGAAGCGTTCTCTCGAGGTTCTCCAGTTTTCCCTCACCAACTTGGAAGGATTGTTCATTGGTGTGTTCTGGAATTATACAGGGGCAGTCAAGATGCAGAGAATGGTTCATGCTGGTTTCCTGGACAAAATATTTTTTTTACTGTACTATGCATCTGCTGACTGGCTTTACGAACTGTAGATCATGAAGCTATGACATAAGAGAAGCAGCAATCTAGTAATTCTCTCTTTTCTTGAATTTCATAGCTTCAAATGAATTTTACTATTATCTTCACTGAATTTTCTTTTGCCAAAGCAACCACATCTTAGATATCAGTGAGCATATCTTGTTTTGCACGCAAGGTATAGTCAATTTATGCTTTACAATTCTTCGAACACCATCAACTGCCTTTTCAAAACAAACTACAGACAGTTTACATGTCAGACTTCTTTTATCTGGTTGGGTTTTTAAGGAAAATTAGTCTGTCATTTGTTGTTCCTAGTAGTATTGCTTCCTGTGCCCATATAGAACCTTTCTAGCTTGAATCTAATGGTAGGCCTACTTAATCCATATCCTTTCCTTCTGAACCGGAATTATCACAGTGTGTTCTTTTAATCAATCTAAAATATTGCTGTTATCAAGAAAATTGGTAATTTTGTGTACAGAATATGCAAGCTTGTGTAATAACAATAAACTTATTTTTAAATTAATAAAAAGTGTATCAAACATTCCTAGTCTCCTCTACAACAACAGATACCTGAACAAATTGGTATTTTAGAATATGAACAAGCAGAACAACTTGCTAAAAAAAAAAAAAAAGTAATGCCACAGTCTAGTATATACAGTAACAAAGCTTGAGTTGTGAGGGTGCTAGAAACAATACACTGTGCTTGGTACTATTTCGTATTTGTCTGTAATGAGGCGATATTAGCGATCCTTGTGGTTAGCAACTATCTATGGATCCATTTACTACGTACTGAGCTTCGTGACTGTATATACTGGATTGTGGTCAGGGCTGGGCAGTATTTGAAATACATTTGTATTTTTGTAATTTGTAAGGATTTTCGAAAGTATTTTGTATTTAAATACATAAAATTGATGTATTTTGTATTTCAAATACTTAAAATACTTTTTTTTTTCTTCTTGTCCTTCAAGTTTTGGATTTGGATTTGAAGAATGAACTTTTGTCTTATTTGCCTGTCCATTTCAGATCTGCTAGTTTTCTTGCCACAACTGATTCCCTTAATGAATAAAGAAATCTAAAACAACATCAAGGATCCATTACCCAACACTTGCTAAATGGTCAGCATTATAGAATGCGTCTAGAAGACCCAAATCCTCAGAAATTATATCAGATGTCTTGAAATATTCATCAAAGTTTCCTTGCCCAACTCGATGGAATTCTCTTCATGACTCAGTCTCTCAAATATTGCAATTCAAACATGATATAAACAGGTGTAACAGAGAACTGCTCAGCTGGTTTCACACACATATTCTGTGTCCTCTTCTTATCATTTGGTGAGGCAGTGTCAGAGAGCCATCTCATCTCAATGGCAAAGGGACAACCCTGTGCACTCTAGAGAATTACCCAACAGTGAAACAAGCTTTTATAAAGTATAATACAAGTTTGTGTACCTCTGCACCTGTAGAAGGACTGTTCTGTTTTGCAGGATTTTTTCATTCACAAGCAAGGGGATCCTTATCTGATAAACTTCTTGAGAAACTGGTTTTTTTTTAAAGGAGCAGTATTTATTCATATGTAGCATAATTTCATTGCTGACTGCGAAAAGGAAGAATGTTCAGTTACAGTGTTTATATAACATTTCGAGGTAAAAATACTTTTAATGTTAATATAATATTTTAGATTTTCAGTAGTATTCTTATTTCTTTAGGCCTATATATTGTATCGAGTATTTCAAATACAAATGTATTTTGGTTAATTTTTTAAAAGTATTTTGTATTTGTATTTCAAATACAATTTTTTTAAGTATTTTGTATTTGTATTTCAAATACTTGGATGTCAGTATTTTGCCCAGCCCTGATTGTGGTAATACTATAATACAAACCAAAACAGAAATCCACAAACAAATACGTAACATCAAAAATTATTTAAAAAACGAACACAACGAAATAGAATATAGCAACTAACTAATAAGAGATACAGGGACATGAGGAGGAGAAATGAACAATGTACAAGCCAAGAAAAACAAATGTGTTATTCAGAATGGAAACAAGACAAGACTGTTACTGAACACCTATACAGAATAAATTGATCTGCGAAGACCAAGAAGCAGTTCTTAATAAAGACCATTTACAAACCTGTAATAAACTACTCATACATAGTAATACAACAGCAGGACTCTATTGGGAAGCAAGAAAGAAGATGATGTAAATCAACAATCCCAGTGCCATTAGACAACAGTTTTTAAAGTATCCCACTTTTTGGTTAATAAAATCTGAGGACTGTAGATATAGATAAGTAGGAAAAACCTATTTACAGGATATAGTAGAATGAATACCACAGCAAGCACAGCAAAATTAGCAGCAATCTTAAAAGATTTTAGCTGTTCAAGAAAAAGATGAAGTCATAAGGCCTATTCTATGAAAGGAAGGACAGAACAACAGCAGCAGCAATAATAATATTTAATTAATTGATTAACTAGTGGACTTACTCGTGTTAATTATGTAATATTTGTGCAGCTTACAGCTGTTTCAGTGCTTCACGCACCATCCTCAGAGCCTACTAGATCACGGCGTCATCTCGAACTTCTCTGCCTGTTATGTGGGTGTGTTTGATTGTTGAAAGGTGTTGAAGGGTGGAGTCAAATAGTGTGTGTGTACTGAAATTGATCTGTGTGTTGAGAATTTGAACGGGGTGTGTTTTAGTGTGTCTGTATATTTCGTATTGTTCTAGTGTGTTGAGTTTTTGGTTCTTGGATTGTATGTGTAGGATTTCCATGTCCGTATTTATGTTATTGTATGTATGGTTAGCATTGGTTATGTGATCGGCATATGTAGATGTATTGTGTCCTCTGGTTATTGCTTTAATGTGTTCTCTGTAGCGTGTTTGGAATGATCTGCCTGTCTGTCATATGTAGAACTTATCGCAACTATTACATGTGAGTTTGTATACACCTGTATGGTCATATTTATTTGTTTGTGTTTTTCGTGTGTTTTCTGTTCTGTATGTTATGTTGTATTTCTGCTTTCTGAATGAAGATGCAATCTTATGTGTGCTTTTGTTTTCATATGTTAGTGTGATGTATTTCTTGTGTTTGTGTTGTGTTTTGCGTGTTTTTGTTCGAACTTTGCGTGTTTTTGCTCGAAGTTCGAGATGACGCCGTGATCTAGTAGGCTCTGAGGATGGTGCGTGAAGCACTGAAACAGCTGCAAATCAGGATTTCAGGTATAACTCCCTGTTAAGTTGATTTGAATAATTTCGAGGAAAAATTGTTCCGGAGCCGGGTATCGAACCCGGGACCTTTGGTTTAACGTACCAACGCTCTACCACTGAGCTACTCGGGAACTCTAACCGACACCGATCCAATTTTTCCTCTATATCCACAGACCTCAAAGTGGGCTGACAACCGTCAAGCAACCAACTTCGAGTGCACACTAACTCCGTGTGACTTAAATTGTGGTTTTCTGTTAACGAACAGTGACGTGTATTATGCAAATCAGGATTTCAGGTATAACTCCCTGTTAAGTTGATTTGAATAATTTCGAGGAAAATTTGTTCCGGAGCCGGGTATCGAACCCGGGACCTTTGGTTTAACGTACCCGAGTAGCTCAGTGGTAGAGCGTTGGTACGTTAAACCAAAGGTCCCAGGTTCGATACCCGGCTCCGGAACAATTTTTCCCTCGAAATTATTCACTGAAACAGCTGTAAGCCGCACAAATCTTACATAATTAACACGAATAAGTCCACTAGTTAATCAATTAATTATATTCAAGTGTTAAAAGTAGTGTATGCAAGATTCAAAATGGAATAATATTTAGTATATTGCACTCATATCTATCCAGACCTAACGGATTTATCTTATACTCCATATTTTGAGCATTTCTACATACACTGCACAATGACATGTACACGAAACAAGCTTCCACCTAGCACAATAGAGACATCACACTGGCAACAGAGAATATCCAATGACCTCTAAAAAACTCGAACTCATGACATGGCATTAAAGCTGTTCACCTTAGCTGTTGCATAAATTATAATTAGCAGCACTCATATTTAATATCTAACATTCAACATATTGTGGCAGAAGAACATTATATAAAGTGTAAATTATAATAAAAACTCACCAGGCCTTTCAACAGAGCAGCAAAAGCTGTCTCGATGAGAAGAATAACTAGGGCTTTATCAAGCCACGAAGATTTGCCATTTGTTTGCAGTTTGAAAGAAGATGGTTCGGTGAGGCATTGCATTGCTACTGCCAAAGGGAACAGCACGTAAGGTATGTTTAGAACCGTGCACCAACCCAGTCCTGATTGGCTGAGACACGCTCCCAGAAGAAGCACCACCATACTATTGAGAATACTTGATGACCAATGGAGTCCTATTGTACGATAGCTCCTCCTAGATTCCAAATTTAAATGAGAAACAATAACATTACCAAAAATTGCATTGTTGAAATTTAATATTTTAATAGCAAGAAATTTCTCGAGAGAAGGTATTTTGAAATATTCTTTAAATGGAATAAAACTGTCAGAGTTTTATACTCAGAGTGAACAATAAGTATGAAATATTGCCAATAACTTCTTAAATTTTAATTTTACAAAAAAAAAATATATATATCGTCGGTTTCTTGGTAAAAGTGATCCATCCAAAGATGACTGTACTTCTTTAGATGTTAGTAATAAGTTATTTTGAAGGTAAATATGCTATATTATTAGTTTTTAATATAAAATTATGTCTTAAATTTTCATAATGCTTGGAAGCCTTGGAATGTGACTTGGTCACTTTTACCAAGAAACCGACGATATATATACAAAACCTATTGGAGATTAACCATACAATATCATACTATTAGTCCAAAAAATGTTATTCAGGTATACAGAATGTGAGAGTAAACTTTATTTATTTTTTTTTTTGGCAACCTATATTAAAATTTACATATTCTGAATCTCCATTAAATTTTATGTACGAATGTGTAGAAATTTTACCCATTCATCAGTTTCATGTCTCTTAACTACTTATTAATCTTGTTTCGTGGACTTCAAACTTGAGACAAATAAGTATGTAAAATCATGTTGAGTAGTCCATTGAGATGGAACATGCCAGAATTATAACTGTGAGGAAGACAATGGACTATTTTCTTGATAGACTGGGATATTGTTTGGCTGTGAATGGTTCTCATTTTGAATATCTGTCATAAAGTTTGGTTAGTCATAGTGTTTTGTTTAATTTCATGGACTGCTTTTCTATGTGATATTTTTTAGCATATTTTAAACCAGTTAAATGTTAGACTGCATGGCCACCAACAAAATACTGTCGAAATGTATGGTACAATTCAGGCATTCATAAGCAAACTTCTTCTCTGGTTGGAACACTTAAAAGATACGCAGTTACACTATTTTCCATTTCTCTTCATAACATACCTCCTAAGAGATACTTATAAAATACCATGTAGTACCCAATTATTCTTGTAGACTCTACATAAACATTTGTTGTTCAATACTATATCGTATCCATATCTGTGACTGAAATTACTTAATTTATAATTAAACCGAAGTTCGTTTGAGAAATGTAATATGACATGAACTCTTTATGCCACATCAATAAATTTAAAAATGCAGTTATATTGTCAGACTTCAAAGCAGCTATTCTATCAATAGTCTCAAACATCAGAAATAACTAAAATGCTCTCTCAATTAATAACACTCAATAAAAGAATTGTATTCCAATGGTTACCATCCCATTGTGGAATCCTGGGAAATGAGAATGCGGATGCTTTAGCAAAGAAGGGCAGCACTGCTACTTACAGACCTGTTACTAAATCTACGTATTACTCTGTGAAAAGATTTATTAAATCTACATATTTAGACTTCAACAAACAAAATTTGATAACACAATCTCAAGAGAAAAAATAGAACTCTCTGCGTCATAATCCACAGTTAATTCCCAATTTACCACGAAAATCGTCTGTAGCTGCATTTAGATTGGCAACAGGTCATGATTGTTTGGCCAAACACCTGTATAGAATTGAAATATATCAGTCCCCTAACTGCCCATTGTGCAATTCAAACCAAGAAATGGATTCGGAACACCTCAAAATCTGTCCTTCAGTGGCTGACCATGACAATATCTTTGAAAAATATTGGAGTGCAAGAGGTCAAATGACTTTATTGTCAAATGCCTGACATTAGAAAACAACAACAACTCTCTATGCAATGTATGAAGTGAAACAAGTTTTTTTTTTTTTTTTTTTTTTTTAGGGGGCACCATCTTCTAACAACTCTCCGAAGAACTGCATGCTATGCTACTGACTTATTGTACCCGCCATCATATTTTCTACTTTGCTTTCTGCTTCATCCATTGCATGTCTCACGAAATCTTAAAATACAAAATGAACAACTCCAAAACTATTTATAAACGCTGAATTGGGCACGTTTGTGTTACAGACGATTAGTTTGCTTTAAAAACCGCGACATTCATTTTTAATAAGTATTCTGTCCAAATAGTAAGGATGTTGATTATGTCTCGTGATCAGAATATTGTACGACATGGAAGTATAAAAGTTGGAGATTTATCCTTCGAAGAGGTGGAAAAATTCAAATATCTTGGAGCAACACTCGGGAGGGAATTAAATGCAGAATAAATATGGGAAATGCCTGTTATTATTCGGTTGAGAAGCTTTTGTCATCCAGTCTGCTGTCAAAAAATCTGAAAGTTAGTATTTATAAAACAGTTATATTACCGGTTGTTCTGTATGGCTGTGAAACTTGGACTCTCACTTTGAGAGAGGAACAGAGATTGAGGGTTTTTGAGAATAAGGTTCTTAGGAAAATATGTGGGGCTAAGAGGGATGAAGTTACAGGAGAATGGAGAAAGTTACACAACACAGAACTGCACGCATAATTAGGAACATTAAATCCAGACGTTTGAGATGGGCAGGGCATGTAGCACGTATGGACGAATCCAGAAATGCATATAGAGTGTTAGTTGGGAGGCCAGAGGGGAAAAGACCTTTGGGAAGGCCGAGACATAGATGGGAAGATAATATTAAAATGGATTTGAGGGAGGTGGGATATGATGGTAGAGACTGGATTAATCTTGCTCAGGATAGGGACCAATGGCGGGCTTATGTGAGGGCGGCAATGAACCTCCGGGTTCCTTAAAAGCCAGTAAGTAAGTAAGATGACTCTTCTTTGCACTGTGGCAGCCAAAATGAAATAATGAAGATTTGGCAAATAATGGCATAGGGCACGAAAGTATTCCGAGAAAGCCCTCCTTCAACCTAGCACCACAGATTGTGTTTGGATTTCGGATTACAATCTGCACTGTGTAGCTTGTAATACTGATGTACTAACAAGTCAGCTGAGAGTGCTCTATTAGAAATTCGCAAAACTTCAAATTTCAAGAGTGTTTACTGATTAATTTTAATGGCGCCTTGTGCCTATTATAAATAAATGCAAATTATTATTATTATTATATTTACCCATTACTTGAGAGGTACGCCATCGCAAGGTAGCAAGCGAGGTGCACTGTACCATCCCAATATGAAACTACAGCACCCCAAGCAGACATAAGATAAGGTTCTCCATGCTTTAGGTAGAGAGTCATAAACCCATGAACAATGTCATCCATCTCCAATCCAGACAGAATATCTATTACTCCAGAAAACACAAACATAGCAAAACCTGTTAAAAAAAAAAAAACAGAAAATGACCACTAGATTATTATTCGATGTGGCTCAAAGATCATTTTAAAAAATGGAGAAATGGGTAACATTTTTCAGGTTGTTTTAAGTACCAGAATATCAAATACATTATGTTCTATGTTACAGTTGTAAGTAACAACTCTGATATTATGTATTTCTACGATTGTAGGTTACAAAGACAAGTAGTCAATAAATAACAGTTTGAGAAATTAATCACCGTAACCTTCGATTAACCCAGAACATTTGTTAAAAGGTATGTACTACACTTTTGTTCTTATTATAGGTTTTTCCATGACTTGTGTGAGGATGAGGACACTTCAACGCCTCTGCTAGATTCCCATATGCATTGTACACAATAACAATACACCACTACATCAACAATATATACGCAATCTTTCCAAATTGAGACAGATGGTTATGGAGACTTCTACACCAGGAATAATTCTTGGGATAGGTATAAGTAGCCATACCCAAGGCATTCTAGTGATTTTATTATATCAGGATGTTGTAATTTACATTATATATTGGTTTTTTAAATTATATTATAGGTCTATTTTATTATTTTTCAAATTATAATCTCCCTGACTTTAAAAGTACAATTTTATAATTTTCGGAATATGTATGATAAGAACTTTCTTGTGTTAAATTTTAACGTACCTTGTTAACATGTTTCGACCTATTTTCGGTCATCTTCGGAACTGGTCGTTGTTGGTCTTGGCGCCTCTTGTTTCCTGTGTGGGTGCGTTCGTAGTGTAGAGTCAAAGAGTGTATGTGTTTTGAAATTGAGTTGTGTGTTGAGAATATCGTTAGGGTGTGTTTTCGTGTGTCTGTATATTTCATATTGTTCTAGTGTGTTGAGTTTCTGGCTTTTTGGTTGGATGTGCAGTATTTCCATGTCTGTGTTGATGTCTCTGTAGGTGTGGTTGGCATTTGTGATGTGTTCTGCATATGTGGAGGTGTTGTTGATGACCGAAAATAGGTCGAAACATGTTAACAAGGTACGTTAAAATTTAACACAAGAAAGTTCTTATCATACATATTCCGAAGTGATACAGTGTTAAAAGTTGTGTAATCAAGATGTATTTATAATTTTGTTAAAATATTAGTAGGACTATTACAGCCCTGCAGTATATATTGACTACATCCCACCTCTGGCTACTAGCAACAGGCATCTATAATGAACACCGATCAAAATACCCCTCATTTCTCATGAAAAACAACAACTAACTAGACTACAGTGGACTTTATGTTGTCAGCAAACAGTTGGATACATTAAGAAGATTGAAAGTGAAGTAGTAACATACTGTCTACTTACTTGCCTTAAGGCAGGGGTTCCCAAACTTTTTGAAGGCGCGACCCACTTTTGAGTGAGACATTTGTTTGCGACCTGCACAACCATACTGGTGCTAACACCATTCGAAAAATACGAAACTCTGTAAAATAGAAAACAACGATAATTTTACTCAAAATCGGTGGATACCATCCAACTTCTAATGTATCAGTACCTACAAGATGAGAAATCGGAATATGCAAACCTATTTTCCAATAAAATTATCTCTGACTTCTTTGCTAATATATTTTTCGAACATTTAAATGCTTTGAATAGTAGTTTGCAAAGCCAAGATGTTAACACTATAACATCCCGAGATAAAAATTGACGGATTTATAAGAAAACTTGTTTTCTGACTGATATCACTTCATTCATTCCAGTGTATTAAAGAACTTATGGAAAATTTAGCTACATACCTTATGATACGACAGATACTGCGAATATGCAATTAAGTTTGAACAATTTTAACCCATAGCTTTTTGAGTATTTCCTGAAGAAACTCAAAACAATTGCAACAATCACAGATGGATACTGAATCTGTTTTAGATAGTTGCATTCAATGGCTGAAATTTCAGAAAATATTAAGGAAAGACCTACTGATGGCATGTTAAGGCTAGTTTTTTTTTCAAAGCCTAGACTAGTTTTAGATCAAAAGATGCAACAATATTTCAAGCTTGCAAAAGAAAGTCTTAAATATTTTTAAAGCATTTGCAAATTCGTATTTACGCAAAATAAATTTCTCGTTTATGATTGCCAATAGAAAAAAGCTAGAAATCTCTTGACAGTGAAAATGATATCACTGTATTTAACGGATTTAGAGTTCTAATTTGAGAAGCTACTACTTTCTTAAAAACAGCCACATTCATAGCATAACTGTAAATGTATTTTACTTAATTTGAACGTTGTTTATATTCCTAATTAGGACATAAATGTATTTTTTTTTCTTTTGTAAATCATCTTGTAACTCACTTAACTCTTTACACGACCCTGACCCCCACTTGGGAACCACTGCCTTAAGGTAACATACCTACGGTTTTTGTTCTGGTGTGATGCTCTTTCTGTAAATGGTGTCTTTTCTCTAGTTTTGTTATTGATCAGATTTACAATGAAGTCGAATGTATCAAAAGATAATCTTGTTAAATTTCGAAAAATCTTTTTATTACATTGTAATTCCTTGAGAAAATTCTACAGAGTATCTTTTCCTTTCTCCTTTTTCACCACCCGAAGATGCTTGTCTCCTGCATCCATATATCTTTTTTCTAAATACCGGTAGTACAATAATAGCACCGCATCTTCCTTATCCTAGCGATGGCTGAGGTACAAGCAGAAATGCTTTTATCTTTAGACAAAGCAAGAAAATGCACACTGCTTTCGGTACAAGCACAAATGCTTTAGTTCTGAGCAGAAGCACTTTGACAAAAGCAGCTTTGCTATATTGGTCTGCTCTCAGTCTAATACTTGCTACCGGTAAGTATTAAAAATGAATCTGGTATAGAAAAATAGTAGCTATTTACTGCAGTATTCCCAATATTCTAATTCCATGATTGTCTATAAATAAAAACTATATGCTTATGAAAATAAAGTAGGACTGAAATACGAATTTTACAAAATATCATAAGACACTGAAACAACATTACTTTTCCCTCTCCTCAAAAAAAGATAGCAAATTACCCGTAAGGTGAATTGTCAGGAATCAACTGTGTGCTTCTATATAAGGTAAATAATATAAATTTCTTACCATAATACATTTTATTCTTAACCATGGACTTCGTTATGAGAATAGTGATGATCAGAATTCCTGTCATGATTGCTCCAGCCATACTCAGCATTGCAAATGGAGATAAAGTCCTGCATGCTAATGTATAGTAATAACTTATTGGTATAGACAGGAACCCCAATGCCAGTGCCACTAGGGTAGGTAGAAAAGTAGCAGTATCCATCTACAAATTAAAAGGAAAGACAAATGTTAGTTCCTGCTAAATGTAACAACCTTTACATAATGAAAACCAGACAATACTGTCAATCTTCAAGACAGTGAATTAGAGATTTAGATTAGGGCTGGGAACGGAGCGGTTACTGTGACGTCATTACTCGGTTGATCCGAGTACAGTACCGAGTACAAATTTGTGGCGGCAGATTTAAAATGTAGATAGATTGAGTCGATTTTAGAACGTACTTTGGAAGTGAAACCAAGCGTGTTTTAAAAGCGTTGTAGTAAAGCGCTTTCGTTTTGCCAATTGACGAGAAAAAAGTGCTTCTCTTCATTGCAAAGTGGCGGTTGCAAATTTTATTTACGTGATTACAATTATTTGCGGAGTTATTTTGTATGAAAGGCCTATTTAACTTTCAGTGTTGTTATATATGACAGACGAAATAAAATTGATAAAATACTTTATAATACTAACAGCTAATAAATTAACGTTAAACGCTGCAGCTAATTAAAAAAGAAGATAGAAAGGAACGGGCTCCATGAAGCACTGCCTAAAACACTTAAAAATAACATACAGAATTATTTACTATTACGGAAAGTGAATAAAATAATCAATAAAACGTGGAATCTTAAACTGAAGAATATAATGTTTATTTATATTATAACATTACTAGCCTTCAATACAACCATGTTCTCTTTGGTGAAGAGTAATATTATTGAAAAATTAATGTAATTAGTTAACATAATTCGTACAAATAAATACAAATAAAATTATGACTGATGAGGTAACACAAATCCAATAAACACAAATAGAAGAAAAATATAATGCACTTCCTTTTTTAACATATTTTAATATTAATCAAACACTCTAATATGATGATATTATTATTATGTACAGTAATATGGTCGGACTGTCAGTGTTCATTAGGCCCACTTGACAGGTCATATAATAGGATGAACTCCTCTTCAATACTAGAGGCTTCTCAGCCCGCCTTGGGGATAAGGAAATAATTTGTCCTGCAGCAGAAAATATTTAAATACAACAGTACCTACGTTGTTGTCTGCTAGAATTAAGTAAAACACGCGAACTCTGTTTGAACGTTTGAACTGACCGGTAACGGCTACGGTTAACCGAGTAACTTCGGTGCTCCGCTGCCAAGCACATAAACCGATAGAACCGAGTAACTCAACAGTTCTACTCGCTCCGTCCCCAGCTCTAATTTAGATTAAATACGAGACATTTTACCTCAGGTCTTTCTGATACAAACTGAAAACTGAATGGTTTAGTGCAAATAAACTAGCACTTAATGATTATGAAACCAATGTAATCAAATTTAGTTCACGTAATAATGCTTAGTTTTCTTACAATGTTAGATTAAATGGAACTGATCTCAAAGAATTTATCAGCACAAAGTTTCTTGGTTTAGAGTTGGACGATCACTTGGATTGAAAAAAAAAAAACACACAGAATATTACTGCCAAATTGAACTTTGTCTGTTGTGCAATAAGATCGTTATCTTTTACTGACAATATAAACACCCTGGCGGAATGCGCTCAGTATTTTCTTTGCAAAATTATAAGTTATATTGCTAAAAAGACTGCTACAGTACAGAAAATGTTAAATTTAAGTGATCCGGTATTATCTAATTCGTGACACTTCAATACCCAAACTGTCCCATTCATTCTCCCTCACTTATGTAACAGAGAATAATAAATTCTGAAAATATGCATATTTTAATTTAAAGTTTGAGGTATGTTCAAATAACAGACTAAAGAACAATACCCTTCATATTGTATTCACTAACTCCAAATCACAGAAATTTCACCTTAAATATGCAGTAGTATTGTATTGTATTTATTTATTCCCTGTACAATCTATTACAGATTATGGGTTCGTCATTATATACAAACGCAAAAAAAAAAAACACATACACCCATCTACACACCCACACACGCGAGCGCGCACACGCACACACAAAAACAAGAAAAGTCTTTTGAATTCAATATTTTGTAATGTTAATTGAAAAAAAAGAGTTCAGACAAATTTTGGGGGGGGCAGTGCTCCCACATACCCTCCTATAATTCTGCCTATGGTTATGCCCTATTATAATTTGTAGTAGACCTACAGTTGAAGCCCTATACAACTCGGTCCGAAACATCGTGGATGTAACACTATAAGAAACATGCACCCCAAAATAGTACATTATGCAACGAGCCTATAAAGATAGTAATTAAGACGCGAGTATGTTTGTTTATGAAACGAGCGCAAGCGAGTTTCATGATTTTCATACGAGCGTCCTAATTACCATTATAGGCAATTTCATACGACTTTTTATGCTCGACCATATTTCTAACTTGAAATTATTCAGAAGTATTCATTTTATTCGTATCTAACTGAAGAGCGGAAGTGACCTTGTCCATAGCTCGTAAATTGTGAGGTGTGCGCAGACGCGAAAGTATTGATTTTTTCGAGGAACAATAATGTCATTGACCTTGATATAATCTGAGAATAACATTAACTAATTTTGATATAACCTGGAAATTGATTTAGAATTGAAGAACGAGATGACAAATTGAATTTATTTGAATATTATTTACAATTAACGCTAATTATTATAGTAACAGAACATAACCTTCTGCGAAAGTATTGGATTTCCAGCCTCCGTGACGTTTCGATATTTGTCTTTCGATTGCATATCCGAGAATAATCGAAAACCTGAACTTTAATGAATAGGTGTACTTTAATGACATGCATTAAAGGACTGCTACCAGGTGTATAATTACTACATTTGGGCATGGTCGAGCATAAATACTTTTATTAAATGATCATATTCCGATATACTGTACCACGATCAAGCTATAACAGGGGAGTAAGTAAATGGTAACCTCATTATATCGGGATTTTATGGTTTTGCTTTGCCCCTCCAAGGCAACGGTTCTCTCTCTGCCTCTGGAGACAGGGCTATCAGAGCATTCAGGCAATCCCATGCCAGTTTTGATTTCACCTGGTCTGAAGAAAGTGCTTTTAAAGCACTGTGACTGTCTGTGAGGATGAGAATTCGTTTACCATGGTAACCCTTCTCAAGTCCTTTAAGTGCACAGTTTAGGATGGTGAATACTTCCGCCTGAAAAACTGTGCAATATTCCCTGGGGCTTATAGTGATATTAGTCCTAGAAGATTGGCTGTAGATGCCTGTGCCCAACTTCGTCCCTATGCGGGATCCGTCCATGAACCATACAAGTTGGTCACATACTGTGTTAGGCGTAATTCCTCCAGTCTAGTCTTCTCGAGATCCGAGTGTTGCCTGGAATGGATGGAAGAAACAGTATTGGGTATTCATTAAGGGGGCTCATACAGTAGCAGTGCTTCATATTGTAAACTTTCCACAAAATTTTAAATATCTCCGAGATAATTCAGTGGATCTAGCTCACTTTTTGTACACAAGTAAGAGGTATTTGGGCCTCTCATTTGGCATCAACAAATTTGTAATTACCTTAATAATTAATTTTTATTTACATAATTTAAAGGAAATAATTTGCTGCTAGATACATAAGAGGAAAAACAAAGTATCTTCCCAAGCATTTGTCAGATTCTAAGCTTATTTTTTATTTTTGACTCCAGAAATGCAGTGTTAGAGGATGAACCCAGTGAACTCTTCGTTACAAAGTTTTTGAATTACATTTTTTTTTATTTTGTCATAAACAAAAGAATCATTTTTATTTTACATTATTTACTTAAAATTTGTGAAATTGTGATTAGCTATATCCCTATGAAAGTGGTTCATCCTCTACAGTCTGAATGGCTAAAGATATCGTGAAAATTTGAAACAATTTGGACAATTAGTTCAAGAGATAAGTTTTTAGTTTGAAAAATGGCAGCAAATTATTTCGTTTAAATTTTGTAAATAAAAGTAATGAACTATTATGATAATTATAAATTTGTTGATGCCAAATGAGAGGCTAAAATGCCACTTATTTGTGTACAAAAAATGAGAAAGATCCACTGAATTATCTCTGAGATATTAAAATTTTGTAAAAGGTTTACAATCTGCAGCACCTCTCCTGTATGAGCCCCCTTAAGTCAGACCTCATACTCAGTACTGGGATATCCAGGAAATTTAAAATGGAGGTATGTCCAGTTGTTGAGCAGCTTTTCTCCAATTTCCTGTATGAATTAAATAACAGGCAGTAAGTCTAGCCTCCGCTTGTAGATAGATGTCCATGGGTGGGAGTCCTAACAAAGTCTCCAATGCAATGTTGGAGTACTTTTGAAGGCCCCCATAGTACACAGACATGCTAATCTCTGATGATGGTGTTATAAGAAGTCTGGCACCTAACTATTGCTATACACAGCCAATGGCTGACATGTGGTTTTAGGCCCCAGATTATTCCAATAGTAAACTTGATGGTTAAAAGAGACCACCTGGCTCTAAGGAGAGTATTATCAATGTGAGCGTTCCAGTCAGCTTCTTATCCAGTGTAATTCCTAGATATTTAACTGACTCGGAATATTGCAGGATTGAATTGCCTAGTTTTCAGTTTTCCTAGTCCTTTTAGATTCCTCCTGTTGGTGAATGGAACAGCAATTGTTTTGCTGGGATTGATAGAAAGTCCTGAGGTTGGAAAAGTTTTTAACCTGCGGTCACTCGCGCTATGAGGTTCAATCTAACATTTTTATACTTTTTGCTATAATTTCTTTGTTTTTAAATTTGAATTGTTGTCCTTTTAAAAATGCCTAGTTAAATTATCTGGCCTTGCTGTGATGTGTTTGTTGAGTAGATGCGATGTTTGGAGGGGGAGAAAGGAGTGGGGGAAGCAACAGGTGACAAGGTGTGTTAGTTCCTGTCTCATAGTGCGAGCGGTCAGGTGGTGTCCACTGTGAGGAGAAATCTAACTGCGCGATTGATCACACGTGTGACATTACAACACAAGACGAGTGTGAATTTAACGTTATGGTTTAATTTAATTGAGTGTCATTGTTATTCTGGACATCATTAGTTGGTTAGAAGAGGAATCAGACGATGATCAGCACTCTATACCAGCTCCAGTTTCTGACTCATGTCAGATGGAGATACTGAATACAGCAAACACGACATGGCTTCATAACAGTCAGATAAAAGTGAGGTGAATGTTACTTATGTCCCACCCACTATAGGAGACATAGGCCAGTTTTACACTAATCCTAAACATTTAGTATAACTTGTTGCTTGTGTAGGCAGTCTTTTACATTAGATTTGCGAAAATTGGTTTATAGCGCAACATTGGCAGTGATAAAAATGTGAAATATTCGGGAAACGAGCGTTGAGCGACTTCGGCCGATTTTGGAATAGACACCGACGCACTTGAACTGCCAACATAGAAAACAAAAAAATCACACTCAATTGCTTTCACCTTCATCTTGACGGGATAATAAAAGCCTAAACTAACCTAACCTAACCTAAGTGCGTCGGTGTCTATTCCAAAATCGGCGGAAGTCGCTCAACGCTCGTTTAACCAATATTCGTTCAGTGGGCGGTGGATACTCTACATTGACCAAAAGTGATACTCAAATGTCTAAAGATAATGTTGGAGCTGGAAGGCCAAGAACAGTAATGGCACTAGTTATACTCGTATTAAGCGTATGTTTTGTTTATTAGATGATAATGATGTTTTATAAATAACAATTTTGATACTTGTAGCGTATACTTGTATATTCAATAAACTAAAGAATATTAATAATATCACACAATTAAAATAATAAAAAAAAAAAACATTATGAATTTTGTGATTTATAAGAAAATTATCAGATGTTAGGTACTACCTAACAACGCAAGTGATTGCTTACACAATAAAGTGCGAGTAATCACGGGTTAAACTCGCTGCAGAAACAAACCTACTGCTCCACTTGTAACAGAAGGAAGGAATAGACCTGTCTACTGAATTGTAGGGCCTACAATTTAGTTTTGAAGAAGTTATTACAAAATTGCTACTTTGTACTGAAGAGAACCCTCTAACTGTTCCGTCTGTTACAGTGGAATAACAAATTTTTCATCTTACTTCTAGTTCTTCCCTTTCCTCGTAGATGACTCCCCTCCTTGCTGGCTTCCTTCCATCCCATGCAGTCCATTAGTGAGATCAGGGATGGGGCTTATGGTGGTTCACTTTCTCTAAGATTTTACCTGATTTCCTAATACTGTAGTGTATCAATGTTATATTGTTTTATGCCAATATCTCTCCATTTCCAACACTACCAATACAAACTAAGTAGGCCTAAATTCCGGAACAGCTTAAGTGACCCACAATAGTAATGTGTAGGGGCTACTTAAACAGTCTGGTTTACTTCATCTGTACTCTATTTTTGGTCCAGGGAAAATATTCTTCAACTGTGGCTCACTGAAGAATAGGCTAGCGGAAATTACTTCAAATGCTTATTACCATAATGAAAACAATAAAATAGGCTAGGCCTATATGTTTATAAATTACAGAAAATTATATCAGTTTGAAAAAGCCTTCATTCATTTCGATATTGCTACATAATGTTAATGAGAGAATAATAGCCAGATTACTTCTGACTGAAGTTCTGGCTGATATCTAGTACATCTCACTTGACGATGTCAGAAGAACAATTGTTTGTATGCATCTGAAGTCTGATTAGTGTAATAGGCCTATGCTACTAGTAAGCGATGTATGTAATGGAGGGAGGAAGGAATTGGCCACCCTACCTCATTATCTCCTGGCTTAGTTGCCTCACGAGTAATGCCTTATTGGTGTCACTTATGAGGTTCAAACCTATCTTCGGACAGTTGACTTAAATAACAACAGGCAGATCTTTCTCAGACACATTAATTGCTCTTTATTTGAAACAACCTGAAGGAAATGTATAAATATATTAATAAATTGTATAATCCCTATTCCGACTATTTCTGTGACATACTTTATGTAATTATTTTCGGCCAATCTTCAATATCGCCCCTCACCACCTATTACATATGCCTATTAATATACTAACCTCTAACATTATGAACTTCAGCGTGCTGGGTCAGCTGGGTGGATCACTACCACTATCTATCCAACTAGGTGCGGTGGGCGTCAGTTTGTACAACATTGCCATTACAAAACCTTTCCACTCTTTTATCACAAGTGTGATTCATTTTGACGTAATCATTAACAAATAAGTTAAAATAACCAAGCCTAAATAAAGATATACGGTAATAATGCTGGAATTTGATCTAGCAGGGTTACATTAGAAATTATTTAAATGATTACTATTTCAATTGATTATGTTTTGGTAATCAAATAAGCATCTTTAAAACATTTTAAGTTATGTTTTGTCAAATTATTTTAACTCTTATCAGTATTGCTTACGTATTTTCTTTATCGGTCCGTGACACTCAATAACAAGATAAAGTTAGCAAGTTGAAACGAATTCAGAATTGAGAACAGAGAAGTGTGTATGGATCTAAAGAGATACTAGTAACAACATTATCTTGAATCCTTGGCTTATCTATGTTAAACAATTCAAAGTAATGAAGTGTGTGTTACGACTACATAGGCTACTGTTTATATTATTTTTGGCTTTGCTTCGTCCTAACCACAGATCACAAAAGTCCTAACCCACAAATCATTATGTTGGGCACCAATATTATCCTCACTACTAAAAACCATAACGAAGATATTTTTAATAATGACTGCCAGATATATTATGGGTAGGACAAATTGCAGTGTCGACCAAATCTTCCTCGTTGTGCAAAAATATAGGTCTTGGTCATGAGAAGTAGTAAGTACCAATGGTACCAACTTCAGTGCTAGAGACGTGCGTTTTCTCACTGCCGACTTTTTTTTTTAAAAGCGCTTCATGCCTTTGCTCCAGCAAAAAGGGTCGAAAACTGCAAAATGGTGGACAATTAAATATTGACTTCTATTACTGCAGTAATAAATTTAACCTTAAAAGAATCGAACATGTTAAACAATTTCGTTTTCCATTGATAATGACATGGAGTTTTATTATTCTTACTAGACGATTTTAACAATAATAAACGTTGCAAAAGACTAAAACACGCATTCCGCCATGATGGATCGTGCAGAAAATCTCGTATGTATGTATGTATGTATGTATGTATGTATGTATGTTCACGTTTCGCTTTAAAAAACGCACGATTTACAGCGTGACTTTGCTGCAGCAAAAAGAGAGTCGGAAAAAAACACAATTCGGCCAGCTGACTACAAAATGGTGGACAATTAATATTGGATTCTATTACTGCAGTAATAAATTTAACCTTGAAAGAACCGAACATGTTAAATAGTTTCGACTTCCATAATATTGACATCGAATTATTATTATTATTATTATTATTATTATTATTATTATATAGACGTTTAATAATAATAATAATAAACGTTGTAAAAGACGAAAACACGCATTCCGCCATGATGGATCGTGCAGAAAACTCGTAAAGCGGTGTTTGGATTTGCTGCACGCTTGCTGCAGCGGAGGTAAAAAAATCCATAGCGGTACAGCCCATGAAGGGCCAAGACCGACCAGCCGGCTGCTGGCCTCACATCCACATGCAGCGAAGGTAAAGCAAATGCAATAAAAGAACGGTCTTGTTGCAACGCTTCGCTTTAAAAAACCGCACGGACATCATATGTTTAGAGAACATATTATTATGCACAGAACAGAGTTGCCAGATATGGGAAACATAACCTTTGTAGTTTAGCATAAAATTGTCGTACATTTCTCACCTTGCTATTTTTATAGATAATGTGTACAAAAATATTTCACATATCACTAAAAAAGTGGTTCATAGGCCTATTTATAATTCTACCAGTAAATTTTATGTTGAATCTTTCGTACACTACTTTTAACACTTGAATATAAATAATTGATTAAATGGCGATCTTACTCGTGTTAATTATGTAAGCATGTGCGGCTTACATCTGTGATAGTCTTGATACGCGCTGACCTGTATTTGTGTACTAGTTGACTTGTAGAGTTGTCTTGATAATCCACTACTTTTAACACTTGAATATAAATAATTGATTAAATGGCGATCTTACTCGTGTTAATTATGTAAGCATGTGTGGCTTACAGCTGGCTCTGAGGATGGTGTCGAATAGCACCGAAACAGCTGTAGACTAAGCCGCACATGCTTACATAATTAACACGAGTAAGATCGCCATTTAATCAATTATTAGTAAATTTTAGTTCAAATTAAGAATGTTATTAATTACAGTTCACATCCACAACTACATTTAACATTCAAACAAATCACCATTTTTTCATCAACACTGTCAACTCCAGAAACGATGACGCTTGGTTAGAAACATTATACTGAAAGTCAGCAGAAACTTCATCTTTGACCAGCGTGACGGCCAGGGTGCGAATTAACGTGGGGATGAGTGGATTTCCCCCTGTTGGGAAGTTATCCCCCTCTCATAAATTCATATTAACATCCCTGCCAGGGATAACTTTTATTCCCCTTACAAAAATATTTGTTTTATTACGAGTATAGGCCTACTTTATAAAGTATTAAATAAGTAAAGAAAATAATATTGATGTATTTTCATCACCGACAAGGTGACAAGAATCAATAACTTATAGGAATTACACATCATTCTTATCTTAAGCCTGCTCATGGATATAATAATAAATTATGATCAAGATGCAAGACAAGCAACTCAGTGCAACCAAGCGTTGAGTCGTAAAAGTGTGATACAGTCGTGATACAGAAATGAGTTTATTCATTACTTTATTGTTCTAACTTCCAATATTTACATTTCATCACAGTAATGTCAACAACAGCAATAATAATAATAATAATAATAATAATAATAATAATAATAATAATAATAATAATAATAATAATAATAATAATAATAATGGCCTGTTACTAAATCTACGTATTACTCTGTGAAGAGATTTATTAAATCTCCATACTTAGACTTCAACAAACAAAATTTGATAACTCAATCCCAAGGGAAAAAATGGAACTCTTTGCATCAAAATCCACAGTTAATTCCCGATTTATCACGAAAATCGTCTGTAGCTGCATTTAGATTGGCAACAGGCCATGATTGTTTGGCCAAACACCTGCATAGAATTGGAATATATCAGTCCCCTAACTGCCCATTGTGCAACTCAAACCAAGAAATGGATTCGGAACACCTCAAAATCTGTGCTTCAGTGGCTGACCATGATAATATCTTTGAAAAATATTGGAGTGCAAGAGGTCAAATGACTTTATTGTCAAACGCCTTGATTTGAAAACAACAACAACATAATAATAATAATAATAATAATAATAATAATAATAATAATAATAATAATAATAATAATAATAATAATACTGCACGCATTGTATTCTTCACCTAACATAATTAGCAGGGAAAGGATTTATATGTAAATACATATTTACTTATAAAGCTAATATAATTTATATTTTGCATTATCTTTATGTTTCACAATGTGTAGGGTTGAAAAATCCTACTTTTATTTTCCATATTTTTCCATATTTTAGAGTTTAGTACATATTTTCGTTAATTTCCATATATTTTCCATATTTCATATAAAACAGTCCATATTATATTAGGTTTAACAATAAAACAAAACAAAATTCCATTAACTTTTAAAAATACATTTCAACAATAGAGATTTAAACACATGTTCAGTAATCCCTTTAACATCAGAGTTATTTGAAAATTAGCAGTCCTATCAACAATGGGAAAGTAAGTTACAAAACTGTATTAATTTAATTTAAAATTTTTAACAGACTTCAGTTGTGCAGCTCAACAGTTAAATGCCAGTCAGAGTACACATAGGTTCAGTTTTGTAAATCATACTATAAAGACGGTAAATATGCCAAAAGTACGTCATTCAGTCAATTTAAAATCAAAACTAACAAGTTACATTTCAGAATTTAAAGAAGATGGTTTATCAACTGACAATAAAATATTATTTTGTAATTTGTGTCAGTGTGCAGTATCATCTACACAAAAGTTCCTGGTGCAACAACACATTACAACTAGTAAACATCAGGCCAACAAACAACTAAATTCCAAGCAGAGACAATTGTTTTTAACACAACCAACAACATCGAATGTAAGATCTGAGTTTAACATCGACCTGTGCCGTTCTCTCATCTCTGCTGATATTCCTCTCTACAAACTAAAGAATAAGGTCTTCAGGGAATTCCTTGAAAAATATACTCAACATACAATCCCGGATGAGTCAACACTTAGGAAGACGTATGCTCCATCCATCTACGATGAGACAATACAGAAGATAAGAGATGAAATTAAAGATAGTTCAATTTGGGTTTCCATTGATGAGACTCCCGACAAAGAAGGTAGACTTGTTGGTAATGTAGTTATCGGTTTGTTAAGTGAACAATATTCTGAACGAATTCTTTTACATTGTGATGTTCTAGAAAAGTGCAATAACAAAACTATAGTTAAACTGTTCAACGAAGCTATGGGTATCCTGTGGCCAAAGGGTATTATGTACGATAATGTGTTATTCTTTATTAGCGATGCTGCCCCTTATATGGTCAAAGCTGGACAAGCATTATCTGTTGTATATCCTAAATTGACTCATTTTACTTGTGTGGCGCATGCATTTCATCGTGTGGCAGAAGTGGTCAGAGACAATTTCCCTAAAGTAGATTTGTTGATTTCATCAGTGAAAAAGTATTTCTCAAAGCTCCCAGTAGAGTTAACGTGTTGAAAGAAATGTACCCTGAAATTCCATTGCCACCAAAGCCAATTTTAACTAGATGGGGTACATGGCTAGAAGCAGTTGAATATTATGCCGAACATATAGACTCTATCAACAATGTTCTCCTTGCATTGGACTCTGAAGATGCAGTCTCAATTGATACTGCGAAAACAGTTACCTGTGACATAAGTGTGAAGAATGACTTAGCTCACATTCAGCATACATTTTCATGCATCATAAAAACGCTCAAAAGTCTCCAAAATAGGCACCTTTCACTATCTGAAAGTTTTGAAATTATAAATAGTACTGTGGAACAACTGAATCGTGGTAGAGGTAAAGTTGCAGATGCAGTAAGAGCTAAGGTGGACACTGTACTTTCAAAAAACCCTGGATATGAAGAACTACAAAAGGTTGTTGCTGTGATGAGTGGTGAATCAACAGTGAAGATTAACTTGGACTTATCCCCAGCAGACATTGTGAAATTGAATTATGTACCAGTTACTTCTTGTGACGTCGAACGCTCTTTTAGTCAGTATAAATCTATCCTCAGAGACAATAGAAGAAGATTCACTTTTCAGCACTTGAAAGAAATGTTTGTAACCTATTGTTATGGTAACAGACAATAAAAATTGTGTTTTGTTGAAACTACATTGGAAGATAAGGTACGTCCATTATATTTTTTGTTTAGTTTGATTAAAATGTACCAATATTTAACGTACATAGTCATTTTTTTATAATTTTAAGTCCATATTTAATTCCATATTTTGGTAAAAATCCATATTTAATTCCATATTTTGGTAAAAATAACTACATATATATTTACATATTTCATATATTTTTAGTCCATATAAATCCGTTCCCTGATAATTAGGAACATTAAATCCAGACGTTTGCGATGGGCAGGGCATGTAGCACGTATGGGCGAATCCAGGAATGCATATAGAGTGTTAGTTGGGAGACCGGAGGGAAAAAGACTTTTGGGGAGGCCGAGACGTAGATGGGAGGATAATATTAAAATGGATTTGAGGGAGATGGGATATGATGATAGGGACTGGATTAATCTTGCACAAGATAGGGACCGATGGCGGGCTTATGTGAAGGCGGCAATGAACCTTCGGGTTCCTTAAAAGCCATTTGTAAGTAAGTAAGTAATAATAATAATAATAATAATAATAATAATAATAATAATAATAATAATAATAATAATAATTTTATGTATGGTATTTCTGTCTAGGAGTCTATACCCCCCCCCCCCCATCAGAAATCTTAATTCGCACCCTGACGATGGCAGATATTTAAAATTAATCAGTGCTTCAGCTGATAATTACTTCAAATTAATCCACCTGCAGTCTACTCAAATCCGACACCGCTGTGATATTGGCGCGTTTAGACTTCTTAATCTTACCGCGATACTATTTCATTGATAAAAGACTTCCATTGTCGAATACACAAGGAAGTAAGCAGAGCTCTGAACTCATATTACTTTGACATAACCGCGCAGTATGCATGAAACCTAGAGCTGAAGATGACAAATTATGACTCGCATGGCAAGCGTAGTCACCATATTGATTTTCAAAGCACCTTTCATCCCTTTAAATAATTTTGTTCCTTCAGTAAAATAGTCGTACAAAATTGCGTACAACCAGTGGCGGTGCGTCAATAAGAGCACAAGAGCACGTGAACACCTTGTATCCATTAATGCACGACTAGTTTTATTATTTGATACCATATTGACGTAGTGGGGACGTATAATATCAGAATGGAGTATTTTAAACTTCCCGCATCTTGCATAAACTTCTTATGTAAACTTGGCAACATCCGTTCACGTACAAGCCGTGCTCTTTTCGAGAAGGTTACAGGAATTTCACGCATGCGCGGAGAAAATTGTCTTTCGCTGGCCACTTATGACTCGCCAAGAACACAAAGCGTTAAGTGAACATGATGAGTATCTATTCTACAGATGTCAGGTGCATCGATGCCTATCGTTCACGTGCTGTATCTCGAGGAGGAAATTTAATAGCCTGCAGATGTCAGCATCTGACTGTAGGAACGTTTACTTTATGTGGATGTGTGTACAGTGCTGCTACGAGAGTGTAGTTTGTGAATTACTATACAGTACTTCAGTGTCGGCCAAGAAGCCTATATATATATATTATATTATTAGTCCTCTTGGTGTCGGCATAATAGCATAGTTTGACTTTCAAACACGTGCTGGCTGACTATGGTGATGGTATGAATTTAAGTATCTGTATGGTAGTGTATAATATTTAAGAATAATATTTACTGGCATGTACTCGTATTTAGGCCTATAGTAATCAATCTATGCGAATGGGATTTCAGTAGTGGTATAGGCTGTAGTGTATCTGTGTTGTGAATCAAAATATATTATTGAACACACGCTTTTGTAAATAACGGGACTGTGATATGTATTCATGTATTTTTAACAAACGTAAACAATGAACTCTGTTCAAGTAATTTTGAACAGTAAAGAACTGGGTAAAGTGGCTTACCAGGAAAAATTGGAAATAAAAAGACTGGGTTTCATTATTATTATTATTATTATTATTATTATTATTATTATTATTATTATTATTATTATTACTATTATTATTATTATTATTATTATTATTATTATTATTATTATTATTATTATTATTATTATTATTATATGTTGTTTTGAATGTATATACGGGTTTTTTCGATAGTGAAACATTGGAATCATGACATTTCATATTAGGCTAAACATACGATTTCAAATTCTCTTCGATTTTGGTACCACACATACTATTTTATCACGAGCCGCCACTGCGTACAACATAGAGTTCGGTCATACCTCGTGCAATTGAAGGGTTGAGAACCATAGTGGGCTAAGCGCCATTTACTAAAACTGTAGAAAACAAGGGTTAAAATGAAGTTATCACCATAATTCAATGGAAACATAGCAAGTAATATAAAGTATACACATTCAAACTAAATATGTCAATCTTCATTAAACTATGATATTCACTTAACTTTAACCCTTGCTTTCTCCGTTTTTTAATAAATGGCGCTTGGCCCACTATGGTTCTGAACCCTTCAATTAGTCAAAATAATCATGTGTACGAATAAGTCATATGCTTACGACTATAGTCGTACGTATGGCAAACCTGGCAGAGAATGACAATGTGCAGAGTCGCTGACTCGTCAGATCAAATGTCACCAAGTAATAGAACAAAAATAACCAGAAAACCACCAAAATATGCGTCATCACTTGCGTGATTCGGGTTCCGCATATTGCGGATAGATGGCAGAACTGTGACCCTTTTCAATTTTGTACACCACTTCGGAGGGCCAAGCTGTAGGCTTCAGACAATTGAGAATTTTTTCTTAAAACAACCATTGTCCACAGTTAGCTACATTTACACATGTATTTCTATGAGTAATTTAAGTTATATACTTCAGCTTTCCCAAGTTTCTACAACACTTTAAGAAATGGCATGATGAATTTCATACTTGAAGTGCCAACAACATCCATGCCAGATAGTTTTTTGTTTCTCCTGATAATTTATGGTTTTGGACTACGGTTGTTTTTTAAAACTTCAATTAGAATGTGGTTACGAGTTTTTTTAAACTGATTGTTGTTTAATCAACTGTTCGAAGACAGGTTTGAACCTTGTGACCTAGGGAGCGGATTTTTATGTGCTAAAAAATTTAAATATATTTATTTTTATGTGCTAAAAAGTACGAAAATATGTGCTAAAATTAAAAAAAATATATATTTTTAAATATGACAAAAATACAGTATCTTACTTACTATGTTACTAGGTACTCACCAATCACACTTGAGTATCAGTTGCTAATAGTTGTCCGAGAATTGCAGTGAACAACAAAGGTCATTTCCAATTCCATAGCAATGCATGCCTAATATCTCTGAACAACGATTTATACTGTGAAAACGATCTTTCCACATCACAGGACGTCAGACGTGCATATTTAAAGAGAGGAATGTCACAAACACCTATACCGTCAATTTCACCTACAGGCACACCTTCCAATACTTGAGTAACTTTACACATTTTTTATATCCATTGTTTTGCCGTGAATGCACACGTGAAGCAGGGCAATGTGCTTGTTTCCAGACAAATGTTGGGTTACCTGGGAGCTCTGATCTGCACTTGCTGATTTACCACATGGTTGGCAAAATAACACTTTTCCGTCGGTAGTAAAAATGTTTTTAAATTCATCTACATATTGCTGTAGACGCGATCTTAAACTCGATTTGATTTTAGGCATCTTAAGAGGCTAATATACACACGTCTTAACGTAAAAAAATGTTTCTAGCTACCGACTGACAATGTCGGAGAAAAGCTTCCTATAGCGACGCCACCACGTCTACACTACGCAGCTTATGCTTATGGCTCGATAACGGGAATCACAATAAGATGTATTTCCTCACTTCATAGGCATGAGCGAAGCGAGAGATTTGTTTAAATTAAACAATGTTTATACCCGAGCCGTTATCTGTTGTGTTTCACAAAGCGCGGAATGAAGTCATCTTCAGCAACAATAAACATTCCTAATTATGTGTTGCAAAATCTCTCCTTCTTGTCCATGTTAATTTATTCTCATATAATAACACGGCTGATATGCTACCTAGCAGTTCTCAGAACTTGAGGTGATACTATTACAAAAATGGATCTCGGATACACCACACAGCGCTTAGAAACACGAAGCAACCAAGAATTCTTAAAAAGATAATGTATTTCTGAGTGGTAT
The DNA here is from genome assembly GCA_025594305.2 of Periplaneta americana. Taxonomy (NCBI): domain Eukaryota; kingdom Metazoa; phylum Arthropoda; class Insecta; order Blattodea; family Blattidae; genus Periplaneta; species Periplaneta americana. The sequence continues at coordinate 17,628,570 of JAJSOF020000029.1, read as the reverse complement.
AATTGATTTAGTTTTAAAATATTCAAAAGTTCTTGTAAAAAAATTATTTAAGTAAAAAAAAACTCCAAGATTTATGTGTTTATAATAGATTTCCTGAAAATATGTACTGTATTTATATATTTTTTTGTGAAAATATGTGTTTTTATGTGAAATAAAATTCGGGTTTTAAACTTGAAACTTGACATTCGGAATTTTTAATTTTGTTAATTTATTGTGTTTTATCACACGCAAGAAAAATATTTAATTACATAGGAATCTGCTCCTTAGACATCACTAAGGCATCACTCATGAGATAACTAAGCCAGGAAGTAATGGGGTAGGGTGGCTAGTTCCTTTCCCCCTCCATTGCATAGCCTATATCGCCGCTCAAAATATTTTTTCTTTGTCAATTCCCAGGGATAATTATAATAAGAAATTGTTTGTGTAGACATACAATATTGTATTAAATTCAATACGAATACAAAGAAACTATTGGATTTCAGTACATATAAACAGTTATTTTAATTATACTAAGTATATGCAAGTTGTTAAACATTACAAATATAACCATCATTCCTTTCACATGTATTTCTCAGCATTTTGGAGGCACAAAGTCACCAGGTTGTGGCATTTTAGGTTTCTTACGTAGTCCACAAAGTATCTTGCAGAACTGAACATAATCAATCATGGTCTGTCCAGTATCTTGTCGATAAAAGACTGGTGCGTCTTCTAATGCCACTTCAACCTGTGGAATGTAGCGTTTGAGTCAGTGACAACATAATATCATTTCAAAGATTTACTAGGCTACACAGAGTTAACCGTAAGAAATTTAATTAATTTCAAGGGGTTATTCTGTGAGATATTTCAAACAAAAAGTCTAATACAATTTTGCTTGTTTTTTTTCCTTTTCGAGAAAGAAATTATTTTATATGAAACATTTAATAGCGTATTTTGAGAAAGCTACTGAATTAATTCCCAATATTCTCAGTCAATTTAAAATAACAATGTGTAACGATAATAAATGATTCAATGAATTTTAGTTTTGTCCATAAATGTGCAGAAATTTGATCTGAACAAATGCAACTTCTTGTTCTGAAAAAGAAAGTAAAATAAGTTACATTTGTTCGGACCAAATTTCTGCAATGAACTAAAATTGGTTCAATCATTTATTATCATAATACACAGCTCTCTTGAATTGACTGCGAGTATTGGGAATTAAATCAATGGCTTTCACAAAACGTGCTGTGAAATGTATCATATAAAACAATTTTTATTGTATTGTATTGTATTGTATTTATTAACATTCCATGGTATTCATACATGCTTACAGCTAGAATATGGAACAAGTCAAAAAACTTAATACTATTATAAAATCTTAATTTATAGTCACAGTCTAGATGAAATATATACAGAGAAGATTTACAATATAGTATACTAGTACAACACAAAGTTTTAGTATCAATTTCATGAAGTGTTATTGAATGTCATGAATTCACCTACAGAATAGAGGGTGAGAAATTAGGTACTTCTTTAATTTGGCCCTAAATAATTTTATGTTTTGAGTTTCATTTTTATATCGATAGGGAGGCTATTAAAACATTTTACTGCCATATAACGCACTCCTTTTTGATAGCGCGATAGACTTGCCGATGGAGTATGAAAGTCATTTTTTGACGTGTATCTATGCTATGAACTGTTGAATTAGTTACAAAGTTTTCACGATTACATACGAGGAAGACTATTAATGAAAAGATATACTGACAAGCCATGGGCATTATTTGTAGTTTTTTGAAAATAGTCCTACACGATTCCCTAGATTTGGCACCTACTATTATTCTAATTACTCTTTTTTGTAATAGGAATATATTGTTAAAGTTTCCTCGTTTAATTATTAGGCAGCGGCATTTGTAGGTCTTTATTGCATGCACCGATAATAAAATGAAAATGCGACGTTGTCACGTCTTGTTTGTTGCTGCTATATATTAATATAACATGGATATGGGCTAGGTTTAATTGCTCAAAGCATGAGTTAATTTGAAGATTATTTATATTATTTATTTTAAATTAATTATTTAAAGAACTGTAATATAATTAATTTTCACTGTGAACTAGAACAAGACACAGTGCTAAAATTTGCAACTCTGGTTTATACACTCCGCGTGGAGTTATTGGAGCGGCCTTCAAAAGACTTGACGACGACAATGGACAGCGCGACATAATTCAAATTATTGAAACTACAAAGCTTCCGTCCTCTTTGACACCGCTAGCCTACTAATTGAACGTGGCTACTTTACTATCTGTGGAATTTTCCCAGAATATTATTCCAAAACTCATTACCGAGTGGAAGTATGCAAAGTATATTGTTTTTAAGGTATTGATATTTACTATCTTTTGCATAGATCTAATAGCAAAACAAGCTGAATTTAGTTTGGGGTAATTTCTTTAATATGATTTTTCCAATTTAACACATTATCGATTTTTAAGCCAAGAAATTTGGTTGTTGTTGTTTCTAATAGGGATCTATTATTAATTATTGCGCTAGAAATTTGCGACGTTGAATTTGGACAGGAAAAGAAACAAAAACGAGCAAAATGGTATATTAAACTTTTTGTTTGAAATATCTCAAAGAATAACTCCCTGAAATTAATGACATTATTTACGGTTCACTCTGTATATGCGAGACAATAACTTCATTCTTACCTCATCTTGTGTAAATCTATCACCCCACATCGTCAGGTCGTGTTTGATTCTAAGAAAGAAAAATTTGAAATATGAATTTATAATACGTACATGCATATTTCATTTTCGTCGCATCATATTAAATACTGTACTTTATTTGGTTCTTTATTAATATGTTCTAATTGAAATAAAATTGTTGATTGGATATGAAATGGCGTCGAAGTTTCAAAGTATCGCTTGTAATGTAATGTTTTTAAGTAAGATAGATGACAATCTTCAATATATGAATACTTGGAGAATATGAATAATTATTTCATTAACGCTCAAATTATCCAACAAAACTATTTATGTACTCACCTATCTTCTGAGATCAAACCTGAGTTGTCATAATCCCACTGAGATAGAGCTTCCAGCAGAACTTCTTCTGGATCTAATTCTATTGATTTGTATCCGAGTAAAATTACAAATGCGTCAAAATCTAGAGGATTCATAGCCTGAAATAGAACATCAACATCGTCAGCACTGCCAACACAATTACCACCACCATCATTAGCTTTAGTACTATTGTTGCTTGGTCTCTGTATATGGTCAACTAAGACCTTTCAGTTTTGATGAGAAGACTTGAGTAAAGTGAAATTACTTTGAAGACAGAATGATGAGAGGCGGTAAAATGATTATTCATTAACAAAATGACAGCCACTGACGTAGTCTTGGCGTCACACTCGGGCTGATTACAGTTTTTTCCGAGGTTTACCCGAACTGTAAGGCGAACCTCAGGTAATCCCATGGAGAATCCTCTGGCTCATCTCTAAAAATGTAATTTTGTTCTCATAAATCGCAAGGATGATAGATAACCACGTAGTTGATAGAGGTTCATTAAACAACCGATTAAAAATTGAAGATGACGTGGACGAGAAATTGTCGATAAATTTTATCTATGGTGCTCTCTGGTTTGGTCCTTGTTAGAGAGAGAATTCTAAGGAGTATTCTAGGCCTACTGCATCATATTAAAATGTTTATATATCTTTCTATTGTGAGGGGTAAAAAAGACATCTCATAAATTGCAAATTTTCAGTAGAGCAAAAGCAAAGTTTGAAATAAGGGCCAATAGGATTGTGATGGGTTGGAAATCTGACATTGTACATCATTATGAAAGAAGATAGACACATGCCCTTTATACTATCTGAAGAATTACATTTTTTGTATTCATATGGAGATCATAATTCAAAACCATCAATTTCTGACTTAGTCCGTTTTACCGCGCACCATAGGTATCACTACAGAGTTTCTTATAAACTAAATTCTCCTCACCGACGTCTTGGAAGACGCCATTTTTCTATATTCTACACACTACTGCACGACATCCAGTGATATATGCATTCTTTTAAACTGTAGGAGCTATTTATATACAGAATGGGGCATAAATCAGTTAACCGAAAATAGATAGTGTAATATTAATATATTATTAATACCAGTGGCAGTTCCTCGGGGGAGAGAAGGGAGGAACGTCCTCCTCACATTTTCTTCTTTTGAAAGTAAATACCAAATGAAATATGTGCCTTGAAATTCGAGGAAGATTCGATAATTTTTAAGTTCACAGCTATAAGAAAAACTCGGATGATCGAGTTTGAAACGACTGTAGAAAACTGTGCTGTAGAAAACTGTGAGAAAGATGTGAGATTGTCTATGTGGAGAAAAGGCACTCCATTCCTCCTTTACTGCAGTTAACACACATAGACAACAGCGCACTAGCGGCCAGAGAAAGAAGCAGAGTTTTAAAGCAAGTAAATGAACGGAGAGGGAGGAGATCCTCCTCTGAATCAGCGCATGGGCGGGAAATATAGAAACCGACTGGTCGTGCAGCAAGCTCGCTACCGCTGCCATCTAACGATGCTGCATTCAACCGGACTACTGTATAACACATCTAGGAGGAGACACAACAAAAACAGTTTTAACGCAACGCTATGAAAGACACCATGTAAACTTTTTTTAAATTATAAATCAAAAATATTATTTATTGCACTTTATATAGGTTACTATTCATGGTTTGAAACTTTCGTGGATATTTGAAAGTTAAAGTCGGGTTTATGTAAAACAAAGAGGAAGTAGTTCTACGTAGTTGGCCCCTGAAATTCACTTCTATTCATTGTTTACTAGACAGGGCAACAGCCAAGTTGTCAGTTTTGTACAAATATATTTGAAACTGAAAGTAGGTATTCCAAACTACATCATTTTTAACATAAAAAATTAATCGGCCACCGGCAACTTTGAACAATAATGATAGTATGACTTTACAAGAACTGACATTCTTCAAAAGCATGTGATACTGAACTTGTAAAATGTACATGTGGCAACACAGACCACGTGAGTGGGTGCAGTGTTCTCGCTTTCCTCAGATTATTTCCCATTCCCATTTCCATTTCCGTAAAACGGTTCCGGTTACGAGTTAGTAGCTAGTCTCTTCCAACGCGTGTGATGCTGTAGTGTGCTCGAAAAATGCTACGAGGTTGTGAATTTCCTTGTAATTGTTAATTTGTGCAATTATTCAACAATGAATGGAAGTGAAAACATAATATATTTTGGACAATTTAGGAAACTCAGTTTACAAGAACAGATTATTGCTATACAGAAGGGAAGGCCAACCCCAACACTACGTGGTCTTACATGTATGCATGTAGGCTAATTTGTAGCATGTTTCATTCAAGAAGGTGTCATTTCGTGCTGTTAACTTCTTTCCTCCTCTTAAGAAATATGCAGGAGCCGCCACTGATTAATACCTATACAAGAACAGTTGTTGTTCTACAGAAATTGTTCAAAGTGGCCTCCATTGTTATCTAAACATTGAAGAGATCATTCAAACATTGATTTACATACATATCTTGTTACACAAGTCCCCATTTTCACCAATGTTTTCAAATTCTTGTTCAATCAAATCCTTTAAATGCTGTAGTTTAATGGCTGTGAGGCATAAACATTGTCCTTCAATATCCCCCACATTACAAATCACATGGCGTGAAGTCCGGTGATCTCAGTAGCCAATCAGTTTTCTCTCGCCTTCCTATCCGCTCTTCAAAATGTTCATTCAAAAAGTCACGGACCTGTAATCCTTAGTGAGGTGGAGCACCATATTGCTGCCAAATAAGATTGTTTCGCACTGCTGCAAATACTGGTCTATTGTCTAGTTCTATCATAACTTCTCTAAACATTCGAAAGTACCGTCATTTCCTATAACTATGGTTCTGGAACATAACTATAGTCCATTCAAATGTTGTACTCCATAACGTAATACCTCGTTTATTTATATTTTTGCTGTACTGTAGTTTGAAGTCAAGTCACTGCAGCTATCTACGAACAGTCTATGTCATTTCTACCATGTTCTTCGAATAGTTGCATCGTGGACCATATTAAAGTTGTATTCTAGGACCATAGTTATGGGAAATAATGGTACTTATTCGCAGTCACGATTTCATTGAAAAATTAAGGACCTATCTCTCCTCCGCTGCATATACCTTCCCAAACAGTAACTTCAGAACTGTCTTACATCTTCATAATTTCGATCAAATTGCCACCACTTCTGTAAAACAAACACGCGCTGTTCTGTGGACAATTTTTATTCATAATGAAAGTTTCTCACTCTAATAGCGAATGCATAAATGTAATCGGAAGCCGAAAACCAGCTTTTCATTTATTACAAACAAGTCAGTCTTACCACTACTCCAAACAAATTTCACAGAGCACAGATTGTACCATTACTTAATTAGCTTAAATGCGACCATCAACAATAATTTGCAGTGGTTATCTGACTTATGCCACATTCAGTATATTGCAAAAGAATTTCAGATTAAAAATTGTAATATTAACTGGTCACACGAAGTGATGTTCCAAATTCAGAATTACCTGAGTGAAAGAGAGAAATTGAATACTTATATTCCAGACATAATGCACTAGATTTATTTTACAGAAAAGATGCTAGGAAATTCTTACTTTACCTCAGACAGCATTTGTTGAATTTCATCATCACGAATGTCAGGTTTTCCCAATGTGACGTATGTATTCTTCAAGTCCTCTTTATCAATATAACCATCATTGTTAAGGTCAAATAAGTGAAATGCCTGAAACAGGAAATTTAGTGTAGCCTCAAATAAATGAAATGCCTGAAACAGGAAGTTTAGTGTAGCCTCAAATAAGTGAAATGCCTGAAACAGGAAGTTTAGTGTAGCCTCACATAAGTGAAATGCCTGAAACAGGAAGTTTAGTGTAGCCTCACGTAAGTGAAATGCCTGAAACAGGAAGTTTAGTGTAGCCTCACATAAGTGAAATGCCTGAAACAGGAAGTTTAGTGTAGCCTCAAATAAGTGAAATGCCTGAAAAGCGAAGAGTGCAATTGGATACTTTAAAGTAGAAAGGTGCAAAGTGCCAAAATCATAGAAAACGAAATTATTATGCAGAAAAGTGCAATGTGCCTAGGAGGATGATGTATGAAAGAGGCTACACCCACTTGTGTTTCTTAAGCGAGATATTTAGATGTTACGTTGCCAGCACCATGCAGTTTCAGACAGTAAGCGCCCTCTTGAGCTGCATCATAGAATGCAATGGATCTTCAACAGGTCATGTTTGTGCCCAAACTTACACACAGCGAAATGTTTTACAGAAGTCAGCTTTCACGTTATAACTTTGGAGTTTGTGTATGTGATACAATGCAGTCTTACATGTGTATGTGGGCTGAAAGCATCGCGAGTAGAGGTGCCAATGAGATTGCCTCGTGTGTACTAAAACTGATGAATATGGACATAACATACAAGAAGAATCTGATAACTGTGCAGCTGAAAACAAAAATCGTGTAATGGTTTTCATGTGTCTCTTTTTAGTTGCCATTGGTTTATTTGAGCACATAGAACAACGTTTCCTTCTCAGTGGCCACAGTTTCTTGCAATACGATTCTGATTTCGCTTTGATTGAAAAACGACAGAAAGTGACAAAAGCCTTCTAAAGTTGTAAAACCATTTCAAACCGTTTCAATGCTAGAGTCATATTTCCTTAATATGCAAGATGTTGCTGATCAACTAATTTCCATCAAGAACTTGAATATTTCTAAGGCATGTTGCATTCAGTATGATGTTAGTAAAGCAGGTAGTGTTTCTGTGAAACAGTACATACCATTAAAGTGCTTAAAAAAAACATGAAAGATGTGCAGTCACATTGTTTCAAGTTAAAGCATAAAATAGGGAAATTACTGAAGAAAAGAAGGGGGGATCTACTAGCAATGACTCCCTATCTTCCAAATGAGGAGCATAGGCAGTTCTACAGGCAGATCTGTGAGTAAAAATTGCTCCAGAATAGGAAAAAATAGGTATTGGACTTTGCACCATTCTACTGCAACTGTACCCATTACTTAACCCTTTTCACAATTTGTGTTACATAATTAAATATGGAGAAATAATGTCTTTACATACCACTATTATTAATGAGTAAACACTGTACTATTGCTGTTTTCTATCAGTAAAAAAAAACATGACACAAATATGTGTACAATTATTCTTATAGCTACATTTTTTATCTTATCTCCAATGTTTCATTTTGGCACTTTGCATCCTTCTACTTTAAAGTATCCAATTATTCTCTTTAGATGAAAATGGAGGACACTTTCAATATTTGCTGTGACATGAAGCAAAATAGGCTCGATTCTTCATAATTACTGTATGATTTATAAGTGAATTCATGAGTTTGATGTTTTTGTTTGGAAGCTATAAATGGCTAAAATGGTAGGCCTAAAGGTTTAATATTATATCACTTTATATAAGTCGACCATTACCTGAGTTCTTCTGACGCTGGTGTTGTGTTTATATACGCTGCACGAATGTTGCGGGTGCAGAAAGGATGGATTAACAGATGCACTTATACAATATAAACATCTCGACGTGTGACTCACAAACAGAATGATTTTAGTAGTTGATTCTAATCATAGAAAGTATACTCTGTTCAGAAGTTTGTTACTGCTTACATTTGCGTCATAAGAATAACTCGCTTGCACTTATACATCAAACCAACGAGTTAGAAAGAGAAGACTATAGAGTGGCCATGTTGTCCTGTACAGCGCTCTTTGCGGTGCCACCGCGAAACACGGCAGATCTGAGCTAAGCGCCCACCTTTGTAAAAATTCGTCTGCTTACAATGTTGTATAACGGAGGTAAGAAGTACAAGAAAAACGAAGAAAAAACATGCCTGTTGTGTGTGCTGCATATAACTGCAATGTCAAAAGGAAAAATACAACTGATATATCATATTTCATGTAAATTTTATGAAGTTAAGTCCATAGTTTTGTTAATTAGCAGCATTTTTTCATGCATAAATGTGTAACAACGCCCGGCATAAACAAAATAAATGGTTCACTGGTAATGTACTTACACTAAATACGGATAAAACCAATACAATTCCGTTTCAGACCCAGTGAAAAACAAATAGCAATACAATATTAAAACTGTATTTCGACACCGGCATCCTTTATTTCTGCTCTTTCTGTCCTTACTGCTTATACAAGAAGACGATGAGCTGTAGCTTATAAGAAGTAGGCCTATTTCGAAGACAAACGATTAATCAAATAGTTCACTAGTAATAAAGTTAAACTAAATACGGATAAAACCGCTACAATTCCGTTTCAAACCTAGTAATAGCAATCAAATATTAAAATTGTATTTCGACACTCGCATCCAAAATAACACAAAACTCTGGGGTAGGTCGTATTGTTGTTAGTATTTTGACTGGAAGGACATGAAAGAACATAATTGAGCACCCACGTGCAATAATGGGGTAAGTATGAATATATTTCGTAACTACTTACCCCATTATTGTACGTGGGTGCTCAATTATACACTAATAATTATCTGTGGTGCCACAGCCCTTGAAAGGCTCAGACAGACCAGCCGGCTGTTGGCCTCACGTTCACATTTCGATAATAATTATACTTTACTGTAACAAAAAAACTGAAAGCGTGTTTTGTCATGTTTCACCCACGTTACAAGCTTGGAGTAAAGGTTGTTTACTACAGTTAGGGCCTACTTTCATTCTATATCTTATGGTATAGTAAATAGTTTTGCAACGTGTAGAGACTGGGAAAACAATTTAATAAAATCATCCGAATCATACTCGTTCATTTTATAGGCAATCTTGCAGGTCGCATTTAAAAGAACCTAGGAATATTAACATTTTCTTCAGTATATTTGCTAGGACTTCTTGTCATACTACATGACAATTTTGCTTAGGTTAATCTTTTAAGCATTCCTTCTAGGAATAGCTCAAGTGTTTTAAATTTAGCGTACATAAGTTTAGATTAAGTTCCTAGCACGTATTTGGCGAAATACTAGGTTTTTCCACTTCAGTTTAACTGATTTATGCAAACGAAATTAAGACAGCTGACGATTCTAATGTCAGTTATCACCACGCCCACTTTGTTTTGGGCGCATAAGTTCATTACCGACGGTCGTTCAATTTTCTTCAAACATGGCGGCGCAATGACCACTCTATACTTTCTCTTTCTAACTCGTTGCATCAAACTAACTCAGTGTTGCCAACCCTAGAGAAATTTCCCTACATTTAGGAAAACATACGCAATATAGGGAAATGGGGAAAATAGGCTTGATTCTAGGAATTTTTTTTTAATCGTGTTTCGAGATTTTCTCGCTCATAATACTAGAGGGGCAGAGAAGGCCTGATGGCCTTATCTCTACCAGGTTAAATAAATAAATACTAATACTAGTCACAGACTTCGAGAATTAAAAAGAAAGTTGAATATTTCCAAAAATTTTACTGCTGTAAGCTGTACCTAACCCCTTAAGTAATAACTCTTCACTTGTTAGTGGAAATAAGTGTTACAGTTCTCTAGTATTTCTGAGGGATATGTTCATGGTGTAGTGAATCATAATATAGAATAAACACCGCAATAATAGTTTCAATGCTTACGGCCACTATATTGTCAACAAATAATAATAATAATAATAATAATAATAATAATAATAATAATAATAATAATAATAATAATAATAATTTATTTAACTTGGCAGAGTTAAGGCCATACGGCCTTCTCTAACACTCAACCAGGAGTAAAACTACGTTACAAAAAACACTACAAATTTACAAAGTACACTACAATTTTACACACAAAAATGAATAAGATAATAATAATAAAATGTAAACAACAAGTAAGTAGAAATCAGACATAATATATAACATACAGAAAGAAAGAAAAAGCATAATAAAATGTGAACAGCAGGTCAAAATAAATGAGACATACAAAGTATAAAAAATAAGGCAATTATTTATAATAATAATAATAATGATAAAAATAAAAATAGTAATAATAATACTAATAGTAGTAATAAAATAGTGCAGTACAAAGCATACAATGAATACAATATTTTTAAGTACACACAGTAAGGAAAATTATGATTATAATTATATAGCTCAACTTATCACATTAGAGATATACCATTATCGGAAAATATGAAAACAAAAATATAAAATAAGTTAAATATCACTAGAACATAAAAAAGTGAATACGTGGAAACATGAATACAACACTTGTCATAATAGTAAGTTAGTTTGGCAACTCGTCATAAGATAATTTTCTAACTTGGATTTGAACGATTTCAATGTTCGGCAGCCCTTGACTTCAGGCGGCAGAGAGTTCCAGTGACGAGAGGTAGCAACAGTGAAAGATGATGAATATAGAGATGATGTGTGAAGTGGAATTTCTATCGTGTTATCGCGTTGTGATCGAGTATTAATATTATGATAGCGAGAGAGAGTATGAAAACGAGCGAATAAATTTCAACTGTATTGTAAAAACGGCACATAGGAGTGACTCATTCCAGGAAATTACCAAATTTAGAAATGTCAGAAACTATTTAAATTGTCCTTACCTCTCTGAGTTCAGCTATCTTCTCATTCTCCAGGTCATAAAGTAAATCTATATCCCTCCTAGTAGCAGCCTTAGGTGGAACATAACTGGCTTTCCTACTTTTAAACGGCAATCCATCATCATCTACTTCAACTGATACAACAGGCGTCAGAGGCTGTTTAGCTGGTGGTGTATTGCCTTCGTCGTCTTCTACTTCAACTGTGGCAACGGGTTTCAGAACTGGCTTCTTCGCGGGTTCGTCTTCTGTAACCTCAACAGTAGCAACTGGTTTCAAGTTTGGTTTAGGTTTCCCGAGTGCAATGGTCTCCTCAACCTCAACTTCCGCAGTGGCGACAGGTTTGAGTGATGGCTTCGCTGTTGGTTCTTCATTAACTTCTACCGTGGCTACTGGCTTCAAGGTAGGTGGTGGTGTCGGACTTGATTCCACTTCAACAGTAGCTACCGGTTTTAGGATCGGTTTAGGCTTCTTTTCTTTTGGTTTTACTTCTTCCACAGACTCAACTTCTGCCTTCACTACAGGTTTTGGTCCAGGTGCTGTTTCAGCAGTGGCGGACGCTTTCCGACTAGCAGCTTTTTCTTTGGCTTCTAGTGAATTTGATTCGGTTGCCTTTTTACCTCCAGGTAGGTCTGATTTCTTTACTTCACTTTTCCTCTTTTTCTGCAAAGATGAAGAAAATGGCATTTTATTTAAATATCACATTTTTATTTATTTTTGTATTATACAATTGCGAGATTTATTATTTACTTTGCTTATGAAAACAACAGCTACATGGATGATATAGATCAGTGATCGTCAGCACTCGCTGAAATGAGTATCGGGTAAGGGATGTATCGGAATAATTATACAGAAGGGAGAGGAAGAAAGCAGCCGTAGTTGTGCGGGCGATCAATAGCTATCGGCTAAAGGCTGTGTGATGTATCTTGTCTCACTGTGAAAAGAGAGAGAAACGAGATATGTCTTACTTCGTCTATGTTGTTATGGGGATGGGGGAGTGGCGCGGTGCCGTCCATCCATCCAGTGGCGGAAAGGACTAATTGATACATTCTGTAGCGCAAAATAAAATAACAAAATATCTCTCTTCGTACTGTGTAGTTCAGTCACTGAGCTTGTCTTTCAAGAAACTGAGTTCCGGCAGCCTGTACAATAACAAGATTTTGAAAGGAATCCTGAAAATTTACAACGCTCCTATAATCTCCACCCTCATTTGAAAGGACTTGGTTTTATTGCTACTGAGACAAGATAAACCTTACCAGGTATAGGACGCTATTTTCCACACTATTAAACATTATCATGTCGTAGCTCTTATGATAGTGCTGTAACTCAATCGTGCTGTAATTTTTACGATTCATAGAAAAATGTCTAAGTAAAGCATAGAAAAAATTCGAAATCAAAATATTTTTTCGAAAGTGAGAAGAAGAATACTAACTTCAAAGTGACCTATTCAAAATAGATATTGACACCCTCAAAAGTTGGGAAGTGGGAAACTTTTTCATTTTTCACTTTAGATGGGGGTCAAAGCGAGAGAAATGTTTAGGAAGAATGAAAATTAATTTTAAAAGTAGTTCCTATTCAAAATCATTACTACTTTTCATCCAAGTAAAAAAAAAAAAAAAAAAAAAAAAAAAACATGAATACATTGAATACGTAATCATACTTTCTAGTGATGACGGTTTCCTTCAGATATGAACCAATCACAGCCATGATTCTTCAAAACAATATCGAAACCTCAGGTTCACGTTTATCGTTTTGGACTCTAGTAGCTCCACATTTGCCTGTGCATTGAACAGACATGGTGAAAATGGCGGGCATTACAAATCGTTCTGGCCAAGTGTCAATTGACGAAATGATTCAGTAATTACAGAATGCATAGCCAAAACACAGGGAAAAAATAGAAAATATGTATGGTACCAGTTCCAACAGTTCTGTGAAGTACATGGTTACGAATTGAAAGAGAAAGCCCAACTCAATGATTGAAAATATTTTAAAAGATTGGAATGTTAACATGAGAAAATCAAATGTTGATGAATATAAAGAGTACGTTGTAAAAGCCTTGTGAAATGTGACTGCAAAAATAACGCAATAGAAATATTTTAAGGAATATCAACGAACTTCAACCCGTTTGTTGTTCAATAATTTTAATGTGCTAGAGCTGAAAGAGGCTCCAAAAGGAAACAAATGCAGAAGATTCGTCAAAAAAGAAAGGTCAGAGTTGTAGCAATAAAGTTAAGTGAATATCAGTCAATGATAGATACAGTAGCCTATGTGTGATTAAAACACTCCTGCGGTTCTTCAGATATTTTTTTTTCACGTTGCTTCGCTGGAATAGTTATGTAAAGTTATGTAACAATGTGTCGATCGTCACCATATCCGAACGTTGAAAGTTTTTAGTTTTCAGAAGTTGCCGAAACTGGTTCTAAAACAAATGTCATTATTGTGTTATTATCCAGTCTATAGTGAGACAGAATTAGAATTTTAATTACATAATATAAGAAAATGTAAGTATTTTCATTAAGATGAGCATTTTATGAATTTTACCTAGATTCTAGTGTTCCTATCGCATTCGGAAAACAGTCCTAAAATGAGCTTCCTAGATAAACTCATTCACTATACTACGTAGTTCGAGAATTGATCAGTTATCTCTTATCCTCTCCTAGTATTACCTATGACAGCTTTATGCAATAAATAAATATATTCTATTATCCATATGCTAAAAAGGGTAAATGTTCATCCTCCCTCTTGCTTAAAAAAGTCCCTTGTGCAGACTCTTGTATTTCCCTATTTTGACTATGCTGACATTTTACTGACTGATCTTTCCAGCGACAACAAAACGAAACGTCAACGTGCTCATAATTTGTGTGTACGTTTTGTAAGCAATGTTCGTAAATATGATCATATTACTCCATCCCTGGAAACAATAGGTTGGCTTAAACTAGATAAGAAGAGAAATTTACATTCACTTCTCCTTCTCTTCGAAATCTTGAACTCTTCTATTCCTTCGTACCTGTCGTCTCGCTTCACTTACCTTTCTTCCCACCGCAATCTGAACACACGCTCTCGCCATGAAATAATACTAACAATACCATCCCATCGCACCTCCTCATACTCATCCTCTTTCACAATAGCCCTGCCAAGACTCTGGAGTTCGTTACCTGCTAGCATCAGGGACTGTCGAAATAAAACTGAGTTCAAACGCAAACTTACTAGGCAGTTGGTCAGTAATTGAGACTCGTACAGACATGGTTTCTTGTAAATAGTTCCCTTAATCACAAAATATCTCAGTATATGGTAATTTCATCACTATAGAATTTTGTTATTCTAGGTTTAATTTGTAATTCAGTAAATACAAAAATATTCTTTGTTCTTAACTTCTATGATAAATTGTCTAGCTTTCATTAATCAGGTAATCTTATCGTACTTTAATTTTTATTGTAATTGTAATTGTAAATGTAATATTAATTGTAATTTTATTGTTCATATTATAGTTGTAATCCCCTGGTAGAGGGGCAGAGAAGGCCTGATGGCCTTATCTCTACCAGGTTAAATAAATAAATACTAAATACTATCACCATAGCAATGGGTTATTTCATTACGATGTGATGGATAAATAAACTGTGAGTTTTTCTGGATGTAGGACGAAGGGATTTAACATTTCCTTAAGAAAACTATGCATAAAACAATGGAGAAGTGACTTAATCAGCGAGCTATGTTCAGAAATTAGCAGACTTTGACAATTAGCCTATTTGTAAAACAAAAAAACATATTTATAGTTACTAAGTCTGATCTGGAATTTTAATCAAGAGGAAATCAAATTTTAATAGAACGACAAAGGACCAGAATAGAATGTTTTGTGGTTTATGTTTACAACACTTTAAGTAATTAAGAGAAGAGACAAAGTTCGATTTAATCTAACTTCAGTCGATTCTAATTGAGACGGTTCTTGTATTTAACACATTAATAACAAATAGGCCTAATGTATCTGACTGCCCCTTACCTTCTCTTTGGGTGGTTGAGCAGGATCAGCCATTTCTATGTACAATAAAACTGTATATTATGTATTAGTTGCACAACTGGAATCCTGGCTTCAAACGCCTGCGCTGGACATGATCCTAGTGAGGCAGTGAGGCTGTAATGTGGTATGATACTGGAATCAAGAGTTTTGGGGGAAACGGTGTGGTTTTCATCTTTTTCCTCTCTCACCCCTCCACTGGTCGTGTCATTGAATCTCCCACTCCATACCTCCATCTTACTCTTTCATAACGTGTCTTCCAAACATAAATGTTGTATGTGTCATCTTTCAACATATATAAAAATGCTTCCTTCGAAAAGTTGAGTGAATTTGGCAGAATCTGAAACAGAAAAACACGTAGTCCTTCACTATGCATTAACCCCTCTATGTTAGCTGTACTTTGCGAAACACAAATGACATTAAAAACTGTTACCCTACTATTTATGCGAGAATTAATCAATTTTATTATAGTGTGATTAAATATAATTATAGAAACAAGAGTAGCAATGAGTAATAGTAGTACTAAAATGATAATACTAATAATAATAATAATAATAATAATAATAATAATAATAATAGTAAATCCCGAAAAGACTAAGTACATGATTATGTCTCGTGACCAGAATATAGTACGAAATGGAACTATAAAAATTGGAGATTTATCCTTCGAAGAGGTGGAAAAATTCAAATATCTTGGAGCAACAGTAACAAACATAAATGACACTCGGGAGGAAATTAAGGAAATGCCTGTTATTATTCGGTTGAGAAGCTTTTGTCATCTAGTCTTCTGTCAAAAAATCTGAAAGTTAGAATTTATAAAACAGTTATATTACCGGTTGTTCTGTATGGCTGTGAAACTTGGACTCTCACTTTGAGAGAGGAACAGAGATTAAGGGTGTTTGAGAATAAGGTTCTTAGGAAAATATTTGGGGCTAAGAGGGATGAAGTTACAGGAGATTGGAGAAAGTTACACAACACAGAACTGCACGCATTGTATACTTCACCTGACATACTCGTAATTAGGACCATAAAATCCAGACGTTTGAGATGGGCAGGGCATGTAGCACGTATGGGCGAATCCAGAAATGCATATAGAGTGTTAGTTGGGAGGACGGAGGGCAAAAGACCTTTGGGGAGGCCGAGACGTAGATGGGAAGATAATATTAAAATGGATTTGAGAGAGGTGGAATATGATGATAGAGACTGGATTAATCTTGCTCAGGATAGGGACCAATGGCGGGCTTACATGAGGGCGGCAATGAACCTCCGGGTTCCTTAAAAGCCAGTAAGTATAATAATAATAATAATAATAATAATAATAATAATAATAATAACAATAATAACAACAATAATAATACCGTAATAATTATACAGTATATACCGCGATTGGAGACCTTGTAATCGAATATTTGGCATTACATTCTTTATTTTGATCTTGGATCGTACGGAAATCGATTTAAAATTCTCTTACCAGATCGGAATCCGGTCATGCGGACAAAGGTGATATGAGCAAGTGGGCGATGCTACATTTAAAATAATCCAAAGAATAAAAACCGGAACGGGCCGTACGGATCCGTTCCGGTAAGTGGGCGTCTACTAATAAATACTATCTCAGGTATAATTTGTTTTATCTTGGGTGCCTTTCTATTAGATCTACTGTTTATATATGATAAATAATAAGTAAGTACACATTTCATTTTCTTATTTTTTATAAATATTTGGAGAGATCTACTGTTATATGAGTATTATTTAGTAGAGTGAGGAATTCTCTTATAGTATTTTAACGATTATTATTTATTTATGACCTTATACTGATTATAGATATTAATTTTTTCATTTTTTATTGTTTTCATTCTTCAACCTATTTGCATACGCTCATTCAATTTTCTTCTTCATTTTAATGAATTTATTAATGTTTTATTGATTTATCTTTCATTTCTTTATTCCGCTATTTTATTTCTTTGTTCATTATTCGGATATGTAAAAAGAATGGGAGAAGAACGGTTGCCACAGAGAGTTGTGGAATGGATACCAGAAGGACAAAGAAAAAAAGGGAAGATCAGGCGGACATTTGGATAAAAAGAATACTTACAACAATGGGGGGGGAATTTTGATGAAAATTTATTGTCTGAGAGACAAGAATGGTGGAGAATTATTAAAGAACTCAAAATAATTGTAATTATTGTAATCATGGGCTTCGAAAAAATGTAGTAACATTGTAAAATGGGAAATATATTATTTATTTATTTATTTACTTACTTATTTATTTGTTTATTTATTTATTTATTTATTTATTTATTTATTTATGTATTTATTTACTTACTCACTTACTTATTTATTTATTTATTTATTTATTTATTTATTTATTTATTTATTTATTTATTTATTTATTCATTAAGTAAAGATTTTGAACAGTAAGTTACATATAGGCCTACGTTTGTTTTATTTTTAGTTAATTTCTTGACTGATTCATTTATGTATTTCTTAATTTATTAATTTGTTCATATACCTATTACATCTATTTGTGCATTTATAAGAATAAGAGTTGTAATATCTGCTTAATTTCACTCATATCAGTTTAAAATTATTCACTAGCACAACTTGAATTTAAGACTTTATAGGAAGCATCCAGTTACCATGGATGTAATTTATTATGAAGGTGTCGAAACTAATATTTCCTAGACTGTAGTGTTCTCGAACAATATTGTGTGTCTATAAAGAAATGCAGTTTCATTGTGTCACTGTTTTCCTAAATCGATTAGTAACATTCCATTGCCATTAAGGTTTAGCTATATACAGAAATCAGATTATGGATCACAGTCTCTCTTTTCTTCGGCTTTCTCCATATTGACGCGGTTCACCATCATATCCACAGAGACCACATTTTGCCGGTGCGATACTTCAACGGACAGGCGGCAGGCCTACCGAGTAAATGATTTCAGTAATCTGGTAGAGTCAATTCAAAATGTTGCATTATTTATATTCGATCTTAAGAAATCGCAATATTTTTAAGTAGATTGTCAAAAGCGGAATAATATTTTAACGTAGGTTGTCAAAAGCAGAATAATATTTTAACACAGATTGTCAAAAGTGGAATAATATTTTAACGTAGGTTTTAAAAGCAGAATAATATTTTAACATAGATTGTCAAAAGTGGAATAATATTTTAACGTAGGTTGTTAAAAGCAGAATCATATTTTAACATAGATTGTCAAAAGTGGAACAATATTTTAACGTAGGTTTTAAAAGCAGAATCATATTTTAACATAGATTGTCAAAAGTGGAACAATATTTTAACGTAGGTTTTAAAAGCAGAATCATATTTTAACATAGATTGTCAAAAGTGGAATAATATTGTAACGTAGATTGTCAAAAGCAGAATAATATTTTAACGTAGATTGTCAAAAGTGGAATAATATTGTAACGTAGATTGTCAAAAGGAGAATAATATTTTAACGTAGGTTGTCAAAAGCAGAATAATATTTTAACATAGATTGTCAAAAGTGGAATAATATTGTAACGTAGGTTGTCAAAAGCAGAATAATATTTTAACATAGATTGTCAAAAGCAGAATAATATTTTAACATAGATTGTCAAAAGTGGAATAATATTTTAACGTAGGTTGTTAAAAGCAGAATCATATTTTAACATAGATTGTCAAAAGTGGAATAATATTGAAACGTAGATTGTCAAAAGCAGAATAATATTTTAACGTAGGTTGTCAAAAGCAGAATAATATTTTAACGTAGATTGTCAAAAGCGGAATAATATTTTAATATAGATTGTCAAAAGCAGAATAATATTTTAACGTAGGTTGTCAAAAGCGGAATAATATTTTAATGTAGACTGTAAAAGTAGAATAATATTTTAACGTAGGTTGTCAAAAGCAGAATAATATTTTAACATAGATTGTCAAAAGCAGAATAATATTTTAACGTAGGTTGTCAAAAGCAGAATAATATTTTAACGTAGGTTGTCAAAAGCAGAATAATATTTTAACATAGATTGTCAAAAGCAGAATAATATTTTAACGTAGGTTGTCAAAAGCAGAATAATATTTTAACGTAGGTTGTCAAAAGCAGAATAATATTTTAACGTAGGTTGTCAAAAGCAGAATAATATTTTAACGTAGATTGTCAAAAGCAGAATAATATTTTAACGTAGGTTGTTAAAAGCAGAATAATATTTTAACGTAGGTTGTCAAAAGCAGAATAATATTTTAACGTAGGTTGTTAAAAGCAGAATAATATTTTAACATAAATTGTCAAAAGTGGAATAATATTTTAACGTAGATTGTCAAAAGCGGAATAATATTTTAACGTAGATTGTCAAAAGGAGAATAATATTTTAACGTAGATTGTCAAAAGGAGAATAATATTTTAACGTAGGTTGTCAAAAGGAGAATAATATTTTAATATAGATTGTCAAAAGCAGAATAATATTTTAACATAGATTGTCAAAAGCGGAATAATATTTTAACGTAGATTGTCAAAAGCAGAATAATATTTTAACGTAGACTGTCAAAAGCGGAATAATATTTTAACGTAGGTTGTCAACAGCAGAATAATATTTTAACATAGATTGTCAAAAGTGGAATAATATTTTAACGTAGGTTGTCAACAGCAGAATAATATTTTAACCTAGATTGTCAAAAGTGTTTATTCTGCAGTCATTATTCATTAACGTTTTTTTGCCGCGTTAATGATGTTGATCAAATTATATGAATGAATAAAAGTAGGATTTATTATCTCCTACCATTCGTAACAACACAGTCAACAATTCTATTTATTTCTCTCAGATTCTTAATGACTGCTGACAGCAAGTAGCGTGGAGTGCTATATGTCACTTGTGCCCGAACATCCGAAAGGAACTTTACATGCCGAAGTAGGCCGGTACACCTGTCTCGGCAAATTTATGTAGTTCATTTTAGACGCAGAATATTTCGGCAAACTCAACCAGCAAGGGAGACTGTTAAGATGTCAGTTCACTACGTGTTGGGGGAGCAATATTTATCACAGAGCTTTATGTCGAACAGAACCCTAGGCCTACTGTCGGAGTGAAACTTTTGCTAAGGTCTACTAAATTTATCTAGACAGGAAATTACAATAACGGTAATAATTAATAACTTTTACATTATTAACATTACAAGCCTTAGGAATCAATAACACTTTGCCATCAGTTCGTATTATTTCGATCTTCTGAATTAAAATACAGGGTGATTCTTTTTTCTAGTAAGCCAGAAATATTGTTGCTTTAGTATTTATATGTTATGTGATAAACTGAGTGTTTTAAGACATAACTTATTTGTTAGGATATTTTTTTGCATTTTTTGCCTGTTTCAACTCATAAGAGCATCTTTTGTTTTTTCGGATATTTTCATTTAATTTTGGCCATAAATCCCCATTATTAATATAAAATAATGTTTATTTCCTTTGACATTTTGTCTACATATTTTGTCCATTAATACCAATTATTTTTTTACTTGGCTATTTAACGACGCTGTATCAACTACGAGGTTAGAGTCGATGGAATTGGTGATAGCGATATATTTGGCGAGATGAGGCCGAGGATTCGCCATAGATTACCTGACATTTGTCTTACTGTTGAGAAAAACCTCGGAAAAAACCCAACCAGATAATCAGCCCAAGCGGGAATCGAATCCGCGACCGAGCGCAACTTCGGATCGGCAGGCAAGCTCCTTAACCGACAAAGTTACGCCGGTGGCTAATACCCATTATTTTGAATAATATTTTAATCGTTTTTCTACACAAATATTGCCATTATAACGTAGTACACTCCAACCACCTCTTCAATATATACTCCATTATACCTGCTAATTCCTGATAAGAGTGGCCTTGTGGTGGACTACATGGAAAGTACATCAGGTAAAATAATTAATTAAAGTGTACTACTTAGAAAAAATTATCATAAATTAAATAAACTTAAATGTTGGTACTACTCGTAGAATTAATGTAATTACTAGTCTAAATATGAAGTAGTACGAAACCTCTTTTCCTACTAAGCCAATTATGTAAGATCAATTTTTAGGGCATTTTAAGGGCATTTTTGAAAGATTTTTAGGTCATAAATGCATTGTTTTTAGGACATTTTTCATGATTTATATGTCATCAAAATCCTAGCCCTAATTATTATCATATATTTTCGTTCAAGTTTGTACAGTTAGCAAATCTTTCGGACTAATATGAGATGAGGATACCTTTTCTTTTATGTTGAAATTAATATCGCCGTTGTTTTCATGAAACCTCCTATACGACAGCACAGAAAATAAATTTTCAGGAGGAAGAAAAAAGTAATTAAAAACAATGGACGTACATAAACATCTGAAATAATTCGGTAGAAAGCTTTGGTAAATATGAACATAAATGACACCATCGAGGATCAGTGTAGGTCTGTTGATATTTATTTAATTTTTCCTTCCTCCTGAAGAATTATTTTCTGTACTGTCATATAGGAGGTTTCATAAAAAAAAAGATGCCTTCATCAATATCTGGCTATTCATTTTCCGTCCCCTTCTTTATCTTGGCATCATTATGTAAGCGCTCCTCTTCTCTGTGCACACTGCCAACCAACCTAATGAAACAGCAGTGGTAAGATTTATAGCTCTGTGTCTTCTGAGCTATTATTTTGTTGGCAAAGGCACCAGTGCCGCTTCATTCACAACTCTGGATGACATGAAGACTTTAGCAACGGCAATAAGTAGCTTTATAGCTGTGACTGTTGTTAATCGTCCATGAGATTATCATAGCCTATGTTTTTGTAATAGAAAATAACTCACTTCAATGTAAACAGTCTTAATGAGGACAAACACGAATGTATTTTACACTTTTATATGTGAAATGTACAATCTTCAATAAACTGTCTAGCCTTTATTAATCAGTTAATCTTTTAGTACCGTACTTTGATTTTTATTGTATTTGTAAATTTAATATTAATTGTAATTGCATTCTTAATACTACAGTATGTTGTAATCCCCTGGTAGAGGGGAAGAGAAGACCTGATGGTTTTATCTCTATCAGGATAAATAAATAAATAAATAAATAAATAAATAAATAAATAAATAAATAAATAATAAATAAATGAATAAATATATATATATAAATAATAAATAAGTAAATAAATAAATAAGTAAATAAATAAATGAATAAATAAATAAATAAATAAATAAATAAATAAATAAATAAATAAATAAATAAATAAATAAATAAATAAATAATAAGTAAGTAAGAAAGTAAGTAAGTAAGTAAGTAAATAAATAAATAAATAAATAAATAAATAAATAAATAAATGGAGTTTTTTAACGTTAATTCTCCCTGCAGTGGCTTAGTGGTCTAGACTAGACCGTCAGTCTTAGCAAGTCTTGTGGAATTATTGGAAAAGTACAAAATATTAACTACGAGAGAAAATAATCCTTTAACTACCAATCCACGGCCTGTATAATACATTTTGCAGATCTCAAAACATGCCGCTCACCGTGGAAGGCCATTATTTTTCAGAATGAAAGGATTTGTGGACAACATGAGAATTTTTTTGAATCTGATGATAATGAAATTAGGTTAGTTTTCCGCATTATCCTAATATCGAGATTATATATGCTAAATCTATTATAATTATACTAAATCTAGCAACATTGACGCTGCTGTTCAGTCCATTATATCGTCTACTGCTGAATTAGGCCTATGTTCTTGTAAACAACAAATACCTTTTTTTTTCGATAAATGTTAAGGGGAGAGGATGGTATTTTTGATGAAAAATGACTAAATTTTCAAAAAAAAAAATCTTTAAAATACTCTGTGATATGTGTGGATCGCCATTTTTAAACTTCCTGCATTATGGATTTTTAAATCACTCGCCCACTTTTATTGTTGTTTTCGGTAAATTAAATTTTCAAAAATTTTTTGTTTCTTTGAAATACCCTTCGATATGTGTGGAATGCATTGCATAACATTTTGTGGGTATTTGTGCCCTTATCGGATGTTGAGACGTCATTTTTAAACTTCCTGCGCTATGGATTTTAAATCATACTCCCGCTTTTATCGGTTTCCAGTAACTTCATTTTTTTGCTACATTGCCAGACAAAATGGATATAATTTCTGAACTATTAAAGATACATGCAAGAAATTTAGAACACACATTCTTTAGACTATTAGGAAACTTTTCTCTGTAACAGAATTTTGTTAATTGATTTCATTTTAAAAATACGTCCGTTTGTTTGCAAGAAAGGAAATCAGAAAATTGTTACTAAATTTAATTGTTTATTTTACAAACGTAGGGACTAATATCAAAATTCTGTTACAGAGAGTTTGTAGAACATACTTTTGCAAATACATTGCAAAAACTGTTTGAATCTATCTTTAAAAACGGTTTAGGTATATCGGTTTTAGTACAATCCTGCATTGGGTATATTTTTTTTCAAATTTGGGCTCCCAAATAATTTTCTTTTTTTATATTTTCATTTGGTTGACTTACCACAGCTATGAGCTCTCTACATAGAAAAAATTAATAATTTACACCAAATAGGAAAAAAGTTTTAAAAAATACCATCCTCTCCCCTTAAGTAGTTTATGAAATTGTTGTTCTATTGAAAACATCTTCATTCGCGAGATTTGAATTCTGATGTAGAAGAAGGAAGAGGCACTTCTCGTAAACTTCGGAAGAGTGGTTAGATCTGTATACGTTCTTGTCTTCAAATCTTAATCACCGACATGTCTCCGTTTGACAGTCAGTCTCTGTTCCATATAATTGCGTATAAGTATTCGGCTACACACTATACCGTGTGCGAGTTATAAATAGTTATTTTATATCTCGGCTAGCATCCTCCAGCTTTGTAGCTTCTTCCTCCGTCCACTCTAAATCCATCTGGTCTTCAGATATATTTACTAACTTCCTGTGTACACATTATTTTTAGTGGTTTCTATTTTTAACTAAAAAATTCTGTATGCACATTTCTCCTCTTTCCTTGTATATTTTTATTTTGTGCGGTTACATGTATATTAGATACATGCTTTTTATTAAGTTTTATGGGCTCAAACATTTATATTACGACGAGGACAAGATTTTAAAAGCATAATATCTGCTTCAAAACGAACCTGGCAGTTTTGCTTTTGGAATCTCGAGTTGATGTTAACTTCCAGACAAGATGTTAAAGATTACATGGTTTCCATTCCGTATACTGTGTGGGCGTTGAAGCACATGTGACAGCATTCATTACACTCCACAGACAGGTGCTTCAAGGACATGTTTCTTAAATTTAGTGCCGCTGAATTAAAAGTGAAAGATGATAAAGCCATAAACACACCTGTTTGTGCATTCATTTGAGGAGTATGATGGATTGCGATACCAAAAATGTTACCTACTGGCCTCGTAGTCGATTTATGATTTCTCAAATTACAAAAATGACAGCCATGCTTCACATTCATAGGTGTCGTTTATACGGTCTCGTTTCCTCTTAATTATAATGTAATAAAATATGGCGTACACTAAATCTTATGTACATTCACAGCTTATTGGAATTGACAGGAGAAGAAATTGGGAGAGACAAAATCTGGAAGATATGTGCAATTTCATGTGTTTCTGCAAGTGACTAGGGATTGATTGGAATATTCATGTGAATTCCAAGCCTGTTGATTGATGCCTCAGGGTTCGCCGTCCCGTCCCACGGAAGACAGGAAAATCGAACATAGCTTATTCTGAACTTCAAGCTAACAATTGCATAAATAATTGATTAAATGGCGATATTACTCGTGTTAATTGTGTAAGCATGTGCGGCTTACAGCTGTTTCGGTGTTTCTTCACACCATCCTCAGAGCCTACTAGATCGCGGCGTCATCTCGAACTTCGCTGCCTGTTGTGTGGGTACGTTCGATTGTTGAAAAGTGTTGAAATGTGGTGTCAAATAGTGTGTGTGTGTGTTCTGAAATTGATCTGTGTGTTGAGAATTTGATCGGGGTGTGTTTTAGTGTGTCTGTATATTTCATATTGTTCTAGTGTCTTGAGTTTTTGGTTTTTGGGTTGTATGTGTAGGATTTCAATGTCTGTATTTGTTATTGTATGTGTGGTTAGCATTAGTTATGTGTTCGGCATATGTAGATGTATTGTGTCCTCTGGTTATTGCTTTAATGTGTTCTTTGTATCGAGTTTGGAATGATCTGCCTGTCTGTCCAATGTAGAAACTGTCGCAACATTGCATGTGAGTTTGTATACGCCTGTGTGGTTGTATTTATTTGTTTGTGTTGTTTGTGTTGAGATGTCTTTGTAGTGTGTTTTCTGTTCTGTATGCTATGTTGTATTTCTGTTTTCTGAATGAGGATGCGATCTTGTGTGTGTTTTTGTTTTCGTATGTTAGTGTAATGTATTTCTTGTGTTCTTATGTTTGTGTTGTGTTTTGTGTGTTTTTGTGTTTGTTGAGTTTTTGTTTTGTCTTCCTTATGATGTTGTCTATTATGTTTCGGTTGTAACCATTTTCTTATGCTATGTAAATTTCAGAACACACACACTATTTGACACCACTTTTCGACAATCGAACGCACCCACACAACAGGCAGTGAAGTTCGAGTTGACGCCGCGATCTAGTAGGCTCTGAGGATGGTGTGAAGAAACACCGAAACAGCTGTAAGCCGCACATGCTTACACAATTAACACGAGTAAGATCGCCATTTAATCAATTATTTAGGCTATATTCAAGTGTTAAAGTAGTGTACGAAAGATTCAACATGGACTAACAATTGCATTGTTGCAAAAAACATAATTTTATTCACTTTCAACGGTTTCGCAGTCCTAGTATTGATGAAAAATGATTAGTCTACTGCGTTCCATGTAAAGTCTAGTAAATATGCCTAAAAGGGGAGGGAATTTTGTCAAAGACAACTTTGCAGAAGGACAGGATTCGTCACAGCCTTCCAAAAGTGACAAAGAAATTGAAGCGACATTAGATGATACCCTGGAAAAATACGATTCAGATGTAGGAAAAGATGAAGATCACTTACAAGTAAACATTCTCATGGGGGCAGATAAAAAAGTTTAATAATGTCAAAACAAGTGCTTATACAAATTGTGGCCACTCGAGCGCAATTACGAGGGCCATAAAAATAAGTTTCTCTTGTCACCTTTATTAGGAATTACAACTCAAACATTTTCACGAAAATAAAGGCTGGTTCACAATAAACCGGGAACGAGAACCAGAATGAAAACGAGAAGCAGAGGACGTGAATATGAAAATTTTTGTTTCACAATAAACCGAGAACGTAGACGACTATGCATATCGATATGTATGTCAGTAACGATATGCAAAGTCGATATTACGCATTCTGATGTTATTTGTGTATAATTGACCAATGGCGTTCTCTCATGAGTACAAGGCAGCCAACATAAACACAGGTTAACCAACTTCGAAATTTCAACTGAAACATTTCATTAGGTACGGTATTATAAATATGCCCATGCATCTTTATTATCATAACCTATTTTAAGTCTACCATAACGTAAAATAATTAGAGAAGAAACATTTGTAATAGAACAAAAATGAACACAACAGTAGTTATTGAATTGAAGCGTGAATATGTAGTGTGTAATACAACCAATACAGTAATAAAATATGATTCGCTTCCGATCGGTCTTCAAAGATGCAGCTATTGAAAGCCACGTATTCTCCTTCATTTTCTCATCTTTATACGAGGCGCGCCGCTTATCGTAAACGTGAGGATTTTCCTTAACACCCAATATTAAAATCTCATCAAATAAAACTTGCTCCATGATGCATAGCACAGAACAAAATAATGCATAGGTTATGTCACGGTCTTCTTGCTGCAAAATATACGACGACAAAATAGCTTTTAGATGGCAATAGAATGGATCTAGTGGGCTGTGATCGGAAACGTGAACGCCAAAGTTGAAACTTGGCCAACTCGCCGTTCCCGATCCCGGGCTCCGGCAAGCTTTTCGTTAATTGTGAATGCTCACATTTAAATGTACACATTTTAAAAATTTTACCGTTTTCGTTTTCGTTCCGATTCTCGTTTCCGGTTTATTGTGAATCAGCCTTAATCAGTATTGGATTTCTACGTGAACCTCTTTTGTAGCGCGAGCAATATCCAGAGACACTGTGAAAAAAAAATCTAAAGGAATAATGTCAGGAGAACGAGAAGGTCGTGCTACTGTATTGTCGCATCCGATCCAATGATTCGGGAAAGTTGTTCAGTGTTGTACGCACAATGATGCTCCAGTGAGGCTGCGCTCCTTCTTATAAGATTATGTCGGGCTGTTTTTGTGCTGTATGTGGAAATACTTATTCTTCTAGTGTGACGATAGGTTGAATGAAAAAGGAAGGTCCAATTATCACATCCTGCAGAAGACCACATCATATTTATATTTAGTTTAATGCTGTCTCGAGTAAGCTTTATTATGAACACACGGGGGTTTGAAAGCTCCACATTCGGACAGACAGATGGAGAGTTGCCTTGTCAGAAAACCTAACACGATTCAAAAAATCTTGGTTTTTGTTAATGGGTTCTAGGATCTCAATAAATGCAAATTTCTGTCGTTGAGGTGTGTCTGTTGACTTGATTTATTGAACAATTTCCACCTTATAGCGGTAAGCCGGCCTTAAGTTGCATAATTTTCGCACCCAAAGACAACAGTCACCAGTGCCATCCACTTCACTAACGAAAATATTTAAGCTGGACTTCCCAGTAAAAACGATAAAAAAAGTTCCGCGCCTTTGGTGTTCCTTTCATAGACAATAAAAACCGCAGAAGTTCGAGATGGCTACTCTGTACATTTAAAGAAAACTACGGATACTGTATCTTTATTTTCTGTTAGTTTAGTAATAGCCTATAATGTTTCTCCCAGCTGCACGTTTCAGTTCATTGGTAAAAACAGTAAAAATACACACATTTGGCTGCAAAAACATGTGTGGAATATTAGCCCGCGGCAACCATAATGTGATTAACCTAGATCTGAAGGCGGTTAGGTAACTGCAATAAAATAATTTTATTTTAGCAGATTTTTATGATGTTTATACATTAAACCTAGTCTCACAGCTGTTAGGTCCCAATGTCGTAGGCAAATATAGCTTTTAGATTTCAGTAGAGGTGGACATTAAAGGCCTCTTCCGTATATCACGTGACACCAACATCCCTTCTGAAGTGAAGTATATAAGTTAGGCAATTAGGCTTCAAGGAGACAGTGTGACTCTGATGTGTATCGCAGATGGTTCACACCAGTTCGTATTGGTAAGGTCTCCATGTAGTTCTCCATGGAATAAATATAACAGTATACTGTGTATCCTGAATAGTATTTTTAAATCTGTTATTATATGAAATTCAAAGATGAAGCAGCGTCTAGTGAAACATTTATTTTGAGAACTTTTCGTAAATATTTTCCTCTTTCGCTCTTGATATCGAGAAGTGGATTATGCACGTCTGTGTATAGCAATTTTGCCTACATTAATGGAAGGCGTTCGTTCATATCCAGTGTCTATGGACCATATTCAGGAACATCACTTGAACTTCACTTTCACTTACATTCAATTTAAGTGTGTAGAAAACGCAGAATTTGTATTCAGAGTCACAACTTAACTTATACTTTAGTCGTAACTTAGTCAAAAGCTAGTAAGATTTAAGATACGTGAAGACCAACCTTATACCACAGTCTAGTATATACAGTAACGAAGCTTGAGTTATGAGGGTACTAGGAACAATTGACTGTGCCGGTACTGTGATGAGGCGATAGTAGCGATCCTAGTAGTTAGCAACTATCTATGGATGCATATTTCCTACGTATTGAGCTTCGTGACCTAGACTGTACTTATACCCCACTTAGCGCCATAATTTGTCTGAACAATAACTAATGAGACATTTGTGTACTACGATAAAGTTACGTTTAGAAGATGGCAGTTTCCAAGAATTCATGAACTATGCGTTCTGTGACATATTATTTGCTCCTTTATTCTCAAGTTATGTTCATGTAATCATAACCTCAATCTTATCTCTAGTTTATTCCGAAGACATGTTGGCTAACTATAAAGAATATGTTAAGCTTCTCATATTATTGCTGTTGCTATTATTATTATTATTATTATTATTATTATTATTATTATTATTATTATTATTATTATTATTGTTTCCACATGAAAATTAAAGAAGAAGAAAGATATGATTTTTTAAAATAGTTAACCTGTAAATATTTGTATAACATAGTAGAATTTGTAAAATATTATCTACAGTGGATTATGATTTTTTTTTCTTAGAATAAAAATGACTTTTAATTTTATATTAATACACTTCATTCAACATATTTTTAAAATTCTAATTCAATTATTATGAAATTAATATTATCAATATTACTTATATTTTTTGTGCACTAAATTTCGTGTCATTTCTTCTTCTTTGCCGAAACCTAAACGACGTCCGATTTATTTTTCCACCACGTCTTCATATTTAAGCAAGTTCTTTATTTTTTGATGTAGGCCTACACCTTCATTTGCGGTTCTTTCCCTTTCAGTGGATGTTTTTAAAAATAATAGGTTTGAAACAAAATGTAGCCCTATTTTTCGTTTTGAACAGCTATGAGCTGGAAGTACTGCGTCATTATATGATAACATGGAATACCAAGTTCACTTGCTTTTTACTTACATTTGACTTTGTCAAGGGAAATATAATATTTTCTCTGAATACGAATCCGGCACTTCACTTTATATTACCTAGCTTCTGACTTGAGAAAGTCAAGACGAAGTGAAGTTGGAGTAACGTTCTTGAATATGACCCTATGAGTCAGTTATGCATATTAATTATATATATATATATATATATATATATTTCCTTTAAAAGCGACTGTAACGATTAAGACAATGACCTGCTTCGTAATACAGAGTGGTGAATGAAGCCGTACAGTTAATATGTGTTAAAGAACAATTAATTACTAACTATAGAATTAGGCCTCGTCTTTCATTTATAAAATTCTATACATAAGTATGTCATGTATTGTGGGTCCCACTCACCACGGCATGGCGCGTCCTCAGGTTGCGGATCGAGGAGACGGCCTCCAGATATGGAGGGTAGCTGCGAATATATTGAATAAGCAGTCGCGGACAGCCGATGACGGTTGGTCCTCCAGCTTGGGGGTTGGGCGAAGGGCTAACAACCTATCACCGTAAAAAAAAACAGCTTGTTACGAATCCTTCAAATAGACGGAAGCAAGTAAAGAGATAGGTTTGGAAGTAAATCCCGAAAAGACAAAGTATATGATTATGTCTCGTGACGAGAATATTGTACGAAATGGAAATATAAAAATTGGAAATTTAGCTTTTGATGAGGTGGAGAAGTTCAAATATCTGGGAGCAACAGTAACAAATATAAATGATACTCGGAAGGAAATAAAACACAGAATAAATATGGAAAATGCCTGTTATTATTCAGTTGAGAAACTTTTATCATCCAGTCTGCAGTCAAAAAATCTGAAAGTTAGAATTTATAAAACAGTTATATTACCGGTTGTCTGTATGGTTGTGAAACTTGGACTCTCACCTTGAGAGAGGAACAGAGATTAAGGGTGTTTGAGAATAAGGTGCTTAGGAAAATATTTGGGGCTAAAAGAGATGAAGTTACAGGAGAATGGAGAAAGTTACACAAAGCAGAACTGCACGCATTGCATTCTTCACCTGACATAATTAGGAACATTAAATCCAGACGTTTGAGATGGCCAGAGCATGTAGCACGTATGGGCGAATCCAGAAATGCATATAAAGTGTTAGTTGGGAGGCAGGAGGGAAAAAGATCTTTAGGGAGGCCGAGACGTAGGTGGGAAGATAATATTAAAATGGATTTGATGGAGGTGGGATATGATGATAGAGAATGGATTGATCTTGCTCAGGATAGGGACCAGTGGTGGGCTTATGTGAGGGCGGCAATGAACCTCCGGGTTCCTTAAAAGCCAGTAAGTAAGTATACATAAGTATGAATTTTAAGAGTTAAATACAGTATTTGTACTTCGAAAAATTGACGTAAGCTAATTCATTAGTGAAGTAGAGAAAGAGTCTTTTGCACTCTACTCCTGGTTGAGTGTTAGAGAAGATTCTATGCCTTAATAAACCTATTATTATTATTATTATTATTATTATTATTATTATTATTATTATTATTATTATTATTGTTATTATTATTATTATTATTATTATTATTATTATTATTATTATTATTATTATTATTATTATTTTACTTACACGTGTATAAAGCCAGTTCGTAGACAAAGCTTTGAAGTCTCGGTTGGTGGTCGCATTCACAAGCTTACGGTTTAAATTTGTTCTTGTGTGTTGTAGACAGGGATAGAGGTTCAGCAGCGAGATTCTGTGATTTTGAATAAATACATTTATCTGCAAGAAGTAACCATAGTAATGATTTTGTGTAGTAATATATTATGTATTTTGTTTTCTTCTAGCTTTCCTAATGGAAACTGTAATGTAATGCCAGCCACTTTTGAAGCCATAATTTCTTGTACGTTAAATAAAACCATTCCTTAACGTGCCAAACTTGCATCGACTTTGTCTGTGCCAATATAAAAATTCGCTGCTATATTGTAGATCTTCTTATCTGGGTACATAATCAAGTATCAAGGTACTGACCATTAGTCTATTTTTTCTAGGCCAGCGTTTCTTAAACTATGGTAGGTGGTCCTCGAGGTCTGCCCTTGTGGTCCTTCAAAAAAGACAGAAGAAAAAATAAAATTCAAACGAATTGCGTATCACACTACAGCTGAAAATCTCAGAGTTTGGAAATGACACATGGCAATCGCCTTTTACTTTTTCTCCCAGTACTGACATTTTATGAAATTTATTACCCTACCCGCCTACTGACTTCCCACTCTACTCTCAGCAACAAAAGAGGGATTTAAAGCACTATGAACGTGGTGTTTCTCGCCAACTTTTCCCTGCACTTCTGGTGCTGCACCTGTAACCCAGCCACGGACCACCCAAATTCATTGCAGAGGACCAAAGTACCGAACCTTTCATGTATTTATGACTTTAAATCTTTCTTATGTGGTACACGCTAGTAGTTGTTTATGTCTCTGTTAAATAGTGCCCATTATACATAATGAAAAACTGGCTTCGATCCGGATCTTTGAAAAGAAAGGAACGTGATGATACGCTTCATTGAGGTTCTGCTAATAGTTCAGAAGCTGTGTGTGTGAAGACATTAATATCAATGATTCTAGTGCCATTAAAGAAATATCTAGTCATTCAAATATAAGTCTAGAACAACTGTGTACGAATCGACAGGCTTATCCATCTCATTAATGTGAGTACCAACATTTATTTATTTTTTAGTTAATAAATTAAAGATTATCCAAACTCTAAAAGCCTTGAATTATTAAAAAAAATGAAAATAAATTTTCTTCTATTAACATTAACTTAATTAGCAAATACTAATACAAAATTAATTGAATTAAATTAATTTTATTCAATTAATTCTAATTTAAAATATAAGTATACTGATATTAAAAAATGTTACAAAAATATCAATTTACTTTCGAAGGGAACAAGAGTAAGGTGGTCCGCGGAACTGTTCTTACTTAAAAAAGTGGTGAAGTTCTAGGCTATTTAACAACGCTGTAACAACTACTAGGTTGAAGGATGGATAGAACAGAGAAAAACTCTTTCCGGCACCGGGACCCGAACCCGGATTTAGCTCTACATGCTGACGCTTTATACACTAAGCAATACCAGATTCCAGTTCCGATGCCGGATCGAATCCCCTCAGCTTAAGTTCTATCTCTCAGTTTTCCCTTTGGTGGCCTATCCTCTGTGTCACAGAATATGACAGTGACACAATATCCAACGCTCTATGTACAGAGGTGCACTCATTATGAGTGACTAAGTGGCCGGGATCCGACGGGTTGAGCTCTGTCTTGAATCACTAAGTGATTACTTACATTGTCATAACATTTTATTAAAGGAATAGGTCTACTATTGACTTTCAGAAGTGAAAGTCCGTCGCTGGTTACTGAAGAGAACCTGCAGGGTACGTTTACAAATCTTCAGCATATCTGAATTGTTCAAAACTTCTGGTAGTTCCCGTCCCTAATAACAGTACATGTTTAACACAAAATAATTACAGGAAGACTTAAATTCGTAAGAAACGTAAAAATTATATATTACCGTTATATGAACACTAATAAATATAATATAATTATTAAAGAAATTGGTAATAGTCAGACATGTTTCGGAGATGCTTCTCCATCTTCAGTGACTATTTACCACGACGGCTGGAGAGACTCTCCTTTAAGACAAGCAACAACGCGGTTCGATCACCTGAGCCAGCCGTCGTGGTAAATAGTCACTGAGGATGGAGAAGCATCTCCGAAACATGTCTGACTATTACTAATTCATTTAATAATTATATTATATTTATTAGTGTTCATATAACTGTGATATATAATTTTTCACGTTTCTTATTAAATCTATGAACACTGTATAATTGGCCCAACATGTGTGGTTTATCTTTGAATATTAAATTCGTAATATTCACATCACATGACGATGTCAGCGGACGTTATAACCACCTCTGATTCCGCCTGCGAAACCATTAAATACCTCCCACATATCTCGGCTGATATTTGGGCTGCGTGAACAAAAATGATCGGATTAAGTCAGACACACTATGCTGCAAGGTGAAGTATATACAATTTACCTGTAGAAAATATATGATTGTTATAGAAAATCATATTCATTTGTTACATAACTAGCGGCCATTTTTTTTCTCAACTTACATCCCTATAACCAAGACATATCTTAAAAGAATTTCCGATAGGAGCATTTTCCATCTCTCACTAAATTCTGTACAATTCGCACAACGAAAGAGATAGAAGTTTGTGGCGTAACGCATTCCGCCTTGACTGTTATATTTGGGAACTTATGATTCACGGACCACTCCAGTTTCTTGCTGAGTGCAACTATTTTCTGTTAATTGACGTCAGAGACCTGTAGGTCGATAGGTTGACGGAGCTGCAGAGTGATTAACTGTCAGCGCATATGACTCAGTTCAGAAACGTTGCGGGATTTTTTTCATCGTAAGGTGCATTTTATGAATTAGTTTTTTCCACTTTGAAACTGAAACAGCAATTCACTTTCCTTTTCAATAAAGCATCACGCACGAGGCAACTAAGCCAGGAGATAATAGGTTAGGGTGGCCAGTTCCTTTCCCCCTCCATTGCATACATCGCCGATTAGCTACATATTACACCAATCAGACTTCAGATGCATACAAATAATTGTTACTCCTCTGATACAATCGTCAAGTGAGATAGACTGCCTGATAACAGATGTAGGCCCTACATATCAGCTAGAACCTCAGTCAGACGTAAGTTATGTTATAACTTAAGAACTTACAATAATTTAACGTAGGCCTATCTATTTTGCGTGGATATCAATGGTTCTTTTAATACAGTTTCGTATTATTTTTAAATAAAGTATTGCAATACACAAAAAATAACATGTTTAATTTTCATACGTAAAAGACTGACGATTTTCAGCCAACAATACCTTACACCAGTGATGTCAAAGCAAGCGCATTTTTCTGACCTTGACGTCGTGCGCGGGCATCAAGCGCTAAGTATGGAAATAGGAAGGGTTGTGTGTATGAATAAACAGCCTGTTGGATTAAGACAACAGTGGTGCACAAACTTCAAACGAACGTGAAATTTTATGTCATTATTTTTATATGGCTTCTTTCTGTTTGATATCTATATTGTCTGTAAAACAAAAGTTCTAATACCAATTTCTTAATATTGCACTTATGTTTTAAATCTTAATAACATAATAAAGAGTTAAGAAGGAATATTCACATAAATTCCATAGTAGTACAACTACTGGGTGTTCATTTCAAAGTGTGTCATGACGTCACTGTTGTTAAGTCACCGATTTGAAGCGAGTTTCAGGTTATATGTCACAGAAGTTGTCTATTATTCAAGGCGTTCAATCTGAATTTGAGAACGTGTACGGTATAACTTGAACGTCGTAGCAACAGATGGCGGTCTGTACGGTCTGCGTGCTACCATAACCTCTTTCGAACTGTGTTTTGCGCGGGCAAGTCGTACGCAGGGTATTTGTTATCATCGGTTGCGTACGGCAACATTTCACAACACAAATCAAATGCTCCGTGTCCATGTTGACCGTCGAAGTTAATGTCAACAAATACGTAAGTAATCGTCTTAACCCTCTCCCCATATCCCGACAGTACGTGTTTCCAAACAGTTCACATTCCTGCCACTACCGGCGTTACCGTACGTATCGGTAAGTACTTGCTAGGCAACTTCTCTGCCTCCTAGATAATACACCTCTGCGGAAGTGTAGGAAGATTGAATTCTCTGGGCTCATCGGCTAGCCACATGACGGCATACAGCGAGGCATGACACACTTTGAACTGAACACCTAGTATACTGTACTAAATGGATGAAACACATTCATAAAGAAAGTGATATCCCAAAGAAAGAGATTGAGTATGACATGATAATTTGGAATTGGTATTGATGATACCTTTAGCCTTATAAAAGTAATCAATAAACTAATCAAAACAATATTACAGTACAAAGCAAAGTTACCTAGGTACTGTATCTGTTTTAAGTGTAACTAATATCCCATAACAAAACTCTCATTGCATTATGCTTTTAGGTGATATTGATGAGCAACTTCCTATCATCAGAATATTAAATTATTTTCTCGAAATGTGCTGAAGCTATAGCCTACAACACATAGGCACGTAACTTTTGCTTATGATGTAACAGTAGTTGCTTGGTTAATTCATTTCCTTACAAACATTTTCCATGCGAATATTTTCAAAATTTTCAATGCACTATCTTCAGTAATACGTATTTACGGTATATTAGATTTACGAAAACATTCTGTAAGGCTACTAAATAAATAGGCCTATATCTGAAAATTTCACTTTTCTATAAAAAAAAGTTGATAAAATATTTCTTTTGAACAAAAAAATCAAACTTGTGAAAAATGAACATTAAAATTAAAACTTACATTCTTATAATGCACTTATACTTCTCAGACAAATCTAAAAATTAACATGGATACAGTTTTAATAAGTTCTCTTCCCTTTATCTATTGAATCAGTGCTGGTCATCCCTGAATATAGCTCGACCAAGCGGCATATACAACCTCTTTCGTCTGTCTCTTTCCTTCCCGCTGTAAAGTGCTCAGGGTCTCCTGAGCTCTAAAGCGCGCGCTTGCTCCTATGGGCACCAATTGACATGACTGCCTCACACAATGAAAAACTCCTTTTCACAACAAGACACCACAGGAGCTAACTTAAAATTTAATAAGGAACGTCTTGAATGTCTAACATTAAATCAGTAGCGTGATACAGATTTAGCGAAAAATCACATCCTCAGAGTTTGTCTGCAATTGAACAAATAATAATAATAATAATAATAATAATAATAATAATAATAATAATAATAATAATAATAATAATAATAATAATAATAATAATCATCATCATCATCATCATCCATGACGCGAAAGTGCACTTAGGGCCAAGGCCGACCAATCGCCTGCTGCCTCACGTTCACATGCCTCAGAAGAGGTGAACGATCATTCTAATTAGAATGGAGGTATAGTAAGGTTAGCATGGTGATCCCCTGGCCATTATAGCTGATTTCCGTAACAAAGAATACTGTATCCAAAATTCTTCGACAATAGGAGTAGGATATTTATTTATTTTTCCGTCTCCTTTTCTGTACTTTTTCTTCAACTTTACTTAAGACACCGACAGTTTGTTTCACGTGATTGTTTTATTCGACTAAATTAACATCCGATTTTTCTAAAGCTTTTATAAAAGTATGCAGAAATTCGAAATCAAATTTGATGTAACACAATTTCCTTTTGATATGTGAATCACCAAACAGTTTATGAACAATTTTAATTGAAATGGTATCATTTTCGTCACAGGTTGGGGCTGAAGACAGAAGAATGTCAAAAAGGAAAAATAATGCAGAAAACTGTATGGTGAAGTTTAAATCTCCGTCATCATCTCATCGCGGCCTCCTATGGCGCACCCCGGGCAACGACTCTGTTGGTAAATTGATCTACACTCTGTTTCTGGAATCTGTGGAGTAAATCGATGCATTTGGATGGAGCCTATGACAAGCGAATGTGCGGAGCCTTTCAGTGCAGAAGTGTACTGTATTGCGGGCTGCATCGCTCACGGCCGCTAAGGGGTAAGATGCTCGTGACAGAAGGTGACGGGTAGGAGTGGCATTTTAGACGCCCTCTTCAATCAATGCTTCCCCTAGAGCGGTCATTGGGCTGCCAGGGCAGGATTTAGATGTAGTGCCGCCCCTAGGCGGTGCTAAAATTTGCGACTCCCAACTTTCTACAAACCATTTATAAGTATCTATTTTTCAAGCCATGTTTAGTTTAAATTAGTTTTAAATGAAATGTTGCAATTCAGAAAACAATAAATTACTGGAATCAAAATACATGCATCTTACTTGTGAACTATAAAGATTTCCTTCGCACTTTCTTCACAGAGAAAGCATTGATGATATCATCAAGTCGATCTGACGAAGCAAATCAGACTCGATGCAAAGAAACAAATTCAAACTTATTCATTGTTGAAACAAAATTGATTTGTGAAAGGCAGGCTGTGGTTTATTTTTAAACATTGGTTTTGTTGGTGGTATAATTATTAGACCTACGAGTATTTCTTACTTTAAAGTAAATTAAAAAATAAACTCCAACTCTTTGCGAAATAAAGCTTTCATAACGAATTATATAGCCTAGTGCACATGCTGGAAAGTGATTATATAGTATTATTAACGATATATTGGAAATATAACTGAGAGTTGTAGTTACTATTCATAGCAGGATTGCCACCTTGAAGAAGTCAAAAGTCGGGACATTATAGCGGTCGGTATTCCATTTTATACATTAAAATTTAAATACTCTAAATTAAAAATAAACTACAAATACTGTATTAAACAATTCTAAAGGTATTGAAACTAATTATGTTTACATTACAGTAGTACGAACATGGTGCCTTGTACAAATCATGGCGCTGAGGCGAAGGCTGGAATTTATAGACGTACCTACCTATTTCTTATCTGATGCAGCGGCCTTTACAAGTTGCTTCTGATGTAGATAGGATGCGAATTAAGATTTCTGATGAGGTGGGGGATAGAATCCTAGATAGAGAATACCATACATAAAATTATTATCCTCATTCGATACGGCTTGTCCACACCTGTGGAGTAACGGTTAGCGCGTCTGGCCGCGAAACCAGGTGGCCCGGGTTCGATTCCCGGTTGGGGCAAGTTACCTGGTTGAGGTTTTTTCCGGGGTTTTCCCTCAACCTAATAT
Organism: Periplaneta americana; assembly: GCA_025594305.2. Taxonomy (NCBI): domain Eukaryota; kingdom Metazoa; phylum Arthropoda; class Insecta; order Blattodea; family Blattidae; genus Periplaneta; species Periplaneta americana. Next base: position 17,589,614 of record JAJSOF020000029.1, on the reverse strand, counting down.
GAGCAAATGCTGGGTAACTTTCGGTGTTGGACCGCGGACTCATTTCACCGGTATTATCACCTTCATCTCATTCAGACGCTAAATAACCTAAGCTATTGATAAAGAGTCGTAAAATAATCTACTAAAATTTGATACGGCTTAACGCTTGGTCGCACTGAGTTTCTTGTCTTGCATCTTGTTCATAATAATAATTATATCCATGAGCAGCTTAAGATAAGATGTGTAATTCCTAAGTTATTAATTGTTGTCAGCTTGTCGGTGATGATAATATATCAATATTATTTTCTTTGCTTATTTTATACTTTATAAAGTATATTTGTATTAAACAATAAAATTATATTTTGTGAGGGAAGGTAGAAGTTACCCCTGGCAGGGATGTTATTATGAATTTATGAGAGGGGGATAACTTTCTAACAGGGGGGGGGAATCCCCCATTCCCCCCCGTTAATTCCCACCCTGCATGTAGAGTATATTGATGAAATTCAAAACAACTCATAGGCCTATTATAGTTTATTTTAACCAGAAGTTCACTTTTCACGGATTTTACGTGAAGTTTGTTTCTTTCTTCTGTCCACAAGTTTTTCATTAAAGAAAACACTCTTTCAACATGCGCGTTACTGACAGGAATGGACAACACATATTTTACTATTTTTAGTAAGTTAGGGGCTGGATATTTGTTAAAAAAAATGGACCCTTTTTCAGTTGGTAAATCTAGTTTTTAAGAGTTTCAATAGCATCTCTTAGAACAACGAACTCATTATACAGTTCATCACCGTTTATTTCTAAACTGTGGGCATTTAAAATTTCTATAAGACTATCAAATGTCACTACTTTTCAGATTCAAGACAGCGAATTTATTAAAAGGGAAGGTCTCGAAGTTGAACCACTTATTTAAATAATGAAGACTCCTCTGATGTAGGCTACAGTAGCTGCAACTCTTCTAAATATTTCCTTGTCCAATTTGCTTAATTTCTTCAAATTTTGATCAACTTGAAAGCCATAAAATCCATCTTTTAATTTATATTGAATGTTTTTATGTAGGAATTCTAAGATAGCATAAAGATTTGTAAGTTGAATTGTTTTATTTTCGAGTTGTAAAATTGTTGTTGTAACAGAATTCATATAGTTATGCATGAAATGCATATAAAAAAGGAAGTGACCATTCATCTTCTTCGTCTATTCCTATTATGCAAGTCCATACTAAAGGATTTGTTTCTTTTTTTCCTTGAGAGAGAAAATAGGATCGTATAGGATTCCAGTTTTTGAGCAAACGCTCTAGAGCTGGCAACAGGGACAACCACCGAATTGGAATAGGGGAGAGTCGGGTAGTATCGGACATCGGGTAATATCGGACAGTGAGTTTCTTTCATCTACCACACGATGATAGTACCTGATTGACATGGTTACGTTTCTGTGATGTCGCATAGAGAAACGTAACCATGTCATTCAGGTACTACCATATGGTGGTAGATGAAAGAAACGCACTGTCCGATATTACCCGATGTCCGATACTATCCGACTCTCCCCTATGCCTTAAAATTGTTGAATATTCTTGTTCAACAAACTGAAAAAAGTTTTTGAGTTCATTAGTTTTCTTACTAGAAGACGAAAACTCGTTATAAACTTTTAGTACTAGACACTCGACATCAAATTTCATCACTTTGCATGCATTTTTGGCCGTGTTAGGGTAGGTACACGTTGGAGCAACGATAAACGATAAAAGAAATGACCTAGCGACGCTTTGGAATTATCAAAGAATCAAGTGTTCATATCGGAGCAACGAGGACGCGGGAAGCGAACATTTTGATTTATCAGTAGAAGATATTCTAGACATCCACTTAATGAAAGAAGCTATATAGGAAATATCAGCTGCTAGGTTCAAGGTTAATATAACTTAAATACGTACAAAAGTAAACCCGTTTCTCATCCAAAAGGTAGTATAAATTCGTTGTGCTGTGATTGGTTCTTGTGATCACATAATGTATCACGAATAAATACACAACTGATCAATTTTCCAATATCTACAATAATTAATTTAATATGCCGAAATAATAATAAGTCGATAAATATTCGGATATATTGATAACCACCTGTCATTATACAGATTAATATTATCTTAATCAGAGATCATATGAACGACAAGAGCGAAGAAAATGGAACTTATCTTTTTCGTCGCTTTTATCGTGTATCTTCGCTTGTATCGTTACTCCAATATGCACACCTCAATAACAATGCACGCTTCAATTCTCTCTGATATAGCATCGCTGCTTCTTTTATCGTTTATCGTCGCTCCAACGTGTACGTACCCTTATGAATAACGTGACAATTACAATTCGCTTGAATTATGTTATCATTTAAAGATTTGGAATTCTGAAAAACTGAGTAGTGTTTTCCGTAGTTGACCGCCGCATTGTCTGCACCAAAACTTGATATGTTAGAAACTTTCAAATCGTGTCAATCTAAAATAGATTCCATTTCTCAAAAACACCGTCAGCTGTTTCATTCGATTCATCATAAAAGCTAAGTAATTTCTCTTTAACTCCACTATAATAATAATAATCCGTGGTGCTACAGCCCGTGAAGGGCCAAGACCGACCAGCCGGCTGCTGGCCTCACGCCCACTTGCCGAAGCAGAGGTGGACGATCATCCAACCAGAATGGAGGTATCGTGTGGTTAGCACGATGATCCCCCCAGCTGTTATAGCTGGCATTCGCAACCGGATTTCGCTACCTATCGTAGCTCCCCAAGTGCATCACGATGCTGGGTGGGCACCGGTCCCATACACTGGCCGAAATTTCATGAGAAAATTTCTTCCCTTAACTCCACTAATCTCAGAAAAATATTTAGACTAATACTGACTAGGAAGCACTTAATATTGTCTTTATTTGAGGCATCTGTCGAATCCAGTGTTGTTTTACAATCAGTAGAGTGGCATGAAAAATTGAATTCTATAATGCGGGTATATTTACATACGATTGGCAACGCTGACTATTATCTTCGCCATCTATTGAGTGAAGTAATAACTAAAGAAGTCACGCTTACACCAACAAATTATCGATCACTATCGATTAGTAGGGTCAGATGCCTTTGAACGTAGATGTAACTCATCCTTAATTGTTTCCCAGAATCACTTGATCATCAATAATCACCATGCAGTTATTTTAAGAGGTGTAAATATATCTTCCAACTACAGCGATTTCGTCCTCTACACTTATAATCGTATACGTCACTAATAAGGAGATATATTCAGTTTCAACTGTCCTGATGTTTCGGTGTTGCATCTTCCACACTAAAGTTTTCATCTCTTTGCCACATTCGCGCCATCTAGCGAGATGACAAAAAATCTCGCTACGTCAAGTATTGTACATAGTCTGCTTTTACTCTTACATTTTTCTACGATTACTTGGCAGATATTTAAATGGGTCACTAATCTTATGAGGCAGATGTCATTTCCTCCAGTGTGACATACGTTTGCAGTAAGCTGAGAGACCGAAATATGGTTCAGGAATTCTGCACGTCTGCATGTTTGTTCTACCCATATCTCAAAGCATGGATAAAAATAAATGACATGTAGTCTTTTAAACTTCCTATCGTCATCACCATATAAATACAATCCAGAAAAGAAGTTTGTGGAACAATTGATTACCTATTCCATGATCTTAGGTTTAATCCTATCATTTCAGAGGCATATCATCCATTATTCAATGGATATTTACACATTGTAGTGTTGTAGAAAACATTTGCAAACTTTCAAATAAATATAATATGTTTTTACACCGCGATACCAAAAAAGTAGTCCTGGTATCCAGCACGTCAGTATCCGTCCGCCAGTATACGTATTGCCTTTCTTCATAAATCAGCAGTGCCCAGTGCTTTGAACACTACTCCTTAGGGTGTACTAAGTGACCATAGTGTAAACCTATTTTATTTTAATACTCGTATATTAATTTATTTGGACAGTGCAATGTAACTTCTTAATTTAGAAATAGGTGGAAAATCACGGCACATAAATTTGATAACCATTAGTACAGAATGGCAATTCAACATATCAGATTAGCTGGCCATTTATGCCCAAGGTTGCGGGTTCGATCCCGGGCCAGGTCGATGACATTTAAGTGTGCTTAAATGCGACAGGCTCATGTCAGTAGATTTACTGGCATGTAAAAGAACTCCTGCGGGACAAAATTCCAGCACATCCGGCGACGCTGATATAACCTCTGCAGTTGCGAGCGTCGTTAAATAAAACATAACATTAACGTATCAGATTAACTTGACGACACGGTTTCATTTTTATGTGCAAGAAATATAATTATATATATATGAATCATTAATTCATAATGTTTTACCCAAGGGCAGGTCTTTCACTGAAAATCAAGCTTTCTCCAATCTTTATTATTTTCTGCCTTCCTCTTAGTCTCCTCATATGATCCATATACCTTAATGTCGTTTGTCATCTACTATCTTCTTCTGCCCCGAACTCTTCTTCCGTTCACCATTCCTTCCTGTGCATCCTTCAGTAGGCAATGTCTTTTCAGTCAGTGGCCCAACCAACTTCTTTTCTCTTTCTATTCAGTTTCAGCATCATTATTTCTTCACTCACTCTTTCCCAAAACAGCTTCATTTTTTATTCTGTCTGTCCATTTCACACGCTCCATTCTTCTCCATATCCACATTTCAAATACTTCCAGTCGCTTCTTTTCACTTCGTCGTAATGTCCATGTTTATCCCACCTAAAATACCACATTCCACACAAAGCACTTCAATAGTTTCTTCCTTAGTTCTTTTTCCAGAGGTCCTTTTTATATTAAAACCTTCCTTTGCCATATCTATCCTCCTTCTGACTTCCTGGCAGCAGCTCATGCTACTGCTTATAGTATACTCCAGGTATTTGAAACTGTCCACTTACTCTACTGCTAGAATTCGCACGTTTACTTTCTTTATTTTTCTTCCGATAACCATGGTCTTCGTCTGTTGGCATTTATCTTCATCCCATACTTCTCACAGCTGTCATGCAGCTCCAGTAGCATATCCCTTAGTATCGTCTCCTCTTCTGCTTGATTGTGTGTCCAGTTTTTTTTTTTTTTTTCAATTTTGTTTAATATAAATTCAGGTCTGAAGGGGTTAAAGTGAGAAAATTATATTTCATTTCCAATGTGAGAAGAACAGATCTTATAAGTTTACACCTGTTCTAGATGTATTTCAAAATTGGTCAATTTTATTTCAGAATGTGTCACTTGCATTTCAAATTGGTAGGTGCCGCGGAACCCTGGGATGCCAATTTGAAATACAAATGACACATTCTGAAGTGCAATTGTGTTTCTAATGAAAAATTAGTTCTGACAGAATTGTATTATTTTAAATGAAATGTACATGACTTAGTTAAGAAGAAAACAAATTTTCACCTGGGAGAATAATTGCTGGCAAATTCTCCTTTCATTCACGGATAGGATTAATTTAAGGGGAGAGGATGGTATTTTTTTTGGCGAAAAATGAGTAAATTTTCAAAAAAAAATCTTTAAAATACACTGTGATATGTGTGGAATGCATAGCATAACATTTTGTGGGTATTTGTGCCCTTATCGGATGTTGAGTCGCCATTTTTAAACTTTCTGCGTCATGGATTTTTAAATCACTCGCCTCCCTTTTATTGTTGTTTCCGGTAAATTAAATTTTCAAAAAAAAATTTTTTTCTTTAAAATACCCTCTGATATGTGTGGAATGCATTGCATAACATTTTGTGGGTATTTTTGTGCCCTTATCGAATGTTGAGACGTCATTTTTAAACTTCCTGCGCTATGGATTTTTAAATCACACGCCCGCTTTTATAGGTTTCCAGTAACTTCATTTTTTTTTGCTACATAGCCAGACAAAAATGGATATAATTTCTGAACTATTAAAGATACATGCATGAAATTTAGAACACACATTCTTTAGACTATTATGGAACTTTTCTCTATAACAGAATTTTGTCAATTGATTTCATTTTAAAAATACTTCCGTTTGTTTGCAAGAAAGGAAATCAGAAAATTGTTATTAAATTTTAATTGTTTATTTTACAAACGTAGGGACTAATATCAAAATTCTGTTACAGAGAGTTTGTAGAACATGCTTTAGCAAATATATTGCAAAAAACTGTTTGAATCTATCTTTAAAAACGGTTTAGATATATCGGTTTTAGTACAATCCTGCATTAGGTATATTTTTTTCAAATTTGGGCTCCCAAATAATTTTTTTAATTATTTTTATTTGGTTGAGTTGCCACAGCTATGAGCTCTCTACATACAAAAATTAATATTTTACACCAAATAGGAAAAAAGTTAAAAAAATACCATCCTCTCCCCTTAAAAGCCATACATCTGTGGCACCGGAACTTCTGGCTGTATTTCCGTTTCTTGTCGTTCTCATTGTCACCATGCTGGCGACTGGATCCGAAATTCTTTGGTTTAAATTCGGTCTAGGGCGATAGATTTTAAAGGGAGATAAAATCCTGTTTATGGCTTCCGGGAGGGACGTGCATCTGTGGAGCCGGTGATGTAGCTGCAAAGCACAGCAAAGAACCATGTCCTTTATAGGTGGCTCACGAAAAACTTGTCGGCCATTTGTCGACCATGCTGAGTTTCGATGCTAAACCGTCTTCAGTTGAAACTGTTGTTAAATGCAATACTACTGCTACTCATTTCCTTCTATTTCCCGTCCTCTTCCGGGAGTTCGCAAACCTCGGATATAACGGGGTACAAGTATAAAGAATTCCTTGACCGAAGAAATCGAGGAGTAACTTGGCTTCGTGTTCAACCGTTCCGTTCGACTCGCGACAAATGTGCTGTGATATCCTGCTGTGGAAACCTTCCAACCGCGATAGACAGCAATCTAGGTCGATTTCTTCGGTCTAGAAATTCCCTGTATATCCACTAAATGTTTCAAGGTGCTTAGGAAAAAGGATAGAAATTAACGCGTTACTTGCTTATGGCTTTTAAGGAACCCGAAGGTTCATTGCCGTCCTCACATAGGGGAGAGTTGGGTAGTATCGGACATCGGGTAATATCGGACAGTGAGTTTCTTTCATCTACCACACGATGATAGTACCTGATTGACATGGTTACGTTTCTGTGATGTCGCATAGAGAAACGTAACCATGTCATTCAGGTACTACCATATGGTGGTAGATGAAAGAAACGCACTGTCCGATATTACCTGATGTCCGATACTACTCGACTGTCCCCTAAACCCACAAAATGTTATGCTATACATTCCACACATATCACAGCAAGATTAATCCAGTCTCTTATCATCATATCCCACCTCCCTCAAATCCATTTTTATATTAACCTCCCATCTATGTATCGGCCTCTTCAAAGGTCTTTTTCCCTCCGGTCTCCCAACTAACACTCTATATGCATTTCTGGATTCGCCCATACGTGCTACATGCCCTGCCCATCTCAAACGTCTGGATTTAATGTTCCTAATTATATCCGGTGAAGATTAAAATGCATACAGTTCTGCGTTTTGTAACTTTCTCCATTCTCCTGTAACTTCATCCCCCTTACCTTCAAATATTTTCCTAAGCATCTTATTCTCGAACAGCCTTAGCCTCTGTTCCTCTCTCAAAGTGAGAGTCCAAGTTTCACAACTATAAAGAACAACCGGTAATATAACTGTTTTATAAATTCAAACTTTCAGCTTTTTTGAGAGCAGACTAGATAACAAAAGCTTCTCAACCGAATAATAACAGGCATTTCCCATATTTATTCTGCGTTTAATTTCCTCCCGAGTGTCATTTATATTTGTTACTGTTGCTCCAAGTTATTTGAATTTTTCCACCTCTTCAAAAGATAAATTTCCAATTTTTATATTTCCATTTCGTAGTATGTTCTGGTCGTAGTCGCTCTAATTTCCGGCAGCCAATCACGTTGCCGGTCACCTACATTTAAACGTGTGCGTCTTGTGATTCGCTGATGCATTTCCTAAGGCTCGATAAATACTTAATATAATCGCCCGCCATTTTGGCTCTTTCGTTGGGTTCGCAGAAAGCACACGAGGACGTTATTTGCCGCTCAAATATTTGCTCAATTACAGTGCATTTGATTTATTATCATAGGAGCTACGACATGATGATGTTTAACGGTGCGGCAAATAGATCCCTCGTCTGGTAGTTCGGCAACGAAAGAACAAAAAATGGCGAACGATACTACCTACCTAGACTTTATAGAGCCTTCACTTCCTAAGACGTAAGCAAAGAGGAGGAGTCACGCCGGGAATAACAGCGTCGCGACTATAGTTACATTTTTTTTTTCGGGATTTACTTCCAAACCTATCTCTTTACTTGCTTCAACTAAGATTTCCGTGTTTTCCCTAATAGTTTGTGGATTTTTTTCCTAACATATTCACGTCATCCGCATAGACAAGAAGCTGATGTAACCCGTTCAATTCCAAACCCTCTCTGCTATCCTGGACTTTCGTAATGGTATATTGTAGAGCAAAGTTGAAAAAAAAATTAACGTCTTCCGTATTTAAACTATAGTTGGCAACACAATGTCTTGTCTAGCACAGCTTGTTACAGGAAAGCAAGGTGATGAAGGAAAGAAAAACCATGTCTTTATTTCGATTTTTTTTTATTCAATGACGTCGTGATCAATGCTCAGTAAACCAGCGGGTCGAGCATAAGTAGAACAGCAGACAGATACTGAGAAGAATGTGATATGTAATAGGAAGAATCAAGAAAGTAAGAGAAAGAAGAAACGGAAAGAGAAGAGCGTAGACAGTAATGAGAGGTAAGATGAGACTCATGAGTGAGAATGTTTTAAAATGAATGTGCGAAAATGCGAGTGAAGTAGAAGTTTGCTGATATGAATAATGACTGCCCTGCTGTAAGCACAAGAGACTTTTTATTGTCTTTAAATATAAAAATTACGCGCCTTTCCAAGTGATCGACAAGGTTTCCTTTCACCAAGTCTTATCAAAACTCAGTACAAAGATAGTTATATGAAGACAGATTTTTGTATGATGTTTGTCCTAATAAAAAAAAAGAAAGTCTTTATACACGACATAAAAGACGACCATACATTGTTTTTACACTTGCTTTATTTCCAGAATTCTCTGTGCTTTAACCTAAGAATACCTTTTGGATGATGATGTGATGAGCATTCAAGATGTTGACCAACTTTAATGATGAATGATGGACCCACTGAACTAACCCCCTTAGAAAAAATGGAATAGTTTTCTTGTCTCAAAAATAACTTCCTCCAAAATAAGAAAGCTATTTCACTGACCCCAAGAAACAATCTTGATTTTATTTCTAAGTCTTGGCTTTTGGGGTGAATCCGAGTGTGTCTTGTCAGTAGCACATTGTGTGTTGATGAAATGTGGTGATCTCTCCATGGCAGCGGATGTCGCTTAAGCGGCCTCGCCTTCTCCACCTTCTTCCTCCTCTGGAGAGGCTGTAAGCAGCTGGATGAGCTTCGCTGTGTTGATGAAGCCCTTGTCGTCAATCTCAAAGTTGTCATAAGCATCATCGACTTCCTCACCGCTGAACTTATCACCCCAGGTCATCAGGGCGTGCCTCAGTCTGAATAAAAAAAAGAAAAAGCACACACACCATTGACATGTAAGTTGTGACTTTCTTGACTAATACCTAATTTCACCAGGTTCAAACTTGTGTTATGATTTTCACATTTGAGGGGCTTAGAACAAAAAGCAGGTAAGTGACATTATTAAAAAAATGAGGTAAGTGCGTGTTGTGATAGCCCAAAAGGATGTTTCTTTGGGATAAAATCACGTATTGTCGGACCATTGGATCTATGCCCCTTCAGCGCTGTCGTCGTCCTTGGAAAAGTTAACGTCTCTACTCACCCCATTCCACCCGTTTCTCTCCCACTACGTCAAACAGCAGGCCACGAACCTTGCCGAATAGGGATGTTGCCAAACTTCCGTCAAACAGTGTCATGTCTCTTGAATATTGCTTATAATACTGTAAGGTTAATTATTACATATTCTTAATTTAATTTAAGTAGGTCTAATGACGCTGATTGACTTATGCAAAATGCTATTACTTGCTTAATAATATTTCTTTCACCACTCCGTGCTACAGTATTCATGTTGAGTTGACAACACTGGACTGCAAGTGCAAATAAACTGTCCCGCAAGAAGGCTCAAAATTGTGAGTAGTGGGGGAGAGAAAGAGAGAGGGATAGAAAAGAGAGAAATAGGAATACAGGGGGAGAAATGAATTGCCGAGGCTGAAAAGGAATTGAGGTTCAGTTCGAATATCTTACGGGGGCACAGATCCGATGGTCCGACTATAAGTGGTCACACTGTGCAGTGCTGCTATATGGGCATCATTTTATCAAACTAGTGTATAATATTCCATTGCATGTAGAACTTTAACTGTAATTTCCTCAAAACAAGGTTTCCGTCACTTACCTGCTTTTTGTTCTAAGCCCCTCATTTCACACTCATTTAGTACCAGGGAATGCGTTTAGGCAACATATTGTTCACCAAACCGAAATATTTTAAGGTTAGATTTGGCACAGATGCATTATAGGGGCCAATCTCCTTATTGGTTGAATGGTATGAATGCTACTATCGATATGTATTGTTGTCATAATCGACATAAAATATGTTGCCAACTTCTGAATTAACAGTCAGCTTTACTATGTATATTGTTGACTTCTAGCCTTATTCAGAATGGAAATAACGGCAGTAATGGTACAAAATATTATCCCTGGACCAAAAATATTTTACGAAGTGACTAAAATCACATCAGTATTAACAAACTGTTTACACTTTTTTATTTAATTTTTTTAATTTGGTAGCATTTAATGCTTATCAAATATCGAATGCTACAAACGCTAATCGAACCATTACTTCCGCTGACCTTTTTGCGTATAATGTGTGATGGGTGGCCCCTATAATGCATCTCTTCCCTAGATTTATAATTTCTCCACAATAATCAATATTTTCGCAATATCGGTTAGTAAACAAAAGAAAATCATCTAATACAGTTCTAAACTATTATATATTCCCCGAGCAGAACAATCTGCCATGTTGAATCCCAAGCGTGGCTAACGAGAAAGACAGGCTTCGGCACGAATTGGAGTCACGTGATTATCATGGTCTAGTCATGGCCATCTGACAATCGCCTAATATAAATAGATGTTCAAAGTTTTAAAAAACAAATTAATTGTTATATTAAACTCATGTTAAACGTGCATTTATATGTTGTTGTTTTCTAATGCCAGGCGTTTGACAATAAAGTCATTTGACCTCTTGCACTCCAATATTTTTCAAAGATATTATCATGGTCAGCCACTGAAGCACAGATTTTGAGGTGTTCCGAATCCATTTCTTGGTTTGAGTTGCACAATGGGCACAATGGACTGATATATTCCAATTCTATGTAGGTGTTTGGCCAAACAGTCATGGCCTGTTGCCAATCTAAATGCAGCTACAGACGATTTTCGTGGTAAATCGGAATTAACTGTGGATTTTGATGCAGAGAGTTCCATTTTTTCCCTTGGGATTGTGTTATCAAATTTTGTTTGTTGAAGTCTAAGTATGTAGATTTAATAAATCTTTTCACAGAGTAATACGTAGATTTAGTAACAGGTCTGTAAGTAGCAGTGCTGCCCTTCTTTGCAAAAGCATCCGCATTCTCGTTTCCCAGGATTCCAGAATGGGATGGTATCCATTGGAATACAATTCTTTTATTGAGTGATATTAATTGAGAGAGCATTTTAGTTATTTCTGCTGTTTGAGATGAAGGTGTGTGTCTAGAGACTATTGATAGAATAGCTGCTTTGGAGTCTGACAATATAACTGCATTCTTAAATTTATTGATGTGGCATAGAAGATTCCTGAGACTTTCACTTATTGCAATGATTTTTCCGTCAAAACTTGTTGTTCCAAACCCAAGAGATCTATAAAGTGAGAAGAGACAGCACGTAACAAGTGCATTTATATATAAACTTGTTCAATGTTGGCCATGTTATGACTAAGAATGTGACACGTGATGTGGCATCTGTGTGGCGGAAACAATAATACGGAAAGTAAAAGTCTGACATGTGGATGCATTTTAATTTTAAACATTAAACTGTATTATTAATTTTACTCAATGGTTGGTTGTGCGGCTTCAAATTGTACAAATAGGCCTAATAGTAGATGTGTTAATAGGTGGCCTAAATATTTGAATTTTTGGATCTTTTTCTAAATCTCCACTCTTTAATGAGCTCCTGTCTTGACTGTTTCACGATATCATCATATATTTTGTCTTGCCTACGTTTACTTTGATTGCCTCCGAATTGACACTTCTGTCGACCTTGTGATTTCTTCTTTTCTATTTTAAATAACATAATAACATAAGCATGAACAAGAACACTAACTATATTATGTTGCCAGTTATTCAACTGAAATTAATTTTGATGGTAGTGCAAGGAGGACTATATGGAAAGTAACAAGTTCGCTGCAAGTCTTTGCTTACAGCGATGGCTAAGCGTTAATGCGGTCAGATTATGGTTCAAAGCTCTTCATCGTTTGGCCATCTGCCTTCCTTAGATGGTTGATATTGTACATCATTTCCGCCTGAAGAGAACTTTAAAAGAACCGATAAAAGAACTCATTACTTACTTTTCACTGTCAATCTTTCCCTCATCATCAAATGACTTGAAAGCGGCAATGACAACCTCATCATCATCAGATCCTGAAAACAGAAAAGAGCGTGCTCTCATACAATGATAAATTCTGTGTACTATGTCCAATGATATTACTACCAAAGTTTCTCATATCGTAGGCTAAAGATGTTAGGCCTATTCTCTCCATTGTATCAAACAAGTAAAGAAATCGGGTTCCATGCTTTCTTTTTCCGAAATTCTAAACAGTAAGCTGTCAGAAATGTTACCAATAAATATTTATGGACAAGATAAGTATTACTTTCCTGCTAGTAGTGCATAAAATAATTTTGAAATTTATATGGAATTACAGAAGAAGAGAGTTATAATTCCCATATGCTTCACTAAAAATAATACGCACCGTGTCCTCAAATGTGTGGAGGATAAAATATGAGGGGAATTACAAAACATACCCATAAGCAACCGGTAGCAGCGGAAATTCAAAATCTCAAGGATTCCAAAATTGGCTAAATATCTCCATATTACCTGTCTCTATCATCAGGCTCCGCCATTCACAAGGTTTTTTTTTTCTAAGACTGAAAGATGTCGATGATGCCTAATAATCTGGAAGGATTTGTTTACATTATTCTCCAGATTTGTTTGTTATTCTTTCCAGAAATTGCTTCTCCGCGGAGAAGAGCGTTAGCTTGATTGAGTTCGAGAAAAGAAATTCATGCAACAGTTGTTCTGCGGATCTTCGGAAGACGGTTTTGCAAAGATCCACTTCCTTGGGCATCGATACAAAGATTATTTGACAACTCTAGAGTAAGAAGAAAAACAGTGACCATCCTCGTTTGAGCGCAGAAGGTAATTTACAATCGAAGGTAAGGAAGTCTGTGCAGAGGTGAAACATTCTTCTCGAGGCTCATTGGACAATGATGCATGAATTTGTTTTCATATACTCTCATATACGTGATTGTTTGTTAAATAAAGCACAAATTTAGTTGCCTTAATAATAATAATAATAATAATAATAATAATAATAATAATAATAATAATAATAATAATAATCATCATCATCCAAATCTAGTCTTTCAGGTAAAGCTTCCTGTGAAGCAGATTTGAATAATTTCAAGGGAAAAATTGTTCCGGGGCCGGGTATCGATCCCGGGACCTCTGGTTGAACGTACCAGCGCTCTGCCAACTGAGCTACCCGGGAACTGGCGTTTTGTCAGCCCACGCGAGTTGTGTGGATATAAAGGGAAAAGTTGAGACGGTGTCGGGTGGAGTTCCCGGGTAGCTCAGTTGGCAGAGCGCTGGTACGTTCAACCAGAGGTCCCGGGATCGATACCCGGCCCCGGAACAATTTTTCCCTTGAAATTATTCAATCATCATCATCATCATCATCATCCCACCACTCCGTCATGCTGTATAAATGATCTACATCCATGTCATCGACCTTATACTTAAGATCCAAAAGGCATAGGCCTATGTACTTGACTCGACAAAGTTACATTGTTTGGAAAGCGAAGTTTCTTAAATTATGGAAGACACAAGTAAACTGGTGTAAGTAGCATCCAAACAGAAATGGATATTTTTACTAAAGATAGCCAGGCAGGTAGAATAATAATGTAGAGTTCCGCACCTCCAGACATTCTTCCGGCGAACAAGGTGAGCAGCTGTGTGAAGTTGATTGGTCCAGGAGCCTCATTGACCATCTCATCAAGCTCCTTGTCGACGGCAAGACGGCCAAGCTGGTCGAAGGTTGCTCGGAGGTCGTTCTTGCTAATGATACCGTCCTTGTCTTGGTCCATCAGCTGGAAGGCCTGTCACGAAAGGAAGAGTGTTTTAAAGGGAATATCTTTCATTGTGAATGTGAAATTAACTATGAGAAGAAAAATTATAAATTTCTTACCTATTTGGATAACTAATGGAACGAGTTTTTAATAGTATTTGAAGAGTTCGCGGGAAAAACGATGAATGTCACAGTTTTCTTAAGGTTGATGTCATTATCTAATTCAATGGATCACTGCGAAATTTAATGTTGTTCTTATGAAAAATGGTAAAAAGGAGAATTATCACCACGGATACAGTAATCCTTTCCTTTATTTTCTATAGAAACAGCACTACATCTTGCAGTTAAAGACTCAATTAGGTCATTATCTAATCCTTAACAGAAATGTGACATTCATCGTTTTTCCCGAGAACTTTTTCTTTATTTACAATTTCTAAAAAAATATATCATAAATCATTAGAGATTCAATATACATGTCTTTAAATGCTTCGAACAATAAAAAAAAATAACGAACCAATAAATAAAACTCTTTACTGCAAATCAAGGAAAAAATTAAACATAAGTAAGTGCCGGTATTTTATAAATTCCATTATGTACATATTGAAGAAGATTAAATCTAAGAGAAACTCGAAAGTAATATTTAAACAAATTGAGGACCCTCTGCTACTCATTGCAATTGGAGCAGTGAATGCAGTAAATATAACAACGAAAAAAAATGGATTTTCGAACGATCATCATCTACATTCAACAATATGTAAATCTGTTTTCAATCTTGTACCAAAATATTTCTTCATGATATCCTAACTCGTTGCTCTGTAGCTTTAAAATTCTACACCTATTTTTATGATTAATTAAATTATGCATAAATTGGAGATATTAACAATCCGAATTCACATAAATGTCTTGCAAGCCATTCATGTTCAGTGGGAATCTAAATTTTGCAACATGTGATCTGGAAAAGCTAGGAATTAAATTTTCATTATGCAGAAAGTTCCTTCCATTTTTCAATTGTTTTTCTATTTTCAGCAATTTTAATTTAAAGTTTTCTCAAATTTTAAATTTATTAGATTTTACTGATGTAGACATTATGCAGTCTTGACTATTGAGATGAAGCAACAGCGTCATGATTGTCAGAGGACGCTAATGTACTTGAAAACATGTCCATTAGCTGCTTTTTCGCTAAAATTATTACCAAATCTGTCATCTCTGAGAAGTCAGCACTTGATGGAATTAGAAACTCGCGGATAAATGCTCGAGTCTTGTGAGAATGCTGAGATAATAAACAATGCATAATCTTAACTCTCATAAGAAAAGAATAATCTGGAAGCTGAGAGCGGAGAAACTTGCCTCCTTGAACTCAGCGACCTGCTTCTGGGAGAACATGGAGAACACATTGCTTCCAGTGCGCTTGGCCTTCCTGGATCCTCGAGAGCTCTGCCTGTTTGGCTCAGCTGCGGGGGCAGGGGCGGCGGCGGGCGCAGCTTCTGCGGCTGCTGCTGGCGCCTCTTCTTTCGCCTTCTTCTTCTTCTTCTTTTCCTTGTCCGCCTAAAAGTAAGAAATATAGGTGAATATTACTTATGTCCCAGCCACTACAAGAACTTGATAAAATACCTTGAAAAATCGTCGTCCGTGAACGATGAATACGGCCATTTTTCGTTAATATAACAGTGGGTTTCAGTGTCGTCAACATAGTAATAATACTATACTAAAAGCCAGGTTATGAACCGACTAAAATGGAAGTAGTTGGCAGGGCGAGAGGAAAGTGCGGGTTAGAGGGGTAGCCTGTCCAGCGATGACACGTTGAGTGTAGGGGGTTGGAGGGGGAAAGGAGTACGGAGCTTTTCATTGGACCTCACGTGAAAATGTCGTCTGCTAACGAAAATCTGGCAACGGAATCACGGAGACAATGTAGCCAAACTTCCCAGCCCATTTGCAGTACCACGTGCGTTACGAGTCGCATTTCGTACCAGCGTCATTAGCTCGTGCTTTCTAAAAAACAGTAATTTTAATTACTAATATTGTTGATAGTGTTATCGAGAACTATATACAGTAATTATTTTAAATATATCAGTGACAAACGCTGAATGCGCTTTGAATCTCGCGCCACTATGTGGCAACAGAGCTTATAAGGAGAGCAACAGAACGTTGCTTCCGGTTTAGTCGGTTCATAACCTGGCTTTTAGTATACACACTTAATCAAACCTAACCTAACCTCTCTCATAGTGTTATGTTATATTATGTTTTTTTTATTTAACGACGCTCGCAACTACAGAGGTTATATCAGCGTCGCCGGATGTGCCGGAATTTTGTCCCGCAGGAGTTCTTTTACATGCCAGTAAATCTACTGACATGAGACTGTCGCATTTAAGCACACTTAAATGCCATCGACCTGGCCCGGGATCGAACCGGCAACCTTGGGCATAGAAGGCCAGCGCTATACCAACTCGCCATCCAGGTCGACCCTCTCTCATAGTAACTACACACCTAATCAAACCTAACCTAACCTAACCTGTCACATAATACTACACACCTGTAGTAATATTCCTTACATTTAGTATAATTTCGTTTGTATGTATTGCCGGCCCTGCTGCTGGTGCCAGTAGCCATCTAATGGAAGTGGATCGTAATTCCATGAAGAAAATATGGCGACTTTCATAATAATTACATTTAATTCGTTCAGTCTTTGTTCTTGTGATATATTAAATGTGTTAATGTAGTAATAATTCTATACATACAGTACAATAAGAATTGAAATGTGTTGTTGTGATGAAAGTATTGAAAATTGGTTTATAGCGCCACACTGGCAGTGATAGAAGTGTGCAATATTCGTTCAGTGGCTGGTGATTCTCTTTTGCAGATTTCGGACAATAAAATATAATTACGTACTTTGAGGACGAATTCAACTACTCGTATCATAGGATATGTATGTCGTAGTAATTTAACCAATTTTGCAATATCCTTGAACAGAAAAGTTTTGCTATCTATGCTAAGTTTTGAAAAGTCACATAAGGTACAAATATACTCGTTTTGGTTGTGAATAGTCGATCGTTTGTATGTGTTTTTCTGTGCTTGTTCTTCCTGTGGTCTTTCAATTACCGACGAAATTAATAACGAACATTTAAACAGATAAATGGATTTAATAATAATAATAATAATAATAATAATAATAATAATAATAATAATAATAATAATAATAATAATAGTAAAAAATCAGCTTCACGGCCTACACTTTATCAGACCCGTTCTTTCTTCAAAGCACTGCTCCCTCGATCCTTTTCTCGACTTCATAAACAATCTATAACTTCTTGGATTGTAATTTTAAAGAAATTTTGTGCATCTATTATTCAGAGTCACCAGTATTTTACCCTTCTTATTTGTATTTGAATAATTTTGTTCATATAACAATAACAATCGATGTATCAATTTTATCGAATAACAATCTATATATCAATTTTATCGAATAATCTTTTTGATACGGCCAGCAATATATCGAGAATTTTGAGTTTTTCGATAAAATTAAATGAAACATATAGCAATATTGTAGAGCATAAATAGCAGTACGTACACCCTGGCTGCAGCGTTGCCAGTTTTCCACAGACACGTCACTACAAACAACGAGTGAAATTTGCAATTTCTTTTCAGGTGATTGATTGAAACCTGTTACTTTTATGACTAAATTATTACTGAAACATGATCATAAACCACTTACTATACAATGTCCACAAGGATGCTCGTATGTTTAAATAATGTCGTGGAATCAGAAATTAAAATTTTAACACAAAATATTATTCTTTTTTTCGAAAACCGTCAGCAAAGGAATAGAAAATTATTATATATTTTTGTTCTTTATATTTCTAGTAATCGTATCTGAGAATGAATGTAATACGAACCGTCCACGAATGTAATACGAATGTTGAAATATGTATTAAACCGATTTAATCTTTTTCATTGTTCTATCAAGCAACAAATTTGAGTTGTCTATATCTCTTTTTACGGTTTAATTATATGGCGTGTTTAGAAATTTATATCATTCATGTAACCGTTAGGATTAATCTTCTGATTGTATTTTCATATTTTGAATTTGTTGTTAACTCAGGAAAGGGTTAAGATGTTTAATCTTATTGTAAGATCTGCATATTGTTTAGTATGTTAGGTAAACTCGCTTTTTCAACTATGCGAGGGTTTAATTTTCATTTGTTTAAATCAGGCCTGCACAAACAGCGCTCAACGAGTGCGCGCTAGCGGTGTTTACCGCTCGCCGAAACGGAGAGGAAGATACGTCAGAATGACATAGACTTGCTATAGGTAGAGGAGAGGGAAACGACCACTCAGTTATCTAGTGGAGTGCAGTGTGTAGGCCTATTCTCAGTAACTGTTTCACGTTGCTTACCTACTGCTATAGTGTAGTATGGAGGAATCTAAAAGACGGAACATAACATTTAACGATTTACAGCTCGGACTTATTTATCTTCAATGTGACCTAAGGGCAAAAGATCGTTTAAATAATACTACTAGCCTGGTTTAGTTTTGCAAGATTAAACATTAGCAATAATATCCACGACTACACAGGCTGCCTGTGAAAATGATTGCTATGTTTGACTCAATATTTATATTTGTGAGCAACTGTTTTCTATAATCAACTTTAATAAAGGCAGACATCGAACATCTGTAACTGATGTTTCATTACGATCAGTAGGCTACTGTTCCTTTCAGCTGCCAACAGCATAAAACCTCGTTTTGATGTACTGGTAAATAAAAATATAACAAAATGATATTGTACATTTAAGTAGCTATAGAATTTCTATTATTTCTGTAAAATAAATATTTCTTTATTAATTAATAATAGTCCAAGATAGTTTTGCAAACACTGAACAGGAATTCATTTCATAAAAACTCGTAATAGTGCTTCCTATTGTGTATATTTTGTACGAGATCCACCCCTTCTTCCAGTCCACCCTTATACAGAGCGCAGCTAATATCTGCATTCCGCTCATGAGCTGTGAGCCGGCTCGGAGAGCGCAAACCTTGTGCAGGCCTGGTTTAAATATTTATCACCTACGTTTATATATTATGCGGTACAGTCATTTCTTATATGTATGTGACTAAAATTGTATCCTTGACACAGAAAATTGCTTTTGGGGAATATCTGTAAATTGAAACGAGAAATTTAGAATGTCGCAGATTCTCAATAGTTATATTAGATAATTATTTTCAAGTCTTTATTGTTAGTCGGGTGGCTTGCTTCTATTTGAGCTTTCCAGAATGATAGGCCTATCTAGTCGAGAAAAGTGATTTTTGATCTCATCTTACTTATTTTTACAATATCAGAAAGCTAGGCACCATGAACCCATTGTAGCATAAGTGTTCAGAATTAACCTAACGCAGGTCTACATTTGTCCATCTACGGTACCTGCCCATGGCTATGAAGAAAGTCCAACGAACGTACAATTTCCTACAGTTGACATCTACTCTTGAGCCTTTAGTTATGGCACAACAGAATTCGAAATAAGACATTCCATTCTAATTTCTATCTATCATTAGGGAGTATAATTTATTATTACTAAAATTGTTTCTTTCTAACATAACTTCTTTCCAATAAGTTGCAACATGACATTGGATATTGTGTGCTATTTTCTCCTAGGCTCCAGACTGCAAGCACAAAATTGGCCATGTTTAGCGACGGCAGTGTCTGAGAATCCTCCCACCTCCTGGGAGGTTATAAATATACCGAGACACAGTATCCCAAGGTCTGAATAAAAATAGACCGCCACCGACGTGAATTTCGCGCAGGCTCTGCACAGGAGCTTAAACCTATATTTATTCTAGTTTTTCTGTGTCTGCTGTAACACATTCTTCGGCATACGCGCGTGTTGGTTCTTGCATAATCTAACCGCTGCAAATAATTATCAATCGCTGTTATAAAACTCTGTGATTATGGGGATACGTCCTTCTCTGCTTTTAGTTTAAGTTATATGAAGTTTATATATCTGCTAACGTATAAAATCTCCGCGTCTAAAAACTATATGCCGTAAACTGGGGTTACTTTGAACACAGAGGAAACTTTGAACATTTTTTTCAGAAAATCATATTTAGGTTTCTACATGCTGCTCTTGTTATAGATGAAGGCAAATTATTATAAAATCATTCTCATACCAGATTTACCTCCATCTGTAACAAGAGCAGCATGTAGAAACCTAAATATGATTTTCTGAAAAAATGTTCAAAGTTTCCTCTGTGTTCAAAGTAACCCCAGTTTACGGTACTAAATTAATTTCTTCAGTTAGAGAGAGGTTTTTAGAGGTATTGCATAAATAACATTCACACATTGAAAGTTCCGGTTGAAAATCGGAGAAAATTTAACTTTTCTACGTAATAAATTTCTAAATTATAGACATCAGCTCAAAGAATTTTGAGTGACCACAAGGGTCCTGAATACAATAAAAATGTACAATATAATGTGATGTGATACATTAAAGAAAAAAGAAAGTTAATTGTTGAAGGCAAATATAAGTTGATTAATTGAAATAGAGATGATGATGTAATATTTGAAGAGAATCCTTGATAATATTTATAAGAATAGACATTACATAATCAAAAGGAATGTGAAGTTCCTTAAGATAATTCCATGTGAATTTTGTGATTGAACCTCTACTGCCAAACAGCAAACCAATGACAGACCATTGTTTAAGAGGGACGTTGTACTTTTGAGAAAGATAAGGCAGACAAGGTTCATATATAGACTTCTTCTCAATATCAACTTCGGTAGCCTGATTTATGTTTCTTTCGAAATGGATAGTAGGGTCAAGAACAAGAGCCCGTTTTAAGCGTCCGTTGATAGCAATAATGTCTGCCCGTCTAAAAGAACCATCTGATGATACACAATGTACTTCCTCATGAATCTCCCAATTTAAAGTTTTTAACGATGTCGCCAAAGCATGTCGCACACGATGATGTCTAGCATTGATCAGCAGCTCGCCTTTGGGGCATTGTCCAAGCACGTGTCCAAGTGTTTCAAGCTCGCTACAGTCTGGATGACGGCAGCGGGTTGTGCTTAGAGTTCTGCCCGGTATTGCGCGAACCGCCGAAATATTGCTTGACATTTTTAAAGCATTGGTCCATTCTGAGGAAGATAGGCCCTTTCGATTGCTTACCCATGAGTTAGCCTTGGGGAGATCACTATAAACAATAACCCTTTACCACGCTAGGTATGGTTTGTCCAAGTTTGGAATGCGTCATTTCTTAAGTGTTTACGAATTTTACGACCTGACCAGTTGACAGCATCAATAGTTGTGATATTCAATTTTGACAGAGCAGAAACTTTTTCACTTACAAGATCCCTAACATTGTGGAGATGGGAGTCGTCAACACGAAGAAGAGTATTACAGATATTTATGTGTTGCACATAAGCTTCCCAAGATGCTTTCATTAACGAAAGACCACGATATTTTTAGGGGAGTAAAGCATTCCGTCTGGGCAGTCATGAGGAAGACCAATAAGCTCTTTGCATGCTCCTCTGGTAACTTTATGTAAATCATTAAGAAATTTGGTTTTGATTTGGTAGAGTGGAGCACACTGTAAGGGATAAGTAAGAGTGGGCCAGAGATATTGATTCATAATCGTTACATTTATCAACTATTCTAAAGCAATATATAAAGTGTACAGACACGATAAAGAACAAGTCAGAAAGGCTAGTTTCAAGTTGTCATATGTCTTGACGGAACGACAACTTCAATAATATATTCTTTTCGCTGGTAGCTGCTTCCGCAAGACGCAATACGAGTATACGCAGGTACCCATAGGTAAATAGTGTACAATTTGCCTTCCTGAAGCAGCACCGTTTTTCTTTTATTTCCATCAGGCATTGCGAATTAATCTCTTTATTAAAGCATCTCTTTTACTTACGCGATTGAAGTTTCTATGGGACTTTTTAAAATATTTAATGATATATTGGTAGGGTAAGTAATTTTTGTATTACAAAATGAAACTGTATTCTTTATTTTCCTCAATATTTAACAAATATAAATGTGATAGAATATAGCCGTAAGAGTTTTATTCCCTAAGAACTCTTCATACACGAAAAGAGGATAGGCCTACCTAGACATCTAATAATTATATTACTCAAAGGTGTGTATATAAAAATATAGATATATGACAAAAAAAAAGAAGTAATTGATTAACTAGCGGACTTACTCGTGTTAATTATGTAAGTCTGTGCGGCTTACAACTGTTTCGGTGTTTCATCACACCATCCTCGGAGCCTACTAGATCTCGGCGTCATCACGAACTTCTCTGCAGTATGAATTTTCATTATAGAAAAATTAATCGTGAAGAAAATCTCTCATATCAATATGGGAACAAAGTAATGTAAATAAAACAAGTGGCATATACTACCGTTTATGCTACTGAAATAATGTGGTTGACCTGATCACATTAGTATTGCAACGAATGGCATGAAGTCGCAGAAGAAGATGAAGAAGCTGGGAGAAAAATTACCATGAGTATACTCGTAATAGAACATGATAGATAACAGTGAAGATTGGAGACCGAAATGTGTCGTGGAATATGAGTCATCAGTTTTATTATTAGTATATTATTATTATTATTATTATTATTATTATTATTATTATTAGTAGTAGTAGTAGTAGTAGTAGTAGTAGTAGTAGTAGTAGTAGTAGTAGTAGTAGTAGTAGCAGCAGCAGTAGTAGTTGTATTACATCGTTATACAATTAAAATCTATTTTCGTAACGAATTCAGTTTACACTCAGTAGTAGCTACCCTATCGTATAGCCTACTGCATAGGCCTATTATCTACCTGACCATTAATAACTTGTTTGCTGTTTAAATTATAGTACAGTAGAACTTGGTTATAGCGACCTCGTTTTGTGCGACACCTCGCCTACAACGTCAAATATTCTGTGGTTCCAACTAATTCCCCATAAGACATATGCTTTCCTACCTTGCTTAATACGACAAACGTATATGCGTCTACCTCGCATATAACATCATTTTCAACCTCAGTTTGGAATAAGATTTTCTAAGAAACAAAGTATTTTAAGAAATATTTTGTTGAAATCTGATCCTGACAAATTCTTTACAGTCCTCTTCTGTCATAGACCTCTGGAATGCATGCGGATTCCTCACCCAAAATTCATGCGGTATTAGATCAGTTTCGACAGGAAGTTTTCACTAAGTGCACGCATTTTAATGCAGTATGGCCACTAAAAGAAGTGAGTGACGCTTTAGAAGTCATTAGAATTATGAACATGTTCTATGAAGCTAGGCAAGGGAGCAATGAAAATGCAACTGAAATTATGAACACATAACGTAATTTAGCCCTAGAAAGTGTGTATTGGGCAAGTAGAAGACAACAGAGTAAAATGACTGATTACTTCACTTCTAGGTAAAGTAGTTTGGTGAGTACTGAACAAACTGTTTTAATACAGAATACTGTATTTATAATTGTAGGCCTACGTGTATTTTATTATGTTCATTGTAGGCTTAAAAGTCAATACATAAATCTAAAATAAGTCTAATTAAGTTTGTTATTTTTCATTTCCCACCTCACTAGATTGATAATGTGAATCTCGGTTACTACGACACTCGTTTATAACAACATAATGTTTAAGGTCCCTTGGATGTCGTTATAACCAAGTTCTACTGTAATAAAATTTTAACACGCGTCAGAATGTTACAAGGAACGTAAGATGATTTTGATGCAATCACAGAGGCTTTCTCAAATACTGGTTCACATGCTTGTCGAAAAATTGATCATGATTCTCTTCCCCCCCCCCCCACATCCCGATGAGAGATCCTTGGCTGTTGGTGACTAATTATGTAGACTCCAAGTTCGACAATGGTCGAGGGCAAAATTGAGCCAGACGATGCCATTCGTAATGAAATTCAATTCGTGTACTTCCGGATCCTGGCAGACAGTAGCCGTAGACTACGAATCACGACTTCCAAAATAATTTTCTTACTTGCGTGTAGTGCACATGCGCACAAAACTGAAGCACCCGTTCATAGTTAAAATCTCCTGTTACTGAAATAACCTGCAAGCTTTCAAACTCTAAGTTTGCTGCTAATCGTCCGTGCAAACAGAATCAAAATAAAACACTTCAGATCTCCTTTTCAGAAATATTATAAACTAGTTTGTATCAGATATAATTACTATATTAATGAATGACAAGTAAATGAGAAAATGTAATTGCTTAAATGTTCCTAAGGGCGATAGATTAATACACAAAAAAATTTAATACGTCTTCCCTTCAAATGAAAGTATAGTCAGGTGATGTGTCGTAGATTTCTGGTGCGTAAAATAATCCTGTTCCTGATTCAGAATGCTCCGGCAAAACTGCACCTACACTCTTTCTTGATACAAATTTTCTGTTTCGCAGTCAGATCTATTTGGAGCCCTGCGAGACACCGGCGATATCTGACACGATAAGAAGGGAAAGAGAAATACCGATAGTTGAGAATGTTCTGAGTAATAATAATAGCATTAAAACTTGTAGAAACGAATGTAGTAGAGATAACAATGTCAGTCATATGATGTTAAAGAGGTGCGCAAATGGTCCATTGAGTTTGAAGTTAAATCACAGATAACTAACTAATCAGCCTTAAAGTCTGTTCTATTATCCCAATACCGATATCTTCTTTAAGATTATTATGATCAAATTGAACAGTTTTATGAAACAAATGGTAATTGTGTTATTTGCATGTGGCAGCACTGAAGTTATTTCTTCTTCGTTAGTTATTATTTCATAAGTATCAAATATGTCGTTGTTTTAAGTCGAATTAGAATGTAAAATCTGAGCTG
This sequence comes from Periplaneta americana, assembly GCA_025594305.2. NCBI lineage: Eukaryota > Metazoa > Arthropoda > Insecta > Blattodea > Blattidae > Periplaneta > Periplaneta americana. The sequence continues at coordinate 17,564,403 of JAJSOF020000029.1, read as the reverse complement.
GAAATATAAAACCCACTTTTATAATTTTGTATATTAATCATAAGAACTCTTAATACGATTCATCTTAAGTTCGACTCTGGCAGACAATTATTCAATTTACTTTTAATTAATTCGATTATTTCAGTGACTATGATGTATTCAGTAATGAACATCAGTATGTCTTCTACAGAGTGCACGAGTGGTTACAACAGATAACAAATGAAGGTAAGTGCTGAACGTTGTTGCGTCTTGAAGACATTCGTTTTATTTAAAATTGTGACAGAGATTAATAAATTAAAAATATTTTAATTATGTACATGAAATTAGTCCCTTGAGAATAATTCGCGGAACAGATGCATTATAGGGGCCACCCATCACATTATTCGCAAAAAAAAAGGTCAGCGGAAGTAATGGTTCGATTAACGTTTTTAGCATTCGATATTCGATAAGCATTAAATGCTACCAAATTAAAAAATTAAATAAAAACATTTAAACAGTTTGTTACTACTGATGCAATTTTAGTCACTTTGTATTATATTTTTGGTCTAGGAATAGTACATTATGCAACGAGCCTATAATGATAGTAATTAAGACGCAAGTATGTTTGTTTATGAAACGAGCGCAAGCGAGTTTCATAATTTTCATACGAGCGTCTTAATTATCATTATAGGCAAGTGTTCATATGACTTTTTATGCTCGACCATATTTATAACTTGAAATTATTCAGACGTATTTATTTTATTTATATCTGACTCAAGATCGGAAGTGACCTTGTGCATAGCTCGTGTGAGATGTGCGCAGACGCGAAAGTATTGATTTTTTCCGAGGAACAATAATGTCATTGACCTTGATGTACAGAATAACATGAACTAATTTTGGTATAACCTGGAAATTGATTTAGAATTGAAAAACGAGATGACAAATTGAATTTATTTTAATATTATTTACAATTAACGCTAATTATTATAGTAACAGAACATAACCTTCTGTGACAGTATTGGATTTCCAGCCTCCGTGACGTTTCCTTCGTTATCTTTCGATTGCATATCCGAGAATAATCGAAAACCTGAACTTTAATGAATAGGTGTACTTTAATGACATGCATTAAAGGACTGCTACCAGGTGTATAATTACTACATTTCGGCATGGTCGAGCATAAAATATATTTCACTATTACTGCCGCTATTTCCATTTTGAAGTAGGCTACAAGTCAACAATGTAAAACTGTCTGTTAATTTAGAAGTTGGCAACATATTTTATGTCGATTATAACAACAATACATATCGATAGTAGCATTCATACCATTCAACCAATAAGGAGATTGGCCCCTATAATGTATCTGTCCCTAATTCGCTTAAGTAGACTTCAAATAATTTCGACCTATGTAAACGTGCGATGTCTTATCCAAAAGTTGGTAACACTTCCGTTGATTGTAAGATGAAGATAAAATTCACAAAATTGTTGCTCATAACAATAAAACGTATCACTATTTCATTTTGCTGCAAACCGAAGACAACTGTATTTGTTTGTGTGTGGCAGTGTAAGTGTTGCACGGGCAGAGGGAGCAAGCCTTAGCACGCATTGTTGTACTCACCATTGTGTATTGGAGTGTTCGAAGAAGAAAGGCTCCCCTTTAGTTGTTCCCTGTCGGAGGAGGCTCTGCCCACTGAGCTCCCGAAGTCTTTTCACTCTTCCCGATACCCTCCAACCCTCCTTACCCCCACCACCGCACCATCTCCCCAACTTCTCCTTTCTACCCATGAAGAAGCAGATCACAAATCCCTGTTACCCAGCATCCCGAAGGAGAGGGCAACCTGCCTATCCTTATTTAGATGTGACGCCGAAATAGAGCCAGCTAGTGAAATAATGGGGCCGACCATTGACTTCTCAGCGAGAGATGTTAACGCTCCACAAGATTTGACAACAATGGCGCCCGACTTTGTTTTCTGTTACATGAAGATAACATTTGCTCAACGTAATTTTTATTTACAGTATATGCAACGAAAATCCATGAATATGTTCCTAAAATAAGGGTTAAATATAAATACCACTTTCGATTGAAAATTTGAACACCAAATCCAGCTCTAGACTACAGTGGACATAGCACATTTTAAGAATAAAGGAATACAGACTAGGCAAACTTTGAGCCGTCCAGAGAAGAGATGGACAAACGAACTCTATCTACACTTGAACTGACGTCGGAACGGATTCAAATGAGGGCTACTCTAACGAATTTTATTGGGAGATTAATTGCAACAAATTTATTGTAACAGCTGCTAAAATAGTTAGTGATAATAATAATAATAATAATAATAATAATAATAATAATAATAATAATAATAATAATAATAATAATAATAATAATAAAAAACTATACAGCAGAGTCTGTATAGGTCAGTTTCTATCTGATGCTTTTCCAATTCACTGCGGGCTAAAGCAAGGAGATGCACTATCACCTTTACTTTTTAACTTCGCTTTAGAAGTTTAGAATATGCCATTAGGAAAGTTCAGGATAACAGGCAGGGTTTGGAATTGAACGGGTTACATCAGCTTCTTGTCTATGCGGATGACGTGAATATGTTAGGAGAAAATCCACAAACGATTAGGAAAACACGGAAATTTTACTTGAAGCAAGTAAAGCGATCGGTTTGAAAGTAAATCCCGAAAAGACAAAGTATATGATTATGTCTCGTGACCAGAATATTGTACGAAATGGAAATATAAAAATTGGAGATTTATCCTTCGAAGGGGTGGAAAAATTCAAATATCTTGGAGCAACAGTAACAAATATAAATGACACTCGGGAGGAAATTAAACGCAGAATAAATATGGGAAATGCGTGTTATTATTCGGTTGAGAAGCTTTTATCATCCAGTCTGCTGTCAAAAAATCTGAAAGTTAGAATTTATAAAACAGTTATATTACCGGTTGTTCTGTATAGTTGTGAAACTTGGACTCTCACTCTGAGAGATGAACAGGGATTAAGGGTGTTTGAGAATAAGGTTCTTAGGAAAATATTTGGGGCTAAGAGGGATGAAGTTACAGGAGAATGGAGAAAGTTACACAACGCAGAACTGCACGCATTGTATTCTTCACCCGACATAATTAGGAACATTAAATCCAGACGTTTGCGATGGGCAGGGCATGTAGCACGTATGGGCGAATCCAGAAATGCATATAGAGTGTTAGTTGGAAGACCGGAGGGAAAAAGATCTTTGGGGAGGCCGAGACGTAGATGGGAGGATAATATTAAGATGGATTTGAGGGAGGTGGGATATGATGAGACTGGATTAATCTTGCACAGGATAGGGACCGATGGCGGGCTTATGTGAGGGCGGCAATGAACCTTCGGGTTCCTTAAAAGCCATTTGTAAGTAAGTAAGTAAGTATAATAAAACTGCAAATGAGGTACTAGGAAGAAAAAAGGAAGTAAGAAATAGAAAAGGTTTAAGATTATGGAACTCTGAAATAAAAAATGCAATAGATGAGAAACAAAAAGCATATAATATACAGGGTAGACCATTTAAGTTGATACTGTACAATATCTCCAAAACTAAGCGTTGTAGAAATAAATGTCTTGAATAAAATTTGCTTGATATTATGGGGAAAAGTAAATGCCATTTGTCGTGTTTTATTTGGAGGACGTTGTGATGGTTATTTTAGGGTCAATTTAATTTTTTAAATAGGAACCTACATTTTTATGTTGTTTTCTCATTCCTCATAAAAAAACTAAACAACTTTTGTATGAAGCACTTTGCGATTTTTCTTACAGCAGTGAAATAACCATGTACTACAAAATGGTTTTACAAAATCTGTTTATTTTGTGATGAGGTATAAGAAAACAAAATAAAAAATATTGGTTCCCGTTTAAAAAACGTACCTTGACCCTCAAATGAACATCCAAACGTCCTCCAAATAAAACACGACAAATGGTATTTACTTTCCTCCATAATATCAAGCAACTTTTATTCAAGACATTTCTTTCTACAATGCTTAGTTTTGGAGATATTGGACAGTATCAACTTGAATGGTCCACAAATGGTTACGAAACAACGGGCACAATGTCTCATTGCCTCCTCGCCTACTGTGATGCTGGACTGTTTCGAATGGGTCCAACCATTCATTGCGCTCTTCGTACACAGCCATTCATAATTTTGTTGTTATTTACGCTGGTGTAAGAATAATCGCAAAGTGCTTCATAAAAAAGTTGTTTAGCTTTTTCTGAGGAATGAGAAAACAACGTAAAAATGTAGGTTCCTATTTAAAAAATTAAATTGACCCTAAAATTACCATCACAACGTCCTCCAAATAAAACACGACAAATGGCATTTACTTTCCCTCATAATAACAAGCAACTTTTATTCAAGACATTTATTTCTACAACGCTTAGTTTTGGAGATATTGTACAGTATCAACTTAAATGGTCCACCCTGTATATTTAAGGTTGAAAACAGAAGAATCTTATGAGGAATATAAAGAGAAAAGAAAAATTGCTAAAACTCTGACAAAGAAAACTTATGAGGAGTCATGGGATAAATTCATAAGTGTAGTGGAACATGACATCCATGGATGATAAGAAATAGGCTACAAATTAGTAAAACATTTGAATAAAACAGAGAGGGATACTGCAAGATTAAACATAATTTCAGATCAAGATTGGAAAAACCACTGTATAAAACTTTGGACAAACAACGAAATCAAGGAAAGAGAATATAATACCGGTACTGAAGAAACAGGAAATAATGTACAAAATATTTATTCCATAGATTTTGATGAGTTAGAAGAGATATTAAAAACGGTTAAAAATATAAAAGCCCCTGGATTAAATAATATTAACATGGAATTGATAAAATATAGTGGATTAATGTGTAAATTTCGAATATTGCATCTAATTAACAAATATTGGCAAATCTGCAAAATTCCAAATTCATAGTCAACTGAATTGGTAAAAAATATATTTAAGAAAGGAGATCGAAATAAATGTGACAATTATCGAGGGATTAGCCTAATGAATACAAGGTACAAAATATATACAACAATAATAAATAATAGATTAAGAAATATAACAGAATGTATTCTGGCAGAAAACCAAAGTGGTTTCAGAAAAGGCAGATCAAGCATAGATAATACTAGTGGCTTGTGCAGCAAATACTGCTGCAAACTAAGTTCGTTAGACGTTCAAATAAAAATTTTTCAGATTTATTTTCAATGAAGAATACTTGTCTTTTTGATAGTTATTTGCTTCCATAATAATGAAACATACTCCCTCTGAATGGGTTTTTCAGGCCAAATACTTTTTCTTGAACCTATCCAACTTCAGTTTTTGAGTTTCAACGCAAAAACGCAAGTATCAATGTCAGGATGATAGCAGTAGCTATTTCAGGTCATTGTGGATTGTAGGCAAAAGTTAAAAAAATGTTAGGTTTGCTAAGCTTTCGAACAATAGCATTTTCGTATAGCTGCTGCATGTAGAACTTGAAATGTAGAGCGTAAAATCATTTTATCCTACTAAGAGATCTTGCTGAAATGATTTGGAGACTACAACATTTTCTAGGCCTCTTATTTTATCAGTAAGTAATATCTTTTGATCTTTCCTTAGGAACTGTAATTTTGCGCTCTCTCGAGCCAATACTGAAGACAATGACACATATCAATATCTACACTACACCGCCATTAAGTATATGAAAAGACCCAACCCCACTAGGTTAATAAGTATAAAAATATTTGATTTTTAACAACAATATTATTATCTTACTTAAGTTTTGTAGTTAAATATAGCAGCCACTCAGTAAATAATAGAAATGAAGATCTTAATTAAGATATTCTCTACATTTACTTACATAACCACAAAACGTTTCACTTTCATGTCATCAATATAGCATCAATATTATGTAGGTACAATTAATGAAAAAATAGATGCATCAAGATATTAACTATAATAATATTTAATATCTAATGGTAATAATGTCATCAAACCACCTCAAGTTTCGTAGATTTGAATATCCAATACACAGCTGTACTCAGAAAATTATACACTGCAGAATCAGTTTTTAGTAACAAATTGAATTAAGCTCTAAATATGTCGGCAATCTGCAGGTCATGGCCTTCGTGTAATAGCCTATTGTTTATTGTAGTGTGTGTTTTGTTCTGAAATTCAATCAAGTCGGCCGTGATTGAATAAAATTAGTCTCAAAACTGACAACAGATGGATTTTGGAAAATAGGAAAATTATGTAGGAAAATTGACATTTCACTGAAAACTACTACTTTTCCGAAAAACTTTAGGTTCCAAGCTTCAAAATGAGGGGCCATTTATTAAAATCCGTTCAGCCGTTTTCCCGTAATTTCCATTACCAGTTCAAATTATATATATATATATATATATATATATATATATATAGATATTCATAGTCAAACAGCTAATAGAAAAAGAAGAGAGAATATAAACTCACATGGGGTTAATCGATTTTGATAAAACTTTTCATGGAGTTAATAGGGAAAAAACTTTGGCGAATATTAATGAGTAAAGGATATCCTCCACATCTTACAAATGTAATAAATTTTTTAAATTTTATTGGGTTATTTTGCGACGCTGTATCAACATCTCAGGTTATTTAGCGTCTGAATGAAATGAAAGTGATAATCGCGGTGAAATGAATCCGGAGTCCAGCACCGAAAATTACTTAGCATTTGCTCGTATTAGGTTGAGGGAAAACCCCGGAAAAAACCTCAACCAGGTAACTTGCCCCGACCGGGATTCGAACCCGGGCCACCTGGTTTCGCAGCCAGACGCGCTGACCGTACAAATAATTATAATAAAGAAATTATATGGAGAAACAAATATAATCATTGATACAGGATTTAAAACAACAGAAAAAATAAAAACTAATTCAGGCCTAAGACAAGAGTGTAGTTTATCACCTACTCTTTTATACATATATACATTTTAAATATATTCGCAGCTACCCTCCATGTATATTAGGCCGAAAAACTCAATATGGACTAATGCTAAAACTTTAAATAAATTTGAAAAGCCCTAGCACACAGAGAGGTCGGTCGGTGAGTAGATAGGTAGACAGAGAGAAATACATTATGTGCCATATTTTTCAAGTCAAGTACGACGTACAGTAGACGCAAGGTTCGATGCATTATGTATGCCGTGCCGGGATGTGTGTTGGGTTTCGTGGACTGAATCGCCGCAGTGGATGGATCTTGTAAACATAGTAACTGACCAGGTAGGCTAGACGTGTCTCAAATTGTCGCAGTGCATTGTATCAAGTAGGTTAGCGTACACCTGGTTCAACAGCACAAGGAATTCCGGAAAACAATTGCCAAAATTAACAGCAATGTCGTCGACTTGCACGTCATCGGCGTCACGAACATCACACTGTGGAAAACAGTCTTTGCTCTTTCCCCTCTTATACAAGCTCTGTCCTAGTCCGTTGTTAGTACATGACAAATATCACAGAGGCAGTTTCTTGTATATTGCGATCTCCTGATCTATTAAACAATCTTTACTATTCGAAATACCACAAAGACTGTTTGTAATGCTGCAGTTCAAAATATAAAGTTCATTCGCTTATAATTCTTTTAAATAGACTACTACTAAATGTTGTAGAGATAGGTTTGGAAGTAAATCCCGAAAAGACAAAGTATAGGATTATGTCTCATGACGAGAATATTGTACGAAATGGAAATATAAAAATTGGAAATTTATCTTTTGAAGAGGCGGGGAAGTTCAAATATCTGGGAGCAACAGTAACAGATATAAATGATACTCGGGAGGAAATTAAACACAGAATAAATATGGGAAATGCCTGTTATTATTCGGTTGAGAAGCTTTTATCATCCAGTGTGCTGTCAAAAACCTGAAAGTTAGAATTTATAAAACAGTTATATTACCGGTTGTTCTGTATGGTTGTGAAACTTGGACTCTCACTTTGAGAGAGGAACAGAGATTAAGGGTGTTTGAGAATAAAGTGCTTAGGAAAATATTTGGGGCTAAGAGGGATGAAGTTACAGGAGAATGGAGAAAGTTACACAACGCAGAGCTGCACGCATTGTATTCTTCACCTGACATAATTAGGAACATTTAATCCAGACGTTTGAGATGGGCAGGGCATGTAGCACGTATGGGCGAATCCAGAAATGCATATAAAGTGTTAGTTGGGAGGCCGGAGGAAAAAGACCTTTAGGGAGGCCGAGACGTAGATGGGAAGATAATATTAAAATGGATTTGAGGGAGGTGGGATATGATGATAGAGAATGGATTAATCTTGCTCAGGATAGGGACCAATGACGGGCTTATGTGAGGGCGGCAATGAACCTCCAGGTTCCTTAAAAGCCAGTAAGTAAGTAAGTAAGTAAGTAAGTAAGTAAGTAAGTAAGTAAGTAAGTAAGTAAGTAAGTAAGTAAATAAGTAAGTACTACTACTAAATGTTAATATAGACATAAAAAGGGTTGCATACACCCTTCACTCTTAAAAATTTTATTCTTCCATAACCTTAAGCCCCATTTTTTTATGAAATTTTATAATGTGATTGTCTGAAAATCACTCTTCGATCTAAAAAAAATAAATATTTCAATACATAAAAATGTTTTGAAATTGTGAATTTTCATTTTGCGATTTGTACCAAATTGCTATTTAATAAGTTATTCCCACGATTTTTAATATATTTTAGTAATTCGTTTTGTTTGCCTGAAAAGTAACATTCATATTAACAAGCCAAAGCTCAATGGTGAGAATATTTGCGCTACAAGAGGAAAAAGAATAATTTCTTTATACGTTTAAATCTTTGAGAAATTGTTCACTGATTTATTTTTTTGTTCTTAATTTCTTTTAAAGATAAATCAAGGATTGAGCTTCAGTTTGTTGAACTTATTAAGAAAAAGGCCCATGCAAAATGTCATATAATTATTATCTAAAATATTGTTGAAGATATGATTTAAACAGTTTTGAGAAAATGAGCGATAAAATTACATATTGCTAACTGATATTGTGTTTGATTGGCAGGACATTTCAATGCACATCTCGGTCAATTTTATAGATACCTTAAAATTTCTTTCAGATAAATACATTTACAAGTCCATAATAAATTGCTATAAGGCAAACGAAAAATATTTTTTTTTTACCCTCGAAGGTGTATATTTGAAAAAATGAGTAATACAGATTGCTGTCTGGTATTTGGTTTGCATAAATAACATTTTAAAGCATAAGTTAGTCAATTTTATAGATAAAATCTCTTTCAAAGATATGAAGCTAATAGTTAATATTAAATTAATATAAGAGAAACGAAAATTTTTTTTTTTCCCTCGAAGATGTATATAACCCCTTAACTTAAAACTGTTAATATGCTCATGCCCCTACAGAAGAGAAAGACGACCATATAAAGGATAGCTTCTATGAGGAATTGGAACAGACTTTTGATCAGTTGCCTAGATATCACATGAAAATTTTATTGGGGGATTTCAATGCTAAAGCAGGACGGGAGGATATTTTAAACCGACTATTGGAAACAATATTCTTTTGAGAAGATTAACTCCACATGTAGATGAAATTATTGGGGATCATCAGTGTGGTTTTAGGCGTAATGGATCAACTATTGACCAGATATTTTGTATTCGACAGATAATGGAGAAAAAATGGGAATATAAGGGTACAGTGCATCAGTTATTCATAGATTTCAAAAAGGCATGTGACTCGGTTAAGAGAGAAGTTATATATGATATTCTTACGGAATTTGGTATTCCCAAGAAACTAGTTCGATTAATTAAAATGTGTCTCAGTGAAATGTACAGCAGAGTTCGTATAGGTGAGTTTCTGTCAGATGCGTTTCCAATTCACTGTGGGCTAAAGCAAGGAGATGCACTATCACCTTTATTTTTTAAACTTTGCTCTGGAGTATGCCATTAGGAAAGTCCAGGATAACAGGGTTTGGAATTGAACGGGTTACATCAGCTGCTTGTCTATGCGAATGACGTGAATATGTTAGGAGAAAATCCACAAACGATTAGGGAAAACACGGGAATTTTACTGGAAGCAAGTAAAGAGATAAGTTTGGAAGTAAATCCCGAAAAGACAAAGTATATGATTATGTCTCGTGACGAGAATATTGTACGAAATGGAAATATAAAAATTGGAAATTTATCTTTTGAAGAGTTGGAGAAGTTCAAATATCTTGGAGCAACAGTAACAAATATAAATGATACTCGGGAGGAAATTAAACACAGAATAAATATGGGAAATCCTGTTATTATTCGGTTGAGAAGCTTTTATCATCCAGTCTGCTGTCAAAAATGTGAATGTTAGAATTTATAAAACAGTTATATTACCGGTTGTTCTTTATGGTTGTGAAACTTAGACTCTCACTTTGAGAGAGGAACATAGGTTAAGGGTGTTTGAGAATAAGGTGCTTAGGAAAATATTTGGGGCTAAATTAATTAGGAAATTAAACACAGAATAAATATGGGAAATCCTGTTATTATTCGGTTGAGAAGCTTTTATCATCCAGTCTGCTGTCAAAAATGTGAATGTTAGAATTTATAAAACAGTTATATTACCGGTTGTTCTTTATGGTTGTGAAACTTAGACTCTCACTTTGAGAGAGGAACATAGGTTAAGGGTGTTTGAGAATAAGGTGCTTAGGAAAATATTTGGGGCTAAAAGGGATGAAGTTACAGGAGAATGGAGAAAGTTACACAACACAGAACTGCACGCATTGTATTCTTCACCTGATATAATTAGGAACATTAAATCCAGACGTTTGAGATGGGCAGGGCATGTAGCACGTATGGGAGAATCCAGAAATGCATATAGTGTTAGTTGGGAGGCCGGAAGGGAAAATACCTTTAGGGAGGCCGAGACGTAGATGGGAAGATAATATTAAAATGGATTTGAGGGAGGTGGGATATGATGATAGAGAATGGATTAATCTTGCTCAGGATAGGGACCGATGGCGGGCTTATGTGAGGGCGGCAATGAACCTCCTGGTTCCTTAAAAACCAGTAAGTAAGTAAGTAAGTACTGTTATGTAAAACATGGTGAATATGAATAGATAGGCCTAAGTATCCTTCTGTGTAAAGTTCTCACAGAAAGCCGGTGTTACAGGTATGTGTTCTTTTGTGTAAATTATATTAATTAGTAACTTTAAAAAATATCTGAAATCTCCGGGGGGAACAAGCTGGAATCCGGGGGGAGATTCTCTCTGGGTCATCCCTCGATTTATCACTGGTTAAGAAGTGTGGCAATTGAACGATCGTTTTATGAAAAGAATGACAGGCACAGAAATGAACTTCCTAAGAAAGTCAGCCAAAATACCTAGGAACCTAGGCTACAAAGAAAAACTAACGAGGAAGTCAGACACGTAATGGGGGCTGCGAAAAAAAAGTCATCAACTCATCATAGTGGAGGATATAGAACAGAGGAATTAAATGGTATGGTCACGTGATGAGGTGAGAGAAGTGTAGGCTACGATTAACAATAGAAGTTTTAAATGGGAACCACGAGAAAGGAGACGGAGGTGCCGACCTGCAAGAATTTCAAGGAAGCCGTGGCATAACGCAACGTGAGAAGGAGCTTACGTAGACAGAAGACAACACGCGATACTTTAAATCTGTGACGTCGAAGAGCAATGGCTGACCGGAGTGCGATCTCTTTCTAGCCAAGTGTTGTCCTTGTCTCTCTTGCAGTAAATCTCTACCTTGCACATTCGCTCATTATTATTTATTTATTTATTTATTTATTTATTTATTTATTTATTTATTTATTTATTTATTTAATCTGACAGGTTAAGGCCATAAGGCCTTCTCTTCCATCCTACCAGATAGCACATATAAATACAAAAAGAAATACTGTACAAACATTGATGAAAATAATACAAATTAAGTTCCTGTAAAGGGTCAACAGAGTCAAAAGAACACTATAGAGCTCTCATCGAGCTAATACAAGAAAAAAGAAAGAAAAAAGGGCTAGCAATGATGATAGTGATAACTGATAATAATAATAATAATAATAATAATAATAATAATAATAATAATAATAATAATAATAATAAATACATTACATATTAATTGTCAATTTTACAACAGCATAGTTACAATATTTACTATATGTCATGGGGTTAAGCTGAAGTTGCGCAACCTGACAGGTGTTCAACAAGCAATTCCACGAACTAGAATGTGATTTTTTAATTTAAATTTGAATTTTGATATTGTCCGACAGTTTCTGACATGGTCAGGGAGAGAATTCCAGAGGCGTGGAATAGATATGCTGAAAGATGATGAGTAGAAGAATGTTCTGTGCAGAGGAATAGAGAGAAGGTATATGTTCCGGGTTTATCGTAATCTTTAAAATTATTTACAAAACTCCAAATTATGAACGTTTGAAAGTTTATTTCAATGGACATTATACACCACCTTAACATGTAACTATGCTCTATGTTAAAATATTACAAAATATGTTACTTTATTATAAGATTAATGAATCCAACCATAATAATAATAATAATAATAATAATACTAATAATAATAATAATAATACGTGGCACTACTGTCCTCTAAGGGCCCAGACCGAACAACCGGCTGCTGGCCTCACGTCTACGTGCCGAAGCAGAGGTGGACGATCATCCAACCAGAATGAAACATGAAAATTGTCGTAAAATATGACTTTGTCTAAATATCTATATTAAGAACTGTGAAAAATTTGTTCAACTGATTTAGTAAGTATTTCCGGTTCCTAATTACTTCTTCTTACTAGTTTTGAATATGAAATTCCATATCTTTACTCGCTCTAACTGGTCAACAGTCATTTTGCGCCAGACATAAATTATAACAAATCCTTACTAATTTCGACCTCCTGAATTAAAAAAATAACAAGCAAAATGTTCCATCAGTTCGGGTTTTCGAGATGCACAATATAATTCATTTTCTAGGCATTTTATTAAAAAAAATAATCGTATTTCGTGTGTAACCATTTTATTTTACAAATGTGACGAACCATTATGTGAAAACAATATTAGTATAAGTAGGGCACCATGTTAGAAGCACTTGTAGAAATGGAAATTATTTTATTGCCCTTTTACGAGTCTATTTGGAGGGGGTGAAACAGGTTCGCGATATGAATTCGCTTTAGTTTACCTGATTTTACTTGAAATGTGTATTTCTTTCATTGACTATATGTGTCACAGGAAGAACGATATTATTTGTATGGGCTATTCCATATGAAATCGATCAGTAAAAACCTCGCATTTTTTATACTCTAATTTTTTTCCTACTTATACAAGGTGCTGGGGAGAGCGCATTTTCAAAAATATACTATCGAAAGTCAAACGGTTTTCGTATAATTGAGCGACAAATTTAGCGTATTTTATAAAAACAAGCCTCTTTCAGGGCTCAGAACTCTGGAACCATTTACTGCAGAACATTGAACGAGAGCTTATTTTGAAGCTGGCATTTGTTAGATTATGTCAAGAAGTAATCCTTATTTTTATTGTACACAGAGAGACAGATAATCTGATTTTACTTGCTTTTAGGCTTTTTGGCCATTTGTAAAAATGTAAAAAATATTGAGAAAGAATCTTGCATTATTAAGAGGGATTCGGCATTGTTTGCTTAGTGGCTCGGCAATAAGTTTAGAGGGTATTAAATAGATTATTTTCACACGCCTAGACTTGAACGGCGCAGTACCGCATGCAGTAGCCGAGAGCTGAATATAAGCGAGCGTTGGGCGTCATTTTACTCCTGTGTTTATGAAAACTTGCGATAAAGCTAGCACAGCCATGACTGCTAGACGACACATCACGTGTTTATGTCTCCTGGCCTTGCTTACCTCGGCTATCTCCCGCCTCACAGTCAGCTGGTTAGTTCACGCGCGTACTATTTATTTTCTTTATTTGATATTTTCAGTACTTTCTTATCAACGTGCCATCAGTAAAAAATATGTGTTTATTTGTACTTTCAATGCGGAATCTAACTATATATTTTAAAAATATTTTTTCGTTGCCAAAGGTGTCTTAATGAAGAAAAATCTAAATTTCTCCATTTCCATAAAAAGTAAGAAAAACTGTTTACATGTCAATATAAACTTTAATTTCTCAGCATCAAAATAAACCGTGATTTTGATCATTGGGTGAAAGGGTTTCGGAGCAACAACAGTTTAAAGTTGCTAATTTTATGAAAATACGATAAATTTAAATATTATTAATTTAAACACTATGAAGTTCTGATGCCTCAAACTTTGCACAAAGCATTATATCATAGTTGTCTACGGACAGAAAAAGTTTCATTGTATTTAAAAATTGCAAGGTCAATTCTCTCTATATTTCGGTCGATTTGAGATGGAATAGCCCGTATACATCTGAAGTCTGGTTACTGATAGTGATTACTTATCACCGATGTGGGCAACGGAAGGTTAAAGGAACTGGTCACCCTACCCCATCATCTCCTGGCTTAGTTGACTCATGAGTGATGCCTTATTGGTGTCACTTATGAGGTTCAAACCTGTCTTCGGACAGTTGACTACACAATAACAACCTAGATTACTATTTATATCCGATCTCGTCTATATTTAGTTAATATAATTTTAGTAACATCAATATACTGTAGTTTCTTCTTATGTCAGATATATCAACAAAATAACTTTGACATATTTAGTTAAAGCTTGCCATTCACAATATTAAATTATGAGTCCAGACGAAATAGGCTAAACTCTGTTCCAGAAAGTGGAGAAGAAAGTAAAAACATCTTTCCATGTCCTTTATCCACAAATACATTAACAATAGAGTGGAACACACAAGAACAATGTTTCGTAAAAACCAGATTCCTGTTTCACCGATATGAGAAATACCTGGCCACGATATGTATGAATCACTTAATTTCAAGGACAGGACTTGGATGTATATCCCTGACAGGAATCTCCTGGGACATCCCTGGCAATAGGCCATGTGATGTGTGAAGAGAACTAGGGCAACGAAAGGAGATGGTGTAGAGATGAAACTGACTAAGAAGGCTCTAAAAATATCACTTGCTCTCATTTCCAGCATCACCTCAAGACAAGCGCTAGGCGAGATGGCCTGCTGTATCTCTGAACACAGAATCCGTACATAGTAGGCCTACGTGTTTGAGAACATTTATACACTTTCAAACATTAGTATTTTCCCTTTCTTTCTTTCTTTCTTTCTTTCTTTCTTTCTTTCTTTCTTTCTTTTCTTCTTTCTTTCATTCACATTTTTTCGTTCTTTCTTTATTCCTTACTCTTTTCCAATTCTCTTTCTTTGATTTTTGTTCAGACTAACAAATCTAATCAACTAGTGGCTTGTGCAGCAAATGTTGCAAACTAAGTTCATTAGACGTTCAAATAAACATTTTTCAGATTTATTTTCAATGAAGAATACCAGACATTCTGAAAGTTATTTGCTTCCATAATAATGAAAGATACTCTCTCTCGAGCCAATACTGAAGAGAACCACGCATATAAATATCCACACCACACCGCCATTAAATATATGAAAAAGACCCAACTCCACTTGATTAATAACTATAAAAATATTTGATTTTTAATAATATTATTATCTTACGCAAGTTTTATAGCTTTCAGTAACATATACTATATAGCCGCCACTCAGTAAAATATAGAAATCAAAATCTAATTTAAGTTAGAATAACTCTTCTCGGGTTCTCAGCCAGGTGAGTTGGAGATTAGCTTCAAGCTTTCGACGGCTAGCTCTGCCATCTTCTTCAGGGACGAAGAAGATGGCAGAGCTAGCCGTCGAAAGCTTGGAAGCTAATCTCCAACTCACCTGGCTGAGAACCCGAGAAGAGTTATTCTACATCAAACGCCGGGAAAGCCTCAAGTCATACTAATTTAAGTTATTCTCTACATCTACTTATATAACCCCAAAACTTTTCACTTTCATATCATCACTATAGCATTAATATGTATAATTAATGAAAAATAGTCACATCATGGCATTAACTACAATAGTATTTCATTTCTAATAGTAATAATGTCATCAAACCACCTCAAGTTTTGTAGTTTTTAATATCCAATACACAGCTGTACCCAGAAAATTACACACCACAGAATCGAACCTGTAAATTATTTTTAGTAAATTAAGTTTTTAAGAACCAATTTAATTTGAGCTCTAAATATGTCAGCATTCTTGCAGATCATGGCCTTCGTGTAATATTGTTTACTGTAGTGTGTGTTTTGTTTTATTCTGAAATGCAATTAGCTAGTTCTCAAAACTGACGACAGATGGATTTTGGAAAATAGGAAAATTATGTTGAAAAATTGACATTTCACTGAAAACTACTATTGTTCTGAAAAACTTTGAGTTCCAAGCTTCAAAATGAGGGGTCATTTATTAAAATCCGTTCAGCCGTTTTCACGTAATTTCCATTACCAGTTCAAATTATATATATAGATTAGATATGCCCATCTATCTATTCACCTCCCTACCTGATTATGTGCCTACCTGCATATCTATCTATTTCATCTATATATGTCTGTCTGTACATTTGTCTGTCCGTCTATCTGTCCGCATATGTGACCAGTTGAGCCGAAAGGGACCTAAAGTCGTGAAAGGAAATTTTACAGGAGAACAAAGTAACAAGTTTGCGGTGTAAAAACTGCATTTCTATGTTTTGACATCTTGCGCTACCTGCAGGCTTTCTTTACATATTAAACTAAGACGTAGTTTTATTAGGCTATTTGCTACAAAATCGCGCAAAATGAGTTTTACTGACTAGGTAAATGCCGACGGCAGAAAAGGGACCCAAAGTCGTTTATGGGATTATAACATTACTGATTTTAGGTCCCTTTCATTTTGTACTATAATCTGCTGTTGGAAACTGTCCGTGATTTAATGTCCTGGAGAAGGAAATTAATATAGAAGGTTTAAGTGACGAATTTCAAACTTTTTATACTGATTATTTTACATCACGTGACAGTGAAAATGAAACAGAAAGTGACGTGGAGAATGAAAAATCTGATGGCCAGCTAGAAGACAATGTGTCAATTATCGTTTTAAGTTCTTTATGTTTTCTGTATAAATTTCACATCAATTTCATGCTGTAGTCCTCTATCTACTGTTCAGGATTGAGTTGAAAATAGGTGAGTTACTAAATGATGATTTTAGATTAGAGGACCTTAGAGATTTAATGCGGAAAATGAAAAACAAGAAATCAGCGAGTATTGATGGAATTTCCATACATGGTTGGAAGGAATGTGTTAAGAATGACAGACAGTTGGTTGATTCTCGTACAGATTTTCGACAGATTAAGAAACAAGTTCAGGACCCCAGTTACTTGGGCTTCAGCGATTCTATTGCCAACTTATAAAAGGAAAGGGAGGAAAGAAAGATTCTAATGAGTAATGACTACAGGAGCAGCTCACTCTTATTGTAGTTAGGAAATTTTTATACAGGGATTTTAACAAGAATGTTAAGATCATGGTTGGAGAGATGTAACATTGTCTCCGAATTCCAGAGCAAGTTAAGAGAAAAGAGAACGAGTAGAAATAGTTTCATTATTAAAACTATTATTGACAAGTATCTATATTCTAAAAGGGATTGTATGTAGGCGTACAGATATTCTATTGATTTTGAAAAAGCATTTTATTCAATAAATTGAAACTTTAATATAAAATGGAGAAAATGGGATCAGTTATTTATTCCTAGATAATATAACATCAATGTATATAAGCTTAGATGATAACCTCAGGATTAGACTAGAAGGAATAGGATACCGATTGATTACGTTTCCAGATTAATTTATTTGGAATAATTTGTTAGTAGAGTAACTGGTGATTACAAAATAAAGCGTCATTGAATAAAGGAAGAATGCCTTGCAGGCATGAAACAAATGTTTAAATAAATGGTCAAATATAGGAATGAAGAAATAAGCGGGATAATATAATTTTACCCTCGACGGTTATCGAAAAAAGCTAGATTTAGCGGGAAAACCTCTGAATTGGCAACACTGGCTAGCATCATTCGTTTTGAAAGAAAGAAATGTGTTAGTTCTATATAAATCACTCTGTGCCTAAAGGCAAAGCCAGTTAACTGTTAATCTGTCAATTCCTTTCCATTATTTTTTTTAGAATAGACATTAAATGTCATTGTTGTCGCAATTTTTGTAGCATAGTGCCATACAAAATAATATCACTGGCTGTTTTAATAATATTTTATTGTTGCTTCGAGAATGAGAAGGACACAACGCGCCTTATCACACATGATTGGTAACCGCTGTTTGTAAATTATAGTTGTTGCAGACGTATTCTTTTATGTGCTTTGAGCGTGTTCGAATGTCGTATCAAGATATTTTCTCTGAAATAATTTATAACACGATAAAAATTCAAGAACAGGAACCAATTTTTTTAAGTTTCTCTTTTTCATCACTCATAACGAAATTTTCGAATGCAAAAAATACAGCCCCATAAATTCTGCGTCCCGGGACAACTGTCCTGGTCTGTCCATTAGTTAAGCTTACCATACATCCCATAAAAACATGACAATTC
The DNA here is from genome assembly GCA_025594305.2 of Periplaneta americana. Lineage (NCBI taxonomy): Eukaryota > Metazoa > Arthropoda > Insecta > Blattodea > Blattidae > Periplaneta > Periplaneta americana. The sequence continues at coordinate 17,545,911 of JAJSOF020000029.1, read as the reverse complement.
TCTTCTTGGCCTAGGTGTCCGGCGTCACCGTATTTTTTGTTGGGATCGCAAAAGTCCAATATTTTAAGCAAACTTTATTTCATAATGTAAAAATCAATAATTTCTCTAACTGATTTTACTTCGAAAATTAATGTTGAAATTCTTACTTTGATTTGTGTAAAATGTTTTCAAATGTTTGATTTTGGAATCATCAAAGAGCTAAAGGACCCTTACATTAGAAACGCCTGGAATTATTTTGCCTACGTTTCCATCTAAAACTTGAACTCGTTGAGAACAGTTAGAAAAAATTCAGAATTTTTACTAAGATCCGCGAAAAATATCCGCACTTCTGTGATATACTCTTAGCTTGAGCCATAAATAAATGTTAATATAGCCTATGCCTTTTAATAAATTAGTCTAAGTGGATGTATTATTATTTCATTAATAAATCATTTTTAAGAGACTATTACACTCTTACTGCGTCATACTACTTTTGACCAATAAAACGGTACGAAAGGACGTATTTCAACCAATCATGGCTGCTTATCATGCAATTTTATCGCGTCCCTAGCATTTGTTTAATTTTATCGCGTCCCTAGCATTTGTTTCTTTGTTTGCCAACATTTGAAACTGCGCTGGTCTGGACGTCAAAAAAAAAAAAATATATATATATATATATATATATATATATATATATATATATATATATAAAAATTACAAACCACTCCAGTCGATGCACAGCAGTTTCAAATATGACTCGCATTGGCATTCAAGAACAAGAATTAATAAAAATCACTGATCATACCTATGCATCTTCTGAAATCCGATTTACAAATAAATGAAGAGCACAATTCGGAAATCCTGAATAAGTTGAATACACCATGTAGGCCTAAATCAACGAGTTCCACTTCTATTACGCACACGTCCAATATAACATCAATTGAACCACCAACCACATTCAAATTTGAAAATTGTACATTCAATAATTATTCCTTTTAAAATTATTCATTCGGAAATTCTGAATAAGTTGAATACACCATGTAGGCCTAAATCAACGAGTTCCACTTCTATTACGCACACGTCCAATATAACATCAATTGAACCACCAACCACATTCAAATTTGAAAATTGTACATTCAATAATTATTCCTTTTAAAATTATTCATGTTTATTTTTTATGTCATCGTCGTTAATTAAAACTTTCCTAACACTTGTGTATATTAGTTAGGTTATGGATAGTCACGTATCAGAGATTGTTTAATATTAAGATTTATTGAAAATCATCTGTCAAGTGACGTTGATTACTGGGATTCGGATAATTGAAGTGGAATGTTGCATTTTAATAAAAATGAAACTGAATCAACAAAGCCTTCTTGACTAGTAACATTGCCATCGTGTATAATAGATCGACAACTTCTCGACGAGAAGGCATTGCTCACTACTGCCATCTAGCATGCATCTAGCGTAATATTTGTAATGTTGAGATGGTACAATAATACATTTGAAGACAGTTGTATTTTCGTAAGTCAATTAATATTTTATTGTATTGGAGTACTTCGTTACTTCTAATCTTTATATACTTTCTTCTAATCGTGTAATAGTCAATTAAATCCCACTCGAGTTTTGATTTTCTCTAGATAAATCAAAACGTCTAGTGAGATTACTGTTGATAAAAGTTATTAACAAAATTAAAAACACTCTCAAGCAGTGTTGCCAACTCAGCGGTTTTCCCGTTAAATCTAGCTTTTTCGATGTTAGTTTAGCGGGTAAAATTTATGAAATTTGTATTGCTGATATAGGGATATAGCGGGTATTTTGAGCACTCACGGCGGCAAAATTATCTAATTTTACATTGACAATATAGCAATTTAGCGGTTTCTACACGGTTTCACAGCGGGCTTTTAAGAATATAGTTGACAACACAGCTCTCAAGCTATAATGATTGTAATTTCATGATCTGTTGCTTTTAACGATACCTAATGCAGCATCTGAATGAATGAATGAATGAATGAATGAATGAATGAATGAATGAATGAATGAATGAATGAATGAATGAATGAATGAATGAATGAATGAATGAATGAATGAATGAATGAATGGGGAGAGAGGAGGAAATATCAGTTGAAAGGTACACGATGACAGTCGCGTCCTTGCAACGATTCCTGAAACTCCTGGATGGCTCAATGTCGTCTGTCTTTCATGACTCACAGCCGTGCACTCAAGTAAGACTAGGACATTCGTTAAACCGAACATTGGATCACTCCGCAAGACGGAAGAACTTCCATACTGTCTATAGCGCCAGGAGTTCTGTAGTAATGTATTATTTCTATTTTTCGTAACCGGTTGTGCACGACTCTAATTCAGAGACTCCTGGCTCTTCCACAGACAACAAAACAACTGGTTCGCGCTAAATCTGCACATCCTAATGTGGTGCTAAGTAATAAACTTAAGGGGAGAGGATGGTATATTTTAAAACTTTTTCCTATTTGGTGTAAAATATTAATTTTTTGTATGTAGAGAGCTCATAGCTGTGGTAACTCAAACAAATAAAAATATTTCGAAAAAAATATTTGGGGGCCCAAATTTGAAAAAAATATACCCAATGCAGGATTGTACTAAAACCGATATACGGTATCTAAACCGTTTTTAAAGATAGATTCAAACAGTTTTTTGCAATGTATTTGCAAAAGCATGTTCCACAAACTGTCTGTAACAGAATTTTGATATTAGTCCCTACGTTTGTAAAATAAACAATTAAAATTTAATAACAAGTTTCTGATTTCCTTTCTTACAAACAAATGGACGTATTTTTTAAATGAAGTCAATTAACAAAATTCTGTTACAGAGAAAATTTTCCTAATAGTCTAAAGAATGTGTGATCTAAATTTCATGCATGTATCTTTCATAGTTCAGAAATTATATCCATTTTTGTCTGGCAATGTAGCAAAAAAAAAATGAAGTTACTGGAAACCGATAAAAGCGGGCGTGTGATTTAAAAATCCATAGCGCAGGAAGTTTACAAATGACGTCTCAACATCCGATAAGGGCACGAAAAATACCCACAAAATGTTATGCAATGCATTCCACACATATCACTGAGTATTTTAAAGTTTTATTTTTTGAAAATTTACTCATTTTTCACCAAAAATACCACCCTCTCCCCTTAACACTCCCCTCAAGACAGTCGACAGGATTGGTAACTTTCATCTTATTTTAAAAATAACATGCAAAGATTTCATAAAATAAAATCATACATGAAATCTAAAATTTAAAATAAATAAAGATATAAGTAAATGCAAGTTGTACTAATAATAAATAATATTAGCCTATTTTATTTCTGTATTGAGTTTTTAAGACGATGGCATGTATTTTGTACTGAATTGTGTCATAGTCAATAGATGGGAGCACCTTGTTCATGTTAAAGAGTGTTGGCCAGCAAGCTCGCCGATGTTTTGACCTGTGTTGACAAGCGAATAAGAAATGATGTGTGAGCGCAGTAGCAGCTCTGAGATCATACTCCAGGAAGACCGCATCCCTTCACACCACCACCTCCACAGTCTAATATATACAGTCACGAAGCTTGAGTTTTGAGGGTGCTAGAAACAATAGACTGTGCCGGTACTATTTTGCATTGCCTGTAATGAGCCGATATTAGCGATCCTAGTGGTGAGCAACTACCTAATGTTTGCATATTTACTACGTATTGAGCTTCGTCACTGTATATACTAGACTGTGCCACCACCTCTTACTCGCCCATTCACAGCTGTAACCTCTCACTCGTCTATGTCCATATATCTGTGTGTGATCGGTGGCAAGAGGACCTCAATAACTTAAAGTTATTGCAAGTTACAGTAGCGTGCAAATTAACCCGAACACGACATATTTTTACATTTTCTGTCATTGTTGGCCTCACAGCTGCTCATACCGCTTTAATTGACATCTTTAGTACGTGTAATTCCATTGTTGAAGGTCTGTCGTTATTTTTTTATAATATGTGAAATTTTGCCTGTCGTTTTGTACTTATAAGCATTTCAGTTGTGTTGAAGACTTAATACTGCAATCCTGTGTACATTCTGTCGTCTTCACAAATGGATACAACTCCGCGAAAACGGTCTAAAATTATAACATTATCAGAGCATTCTTCTATGACAAAGAGGCAAATTGCTGCAGAATGTCACATCGGTTTGGCTACTGTTAATTCGATCATAAAACGATACAGGAGACTGGATCCATCACACCCCAGAAAAAAGGAAACTGTGGCCGGAAAAGGAAGACTTCACCTGCAGATGATCATTTAATTGTCAGGAAAAGTAAATTAAATCCTAGACTAACTGCTGTCGATTTAACCCGCGAGTTAATGGCTACCACTGGGGCGAATATTCACATCACAACAGTGCGGCGTAGGCTTTTGGAAGCTGGACGAAGGGCTCGTCAGCCTATTAAGAAGCAACTGCTAACCCCTGTTATGTACAAAAAACGCTTAATGTGGGCAAAATTACATCAACACTGGACAGTGAATGACTGGAAGAATGTATTTTTTTCCGATGAGTCTCATTTCGAGGTCCACGGCCACCGTGTTTCTTACGTACGGAAAGGATCCGAAAAGTAACAGCAGCTCATCTCCAACAAGCACCCAAATACCCCTAAAGTAATGTTTTGGGGTTGTTTTACACATGAAGGGCCTGGAGCATTAATACCTATCAAGGGAATGATGAATTCTGACAAATATATTCACGTATTGGAAACCAGAATCGTACCCCAGCTGCAAAAATCATTTCCGGATGGCAGAGGTGTGTTCCAACAAGACCTGGCACCATGCCATACGTCTCGAAAAACTACAAAATTCTTCAACAAGAAGAATATTCAGGTACTCCCCTGGCCAGGCAACTCACCCGACATCAACCCCATTGAGAACTTGTGGTCAATTTGCAAAAGAAGAATGCAAAAATGGATTGTTCTACAAAGGAGAAGATGATTTCTGCCCTCATTGGTGTATGGGTTCGCGATGAAGAAATGAAGAATATTTATGGGAAATTAGTGGAATCCATGCCAAATCGTCTCAGAGCTGTTATTAGGAACAAGGGAGGCCACATAGATTACTGAGGTATGTCTTAGATCCTTTTTTTATCCCGTTTGAGTGTTTTTGCATAAGAAATTACGTTGTTCGGATTAATTTGCACGCTACTGTATTATAGCCCTCTTGATCTGTGGTCCTTGTGGAGATGCGAAGCTATAGGCCTATAGGAAAATAAGCTAAAGTAGGCTATATAGCTAAAGTACAGTGTGCGGAAACTTAAGCGACCACGTGTAAAACCAAGTTTGAAGAAGGAAAATATTGACGAATTAAGTAATAAGAAACACATACAAAACGACAAGAAAACAATTAATTACTGGCACATGCGACAGTGTGTATAGCCAGCCGCCACTATTGCATGTTTCTTAGCAAATGGTCCAACTTTACACGTGAAATGTTCAAAATATTCTGGCTGCATTCTCACAAAATTTATTAACTGAATTGGATTTTCTCTTCTTAAATTTGGCATTAACTATGAAAAAGCACCAAGTTTTCTCATCGTTCGATCCATTCGCGCACCCATAATATAGAAAATTTCTTTATTTTCCTTTTTGCTAAACGACTCAAAATAATGACACTTTCAGTAACTTTCTTCTTTGAACTCATGAAGAAGATTAAAGGCAAGACGGAAGATAAATACACGACAGTAGTAGATGGTATAGATTAATTTTTAACTGGTTTATTGCTATGCTGCTATGGTGTCATTGACAAAATTTTGCAACGGTGACTGAATCGGACTGTCTTGTCCCCACACGATAAATGTTGCACATTGTGCGCTTTTCTTCTTCTTCTTATTATTATTTTTCTGCTATGATTATCTAGCGTCTGAGTGAGATGGAATTCAGCGAAATGAGTCCAGGGTGCAACGCCGAATGCTTCTAATGGGTTGGGGGAAAACACCAGAAAAATCTCAACCGGGTAATTTAACCCAACCAGGATTTGAACCCCTACCCGCTCCTTTCACGATCAGATATGCTAACCATTTCTCAACAGCGATGGACTTAGATGTGTAGATAAAAACCTCCATAAACTTATTATAACATGCGAAATTCTTGTCCTCTTCTATCAAAACACAAATACAGTACTGTACATAAAAATTCACAGTTACAGTTCTTGCAACTGTCACACAGAAGACAAAAATGGACGAAGTTAGGCAATAAGAGACCAACCGTCAAAAACATGTTGTCTAGATATTGACCATTGAAGTAAATCTGGTTATTTATTAAATATTTTATGCAAGAAGTATTGTAACATTTATACTATTACAAAAATACTACAAAACAGTAATAAAAAAATGGTAACCGATTTTTAACACCAGGCGAGCAGTTGATTTAATACCGTAAAACAAAATAAATAAATAAATTTTATGCAATAATTAAACAAATTTTGCTTATAAATGGCAGCAGAGTGTAGATATCACATTCTTGATTTTTTCTGAGTTAAATAGGCTAATCTAGCCAAAAACTGATTTGTGCAAATATCTCTCTCTCTTTTTTTTTTTATCGGTTGGTCTATTGTTGCGTAACTCCAAATGTCGCGACATAACTGTCAAAATGTAAACGTACTGTAACATTTTCAGTAAAATGACTTTAATAATAATAATAATAATAATAATAATAATAATAATAATAATAATAATAATAATAATAATAATTTTATTTAACCTGGCAGAGTTAAGGTCATACGGCCTTCTCTAACACTCAACCAGGAGTAAAACTGCGTTACAAAAAACACTACAATTTTACACACAAAACTGAATAAGATAATAATAATAATAAAATGTAAACAACAAGTAAGTAGAAATCAGACATAATATATAACATACAGAAAGAAAGAAAAAACATAATAGAATGTGAACAGCAAGTCAAAATAAATGAGACATACAAAGTATAAAGTATAAAAAATAAGACAATTAATAATAATAATAATAATAATAATAATAATAATAATAATAATAATAATAATAATGATGATGATGATGATAATGATGACTTTACTGTCATTGCATTGTTTATCTTTCGTGCACTTGTTTATTTACACCTCACACTCTGTGACAGAAAAAATATATTATAGATATATTAATTTGACCTACAGAATTTATATGTAATACGGTATTGACACTTAATATTTTAGGAGAAAAATTCGCTCCGGCGGCGCCGGGGATCGAACCCGGGTCCTTGGTTCTACGTACCAAGCGCTCTGACCACTGAGCTACGCCGAAATCAATCCACAGCACGGGATCGAAAAAAAATATTAAGAAAAAATTACGCTTGCCGTAGAAATAACGTAATAGAAAGTAAGTGCCGTTCACAGACAACTGTGATAGTGGAGTTACTATATAGCTTCCTCCAGGCTGTGATCCCGTTACGTTACGCGCTGGGTCCACTCCAGTGACATAGATCAGCTGTGAAAGAGTGTAGCGTGAGCAACATGTTGGTGTGAAATTGGCATATTGTAAGTTTTTTGATGCCATGGGCGTCAGAAAAGTAGACATTCATCTTCTGTATTCTTTAACAATCATATTATGTGGTAAGTCTATAAAAATATTTCAAGTACAACTCAAATATATAACAAAATCGTGATCTCATTCCGTCACCAGTGGGTTTTAGTTATATATTTATGTAACGTATGTCTGAATAGAATTGAACCATTGTTATGATTGTAGGTACAGAAAAATGGAGATAGAAGCTCATTATTTCTTCTCAATGTTTCTGATACATATAATTTGTAAACAATCGAAATAACAGCGACAAAAGATTTTAGAATGATTACGGTTTCACGCTCGACCACATGTTGAAGTCTCTTTTTCTCTTTTTGCTTGCATATGATTAACTCAAGTGTGAATCATGTCGTAGACGTTAATTTAAAAATTAAAATGAAACAATTATTGGCATAATACGAATATGTATTCCAAAGTGAGGTTATAGAATTTCACTATAGTGGTCTAGAATAGCCTACGATTAAATTTAAGGGTGAATAATAACCCATGATGACAATACTTCCTTGCAAAAGGATAGCCACAATTTTATAAAAAAATAAGCAGAAATACATTTTATATATTATTTATACTAATAGCCTACAAGTGAGATGTCATATGTCGTTATTTTAAACATAATTTCCGTAATGTTAAAAAAGAATACTGAACACTAAGTAATCAGCACTTATTCCATTTTTTTATATTATTTCTGTAATGTTTGACAAACACTGCTAATTTTATAATACATCTTTCATTCATTCAACTCTCTTCATTTTGAGAGGAGTAACTGCAAATTGTGTGTTAAATGTCAAAGTAGAACGATTATATTATATTGAGTTCCATAATACAAATAAATTAAAAGGCATGAATATGCCTTAACGTTTAAGTTTATAAAGTCTACTAAGGTGTTGTAGGCCCTATCAGTGGCGAATCCAGGATTCCTTAAGGGGGGGGTGGGCAAACTTTTTTTCCCTATTATTGCCTCTCGCCAGTCCCTGCCGCTTCTAGTATTCAAGGGATGTATACTCACCCCTACCAACGCTTTGGTGACCTAGCAGAAATAAAACTGTTGACTTAACTTCATTAAAATAAAATAACTCCATAAACTTAAATATAACTGTTGTCATATTGGCTCAAGGGGAGGGGGTGCTAGCCCCCAGCCTTTTCTTGGATCCTCCTATGGACCTTATAGCTCTTTCAGCCCTTTTGTTTTGTCAACTGTCCGAAAACAGGTTTGAACCTCATAAGTGACACTAATAAGACATTACTCATGAGGCAACTAAGCCAGTACATAATGGGATAGGGTGGCCAGTTCCTATTCCCCTCCAGTGCACATCGCGTTACATGTATACAAACACATAAAAAGCTATGCTGAAAGCTGTTAACAAAACATTAGGGAAAAGCAGTGAAACAAGACACCCTGGTCGTACGTGGTAGAATAATAATGTAACAGAATTTATTGTATAAGAGAAAAATATGTACCACAATTTTTCAAGATCAGTTTTAACAACCAACCTCTGCTTTTCAATGTACAGTATATTTAGAGCAGGTTATAAAAATTGGAAACGAAGTTGTCAAGGCATGGGCATAGAAATTAATAAGACGCATATATTCACACTTAATTCTGCGGATAATCGAATAGTAATATACGAGACTATTTGATTTGGAATTTATGACACAGAGATTACGAAAATGTTACGAATTGGGGTCTCGTAAATTATGATAAAACGAACATTTGGCAGTTAACTATAAGTGGAGGACACAATTTGGGTTTGGAGCAAGGAATACAAATTAATCAGATTAGTCAATTTAAATATTTTGGAACTGTAATTATTACATCAGATAGAACTTGCAAATATGAAATTAAGAGTAGAATAGAACAAAGTAAAAAGATTATTATTTCCTGTTTAAACTCAATATGGTAGGACAAAAATATTCGGAAATATATATAAAAACTCCATTGGAAAAATATTAGTAGAATCAGTTTTAACTTATGAACGTGAAATTTAGAATTTAAAGGAATATTTTAGAAAAAGACATATCAGTGGAAATGGACTGCCAAAGAAGAAGTGCCAGAATTTCAAGATTGCAGCATAGTACAAATGAGGAAGTCTGGAGAAGAATGAACGCTACAGATAAGCCTACTGTTCTTCAGGGAATTGATGACAAATGAGTCTGATGGTTTGACCACCTATTACGAATGGAGGAGACAAGATGGCCAAAACAACTACATCTATGGAAAGGGGAACTGAAGAACAGAAATCTCGCAATCGAGGATGCAATTATTAGGCAGCTTTGGAGATTTGGCACAGAAAGGCGGCATTAGTTGTATAACCTGTCATGTACAAAGAGTTCCTATGCAGAACTCCAAACAAAATCTGTTGGTGAGCAGCGAGTGGCCATATGTTGGCATATGGACAAGTCTGTGTACTGCCCTACACATAGGGGTCTCAATCTATCCTTTACCACTTAGCTTCCTCAGGACAGGCACTCTACACTATGATCATTAAGCCGAAGGAGAACATTGCTACCTGGGACCAATCTGCATAGGAACTTTCTGTGTATGTATATATACAAAAAGGAGCATATTCTGGAAAAGAATTAAGGAAGAGACTTGTGTGAAGTGTGGCATTGTATGACGCAGAAACATGGACATTACGACGAAGTGAAAAGAAGCGACTAGAAGCATTTGAAATGTGGATATGGAGAAGAATGAAGCATGTGAAATGGACAGACAGAATAAGAAATTAAGCTGTGTTGGAAAGAGTGGGTGAAGAAAGAATGATGCTGAAACTGATTAGGAAGAGAGAAAGAATTGGTTGGGTCACTGGCTGAAAAAAAAACTGCCTACTGAAGGATGCATTGGAAGGAATGGTGAATGGGAGAAGAGTTCGGAACAGAAGAAGTTATCAGATGATAGACGACATTAAGATATATGGATCATATGCAGAGAAGACTAAGAGGAAGGCAGAAAATAGGGAAGATTGGAGAATGGTGGATTTTCAGTGAAAGACCTGCCCTTTGGCAGAACAATGAATATGTATGTATGTATATTATATATCAGTGGCGGCTCCTGCATATTTCTTAAGAGGAGGAAAGAAGTTAACAGCGCAAAATGACACCTTCTTGAGAGAAACAAGCTACAAATTAGCCTACATGCATACATGTAAGACCAAGCAGTGTTAGGGTTGCCCTTCCCTTTTGTATAGCAATAATCTGTTTTTGTAAACTGAGTTTCCTAAATTGTCCAAAATATAATATGTTTTCACTTCCATTCATTGTTGAATAACTGCACAAATTAACAATTACAAGGAAATTCACAACCTCGCAGCATTTTTCATGCACACTACAGCATCACACGTGTTGGAAGAGACTAGCTACTAACTCGTAACTGGAACCGTTTTACGGAAATGGAAATGAGAAATAATCTGTTAGGAAAGGGAGAACACTGCGCCCACCCACGTGGTCTGTGTTGCCATATGTACATTTTACAAGTTCAGTATCACATGCTTTTGAAGAATATCAGTTCTTGTAAAGTCATATTACCATTATTGTTTAAAGCTGCTGGTGGTTGATTAATTTTTTTATGTTAAAAATAATGTAGTTTGCAGTACCTTCAATTTCAAATATATTTGTACAAAAGTGACAACTTGGCTGTTGTCCTGTCTAGTAGACAATGAATGGAAGTGAATTTCAGGGGCCAAAAAGATATGCGATACTAACTTAGAACTACTTCCTCTTTGTTTTATATAAATCCAACTTCAACTTTCAGATATCCTCGAAAGTTTCAAATCACGAATAGTAGCTTATATAAGGTGCAATGAATAATATATTTTGATTTATAATTTAAAAAAAAGTTTATATGGTGTCTTTCATAGCTTTGCGTTAAAACTGTTTTTATTGTGCCTCCTCCTAGATGTGTTATAGTCTGGTTGAATGCAGCATCGTTAGATGGCAGCGGTAGCGAGCTTGCTGCACGACCAGTCGGTTTCTATTTCCCGCCCATGCGCTGATTCAGAGGAGGATCTCCTCCCTATCCGTTCATTTACTTGCTTTAAAACTCTGCTTCTTTCTCTGGCCGCTAGCGCGCTGTTGTCTATGTGTGTTAACTGCAGTAAAGGAGGAATGGATTGGCTTTCCTCTACACAAACAATCTCGCATCCTTCTCACAGTTTTCCAGCAGCACATGAGTGCGCGTGGTTTAAAACCCGATCAACCGAGGTTTTCTTATAGCTGTGAACTTAAAAATTATCGAATCTTCCTCGAATTTCAACGCATATATTTCATTTTGGTATTTACTTTCAAAAGAAGAAAAATGTGAGGAGGACGTTCCTCCCTTCCTTCCCCCGAGGAACCGCCACTGTTATATATATTTAGTATTATATTGGTGTCACCATCATCATCATCACATGTCACAAATGATTACAGAATTTATACATTAGGTCTACACAATCTGTATTTAATTTAGGGTTGAGGACATGTTCTGGAATCCAGCTAACAGCCTATATATCACAGTCTGGTCTTCACGGAGAAGTCATATTTCAGCAACAGTCTGGAGATGGGGTTACAGTGCGGACATCCCTTCAAGCAATTGATGGGCAGTCACAATGGTCATGGAGTGTCAGGGAATTGCCTGTTTCCTACAGCAGCATTGACGATCGCTGTGGGGATAATCATTTGGGCTCCATGTAAGTTTTTTTAATTAACTCATATACTGTATAATCTAAATTTTACAACTGAAATTTGAATTAATGTCAATAAGTGACTTATGTGCAATATATATTTTGACTGTTTGTATTTGAAGAGTCCATGGGAATAACTCTTCTCAAGATATTTAGTGTTATTTTGAGTCGTAACAATAGCCTAGGTATGACTATCATTACTATTACTGTTATTATTATTATTATTATTATTATTATTATTATTATTATTATTATTATTATTATTCATCCTTCACGATTTAGGCCTCTGTAGACCTGTTTCGGCCCCATCTAGCATTCTTCTTAAAGGTCTTCCTGGTCGATGATATCCTCTAGGTTTATACTGCATCATAATTTTTGGGATTCTTGAATTTTCCATTCTTCTTACATGATCTAGCCAATTGAATTTGTATCTGCTGATTTTTCTTCTACTGACTCTACTTTTAATTGTTCTCAAATTTCTTCATTCCTTTTTCGGTCTAAAAGAGTATATCCTGCTGTCCTCCTGAAAAATTTCATTTCCGTTGCTTTGATTCTGTTCATGTCTTTTTCTTTAATGTCCAAATCTCGCTTCCGTATAAAAGGGACGGTAATGCTAGTGTATTATATATTTTTATTCTTGTAGATTTTTGTACTAATTTAGCTTTTAATGTATTGTTTATTATTCCTAGAATTTGTGTAAATTTGGTAATTTTCTTGTTCACATCTTTTTCATTTTGATAAGATATTTCACAACCCAGATAATTGAAATTTTGCACTTGTTCGAGGCATTGGTTATTGTGTATTATCTTACTTCTGACTGGGTCTTGTCCTAAAAATGCCATTACTTTTGATTTTTGTGCTGAAATTTCCATCCCAAAATCTTTTAATATTTTATTTAATGTATACAATCCTCTTTATAAATTATCCTCTGAACTGGAAATTATGACTTGATCATCGGCATAGAGTAAGGTATTTAATGTTAGAGCACTGGTTATTTTGATTCCTGATGTGTAGATTTGGTTCCATTTTAAAATAATTTCATTTATATAGATATTATTATTATTATTATTATTATTATTATTATTACATAATTATCTTATTGGTGTTGTGAAGATGAAAAGAATTGTCATTGTATTATATTAATTATGTATTATATTGTCTTGTATTGTAGTATTGTATTGCTTTGAATTGTATTGTATTAATTATGTTATATTCATAGCATTGTAGTAATTTTCTATCATACTGGTTGAGTGGAAGAGAAGGCCGAATGGCCGTACCTCTGCCAGTTAAAATAAACCATTATTATTATTATTATTATTATTATTATTATTGTTATTATTATTATTATCATTATTATTATTATTATTATTATTATTATTATTATTATTATTATTATTATTATTATTATAATCTGTGAGAATATTGTAATTTATGGACTTATTAATAAATATGACACTTGTAATGCCTTTCTTACTGTTCATTTCAGTACTTTGAATTTTGATGATATTTTTGGACCTTTGGATCTGCCTGCCAATGGGTCAACAGAGATGACAACATCAAATGATAAGATAGTGCTAACAGGTGCTAAAGGCTTGTGGGGGAAGTCCCTTCTTTTACAGATGGTTGAAGACAGCTCTCGAATGGCTTGTGCTACTATTACAGTAAGTAATATTTGTTTATATGCGTGCATGCGAGTGTGTGTGTTTGTACTCACACATGTGCAAGTGCGTACGTGCATTTGTGTGCCCAGAGACTATCTTTCGTACCTGGTAACTATGGGACAAAGCCAGTGCTGGATAACTGATTTTGCCAACTACTTGAAATATAATTGCACAGGTTACTACTTACTGGCTTTTAAGGAACCCGGAGGTTCATTGCCGCCCTCACATAAGCCCGCCATTGGTCCCTATCCTGAGCAAGATTAAGCCAGTCTTTACCATCATATCCCACCTCCCTCAAATCTATTTTAATATTATCTTCCCATCTACGTCTCGGCCTCCCTAAAGGTCTTTTTCCCTCTGGCCTCCCAACTAACACTCTATATGCATTTCTGGATTCGCCCATACGTGCTACATGCCCTGCCCATCTCAAACGTCTGGATTTAATGTTCCTAATTATGTCAGGTGAAGAATACAATGCGCGCAGTTCTGTGTTGTGCAACTTTCTCCATTCTCCTGTAACTTCATCCCTCTTAGCCCCAAATATTTTCCTAAGCACTTTATTCTCAAACACCCTAAATCTCTGTTCCTCTCTCAAAGTGAGAGTCCAAGTTTCACAACCATACAGAACAACCGGTAATATAACTGTTTTATAAATTCTAACTTTCAGATTTTTTTGACAGCAGACTGGATGATAAAAGCTTCTCAACCGAATAATAACAGGCATTTCCCATATTTATTCTGTGTTTAATTTCCTCCCGAGTATCATTTATATTTGTTACTGTTGCTCCAAGATATTTGAACTTCTCCACCTCTTCAAAAGATAAATTTCCAGGTTTTATATTTCCATTTCGTACAATATTCTCGTCACGAGACATAATCATATACTTTGTCTTTTCGGGATTTACTTCCAAACCTATCCCTTTACTTGCTTCAAGTAAAATTCCCGGGTTTTCCCTAATCGTTTGTGGATTTTCTCCTAACATATTCACGTCATCCACATAGACAAGCAGCTGATGTAACCCATTCAATTCCAAGCCCTCTCTGTTATCCTGGACTTTCCTAATGGCATACTCTAGAGCAAAGTTAAAAAGTAAAGCAATTGTATAGGTTACAGTATTTAAAAACATACTGGTATAGTCGCTTTTTTCATTTATTATACAGGCAGTATCAAAGTGATCTTTTTTTCTTTTATGTTTAATTAAGTTACGGCATTGTTGAGGCTGTGTTATAACACTATCCTGTCCGTTTTATTACCTAATCGACTCGTCACAATTATCGATAAACTATTAAGCAATAGACATATTACTTTTCATTCTTGTTATAATAATGTATGCAAGAGAGTGACCAGTTGTGGTGTACCACAGGCTTCATCACTAAGTATGATTCTCTTCAATCTGTGCAGTATATGGATTCTTGAAATCAGTTACCTACTTCTTCAAGCACGCAACAAAAATGTTGTCATTTGCGGAAGACATAGCTGTGTATACAAAATGCCAGTTAAAATAGGCCAGAACAAATCCTTGGCTCATTACATTCAAGACTTGCAAGTAATTTATCAAGAGCTACAATCTTTAGGATTGGATATGAATTACAACAAAAGTCATCTATATTCAACAGGTGTAAAACAAAAGCTGGGAAATTAACCGTATAATTATAAATAAAAATATATTTCATACCTAGTTGCAGGTGAAAATTTTTAGAATCATTGTGGACTCCAAATCAACAGGAAAGGTCTATTACAACTACACTCTAATGCAAAAAATACAATCTAAGGCGTCAGTTTTCAATAAAATAGCAGGAACACAATGGGGGAAATCATCCTAAACTCTTTATAATAATATGATTCAAGCAGTAATAGAATATGGAATAGGTACACTGCTGACACTACCAAAGAGCTGCCAAAAAAAGTTATGTTCACAAATTTACAACATTAGTAAGAAAATGTTAGGCGTAAGTTCCGAGAGTTTTCTAGGAAATGAGATTACTAAAATTTGAAACAACACTAAGACATTTTGTCATAAATTAATGAAAAACATTTTCCTAAGCATTAATATATATATTTAATTCTCAAATTAAAACTTTTCCATTCATTAGTGAAAAGTAAATCATCAAATATGAATTTTTCGATTCCATTATTTCTCATTATTTTTTCACAATACCTTCAAGATTCTTCAATACTAAGGTTCCCTAGATATTAAATTTATTGTATGCATATTGATACTAAGTATTTCCTTTGCATGAGAAATCGAGCCTGAATTATTCTACCAAGAATACATATACATAGTCCAGTATGAAAACAATTTGATTGTCATCTTTACAGATGCTTCCAAAATCTTGAATTGTGCGAAAGAAGCTTATAAAAATGTTACTACTGGTGATTCTTAACTGATTGCTTTTCCAAAAAATTTCTCCATATTCTTGGCCGAATTAGGGCAATACTCCAACTATTGAGATCGTTACTTTTGACTTTTGAATTGAATATCTTATTTTTTACTGACTCCCTTACTGCTATAAAAGCTTCAGCTTCTACCAAGTCAAATAAACACATCATGGATAATGGTGCTTCATATAGGTACCATTTACAACTCAAAGGGAATGTGCCATTCTTTATATGGATACTCAGTCATAAAGGAATCTAGGAAAATGAGTCATTGGATTGTTTACCCAAGAAACCATCGAAACTGACTCCTATTAAAAATGTTAAACTATCTATAGAAAACCTTATAGCTTCAAATATAAACTGGATCCACTGCAAAGATGAGAATTATCAAACCCCTTGATTCATTAAACTCAGGGTTAGTAGACAGGAAATATCGTTGATTACTTACTTACTGGCTTTTAAGGAACCCGGAGGTTCATTGCCACCCTCACATAAGCCCGCCATTGGTCCCTATCCTCAGCGAGATTAATCCATTCTCTATCATCATATCCCACCTCCCTCAAATCCATTTTAATATTATGTTCTCATCTACGTCTCAGACTCCCTAAAGGTCTTTTTCCCTCTGACCTCCCAACTAACACTCTATATGCATTTCTGGATTCGCCCATACGTGCTACATGCCCTGCTCATCTCAAACGTCTGGATTTTATGTTCCTAATTATGTCAGGTGAAGAATACAATGCGTGCAGTTCTGCGTTATGTAGCTTTCTCCATTCTCCTGTAACTTCATCCCTCTTAGCTCCAAATATTTTTCTAAGCACCTTATTCTCAAACACCCTTAACCTATGTTCCTCTCTCAAGGTGAGAGTCCAAGTTTCACAACCATAAAGAACAACCGGTAATATAAGTGTTTTATAAATTCTAACTTTCAGATTTTTTGACAGCAGACTGGATGATAAAAGCTTCTCAACCGAATAATAATAGGTGTTTCCCATATTTATTCTATGTTTAATTTCCTCCCGAGTATCATTTATATTTGTTACTGTTGCTCCAAGATATTTGAACTTCTCCACCTCTTCAAAAGATAAATTTCCGATTTTTATATTTCCATTTCTGATTTATGTTGCTTCAGGTGTCTGGAAATGCTGATGAGAAGGTTGCAGAAGCAAGATTCTTTTCCCCTATAGCTGGTTCTGTATTCTTTCGTTGGGTAGGCAGCCATCACTCAGATTCAACTGATACCCTTTTGCACACTAACCTTTACCACGTTGTGAATATCAATGGAAATAAATATACAAACACTGAACATAACTGGAAAATCTACACAACAGACATCCTGGATTCTGAAGCTGGTATGTTATAAATGATGATCAGTAATAGACTAGACTGATAAAAATTCCTTTGGAACTGGATCAAAACTAAATAATTTAATATGAAAATATAAGAAATAGATTATATTATTTTTTTTTTAATTCTGCTCTCAGAATGGTATACAGATTGTTTGGCTAAATTTGAGGAATGATTTTGCTCATCCATTCTGAAACTGTGATTAATTTGATGCCTGTTTTTAAATTCTGAATACAATATGATCCTAACAACTTCGCTACTAAGACATAACTGACGGGTTTCTCCCCCTCCCTTCACTATGTGCTGTGTGCCACTGCGCAACCAAAAGGCAGAGCTCAGAACTTAGCAAACAATCTGTACGTAATTCAGAGAGATATTACATGCTTTTCACTATAAGATGTATAACTATTGTACCAAATCTAATCCAATTTTAGGAATTATGAAATGTTCTTGACTACTGTATGAAATATTTCAAGTGCTTATTACTACAAACACAGTAGCCTAGATTCGATTTCTGACAGAAAAATATATCTCCTTTCCCTTTCGTAGAGAATGGTTATGTGTATCTTCTCGTATTTATTCTGTGTTGTCAAGAGATATAGAGATTTATTTGCGCCTGTTAACCATGACCAAGAATGCTCTCTATTTGTGAATTTCTAATGTTAATTAAGAATTCAAAAAAATATATGAAGGTTGCATCGAAAATCATCACTAAATAATTTTTTACAAGGCCCAAGGTCATGTGAAAGGAAAATGTAGGGACCTACACATCAAATTACTTCTCAAATATTTTTTTTATTTTGCTATATGGTAACATCCAGCTTGAAGACACATTTTTGTAGCACTATGTCTATTCTGGTGATGCAGTTTATGATGTGTAGCTGAGAATAAGGTTAAGGACAAATACAGTAATAATAACTGTGTACAATGGAAAGTGCTAGTGTATGCGGCCTCACAGCCTTCTGTACAATAATGAAGAAGTTATACATGTTTCAATTAATCAGAAATTACTATTCTTTTCTTATGCAGACAAATCTCGAGAGAATTGCAACTTTCTTCAACTGGTATTCGATCCTGTATTCTCGACAACCCCGGGCCAAGCCGTTGGAGATCTTGATTCACGTATAGGCAAAGTGAAAGTTGCTGGTGACCCAAGATCTCCATACTCTTCAGTTGCCGGCGTATACCATGACTCAGGGCTTACATCACTGTCAGTTGACCTGCTGAGTGGACAACGAAGTCTATACCTTGTGATATTCGATGCAAGACATGATGACAGTTTCCTGGCATGTGCAAAAATAAGAGAAATTCATCCTGCCGTGCTCAAGTAAGTTTTAGAGCCATTCTCGATTATCTAGTGATTACCATGTTTGCCATTGAATATTCACGGGGAATGCTACAAAATGTTGACAGAATGATGTAGATGCCTAATATGGGCAAACGGGAGAACCTCGAGAAAAACTCAACTGCGACCACAAGTGTCACTATTGATTTTTCAGGACTAGGTTTCACTACAAGAACGAACTATATCAGAGACTGCGAGTGAATAAAGATTCTGTACTTCGGGGTAGAAGATGATGTCAGATGATAGCAGTGGCGGCTCGTGAATTTGTGGATTGGGGGAGCTGCAGTAGATTTTGGTAGGCCTACATACAAATTTCACTTCTTGATATCATTACTAAGAAGTATAGGACAAAAATAAATGCACTACATATCGAAAAATCAAAACTTCCTGACTTAGTTGGGAGATGTCTGTGGCATCATTTGCCATAATCGCTAAAAAAAAAAAAAAAAAAAAAAAAAAAAAAAACTAATACCATCGATTTCAGTCTGAATTTCAGATCGGCAGACACTCAACATGCAATCTACCAGTTCATTCTGAATTGCTTTAGAACTACCTTTAAACAGTGGCATGTTCCAAATGATTTTGAGAAGCTCGTTTAGATTACTCACGAACTGTAGCAACCCACGAAATACACCAGGGTTCTTCGAATCGTTTTTTCATCATGTCCCCTAAGGGGAAGTTCATATTGGCCACAAAATTAATATTTTAAAAATAATTTCACGATTTTTTCTCATTTCTTGATTATGTTTGTTCTGTTTGCTTCACTTAGTTGCGTAGCAATATTAGTTTTGCCTAACATTGCCAATGAAACAACATTTTTCAGGTGAGACAGCGAAGATTCGTGATTTTTAATTTTTAGGAGCAAATGTCCTAAATCTGTCGCACCACTCCTAGTCTATGCAGTATCACCACCGTAGAGGAGGCAAGGAAAACAAAATACAGATTTTTTTTTTTGTTCACATCCACGTAACCACAAATGCTTAGCGTAAATTTCATTGTTATACTTCCTTACATATATGTACTATTTCGGCTGGATGAAGCTTGAATAAGATTTAAATCGGGTAACGGACGACCATTTAATTTCACTTCATTACAACAATATTCTCCGCAATGGAAAGTTGAGAAAAATAAAATTAATATTCTGTAATTCATACACACTCATGCTTGCATATTTGCACTGGTTAAGTTACGGTACTAAGACGTCACACCAAAGCAACACTCAGATATATTGATGGTCAACAATGTTCTAAAAGTGGAAAAGAAGTTTCTATCGTATTTTACGTGCTATATTAAAAGGATTATACTCGTGCAATCATTTTGAGTTAAGGCAAATGTTAGGTTCTGCTGGAGGCTGGGTATATACGTAATAATAAGGCAAAATACAATATTAATTTCGTTATATTAACTCGATAAGATTCTACAACAGTATGTCAAGAGAAAATAAAAATTTTGTCATTAAGTTTCAAGGGAATAGAGAATCCATTTGAAGTAGCATTACAATAGCGGTGTGGGAGGGGAGGAAAGATCCCTTATGGCCTGGCTCTGCAAGCCACTGCAGCGAAATATGGGTTTTAAACAGCGGCAGTTTCCCTCTGCTTCCCTTCACCTCTCTACCCCCTGACCAAGCAAGACACACTCTCTATGAGCTGACCACCCTGCAGATCCCAGGACGACTTTGTATGCAGTGTCAATTCCAGTACAGTCAACGCGCAAAAAGATTATGCATAAGATAATAGTACATATTCCCGGCCAGATGAAATATAAAGCAATTTACCAATAAAAGCTGTAACAATTCTTCTACAAATTAAAATAAATATTATTTTTATTTTCCTGTCATAGCAGGGAGTTCTGCAGCTCCGCAGCTCTTATGGACGAGCCGCCCCTGTACATGACATTAAGATATATGGATCATATGAGAAAACAAAGAGGAAGGCAGAAAATAGGAAACTGGAGAAAGCTGGGTTTGCAGTGAAAGACCTGCCCTTGGGCAGAACACTAAATGAATGAATGAATGACTCAAATTTTTAATTCTAAAAAATGAGAACACATTTTCTTGTTATTTGAAAGTGTAAGCAGTGCCTCAGTGCTTGCAGTAGTCATATGTACACCTCACCAGTGATAAAGCTTTTCAATATGTCGGATTTTCTTAGAACTTACAGTAGAAATATCAATTATTGTTTTTAATGCTATAAAAACTCAATGTTGTTAATTTTATATGGTTATAATATAAACTACGTGTACAATCATCGTCATACTTGAATAATTTCGAGAAAAAAATTGTTCCGGGGCTGGGCATCGAACCCAGGACCTTTGGTTTAATGTACCAACGCTCTACCAACTGAGCTACCTGGGAACTCTACCCGACACCGATCCAACTTTTCCCTCTATCCACAGACCTCAAAGTGGGCTGACAGCCATCAAGCAACCAACTTCGAGTGCACACTAACTCCATGTGACTTAAGTTGTGGTTTTCTGTTAACGAACAGTGATCCCGGGTTCGATGCCCGGCCCCGGAACAATTTTTCCCTCGAAATTATTCAAATCAACTTTACAGGGAGTTATACCTGAAATCTTGATTTGCATAATACACGTCACTGTTCGTTAACAGAAAACCACAATTTAAGTCACATGGAGTTAGTGTGCACTCGAAGTTGGTTGCTTGATGGCTGTCAGCCCACTTTGAGGTCTGTGGATATAGAGGAAAAATTAGATCAGTGTCGGGTAGAGTTCCCGGGTAGCTCAGTTGGTAGAGCGTTGGTACGTTAAACCAAAGGTCCCGGGTTCGATGCCTGGCCCCGAACAATTTTTCCTCGAAATTATTCAAATCAACTTTACGGGGAGTTATACCTGAAATCTTGATTTGCATCGTCATAGTTCTTTATTTTTGTGTTTGTGAGCTGAGAATTTAAGTCTGCTGTTTATATATAGATGTTTAAAATTTGCAACCAAACTTTCAAGCTATTCTTTAAGAAGTATTTTTTCAGCTCACATTATAAATTGACCAGCATGTGATTACCTGCGAGATTATGTTGAGAGATATCAGCCGTGGCTGTTTATTTCCAAAAGCCGGACACAATTTTCTAAGCCATGACAAATTCTTAATACTTGTAGGAGTAAGTGCAGTTGGGAATGTTTGTTATAAATCATGTTCAAATGTACATTTTATTGTTTTACAGGGCCTTGATACAGTCAGAAGGCGTGAAAGGAGAACTGACATTAAGCCAAAGATCGCCTTTTGATCCAACTTGGATTAAAATTAATTTAACTTCAACACTTAATACACCCACTGGAAATTTAGCAAGGATATCCTCATACAAAATTCATGAACTTCCACCAACACCACTGCCATCTACAGATGTAAAAGAAAATCATTGTTATAAAACAGGATCTGTCTTCAATCCAAACAACATACAAGAAGATCAAGGTCTGTTGTAGAAAATATTTAATTCATATACTATTTTAGTGCTCCATTAGTAACTCAGTGCTAAAGCAAAGACTTAACATTCTGCAAATTTGGATACCTGGCAGGACTGAAGTGATGCTTGTGACAGATTTTTTTTTTTTTCGGGAGTACAGTAGCGTGCAAATGAATCCGAACAACGTAATTACTTATGCAAAAACACTCAAACGGGATAAAAAAGGATCTAAGACATACAGTACCTCAGTAATCTATGTGGCCTCCTTGTTCCTAATAACAGCTTTGAGACGATTTGGCATGGATTCCACTAATTTCCCACAAATATTCTTCATTTCTTCATCGCGAAACCATACACCAATGAGGGCAGAAATCATCTTCTCCTTTGTAGAACAATCCATTTTTGCATTCTTCTTTTGCAAATTGACCACAAGTTCTCAATGGGGTTAATGTTGGGTGAGTTGCCTGGCCAGGGAGTACCTGAATATTCTTCTTGTTGAAGAATTCTGTAGTTTTTCTAGACATATGGCATGGTGCCAGGTCTTGTTGGAACACACCTCTGCCATCTGGAAATGATTTTTGCAGCTGGGGTACGATTCTGGTTTCCAATAAGTGAATATATTTGTCAGAATTCATCATTCCCTTGATAGGTATTAATGCTCCAGGCCCTTCATGTGTAAGACAACCCCAAAATATTACTTTAGGGGATATTTGGGTGCTTGTTGGAGATGACCTGGTGTTACTTTTTCGGATCCTTTCCGTATGTAAGGAACATGGTGGCCGTGGACCTCGAAATGAGACTCATCGGAAAAAAGTACATTCTTCCAGTCATTCACTGTCCAGTGTTGATGTAATTTTGTCCACATTAAGCGTTTCTTGCACATAACAGGGGTTAGCAGTTGCTTCTTAATAGGCTTACGAGCCCTTCGTCCAGCTTTCAAAAGCCTACGCCGCACTGTTGTGGCGTGAATATTCGCCCCAGTGGTAGCCATTAACTCGCGGGTTAAGTCGACAGCAGTTAGTCTAGGATTTAATTTACTTTTCCTGACAATTAAACGATCATCTGCAGGTGAAGTCTTCCTTTTCCGGCCACAGTTTCCTTTTTCTATGGTGTGATGGATCCGGTCTCCCTGTATCATTTTATGATCGAATTAACAGTAGCCAAACCGATGTGACATTCTGCAGCAATTTGCCTCTGTGTCATAGAAGAATGCTCTGCTAATGTTATAATTTTAGACCGTTTTCGTGGAGTTGTATCCATTTGTGAAGACGACAGAATGTACACAGGATTGCAGTATTAAGTCTTCAACACAACTCTAATGCTTATAAGTACAAAACGACAGGCAAAATGTCACATATTATAAAAAAATAATAACGACAGATCTTCAACAATGGAATTACACGTATTACAGATGTCAATTAAAGCGGTATGAGCAGCTGTGAGACCAACAATGACAGAAAATGTAAAAATATGTCGTGTTCGGATTAATTTGCACGCTACTGTACTTCTGTTTCCCTCAATATTTTTTTTTTTGGACATGGCTGACACTAATTTCATTCCATTTACTCTCCATTTCACCAAACTTCCATTCTTTATTTCTTATTTTATGTCTACAAAAAAAGTGACACAAGATAGCATACAGGTCTTAGTGATAGATGAAGATGGCGAATAAGATACAATTTTACCTCTGAAGTGCCAAATGCGGATGGTAGAGGCCGATAAAAAAATATATTACATTTATACATGTACCTATATATAATTTTTCAAATCTGTATTCACAATTAATTTTAATGGCTGTACCTTAATAGCCAAGCACATTGAAGACTATTTCAGATATATAAAAATTAATACAGGGTGTCATTTAAAAAATGTTTTGTCACACTGTATATACCCGAATAATTTTTTTTTCTATATCACTGATATTATTTGATTTTCAGTAACATTTTTTATATAATATAGGTTATTTTATGGTAAAACTAAATGTTGTAAAGTTATAAGTAATTATCCCATACTTTTTTATAATCTGTATACTGGTGTGTGTTTTTAGTAGAATTTCAATAAAGTCTGTCTTGTTTGCAGCATCCGGAAGTCAGGATACTTATGCTATTGGAGATCTCAGTGGCAAACACAATAAGTGGAGAAGAGAGCAAAGTTTGGCAGAGTTGAATGGTCAGCGATGGGACATATATTTACCTTTATACAGTCATCATAGTGTGGCACATAGATCATTTGTATTTTACAGGTAATATTTTAGTAGGTTACAAAGTTTCATAGAAGTCAAAGATTCTTACACAGAATTTTTGTTTGTATGCATCTGAAGTCTGATTAGTGTAATATGTAGCTAGTCAGTGATGTATGCAATGGAGGGGGAAAGGAACTGGCCACCCTACCCCATTATCTTCTGGCCTAGTTGCCTCATGAGTGATGCCGTGTTGGTGTCACTTGTGGGGACCAGACCTATTTTCGGATAGTTGATTAAACAACAACAATAACATAGAATTTATATTACTCTCTCCATAAAACAAAGACCAGCAGAGCCATTTTTCAAAGCTGCCCATGCTTTCATCCACTAATCTGTGTCCCTTAATGATGCTGTTACTGCTTTAGAAACAGTGAAACATTTTGTAACACACCATGATCTAACTCAGACGTCTCAATAGGGCCTCCTCGGAGCACTTCCTCCTCTCTCTATTTTTTTATGTAAAAGTGGAACAAGATGCGTGAGCAGTTCGTGTATCTCCAGATGACGTCATTGACCGCGACGTTTGAATAGACGTCTGCAACCGCTACGATATTGTGTCCATCTCCGAGGAAAGAATGTCCTTATTACCGCAAATGTATGAAGAAATAAAAGCTTTTATAGGAAAAGTGAAATTGTGGGAGTCGCAAGTTTCAGTGGGTAACTGTTACCACTTTATTAATCTAAAATTGTTACCTAATTTGAATCAAGACCAGTGTAACAAATATAATGAAGTACTGAAGGACTTGAGAAAAGAATTTGAGACCAGATTTAAGATTGTTTGCGAATTTCTAAGATGTTTTAGTTATTTTTAATCACGAACTATATTATTTAACTATTATTGTAATTAATATATTAATATTGACATACTGTATCATAAAAATATGTATTTTAACAACCAACAAGTTTAATTGTAATTTTGTTATTATTTAATTGAATTTTATTTCATTAAATATAGTGTAAACTTAAAAAAAAAAAGAGAGATACCAAAAACCATTTACTAGAAATGAAGTATTGTTGTTGTTTAGTCAACTGTCCGAAGACAGGTCTGAACCTCACAAGTGATACCAACAAAGCACCACTTAAAGACAACCAGGCCAGGAGATAATGGGGTAAGGTGGCCAGTTCCTTGTGCTTAAATAATTATGTAACATGTATGGTTCTTCATGCTTCGGATGTCTTATTTTTACTCATTGATATATCATTAGAAAATAAATTTATTATTATTATTATTATTATTATTATTGCAAACTACTTAAGAAATTTTATTCCTTCCAAAAATAACCGTCTATTGTAACAATACAACTCGAAAGTGCAGATTTGTGGCATTTCTCCCGTGACAGTTACAACTTAGCTCGCTCATGCTTGTAATTTATGAATCAAAGATCGGCTATCTTCGGGTATTGCGCTTATCTCTTCAACTGACTACGCTATCTACATTTGCTCTCTGTAACAGCTTTCATGCGTTGGCCTTGAGACGCCTGATCTAAATGAACAATTTATGGAACAATTTTCACAATATCAGGGCATGATTTATTCCTTAGGAGCAAGGAGTCCGAAAGAACTACTTTATTTTCCTAAAATAATCACATGTTATTAAACGATCACACTAGAAGAACAAGGTAAATCAATGTCGTAAAATTTTCTGTATTGGAGTTTGAAATATAATATATCGGCCAGGTTTGACGCTAAGCAGCTAAGATTCCCTACAAATAATCTTATGTTCTTCAGGAATATGTGTTATTATTTTGAGTACCATATTATAGACTTAAAGATGACATAACTATGAAATTAAATTTCTCTTGTACAAATTTTACTAAATTGACTTAACTTCTTCCCATATAGTTTTAAAATGCTATTTCAGATGTTATTAAATGCCATTTCAGTTATACGTTTTTCTCACTTATGCGTTTTTTTTCCTTCAGACACCCATAAAAAACGTGTAAATGAATTTTATACGAGTATATAAGGAATACACAAGACAGAGAATTTTCAGTATTATTTTGAAAAGTGATAGTGATTTTGTATTATTGATTTTGATACGATATTTTCATAAATAATGTTTCAACAAAAAGTACTGTTAGTATGTTTTTTTGTATTTATTATCATCAGGGGCGAATGCTAGTCACAAAAGTTAGGTTTGCTCTTTTATTCATAGGGGAAGATGGGAGGATATAATAATTCATAATTAATAAAAATAATCAGACCCACGTAGCCTAAATAATTTATTTTATAATTATGAAATCATTGTGAATCATGGATCATATTCGCTTATCAGATGTAGAAGTTCGATATAATATAACAAACGTGCCCAACAAAACAATTTATTTAGTTTTTTCGACCCTGCCAACCAATGCATATTGTTGTATTGAGCTGCACTGAACGAGCGCACATATTCTCTATAATGTCTGTCTTCTCTTGAATAGTCCTTCGGGAAAACGGATTTAATAATAAGGTTTCAAAAACACACAATTCCGAAGTCATTGCAATACTTCAAATTAATGTTTAAGAATTAATAACACATGCATTCCGCTCATACAATTACATTGCACTCGCAAATCACAGCACATTCCCGCTGTCAATACTGCTCTGTGTAATGTTAAATAGTCGTTGGTGTAGCTCTCGGACCAGAGCTTCAAACAACACATAACAGAAGCATTTGCGCCTAGGACAGACCGAGGAGGAAGGCACTTGCGCGCATCATATTCTCGCTATTTCTATGTCTTTCCTGTAGCTCCAAGAAACGAGCAAGCATTGCAATACTTGTGGTGTGCAACCTGCGGGTGGTATTACGCCTATACAATGTTCCAATGTCGGGATGAGCCCTAAAAGAAATGGGCCACGGACCACTTCCCTTCCCCCACTCTTTCTCTTCTCTTCTACTATCACAAAGAACTTGCTAATTTCTTAGATAACAACCCTGTACTATGATAATAGGGGAAAATAAATATATTGTAAGTTCACAGGGTTAACGGCTTCGAAGTTGGGTACCTGGTTCTAATGAAGTGCACTGGTAGTAATTTAAAACATGGGGGCATGAGCTAGTTACTCTGCCTGCCATAAAAATTCACTTCAATTAAATCCCCAAGGTAAAGAAAAAAACAACAATGTTCCAAAAATCAAAAGAAATTTTAATGTACATAATCCCATTTTGAGAAATACACATTCTACGAAAATATTGGGCTTGCGCAGCAAGCATAGCATGTCCTGAGAAATCGCCCCTGATTATCATATTCTTATATTTCACCTATTCTTAGACTTCTGCTACTGCTTCACTTGATTCTTGTGTAAGGCACTGTTCTCGTTTTCCAATGTTCTTGCAGCATGCCATATTACAATGACATCTATGTATAGTGCAAATCTTGTTTCATTTATTTTCGTAAGTGTATATTTGAAGTAGCTTGCATAGATATTAAAGAGGGATATACTTGTGACAGATCCTTGTGGAAAATCAACTCATGTTTGTTTCATATTTGAGACACTGTTGGTTCTGTTTGCATATATGGATTGTAGATTACTGCACATCCAGTATAATACTGAGAAATATATGACGTGGTAAAATTAAATTTTAAAACATTATTTTCCAGGAGAAATAATTCTGCCGACACTGCAGTCAGTGTAAATGTATCTGACACTCCATGGATCTGTAGCACTCTCTCCCGATATACTGCTGTGGAGCGTGGATGGAAGATTCCCATCTTCACTGCAAGTATTGTGTTTCGATATCCAACAGTTGGGCGTATAATCTTCCGTCAGGCTCGGGACCAGCCATGGACTGACACAACAGTGATTGTGGAAACATTAGTCCATGGCGACGGAACTTCCCTGAATAACACAGCTGATCATCGATGGGCTGTGCATGTAGAACCACGAGGCACGGATTACTACAATTGGACAGGACGTTGTCTTAGTGCTGGGCCAATCTACAATCCATATAAGGTTAGACTTAGAATTCTTTTAAAATAAAAAAAACATACAGTATGTATGTATGTATTATATACATATAATAATCTATGGCGCTACAGCCCGTGAAGGGCCTAGACCGACCAGCCGGCTGTTGGCCTCACGCTCACATGCCGAAGCAGAGGTGGACGATTATCCAACCAGAATGGAGGTATCATGTGGTTAGCTCGATGATCCTCCCCAGCCGTTAAAGCTGGTATTCACAACTGGATTTCGCTACCTATTGTAGCTCCCCAAGTGCAACACGATGCTGGGTGGGCACCGGTCCCATACACTGGCCGAAATTTCATGAGAAAATTTCTTCCCCCATGAGGACTTGAACCAGCGCTCATTCCGTAACGCGAGTCCTAGGCAGATGCCTTAGACCACGACGCCACGGTGCGGAACATTATATACATATACTAGGATTGATTAATAAGTCAGGGCATTTATTTTTTCTGTCGAAAATTCTCCAATGCAGAAAATTTAATATACAGGGTGATCTGTTTGGGTATGGATAAAATAAAAACACCGTAAAACCTTACTACTGAACTTTATTTGTTGAAACTTTGTGCATACAACACTGAAAGATGGGAGAATCCTCAGAGCTCAACATGACCCCATTGCACACCTTGCACAACTCATAACGATGATCCAATTCAGCCCATGTCCATTGTAACATAAGAGAGGTGATTTGTTGAAAAGCTTGAGTAATTTTTACTCTCAGATCATCAATGTTCCTGGGTTTCTGTGAATAGACAATGTCTTTAACAAAACCCCACACGAAGAAATCAGGAGGGGTTAGATCTGGGAGTTTGGGGGCCAACCCAAGAGATAGCTGCTTCTCGTACTGGGTTTTGCCTGCGACCTCCTGGATGTTTTTTTAACACAGAACCTGTTTCTACAAATGTTTGATATCACAACATTATGAATTGTATTTAGGTACATTACGCACACCATATTCACGTCAAAATTCCCTTTGAACTCTTTTTAACACTCTTAAATTTAGCATACCAAAGAACACACTGTGGCCACTGTTGATTTGTAGTAGCCATTTTAATCATCTACGATTTTCATTTGTTCTTTCAGATTATGCATTGTTGATTGTCATATAATTGAAAACTTCCATTTTTTAATCATATTATAACCAGCAAGAAATTTTTCCTACTATCATAACAGCTTTACAATAATAAATTAATATTATCCATACCAAACGGATCAGACTGTATATGTATGAGAGTGCACATGTACTTTTTTAAGTTGACACCACATGGGTTATGGCTACATGAATTTCTGATAAGGTAAAATGTTAAACATGACTTTTTGAAATAATTTTATTTTCTTACAACCTGTTAACATGGTTTGTAGAGGCTGTTTAACATCCTTCAAACTAGTCTCCTCGGTTGTCCAGGGTTCGTTGCCCTCAGTGGAGGAAACAGAAAATATCATTGGTTGCATGAGATTCACTAATGTGTGCTACCTTACACAGAGTTCATTTTCCCTGGCCTTAACATAGTCCTTACATTCCAGGTTGCAATTGACAAATCATTTATCCTTGTAACTTGCCGTGTTCGTTTGAGGCACTAGTATTATGCAACTTTAAGCTATCTTTTCAAAATTGGAAGCAAACAATTGGGAAAGTAGTTCCAGAAGTGTGTTCTGCAGTGACTGACTCTTTGGAAAATAATATTAAGATAAGCAACGTAAAATATCTACTTATATTTTATTTTTATTATAATATTCATACAATGTGTAATTGAGGCATTTCCTGGGAATACATTACATTGTTCCGTCCACCACTGTGGAGTAATGGTTAGCATGCATGACCGTGAAATGAGCAGGCATGGGTTCAAATTCTGGTTGGGACAAGTTACCTGGTTGACGTTTTTCCGGTGTTTTCCCTCAACTCATTAAGAGCAAATACTGGATAACTTTCGGCACTGG
Source organism: Periplaneta americana (assembly GCA_025594305.2). Taxonomy (NCBI): domain Eukaryota; kingdom Metazoa; phylum Arthropoda; class Insecta; order Blattodea; family Blattidae; genus Periplaneta; species Periplaneta americana. The sequence goes on along the minus strand of JAJSOF020000029.1, from coordinate 17,515,426 downwards.
ACCCTGGACTCATTTTGCCGGCATTATCATCCTCATATCATTCAAATGCTAGATAGCCACAACATTTGATAAAGCGTCGTAAAAAACCATAAAAGACGTCGTTCTAAGTAATATACATTCATAAGTGTTCTCCCTAAGGGCAGGTCTTTCACTGCAAGCCCAGCATTCTCCAATCTTTCCTATTTTCTGCCTTCCTCTTAGTCTCTGCAAATGATCCACATATCTTAGTGTCGTCTATCATCTGAAATCTTCTTTCGCCCCGAACTCTTCTCCTGTTCATCACTCCTTTCAGTGCATCCTTCAGTAGGCAGTTTCTTCTCAGCCAGTGACCTATCCAATTTATTTTTCTCTTCCTGGTCAGTTTCAGCATCATTCTTTCTCACCCACTCTTTCCAACACAGCTTCATTTCTTATTCTGTATATCTACTTCACATGCACCATTCTTCTCCATATCCACATTTCAAATGCTTCTATTCGTTTCTCTTCATTTCCCAGTTTCGATCCCTGGCGTCGGAACGAAATTTTCTCCATTAATAACCAACGGTAATCATAACAGATAATTAATTGATTAACTAGTGGACTTACTCGTGTTAATTATGTAAGATTTGTGTGGCTTACAGCTGTTTCAGTGCTTCACACACCATCCTCAGAGCCTACTAAATCACGGGTCATCTCAAACTTCTCTGCCTGTTATGTGGGTGTGTTTGATTGTTGAAAGGTGTTGAAGAGTGGAGTCAAATAGTGTGTGTGTACTGACATTGATCTGTGTGTTGAGAATTTGATCGGGGTACACACACACACACACACACACACACACACACACACTATTTGACTCCACTCTTCAACACCTTTCAACAATCAAACACACCCACATAACAGGCAGAGAAGTTCGAGATGACACTGTGATCTAGTAGGCTCTGAGGATGGTGTGTGAAGCACTGAAACAGCTGTAAGCCACACAAATCTTACATAATTAACACGAGTAAGTCCACTAGTTAATCAATTAATTATATTCAAGTGTTAAAAGTACTGTATGCAAGATTCAAAATGCATAACAGATAATTCTGTAGGACCAAAAGTTAATCTTTACGAAGATAAATTAAGCTAATGGGCAGTTGCAAATATATGTTCATTAGTGTAAAATTCTCACACAGTTGCCAAATTGAGACATCAGTGTATTTTGAAACTGCATTGCTTTTCCAGTGTAACATTTGCTGTAAAGAAGAAATTTAGTTCAGGTTTTTCTTGAACAGGCCTTGAATATTCTTTGGTTTCAACGAGAAAGATATGATTCATGTCATGCATCGAACTTTTTAACTCTTTGCTACAGGTTACAGTTGATCCAAAAGAGTCAGACTCCTTGTGCAGCTTGCACCGCCCGGGATATTGTCAACTTGGAGATTTGTCAACCCGGCATGGAACACTTAATATTGCTGGAAGGAGAGTGAATGGAGAAAAGTTGACTCGGCGACTTTTCACAGATTCACTGCTTCCTCTAAGTGGTGCTGCAAGCATAATGGGCCGATCACTTGTATTATATGATGACAATGGACCAAAAGCTCGAGGTGAAAGGTTGGCATGTTCCACGTAAGTACAGCCTAAAGCTGATTAAAAGTAAAAATTCTGTTATAGAGTGCAAGGTTTACTATAATATTACCATGACAAGAGACCATGGTGAATGGGTGAAGTTTTCTGATATAACAATTTTGTTATGTTCATTACAGTATATATCTGTGTGTGCAAAGTTTTACATTTTTTTTACAGAGTATATGGCATCTACAGAAGAAAAGCAGTGGTGAAAGACTGGTATGGTAATGGACAAATTACATCTGTAAAGGGGAAGATTGAGTTTTTCCAACAGACAGAATATGACGTCACAGACATCGAGGTTGATCTTCAGGGACTGAGCGATAACAGTGGATACCATATTCATGTTGTAAGTCACGACTAATTCCTATAATATTCGGCTATTTTTCACTTTAAATGGGATTTTGTTAAGAACATCCTTAATTTAAAAGAAGTGAAGTTTTTCTCAGGGTTTATTTTTTAATTGTTTGTTAATTACAGAATCTAGTGAAAGAGATAAGTGAAACAAGATAAATAAATGAGTTCAATGAAGATGACAGGTCCTTTATGCTGTTGCGAATAATACTACTATTTACAGTTCATTTTCTCTGACCATTATTCGAAAGACGTACATAAATGAAAATAATCATTTACTATGCATCCAAATAAGAGGATGATTTTTGTTTTACGGATTGTACAAGAAAGGAATCTATATATATAATTTGAACTGGTAATGGAAATTATGGGAAAACGGCTGAACGGATTTTAATAAATCACCCTTCATTTTGAAGCTTGGAACCCAAAGTTTTTCAGAAAAATAATAACTGTCAGTGAAACGTTAGTTTTCCTACATAATTTTCCTATTTTCCAAAATCCATCTTTTGTCAGTTTTGAGAGCTAATTGCATTTCAGTATAAAACAAAATACACACTACCGGTACAATAAACAATAGGCTATTACATGAATGCCATGACTTGCAGAATTGCTGACATATTTAGAGCTCAAATTCAATTGGTTATTAAAAACTTAAAGACTTGCTAAAAATAATTTACAGGTCTGATTCTGCGATGTGTAATTTTCTGAGTACAGCTGTGTATTGGATATTAAAATCTACAAAACGTGAGGTGGTTTGATGACTTTATTACCATTAGAAATGAAATATTATTATAATTAATGCCATGATGTGACTATTTTTCATTAATTATACATATTAATGCTATATTGATATGAAAGTGAAACGTTTTGGGGTTATGTAAGTAGATGTAGAGAATATTTTAAATTAGATTTTCATTTCTATAATTTACTGAGTGGCGGCTATATAGTATATACAAAACTTACATAAGATAATAATATTGTTATTAAAAATCAAATATTTTTATAGTTATTAATCAAGTGGGATTGGTTCTTTTTCATATACTTAATGGCGGTGTGGTGTAGATATTTATATGTGTCATTCTGTTATGCCTGTTATTATTCGGTTGAGAAGCTTTTGTCATCTAGTCTGCTGTCAAAAAATCTGAAAGTTAGAATTTATAAAACATTTATATTACCGGTTGTTCTTTATGGTTGTGAAACTTGGACTCTCACTTTGAGAGAGGAACATAGGTTAAGGGTGTTTGAGACTAAGGTGCTTAGGAAAATATTTGGGGCTAAGAGGGATGAAGTTACAGGAGAATGGAGAAAGTTACACAACACAGAACTGCACGCATTGTATTATTCACCTGACATAATTAGGAACATTAAATCCAGACGTTTGAGATGGGCAGGGCATGTAGCACATATGGGCGAATCCAGAAATGCATATAGAGTGTTAGTTGGGAGGCCGGAGGGAAAAAGACCTTTAGGGAGGCCGAGACGTAGATGGGAAGATAATATTAAAATGGATTTGAGGGAGGTGGGATATGATGATAGAGAATGGATTAATCTTGCTCAGGATAGGGACCAATGGCGGGCTTATGTGAGGGCGGCAATGAACCTCCGGGTTCCTTAAAAGCCAGTAAGTAAGAAAGTGTTTATGCATGATTTGTTTATTTCAGGCACCTGTTGAAGGCGATTTGGAATTTCCTTGTGAGGGCTCATCTTTATATGGTCATTGGAACCCTTTAAATGTGAACCCCTCTCTTTCTCCTCCACCTGGCAACGGAACCACAGACCAATATGAAATGGGGGACCTCAGCGGAAAGTTTGGTTTGCTGAATGGATTGGTCAGTTTGGACGCGGTTTACAACGACACCAAGCTCCCACTATTTGGAACACATGCCATTCTGGGCCGTTCTGTTGTCATCCACAAGAAAGAAAAGAACATGCGTTGGACATGTTCTTCTATTGAAAGAGGTTATGCACCAGGCGAGGCACGGGAGCTACGTGCAATTGCATCATTCCACCATCCACTTGGATATGCCTATGGCTATATCAGAATGGTTTGTTACATATTACCGCATATTTTTTATTGTGTAAGCCTATTTATATGCATGTTTACTGCATTTTTTATTTCTCTCTTTCCTTATCATGGCATTTCACTCCAATCATACTGATTTAAACTATCACTGACTACATTGTTACTGTACTCCTTCCTTTAGACATGCATCCTGATAGTGCTGTATTTTCAAAATTGTCTCATAATAATCTCTTTCTATTATCTAATATTATTTGAAATATATTAACATTCTATGTATTTTAGCTTAATTCTGCTACACAATTTATTTCAGGGTTTAATTAATAGTTCATAGTATTTTGTTGTTTAATTCGTAAATAACTCTTGTCTACATGTAACTCTCATCTAAATCAAATTGTTGAATTCTTTGTAAGTTCATGCATATGTATATATACTGTTTGCTGGTTGAGTGGAAGAGAAGGCCTTACGGCCTTAGCTCTGCCAGCTAAAATAAATCATTATTATTATTATTATTATTATTATTATTATTATTATTATTATTATCATCATCATCATCATCATATCGTTTTTCTTCTTTCTCTTTCTTTTCTCTCTGTTTCTATATTTCCTTTTTTTTCATTTTATTCATCCTCTGTTTTTCTTTTTCCTTCTCTCTTCGTCATTCTCTTGTTTCTCTCTTAATTTATTTCTCTATTCCCTTTCTTTTTTCTTTGTCTTTCTCGCTTCTTCTTTTTTTCATTCTCTCTGTCTTTTTATCTCTTTATCTTTATCTTTTCCACGCCTATCTTTATTTTCTGTCTTTAACTCTCTTCTTTATTCCCTTTTATGAAACAAAAGTCTATGTTACCTGATACTGCATAGCTCCCTCTACGGACAACAATCAACTTCATTCCTATTTTTCTAAATATAAAGGAAATGTAACATAGACATTTGTTCACGCATATGATTCAACTATCGACAATAAAACACACGTAAAGATTAATTTTTTGGTCCTACAGTTGACTTAATATAAAAATGTCAACATACATGTCGAACTTGGAGTCAGGCCACAAAGGGAAAAACATTGGAAGAGGGGGATTCGATCTTGTGCTGTGGATTGAACTTCGGTGTAGCTCAATAGTTAGAGCGCTTGGTACATAGAACCAAGGACCCAGGTTCGATCCCCGGTGCCGGAGCGAATTTTTCTCCTCTGATATTAATAAAACACACGCTTTTTAAGATCCAGTTCTTGCACTTTTGTCACATGGTATAGATGAAACTTTGCTTTCTTTGTGGTTCTTAAGTAGGTGAAAACAGAATACGAATTCCTTGTGACAAATGTCATAGTGACTTTTTTGGTGATGCCAGCAGACTAATTCAAATATTTGCTAACTGGCAATGTAACATTTGCTGTGTTTCTTCCAGGAATTTACACTGTGTTACTTTTATAGACTTTGTTATATGATAACGTTTCACAATAAACACCTGCTTTGCAACAGTATATATAGCCATCCTGACCGACCTTCAACTACACAATGAAACAAGTGCATTATTATCACTGGACAAAAACAGCTCACTTGCAATTTGGCCAGTCACTTGTACATCAAACATTATCTTTCTATGTAGGGTGGGAAGAAGAAAACAGTTGGCTCTTTGGCCGGGAAGGGGGAGGGGGTAGAGACTGTCTACCGAAATATTTTGTATATTTTTTTTCCTTTGTATAGTGAAACCTCATGTATGCGAGCACACTATATGTATAATAATTATTTTTTCAGACACAGTTGGTTTATAATGACGACAGTAAGAGTGACACTGTGATAGAAGTGAAACTGCGACATCCTGGAAAACATGATCGTAATTTGGTATGTATATAATAAATTACCTTTTTAATTATATCAATATCAATAGTTGCTTTTAGTTGATATAAATCACACTATTATCTGAAATTCTTTACCCAGAACAGTGTTTCGTAACTTTATAAAATTAGACCCACAGTGTCACATTCGTGGTTTCCCCCTGCACCTTCAACATAAATGCTGAAGACAGAGAACTGAATTATCGATCTACCTCCAGTAATCACTGTCCTGTTTTTGATGGGTCTGAAATCTTCCAAATTTTGTTTCACCCCTTGACTAGTGAGAAAATCTCTTGCTTCGTTTATTAGCCAGAATACTGGATCATCACTAATTATTTTACTTATTTCATTTCCATACTCATCGCTGTCATTACTTTCATTACGTGGACACAGATCAATATTGTCATTAATTTCACTTTTTACTATCGTAATTAATTGTAATAGAAGTCGTATCACAACACTGAATATAATACTCACACTACATTTTTAACAGCTTAGAAAAGATGCTCTATTTTATGTAACACATATGTTCCTTTTCTAATTTAACTTTTGACTGTTTCTATATTAATTTTTTCGCATTCTAACTTAATAATTAATAACTTAAGACTCTATAATAGGCTATAGAAATCACAACCACCCATGTTTAAGCACATCATAACTTGTTTACCTACTTATTTATTTCAACTGCCAAGATATTTGTCACAACAATGTATGAAATGATAAGTGTTGGAAACAGTTGGTAGTTTAGGAAGTTAATCAACAATGAAATGATTTTGAAATTATTATAAAGAATATGATATCAATAATGGAAGAAGAAAAATATTGATTTCGCAATATGTATGATAAGACTTTCTTGTGTTAAATTCTAACGTACCTTGTTCACATGTTTCGACCTATTTATGGGTCATCCTCAGAACTGGTCGTTGTTGCATATACTGTACCGTATGTTTTCTTTTGCAGACAAGAAATCATAACTGGGCAATTTATGTTAACCCTGTGGGTGTAGACGCTACTGTGAAAGTTCAGGATACTCGATGTGTGGCCGGTGGTTACCTTTGGAATCCTTACTACACCCAACTGGCTGCTCCTCTCAATGTAAGTAAAGTGGCATATTATCTGTTTTATAAGTAAACAAACATTAAGCAGCACAAAAACTGTTTCATTAACGTAAATCTCAATGTCAGACACATCCATATCGTAAAATGACAGTTTACATTTTAATTATATTTATACTATGTGATGTAGTTTCCATTTTTGTGTTCTGAAACCTAGAGATAGCTATAAATTTGTATTTTCAGATAAATATACGAGTTTTAAAGCTTAAAAAAAAAGACTTTCATACTCCATTGGCAAGTCTATCGTGCTATCAAAAAGGAGTGCGTTATATGGCAGTAAAAATTTTTAGTAGCCTCCCTAAAAATGAAACTCAAAACATAAAATTATTTAGGGCCAAATTAAAGACGTACCTAATTTCTCACACCTTTTATTCTGTAGGTGAATTCATGACATTCAATAACACTTCATGAAATTGATACTAAAACTTTGTGTTGTACTAGTAGACTATATTGTAAATCTCGTCTGTATATATTTCATCTAGACTGTGACTATAAATTAAGATTTTATAATAGTATTAAGTTTTTGACTTGTTTCATATTCTAGCTGTAAGCATGTATGAATACCATGGAATGTTAATAAATACAATACAATACAATATTAACTAATTCCAGAATCACACTTCAAGCTTCAGTATCCCTTAAATCTGCCACCTTCATTAAGAATAGAAAGTCATTATTTTATAGTCTCTTAGCCGGCTATGAAAGACTGTTTCTGTAGTGCACTTATTTCTATTGTGATGTCTTTGACAATGAGCTGAGTAAATAATTAAGCAAAATCGATAGATTAATTGATACTTCACTGTTCCATGTTGTATATTTTCAGTAATATCTAAAAAATTATTTGATCATCAATTAATTTTTTTACCAACACGTTTGCAGGATGAATTATATCGTGAAGAGTGTGGTCCAGATAATCCTCTTCGTTGCTATGTTGGAGATATTTCTGGACGTCTTGGGACAATTAATCTTGGTGACAAGAGACAAGTTTTCACTGACAGCAACTTTCCTTTGGGTGAGTTTACATAAAATATAGATTGTTCTCTCTCTCTCCCTTAATCTCTACCGCTCTCCCTTCCTTTCTGTTGGCAGTATAGTAGTTACCATGCTTGTCCACTGCACCCATGGAGCTTTGCAGGTTCAAACTCAACTGAAAACTATTAATTTTCTAAGGTTGATAAAAGTTTATAATGAGGGAGAACCAGATGGGCGTTTTTCTTTTTTTTTTTTTTTTATACGTCTAAGACATTTGATTTCATATGCTCCTGTTCGGGTGTTCTTTCCACTCAGTATTTAAGTTTTCCCATTATAGACAAAATAAACGAAATATGGAGCGTCTGCAGCTTACTTGCTGCCTGGATGTGAAGTCTCACGTCCCACCCCTTCTGGTTGCGGGTTCTGTGTTTAGGGAAGTGAATTATTTTAGTTGAGTGAAGCGAAATAGAGAACCATTCTAATACGAGGGGATCCAGGAAATAACGACCGTTCGCACATACCCGCCACGCAGCTGACTCCCCTTCCTTGTTTGAAGGTCAACTGGCTTCCTTAACATGTGTTCTCATAATGTTGTGAGTACTGGTTGCAACAAGTCGCCATTGTGCATTTTGTGTTACTTCAAAATGAACGACGTGATTGATAATCCCGCCGACTGTGAGGTGAGGAGTGTGATTCGATTTTTGAATGCCCGACATTTGAAACCTGCAGAAATTTACCGGCAATTGAAAGAAGTGTTTGGTGATACTGTAATGAATGAAATAAATGTGAGAAAATGGTGCGAAATGTTCAACAATGGGCGAACAAATGTCCACGATGAAACTCGACCCGGACGCCCATCACTCATCACAGAAGACCTGAAGACTAAAGTGAACGACAGAATCTTGCAAGACAGGCGCACATCAATCGACGAATTGCATATTGCCTTTCCTAACATTTCTCTTTCTTTGCTTGGTGAAATTGTGTCGCAACATCTTGGCTACCACAAAATCTGTGCCCACCTGCACACTGCTGCTTCAACTCGAGAATTGCTGGATCAATTCGGTTGGGAAATCTTTGATCATCCGCCCTACAGTCCAGACCTTGCTCCTAGCGATTTTCACCTTTTCACTAAGCTGAAAGACTTTCTGGGTGGTACGCGTTTTGGAAGTGATGAAGAGTTGAAGAAGACAGTGAACACCTGGCTTAATGAACTGGCGGCAGAGGAGTATAACACGGGAATTCTAAAGCTAGTGAACAGATACAAATGTTTAAATGTAGGTGGTGATTATGTAGAGAGGTAAAGGAAGCTTCAGTTATGTAACAGACTTTGTTTTTTCAAATAAATATATTTTTTTAATTATTACAACAAAACAGTCGTTATTTCCTGGATCCCCTTCGTATAAACCAAACACTTTTATTTATTATTAATCTCTCAATAAGTAATACTGTATTTGTTACGTTTCAACAAACAAAATCAACTTTTATTGATTTACTTATTGCAAATCCTTTTATAGTATCATTTATATCAAGCATCTGTGGCTGAAGTCCTAGTATGCTGGTCTTCCACCCAGGCGGTCCAGGTTCAATCACCAGCCAGGTCGTCATGGAATTTGTGGACAAAGCAGCAGACATTTCAGGAGTTTTTTCTCTGGGTACTCCCATTTCCCTCTCATTCCATTCAATCTATTTTTAATAGGCTATTTTACGACACTTTATCAACTGCTACAGTTATCTAGCATCTGAATGGTGTATTCGAAAACAGTATGAACCATTTCCAGGTGGTGGTTTAATTTTGGTGCCTATTGATGTAAACGACATTTTCCTCTTCTTCTCATATAAAACATTCTTCTCTTTCTTCCACGTTCTTTGTCTGTCTTCAGTGTCACAGAGTTTCATTTCGGCCTCTTAGTCTATTTGAGGTGTCTTCTAATGTTCCATTACAATTTTTTACACAGTTCAGCCATTTTTATATTACATATGTGAAAGTACGAATGTTTTTCTCTTTTACAGAAGGGGATGTGTCAGCAATGGGAAGATCCATAGTTATATTTGATAAAGAACGCGGAGGACAGAGGTTTGCATGTGCAAACATAGAGCCTGATAAAGACATAATAAAATATGCAAATATACGCAAGCCACCAAGATTTGTTGTGTAAGTATTCTTAAGCTTATCTGAATATTAAGGCAGCCTAACTAAAGTAGAGTGATATAAAACTCCTATATATGAAAAAACATTCATGTTACAACATATTCCAATCTTATGAATCCATGCTGGTTGAATTTAATGTACCATCTCTCAGTAGTCGCAGGATAAGAGCACAACAAATGTATTTGTTCAAAACCATAAATGGCTTAATAGACAACCCTGATCTTCTACAGCTAATTAGTTTCAATATTGGTAAATAAAATTTGAGGAAGCGATCTCTCTTTTATTTACAGACAACAAAAACACTATCTCATAAAATGTCTCCACTTTTATTAATGCTTCGAACTTACAATCATCTATCAAATAAACAGAATTTAGATTTTTCGTTATCGTACAATATGTACAAGAAAAAGTTATGTAAAGCATTACTTGAAACACATGTTCTGTGTTGGTGAGTTTTTTAAATAAATGAATTGAGCCTATTGGGCCTGCTGTGTAGTGCTGTATATTGAATTTATTAACACGGTGTTGTATTTGCTCTGCAATTTGCCAATTATAGCTACGCCTACATTTTGCATTTTTGGCTGTGATGTCTGTACTTGGCTCTTTTTGATTTGTTTTTATTTGATGTTTTTCATTTATATCTCTATCTGTCTTTTTTATTTAGGTGGTATCTATTTGTTTTTTTTTTTTCCTTCCTTTTTCCTTCTCTTTTCCATTTTTTAATTTGTAATTACACTTGTATCTGTTTTACCTCTTTTTTCGTGTTGTATGCAATATGTTTTTTTTTATCTGTACTGTCTATTGTAATTGGGGCTTTGCCCTGTTATGGACATAAATAGATAAATAAATAAATATAAATTCTTCCTCTATGCACTGTAAATTTTAATAGTTGCATTTTAATGGAAAAATTTGGTGGATCAAAAGAGCGAGCACGCACGTAATCGTTAAATTACGAATATTTAAGCTGTAATTCTACTTTTACCCTTTTCTTTTTCTTTTACCTTTCTCCTTCTTTTCCTCTTTTCGCTCTTTTTACCCATTTCGTTTTCCCCTTCTCTCTTCTTTCCCATTTATTTTCATTTCCTGTTTTTTCTTACCAGTACCTTCTCCATTTCGCTTTTCAACTTTCTTTTTTTATTCTTTCTCCTTTCTGTTTATTTTTTCAACATTCTCCTTTTTTCCTCTCTTTTCCATTTCTTCTTCCACATATAAAGAAGAGTCAGTACGAGTTCTGGTGCGAAATAACAGATTATTATTATTATTATTATTATTATTATTTTAACAAGGATGCCTCTAGCACCGATACTGTTTAACATATATATATCAATTACATAATAGAAAAATGGCTTCCTTTGTACGAAATTATGGAATAAAACTAAGTTAAATAGACATTTAGAAGTTACCACTCTACAGTATGTAGATGACCAATTGTTAATATCAGACAGTGATGATAATGTACAAAGATCAATTAAAAAATTGAATGAAATTGCAGTAGATTATGGAATAGAATAAACGCATCCAAAACAAAATCAATGGCCTTTCAAGGAAAAGAAAGAAAGAGCCAAAATTGTGGTGAATAATAAAATAATAGAGCAAGTGTCATCATTTCACTATTTAGGGAATATTATATCAGATTCAGGAAATGAAGACATAGAACAGAAACTACATAAATATAATGCGGTAAATGGAATTATAAGAAGACATTTCAGGAAGCAAATGTTAAAAGAAACTCAAGTCACATTAGACAACATTACAGCGAAACAAATGCTAAAATTTGGCAGTGGAACATGGGTCATAACGCAAAGAGAGAAATCTAGAATACAGGCAGCTCAAATGAAATTTCTGAGATCGGTTTTAGGACTTACAAGATTAGACCACCAGAGAAATAAAGATATTGAAGCAAAATTAAAAGTTAAAAATATAACAACAGAAATAGTAGAATACAGAAAGAAATGGAAACATGTTGAAAGAATGCAAAATTCCCGAAAATTGCTTAAATATTTGGAATATTAAAAATAAGTTATGATAATTTGTCAAATTTAAACTTGTGAAAATGATTAAAATTATTTAAGAAATAATAAAACGCTATTTAAATGTAAAACAATGTTCAAGTCTTCTTTTTCTCAAGCTGTCAGCTCATTTCAGGGATTGTTTATTTATTACTTTTTCTTTTATTTTTATGTTATTTTTCTTCCTTCCTACCACACTCCCTCGCTTCAGTTTGTGAAGCTATATTCCCTGTTCCTAGTCGTTTCCTGAATTTCTTGTTATGTTATTCTGTGATGCATTTTAACGCCTACTTAAGATCTCAAAAAATGTATTTCTGTTTCTTATAAGTACGACTTTCTTTTATTTGTAAGCACTCATATTTCATAGTGGTGTTAGTATGGAACATTTGTACGAAAAGAAAATTATTGTTGCTTGTGTTAGTAAATGATTCTAGTTAAGCGAAATTCCTTACTATATCAATCATTACCTCATTCTGTGATTGTTCATTTTTAAGAATTTGGGCGAGAGATTTTTACAGAGAAAATAATATTTCATAGCATAATACAATGCACTTGAGAAGCATCACTTCAGCTACTCTAAGTCAGTACTGATATGTTCCTGCTTTCTATTTCGTGACTATCAATTGAACGTGTTCAAATGTCAAACTAGCATAAATTTGAAATTTACTAATATTTAACTGCTGTTGGCGTACTTCTTTTTCTGTTTTCAGTGCACAGTTTATCGAAGATGTTAGAGAAGTAATGGGACTTCCAGAGTGGATGTTGACAGTTGACAGTCGAAAAACTAGAACTTTGCATAGTGCAACTTGTATTCAGTTCCTTCTTCATTTCAAAGGTATCAGTAATTTTTAAATTTATATTTCTGTTTTATGTATATATTTTTTATTGTGTATTTTTAATGTATACTTACTTATTTACTGGCTTTTAAGGAACCCGGAGGTTCATTGCCGCCCTCACATAAGCCCGCCATTGGTCCCTATCCTGAGCAAGATTAATCCAGTCTCTACCATCATATCCCACCTCCCTTAAATACATTTTAATATTATCTTCCCATCTACGTCTCGGCCTACCCAAAGGTCTTTTCCCCTCTGGCCTCCCAACTAACACTCTATATGCATTTCTGGATTCGCCCATATGTGCTACATGCCCTGCCCATCTCAAATGTCTGGATTTAATGTTCCTAATTATGTCAGGTGAAGGATACAATGCGTGCAGCTCTGCATTGTGTACCTTTCTCCATTCTCCTGTAACTTCATCCCTTTTAGCCCCAAATATTTTCCAAAGAACCTTATTCTCAAAAACTCTCAATCTCTGTTCCTCTCTCAAAGTGAGAGTCCAAGTTTCACAACCATACAGAACAACCAGTAATATAATTGAATTTTTGACAGCAGACTAGATGACAAAAGCTTCTCAACCGAATAATAACAGGCATTTCCCATATTTATTCTGCGTTTAATTTCCTCCCAAGTGTCATTTATAATTGTTACTGTTGCTCCTAGATATTTGAATTTTTCCACCTCTTCGAAGGATAAATCTCCAACTTTTATAGTTCCATTTCGTACAATATTCTGATCACGAGACATAATCATATACTTAGTCTTTTCGGGATTTACTTCCAACCCTATCTCTTTACTTGCTTCAAGTAGAATTTCCGTGTTTTCCCTAATCGTTTGTGGATTTTCTCCTAACATGTTCACGTCATCTGCATAGACAAGAAGCTGATGTAACCTGTTCAATTCCAAACCCTCTGTGTTATCCTGAACTTTCCTAAATTTTTAATGTATATAAATAAATAATATAAATAATGAACACTGAACCTCGCTTTGGGTTAGTGTTTTGTTTATTGGCATTAACTCTCAGAGAATTCTGTCAGAAATCCTTTCAGTTTCACTGACTATAAATAAATCGGATCAATTGCAACATTCATACCATTCTTGTAAAATGTTGTGAATAAAATCGGAAAAATAGAAAATTAAATAATTTAATACAATCAATCAATTCTAAAGGCTTTGTCTTGTCAGTTCTCTTTCCTCTGTTGTTCTTTTAAATTCCTTTGATACACATCCACATAATAGTTAATTTTAACACGATTATGTAGTGTCAGAAGGTCTCTTTTAGCGATAGCTTTCTAAATATACCGTTATACTTATTGTGAACCTAAAAGTCATAATTAATAAGTTATTAGGGTTAAAATCCTTTATTCCAACTTTAAATTGATTGCAAATAGTTGAACTTTCGTAACAGTTCCTAGTATTTCGTACAACAATCTACTTGATGAATTTAATTTAATGTCTCTTGGAAGTCGTAGATTACTTACTAGCAACTTTTATTATATAAAATATTCAACGGTCTACTGGATAATAGCGAAATATTATCACAAATCCAGATTAACGCTAGAACATCACATTTAAGAAATCGTCAATTGTTATATTATAAAAAACCAAACACTTCATCACATAAAAATTCACCAGTGTTAAAAATGTGTTCAAATTTCAATGAAATATGTAAAACATGGGATCTAGATTTCTGCATTTCTTACATGGAATACAAACATTTTCTTAATATACTGAAGGTTGTTGATTTTATATAATATTGCTATTTGTTACTCTGTAATTTGCCAATTATAGCTACATTTTACATTTTCGGCTATGATATCTATATTTAACTATTTTTCATTTATTTTATTATTATTTTTTTTTGTATTTTTCATTTATATCTATATCTGTGTCTTATTTAGGTAGTATCTATTTGTGTGTTATTTTATTTTTTTTCCTTTTCTCATTTTCCATTTTAATTTGTATTTACACTTGTATGTTTTTTTTTACGAATATCTGTACTGTCTATTGTAATTGGGGCTTTGCCTTGTTATTGGCATAAATAAATAAATAAATAAATAAATTTATTCATTGAGCTTGTATCATTATATGATGAAAGAGTAATGGAACGGAGAAAAATTCCCTCCGGCGCCGGGATTTGAACCCGGGTTTTCAGCTCTATGTGCTGATGCTTTATCCACTAAGCCACACCGGATACCACCCCGGTGTCGGACAGAATCGTCTCAGTTTTAAGTTCCAACTCTTGGGTTCCCTCTAGTGGCCGCCCTCTGCACTACGTCATAGATGCCAATGAACGAAGGACTGAAGTCCACACACATGTGCTGAGGTGCACTCGTTATGAGTGACTGGTTGGTAGGGATCCGACGGAATAAGCGCCGTCTTAAATCACAAGTGATTTACGCATATCACATATATTATTTAATGTACCGAAGTACATATGATATTTTTTCATGCAGATATTCCGCGTCATCATACGATGAAAGAGTAATGGAACTTAAAACTGAGACGATTCTGTCCAATGCCGGGGTGGTATCCGGTGTGGCTTAGTGGATAAAGCATCAGCACGTAGAGCTGAAAACCCGGGTTCAAATCCCGATGCTGGAGGGAATTTTTCTCCGTTCCATTACTCTTTCATCGTATGATGACGCAGAATATCTGCACGGAAATATCATATGTACTTCGGTATATTAAATAATATATATTTGTATCATTATCCCAAATTTTATCCCCAAAAAAGCAATTCTAGTAGTCTTATGACTACTAGAATTGGTGGCGGTGGTGGTGTCTACTGCCCAGGCTTATTCATTCGCCTTCTCACTTCCAATAAAATGATAGCTCTTATTTAAGTTTCTGTATATTGAAGGTTCTGCTCCCCAAAACAGTGTATCTTCTCTTTGTTTTATAGGACCCCTAGCCAATCAGCTAGAGCAGGACTTCAGCCGGTTACTGGCTAATGGTCGTCTGGCAGCACCTAGCTTGTACAATCCAGGCTATGTGCCAAGTACCAAGAGAAAGACGCAACTGTCGTACAGACCATGTGGAACAAGAGATCCAAATGAAAAAAGTTAGTCTACATAAAAAAATTGACAATTTGAATTAATGAATGAAGGTTGCACAATTTGGATCATTTTTGTGAAACATATTATGTAAAAAGTAAAATGGGATTTTTTTAATTTTAAACAGATTAACAAAGATAACAGAATTTTAAAAATTCATTTAAGATATCGTGTAGGTAAATTTGATGATATTAAAAAGTTCAAAATGATGACAGGGGATTCGTAGAATTCCTATATTTGCGTGGAACGTTTAAATGGTTGGTGGTTCTGTGATTTCAAATATAATCGTAAGTCATCACTTGATGAGAATCATCTTAGCATAATCATAAAACAAACAACTTGAATATTTAATTAATATCGTATTGAGCTTAAGAAAGTAAATGCTGTATTCCCCGATCAAGCTGCTAGTTACATCTTTAATGTAGTACATATTCCATGACATTCAAACCATCTCTTTTTCTAATACACCAAGGGTTGCATGTGCATAGAGTATTTCAAAAATCGTAACTGACATTTTTCCCGAATAAGTGCCCACTTACGAGGATTAGGACCCTATAATATGCTCAAAATTTTCATTTTTGTTTTTTTTTATTGATTTATATTCTCTGAGAAATCCTCTTTTCAATGGTATATCATTTATGCACATTACTATTACTATTATTATTATGGAAATATATTTTAAAATTTTTTATCTAACAAGCAAACGTTCTGATGGGGGCAGATAAAAAAGTTAATTTTTTTCTTCCACCATGTTAATAATGTCAAAAGAAGTCCTTATACAAATTTTGGCCACTCGACCGCAATTACGAGGGCGTCCAGAAAGTGATTTTCCCTGGGGCCGTTTATAGAAAAAATCACAATTTCATGGAAATATTTATTGAAACAGATACAGCAATTTTTGCTCTATTTGTCAACATATCCCCCACTGGAATTGAGACATTTGTCATACCATGGGATCAATTTTTGTGTCGTAGAAGTCAGCCGCCTCAGTCCGGAACCAGAGTTTGACTGCGTCTGCATCTCTCTCTGTCGATCCTATGATATGAGAAATGTCTCAATTCCGATGGAAAATATGTTGGAAAATAGCTCAACAAGTTGTGTCCGTTCTAATGAATTTGTCCAATGAAATTGTGTTTTTTTCTTTCTGTTAACGGCCCCTGGCGAATCAATTTTTTACGGCCCTCGTAATTGCGGTCGAGTGGCCAAAATTTGTATAAGCACTTCTTTTGACATTATTAACATGATGGCAAAAAAAATTAACTTTTTTTATCTGCCCCCATCAGAACGTTTGTTTTTAAGATGACGATTACGCAGCTGAGGTATTCCGATAACTTTGGTAGCAATTTTCCGTAAGTTTGTATGTTTCTCTATAAAGTGTACTATATCTCAGCGTCTAGTGGTTACATTTCAAATTTTCTGTATTTAGCTGGTATTGTAGCATTAACTGAAGCAGATTTATTGAAAAATATAGCAAAGAATGAGGTAAAAATTTACATATTCAGAAAAAAAATTAATACATTTATAAAATTTTTTTTTTTTTAAACCTTTCCATCAGATTACTTATAAGTGTGTCAGAAATAAGCTGTAAAAATTTCATTGTTCTACTCTTAACAGTTTTAGTGAAAAGGTGCTGTAAATACCACTAATTTAACATGTGTTAAGATAGGAGGTTCCCAGTTCCCTTAAACATTCCACATTAAAAATTACTAATAAGAACTTGTCAGTAGTTCTGAAATTCGTGTTAACTGATTTTTATTGCTATTTTATGTGTTACTGATATGCTTTTAATTTTGTTTTGCAGATAACAATGCAAGTAGTGCTGCTTCAGTGCTTCCTTATGTAGAGATCTATTCTGCAATAATACTTATAACAGCAAGAACAATTATTGTACATTATTTTTAATACTATATAAATATTTATGTGATAATTTATCATTTTGTATTTATTAAATAAATAAGTTTCTTATTCTCTAATAATTTTTCCTCGTGGTACATTACATGTCGAAGACTACAAAATAAGTTGCATTAAACACTCACCCTAATCGTATAACATCATAGTAAAAACTATATGAGAACATACAATATTATAGTTTAAACACTGAAGTTGGAAAATATTAATGACTACACAAAATTTCAGTAGTATTTTATTGCAAGGACATTGTAATTGTTTTAAGTAATGTTAGTTGACTGAAAGTTGATATTCAAAACCTACAGTGATCGATGAAATTTTAAAGATACTGGTAACAAAAATCTTAAGCTTAGCGGATCCCATGCCATAGATTTATGACACATAAAATAACCCTGTCTCTCAATGAAAGAAGTCTTGGACAAAATCTAAGGAATATTACTTCATCACATTCATAATTGATCCAACTGTAAGAATGGAAATGTACGAAAATCAACCTGCTGAGGTACATCAGGAAAAATGCGACATATACGACCCCACTATACCATATTATAAGGAAAAATATCATCTAACGTCGATCGGAGTTATTGGATTACTGATTGGGGCTAGAGGAACCATCACAAAAAGATTCGCGCATTTTTGTAAGCAGTTTGGTCTAGGACAAACTCTTGTCATTGAAGTATCTATGTCTGCAGTGAAGGGATCTATAAAAATTCTAAGAAACCATCTCTACAGTTATATAGACTGATCTCTTTGCTATGGCGATCTGCTCACTTAAGTTGGGTCTTGCAACTAGTGCTAAATAGACGACTGTGATCACCCAATAGCTAATAGATACCAGGAAATTTTATGTTTCTTCTGGAATTAGTGATGTTTTGTTTAGTCTTTTCCAATTATTTATAATTGTGCTATTTCTTATTCTTTTTCTTCTCCATTTTTTTTTTTTCATTATAACAACAATTTTATGGTAAGCTTTGTCTTCTAGGCAGCCTTCACTTGGAGGAAGCTGAATAAAATTTATTCGAAAGTAAACCCTTCTAGTCATTATTCTATTACAAAGACACATATGCCCACATCAAGAATGCCAAATTAGCAGAATGAACTGACTGACCTACTAACCTTCCTGTCTGTCTGCCCAGTGTATGTATTAGGTTGGTGCATAATTTCGTAGCAATTTTTCATAAGTTTATTAAACACATCAGATCTATGTAAGAGAGAATTTAATCATCAACAATATATTCTCCTTCACTATTTACAACAGTCTGCAAATGCTGGAGAAGTTTTTCGATTCCGCGCCTGTAGAAATCGCGAGGTTTTGAGTTAACGAAGACGTCAAGCCATGTTCGAAGCGCACGCATTCTCATCCGGAAAGGATAATAGCCTATTCACCTTTTCAGCTCTCTATCGAACAACTTTCAAGGAACTGTAATAGGGATAGGAATACATCACCCAATTTCGACAACGAAACCATAGTTGTCTTGATTTGAATATTTTAAATTTACCACATATTTTAAAAAATTTCAATTTAAAATATTTAATCATACCAGTATAATAATAGAAGACACAACTTCAACAGTGTACACTGCTTCATGTCTGTGCTGTCTACACTGTTAATATGATATCAAATTAACAACAATCAATATAGGGTTAGTACAAAAGAAATAGACACTTTCAATGTTTTATAAATACAAAACTATAAAGTTATGACAAATCAATTTACAATGTTTTATAAAATAATTCTCCAAGTTTACTTTGGGAACTCACAAATGTTCAATATGTGCTCCTTGTGTCACATGGTACACATCAGAGAGACTGTCTAGTTCATCCCAAATCCAGTGTAACATACCTGCATTGACTCTAGTCACAGCAATTGTGATGCATTGTTTCAACTCATCTAAATCACTAGGGGAAGTAAACATTGTTTCACCAATTCCCCCCTCCCAAAAAAAAAAGTCGTATGGTGTGAGATCGGGGCTCCTTGGTGGCCACTGTGCAAGAGTGCGATTGTTGTCTGTCGCACGAAATGTGGAAATGTTCCGTCCAGATAATTTATAACACCCTAGTGAGTCATCCTGTTGGAAGATGGCTTCCCCCTTCCCTATGCAGTTGAGGCAGTTCCTGAACCTAACAGTGAGTGTAAAATGCACGTCCAAGATATTTGAATTTTTCCACATCTTCAAAGGATAAATTTTCAATTTCATAAAATAGCACATTTATTTTATACAGAGCGTTCGCCTACAGGTGGGGCTAGGAAAGCGGCCTGCCTGCGGTGTTGCTTGCGGGATTCGTCTATCCGTAAGGTTCCGCTTTCTATACTATACTCTGTAGGATTTTAATTTTAAAAGTTTAGCAGCAGTGAAGACTGATGTTTTTGAAACACTAACTTCCTGTGAAACACGTCTTAGAGATTTATTAGGAGAGCGTGTAAATTATGCACGGGTTTCATCAATTTTTTCTTCCAATACTCTTTGTTTTCGCTTAGGAATTGTAGCATTTATCGACCCTGTTGTCCTTAATTTGTTAACAGGACGTCTAACGGTTTCTCTACCCTGAATTGGAGCACCCGAATATTTCACTTCAAATTGCCTACGCACCTCTCTACATGACTCTGTTTTCACATATGCATCATACATAAAAATTCTGTTCAAGCGTGAATTTTGCATTTTGCATTGTTAACAAATTTTACACACACACTGAATATTTAAGCAACTGTGTCAAGAAACTGCACTGTACGTGTTAAATACTGCAACATCTGGCTCAAACTGATAACTTGTCGATCTTGATGTCCTTGATTGTCGAGCGTGTCTCAACAACTGCGCGCACAAAGCGGCGTATCAGTACATGCCGCTTTCCTGGCCTCACCCGTAGGCGAACGCTCTGTACTTAATAGATTATTTTGAAAAGTGAGTTTCTCCATATGAACCTATGAAAATAGTTAATTACATGACACTGAAAAATGTTATATCAGGATGAAATTTCCAAATCTCTTAATGTTCTAAAAGCAACAGATTCAGGTTAATCAGTTCAGATAGATGAAGATGAACTATTTGATGAAATTGTGAATGTGAACAATATTGTAACTTGTAAACTTGAAGAATGGAAAAGTAGTAATACTGAAGTAGATAAAACATAGTGTGACTTTTTTATGCACTTAAAAATGCATTTGTTCAGTTCAAAAATACAGAAATTGTTTATATGCTTTGCATTGGCTGTACCAGGCACAAATGCTGTTGTGGAAAGAATCTTTTCAATTATGAACAGTCTGTGGAGTAATGAAAAGAATCGTTTTACAACTGAAACTGTACAAGCTATTATCATTGTTAAGACTTATTTTCAGGATCTCGGTTGTAAAGAATTTTACAATATGTTATTGAATAATCCTAAACTTTTGCAAGAGATAAAATCATCTGAAAAATACAAGGTTAAGAACGAAGTTGCTGATGTTAAAGGAACCACTTCGTATTTAACAGATTAAAAGGTTCATATGCTGGTTTGTATTTAATAAATATAATTGTTAGTAGTTGTAAATGTTAATATTTCATTCATAAAAAGATTTTGACATAGTGCAGTTCCACTTCAAAAATAAGACATGCTTTTAATGAGTAAGTCACTATTAAATAGTGTTATTTGATGGTAGAACAAAGTCTCATTATAGCAATAAGTTGTCTAATATTAAACTGGAAGTGTAAGACTTAGAAAGAACATTTGCGCTCTTGTTATTTAAGTGCCCTGTTTTTTAAAGCAAATTTTGTAAAATGTCCTGTTTTTTTAAGTTTAAAATCTGGTCATTCTATAGTAATCTATACAATAAATATCATGGATTCAAGATGAAGAAATTTAGGAAGCAAAGTGTATTTACGTTAGCTGAAAAATGTGTTGTGAAGTCTTATGTTTCTGTAAAAAGAGTTTCATAAAATAAAAATTTTACATGAATTTTGATAAAACAGATTCTTTCTTATTTGATCAGTCTCACCACACCAACTTCAATCGGCTATAATTAAAAAAACTGCCTGATAAAACTTAATGGAGGTTAGAATGATCATCTTCCACCGCCTCCTCTATACCTCTATGCTGTTGATGTATGGTGTTCAATCTCATACACAATTTGTTTTAACTTGTGGTAAGGTCAAAGAATTGATTACAACATATTTTATACAATCATTTGAGATTAATATAAATGTATTTTATTGATCTGCTCATTTCCACTTTTGCGAAAGTTATAGCCAAGAGTGGAATTAAAATGATCAATCTTACCCCACTCCACAGTACTTCATGCTTTGAATAATGAAAAAGTAATAGAGTAGTTTATTTGTCATTTATATATTCAATACAATTCTTAAATTTGAGAAATTAAGAGATGACGAAATATTTACGTGACCCATTGTACAGACCCAGAAACAAAATTTGGGCCACCTGAATTTTTCCAAGTTCCAGTTATAAATAGGGAGCGGATATTGATGAAAAGTCATCTTATTTTTCACATTAAGAAAATGCCTACTAATATAGAAATCCTTTCTATGTTAATATCAATGTAAAAAAAATTTATTTCTTATATTGCATTTTTCGACGTTTTTGAACTAATATGTAATTCTTATTTTCTTTCGGCATTTTTTTTAAAGAACTTTTAGATCATTTGGAATGCATTTTCCTTTCTTCTTTACCAATAGATCTGTTAAATCTTTTTCTAAGCAAATAAGTCAGTACTGAATAAGTGAATAACAGTTAAGTTTGAGTTTTATAGTTTGTGGCTTATATTCGTGCATGAACCTTTTTTTCTTCCCCCCCCCCACCTCAAATATTGGAGGTGCAGCTAATTTTCAGGCCAATACGGACTTGGAATCATAATCATAGACTAGAATGAGTTCTGAACAAATCATGAATGAATCGTTACAAACTATTTGTAATGTCTGATTGAATAGCTGAAAAAGAATTGTGTTGCCCAGCTCCAGTTTGAAAAACCCTTATAGTATTATGATCTTCCCATTTTCGATACTATTGATAGTCACTAGAACTATTAATAGTATTGGAAACAATTTGACTATCGATTATTGCAACCACTAACTGGCATCACAGAAGAAGAGAAGATGCCATGCAGGACCTCCAGTTATGACCAATTATACTACAGTAAAACCCCGATAAGACGCTGTTCAAGGGACCGGGTGTAAACTGCGTATTAACCGGGACCGCATATTAGGCGGGTGTACTAATTTTGACTTATACACAGTGTCTGTTAGCATTTTTCTTTATTGAAATACATGATTCATGAAAGATAATACAGTATTACTCCATTATGTAATTACTGTACTGTACGTTAAAGACATTTACAAAATGTACTGTACTTAATTCTTTCGAAAAAAAAAAAAGTCATTTATAGTTGTTTGCCGTGTGCGTGTTCTCCAAGTCCTCATGTTTACCACACTTCAGTTTCTGCGATTACATTCTCCCGATGTCGCAGCTGTAGTGATTGAGTCGCGATTTTTTATTATCGTTCTTAATGTCGATAATGGGATTCCTAATGTATCAGAGAGTTGTTTCTGAGTAAAAGTACTGTTCTCATCATGCTGTCGTAAGATTTCCAATTTTTCCGACACAGAAAGGGCTTTTCGTTTAACACTCATTGTAATCACATTCACAGACACTTCAATACACTAAAGGGCAACAAACTGCCAGGCAAAAATTTCCAGAATTTTATTATGGCCGAGTGAGGAATGTTGTTTGAGAGAGAGGGTTAGCAAGAGGGTGAGGTATTGTAACTGTATGTAGGCTTTAACCACGCAGATAAGGAGTCGAATAAGAGAGCGTAACAAGAGGGTGGGGTATACTAAGGTATGAAGTATGAAGGTTTAAATGCGCAGGTAAAGGGTCGAATACCAGTACTTTTCAGGTTAATGGCACCAGTGAGTTCAATGACCAAGATGTTTCATTGCTGTTACAGTACATTGCTGAAAATTACATCGAAAATATTCCACAAAAACAGTGTATTATGCGGGACTTGAGCGGAACAAACGGGTATTTTATAAAGGCGTTATATATGAAATGTGCAGGGACCGGACAAAAAAGCGTATTACATGGGATAGCGTAATAAGAGGACGTGTCTTATCGAGGTTTTACTGTATTAATAATTATCAGTTCCTATGGAAAAAAAAAAAAAAAAAAAAAAATGTGCAATGTATGAATGCACATAGAATCCCAAAATCCATCATTTCTATCCACAAGGGGAGAGATTCTTGAGTTGCCCAAAGAAGAGATGGGCTGAAAATTCAACAATGAGACTGTAGCAGGCCAATGGGTCTTATATTTTAAAGGAAGGATGATGATGATGAACCATTTCATTACTATGGCTGATCATGGCACAAGCAGACAAAGTGTACTAGTTAGTAGTTTCAAAATCAGTTCGTGGGTGCTGTCTCTTCTAGAGAGGTTAGTGGTCGCAGTAATAATAAATGGCATTCTCTCAAAACATATGATTCAACAGTTATATCAATTTATTGAAATTTTAAGCTTATGTGTGTAGGTTCTATAGGCCTATGAAACGTAATGGATTAATATGACAAGTGGTAAAGGATGACGTTTCTCGAAATATATAATTTCGTTCTGTTAAACATATGAAAAAATAATGTTTATGCTCGACCATGCCGAAATGTAGTAATTATACACCTGGTAGCAGCCCTTTAATGGACCTCATTAAAGTACACCTATTCATTAAAGTTCAGGTGTTCCACCAATCAGAAAATACCATTGTAGCAATATGAAAGCGCAAGTATCGATTATTCACCATCATCTTCCAGCCTTTCACAAAGCACATTCCCGCAAATTCATTTCACCAATTGCACAATAAATCACCTATAGCTGAAATAAAGTCAGTTCTGTTACTATAATAATTAGCGTTAATTGTAAATAATATTCAAATAAATTCAATTTGTCATCTCGTTTTTCAATGTCTAATTCAATTTCAAGGTTATATCAAGATTAATGTTTATTTTACTTTCTAGATTATATCAAGGTCAATGTCGACATTTGTTTCTCGGAAAAAATCAATACTTTCGCGTCTGCGCACATCTCACAATTTACGAGGTATTGCACAAGGTCAGTTCCGCTCCTCAGTCAGATAAGAATAATATGAATACTTATGAATAATTTAAAGTTAGAAATATGGTCGAGCATAAACAGTCATATGAAACTTGACTATAATGGTAATTAAGACGCTTGTATGAAAATTATGAAACTCACTTGCGCTTGTTTCATAAACATACTCGCGTCTTAATTACTACCATTATAGGCTCGTTGCATAATGTACTATTATATCATCACTGTTACTCCAAAACCTCACATCGTAACTCCAAAAAACATTTTCCAGTGAGAACAAAAATATTAATGGAGGTAAGCAGGTGTTTTCACAAAATATACCCACTAAAATCTCGCAATGACCATTTATCAGATTTTCTGTTAACAGAATAAAACACCAAAAACTCGGATATCCAGACATCAACTATATGAGGTTTTGTATTAGCCATGCTATCATTTCAATGTACTATACGTGATTTTGTTTTTGTCATCTGAGTTAAATGTACTGTTCATTTTCCTACATAAAAGTGTTCATAAACCATTAAGGATCTATTGCAACTATTAAGCCCAAAACCTCGATTTCGGCATTCACTGGATTTACGAGGTTTTTGACTAACGGCGATGATGTTGAACCATAGAAAAGAAATACTGCTGTAGCATGGGTTTAAATTATTTCAGTTACAATCATCTTGTTAGCCATCACAGATTTTGGGAAGGATTCAACCAGAATAAATTTAACCAAGTTGTACTGTACAAGTTTTAAACGGATCACAAATAGTAGTTTCCATAATATCTGAATATCTTATAGTCCGTAAGATACAATTCTTACACAATTTAAAGCACTTGAGATAACTGTTATGGTAATCTGTATTCATCCTCAACAAATTCCTATGAAACAATTGAAGGGCTTGGGGCTAGATAATAACAAGCCACATTTTTTCCATATTGAAGACTTTTGCTGTATATATTGTGACTGACAATGACTAATCACCAGTAATATCTCTTTTTCACTTGTTTCAATAGACGGCATTACTAGTTACTGTCATAACCTTTGAACCCCTTGTTTCTTATATCTTTGTTTGTGCTAGACAATGACATGCCATGTAATATCAAGGTGGCAGAAGGTAAAGAAACAAGTGCTCCCAGTAGTTCTTCAAGAACACTGAAGAGTAGAAAATGTTTGTTCAGTTCTTCAAGTGATGTCAATGACATTTGTGGTACTGATGAAGATAAAGAATATATTCCTAGTGAAACAGATGAAGAGGACTCATTAGATAATGTGCTAGAGGTAAGAAAATATTGACTGTGGCATGTCACTATATTACACTAACAAGGAGAGGACACGCTCTGTATGTCACCGAATAGAATAAGATTGTGTGAGATGAATGTACAAGACGTACTGTTTAAAGTTATACCTGATATGGGTGGCCAATGACCTCTCGTTTTGGAAATATTGGCTATTCTTTGTGACATACTTCCGTTAGGTCCTCAATAGGGAAGCATTAGCTTGCGTAACAGCATAGCCCATATGGTTGGATGCTGACTTGTTATCCAGGCAATCTTAACTGGTTCTATATTTTTTTCTTTTAATAATGATTAAAATTGTGATCACAGTAATCTATTTACATATATCATATTTCTCAATGTATTGAACGCTTCATCATGTTTTAAACAAATTATAATTAGCTAACATTGTATTGCAAAGGATAAACAATGAAATATTGCTCATGTAGGCAGGTAAGATGTGTCACTGGTGTCTGTTCTGTTTCTGTAGCAGCTATTCCACTTCATTGTGTCCCGATTCATTATGATAAATGTCATAAAAACACACAAAACATACATATTTCCTGCACCATGCACAGCAAATGAAAGAAGGTTGTCCACAGTCACACACATTTTTCCACACTTCTACTGCGAAACAGATATCATTCACATTCACAAACACTTCTCATTTGTTTATTAATTTTGATGCATACCACGCATATTTCAACATGGCTTTGAATATAGGAGTTGACAACTGAAAGTGAATAAAAAAATTAATAATAATAATAATAATAATAATAATAATAATAATATCAAGCTTTAAAAATGAGAAGGCATTAGGATTTGAACTCAAGTTGCCTGGATGACAACTCAGCATCCAACCATATGAGCTACGCTGTTACACAGTCTAATGTTTTCCTATTAGACACCTAATGGAAGTATGTCACAAACAATAGCCAATATTTTCAAAACGAGGGGTTATTGGCCACCCATACCAGGTATGACTTTAAACAGTACGTCTTATACTTTCATGTCACAAAATCTTATTTAATTCTGTGATATACAGTGCGTGTCCTCTCCTTGTGAGTACTATTGACTAAATTTTCATTTTCTTATAAATGTTAAATAATATTTTCATGCATTTAAACCTTATACAGAAGAATGATTCTCGCACGCGCACACACACACACACACTTGTTTATAGTTAGAATTAAATTTACGTTCATTTTATTTTTTTATTGTTGTAATTATTGTAAATTTTATTAATATAATTAATGTATATTATATATCACTGTCACCAGATGTATACCCAATTGTAATGTTAATAAATAAATACATCTGGCCATGAAACGAGCAGTTTGGACAAGTTACTTGGGGTTTTTCTGGGGTTTTCCCTCAACCAATTGAAGCAGAACTGCTAGGTAATTTTCGATGTTGGACCTCAGACTCATTTTGCCATCATTAATTGACATATCATCATCCATACAATAGCCCAGGTTAAGTTCACAGTGTGGTGTGCTGTACTTGTACAAGAGCGCAGTCGTTCGGCTACTCAATCATTCACAGAATAGGAGTGGTAAGCACAATAAGCCTCAGGTTGCAGTGTAAGCCTTCGGATCCCTCCTCCGTACAAGAGGGAAAAAAGTAAAATTGTCTGTATATTTTGTTACAATTTTACTTTATTTTACAATACCTTTATTAAATGATCATATTCCGATATACTGCACCAAGGTCAAGCTATAATGGGGGAGAAGATAAATGATGTACCCCATAATCTTGTTATATCAGGATTCTATGGTTTTGCTTTACCCCCCAAGGAAACGGTTCGCTCTCCGCCTATGCTGAGCACCCAAATAAGATCTTTATTAAGCATACTCTATGGAGAATTCACAGAGTTGAATGTATCTCGAACACGCAAATCACTGCGGAAATAACAGAATTGGTGTTATTGTGGAAAGAGTAAGTTTGTAGATGAATAATAAAAATGTTTTTTTTTTTTTCTAAAAATAGATTTATATATGTTTCTGCTTTGGAAGATCGGGACTTTACTTGAGGACAGAATATTATTTAGGCCTAACTGTCCAATTTTGTTAACATAATAATAAAGTAGTTATTCTATGCCGGTAATAATATAGTAAAACTAAATGACAATTTTGTAGAATGCGAGATTATCATTTATTAGCTATAGATTTGCTGTTTGAAACTATTAGGACCTACATGACGTTTTGGACAATTAGGCTATGTATACTTGAATTAAGAGAAATTACACGGATACCTTCCTTTCCCTCTTACTCCAAAATTCCAACCTTGTGAACACAAAATAAATGGACAAATTTTAGAACAAGGATACTTTCCTTTCCCTCTTACTCCAAAATGCCAACCTTATGCACACAAAATAAATTGCCACTAAAAACTTCCTTTTCGTATGCATGATGATGCGTATTCGACATACACAGACAAATTGCTTTTTTTTTTTTTTAAATAATTATTAGCGAGGTATCCGTACACTGAAATTTTCCCAAATAAATTATTGGCACTGAAATGTGTCTTTTCGTAAGCAAGATGATGAGCATTTGACAAACACATACAAATCTGCTCTTTTTAGTAGCCTATTTCAAGATAATTGTCAGTGAGGTATCCGTATACTGAAATTTTCCCAATTATTATCAATTATATGAAATAATCACTGTATAAATTACGTTACAAATTATGTGGAATTATGTAAACACGTATAACTCATGTTGAATTGTGAGGTTAAATCCACCAGGTAGCCTGCTTTTTCTCTTAGAGAACTTCCGTCAGTACTTTTATTGTCTAATATGGATGCAGAATTGCTGACGAGTTCTAAAAGAATTCCCACTTCGAACTGTGAGAAGTTCGGTGCTCTTTTCTTTTCTTTTTTTTCCATGATTATTGAAACTTATTTGAAAACTGCGAGGATGTTTGAAACAGTCCGACAAACAAAAACGAAGCGATAATTGACAGAGTGCGTTCGTTTGCTGTTTTATACGCGGTAACCTAGCACTCAGATGATTCTTCTCAAGCGAGCGTACTGTCAGCTGACAGTACTGAGTTGATCGAGGAAAATGTCGGTGCACCGCACCTGTAACTTGATCACTGTCAAGAATTAACCATGTTTCCGTGATTGCTGATAAACGAGCTAGATGATTGAGAATGGTGCACACGACCATTAGATGATATTGAAGACGTAAGTGAATATGACTAAAATGAAAGTACAGTATAACATTTTGTGTTTCGGTATACAATGGTTTCCTTACTTTTTTTCAAATATAATGACAAGCCACTATTTGAGTGCACTAATGTCTTATATTAGGGTTACCAGATGGAATATCTGGGACTGAGGACATCCGAGACTGAAAACTAGGACACCAAGATTAAATAATAAAAATTGTCATATTGCATAATAAAAACTATTTATCACGTATAATAACAGTTGTAATACAAACATTGAAAACAATACAACTAACTTCCCAGTTCTGTCTTCCAGGCCAGCCGCAACATGAAGCTGAGATATTTACTTTTCAGTTCATTAGTGAAGCTACATTTCCGCTTCGACATCTTGAAACCTAAAATACAAATAAAATTTACAGTTTAGTTAGTAATTCGCATATATTCCATTGTGTCGAAATTAAATTTGTAGTTATAAAAAATAAAAATAATTACCTGCTTACCTTTAACATGTATCAATGTCAGCTATACTATAATGTATAAGTATTCTCCACCATGTGCTACGTCACTTACAAAACAAAGGAACATCTCGCAGCAAGACTTCAGAAATCAATCAATCAATCAATCAATCAATCAATCAATCAATCAATCAATCAATCAATCAATCAATCAATCAATCAATCAATCAATCAATCAATCACTCGTTTCGATATTTTAAACTCACGAGATACCAGAGATTGTTGTAAATAATGTAAACATTTCGGTCATTCAGTGACACCAACTTCTCAGATGTGAGTGCGTTTTATAAATGCAATTTTAATAGGTATCTCGGCAATTAGAAAATCCTCCCGGACATCCCCGGATGCATTAAAAACTGGGATATGTCTGGAAAAACTAGGACGTCTGGTAACCCTATCTTATATTTAAGTATTGTAACTCTATTTTCCATGTTTTGTTTATATTTTCATGTTAGACAGCTACAAAAAAAAGTAATATCAAGGATAAAAAATAAAAAGTTCTTTTAAAAAGGTCAATTACTGAATTTATGGTATTCTTTGAAACTTACAATTTCTTTTCCTGTAAAATTTTGCTTTTGTGGCATGTCATTATCTTGCCCCAAGCCTGATGAACTATTCTTTATTGCTGTTCATTGCATTGTGTGCACTAGCTAGCACTACTGTTTTCTTCGTGAGTTTCCTCCTTTTTGGAAGCTATTTTATCTCTCTTTCGCGGTCTGTATTTCTCCCAGTGTTTGTGATCCAAACTGTTAAAATCCTCTTCGTGAACAATATCCTTCAGGTACTTTGCAAGTCTAAGCAATTCTCTGTCCTTATCACGATTAAGATGAGCTTGCTTGAATGGCCGGATCTTCAAGCCGTTTCCAGGATTCATGAGAAAGTTTCGTCTGATGTCATCAAACATGATTGTGTTGCGAGATGAATACTGATCGAATTTCCCCCAGATGACACCTAGAGGTTTCACCTGAAAACAGAGTGACAAAATGTAGATATAGGAAGTTTATAACCAGAATACATTGTTAATACCAAACATTAACCTAGTTTTATCTCTGTATGAACCACAACGATTACATTCAATAATTAAAAAATGCAATGAAAACCTTTTAAACTATTGCTTCACTGAAAGGGTGAATATTCTGAAATGGGCAAATATGAATAACAAAACTGGAAAAAATATATAATATTAAATTGTGTACGTTTTTCTCACATTAGTTACATTTGCTCCTATTATTGAAGATTCTGGTATCAGTTGAGCTTAAAAAAAAATTATGCGAGATTTTCTAATTTAAAAAAAAAGCCAAGGGATTGTTGTTATCTTTCTCTTACAGCCCATTGTTTAAGGTATCTTCTAAACTTCTGTACTTCAGATTTCACTTGTCTTCGAACATTTCTTTTTTCACGATCAGTCATATCTGCTATTTTCTTTCTTTTTTTTTTATATTCTTTGCCACAGTCCCTTTTTTCTGCAACTCCTCTTCAGTCATATTTGCCCTCTGCCTACGTATCTTCTCCCTTTCATATTTCCTACTTTCATCACCAGACTTTTTTTTCTTCCCTATAAACAATCACATGAAATAATATTCGAAGTTACTTTATACACCAGTATTTAATAATTGTATGTTAAATGAAATGTCCCACAATAAAGGGACCGACGTTACAGGGACGGGACCAGGACCATTGTTACAAATTAGTATAATTTCCGCAATAGTTCTGTCAAAATAAATCGTTAAACATATCATGGAGGTTAGATTTTTTAGTCGACAAACATTGTAATGTTTTGCATATACTACGAAAGTTTAATATATACAAACTATATTAAATGCCACCTGCGACGGGTGTTACCAATAGAAAACATAACATTCAGTCATCAGTGATGATTTTTGTATTTTTCAATAAAATAAATTACGATAATGGACGAAAAGTTTTTCAACTGGCGCCATGTTGACCTCTCATCACTACCAACCGTTAAAATTTACCACATGAAGCAAAATTGTCTTTTGTGTAGCTCTTTTATTTCGAGGGACCGGCATTACGAAATTTTTGGGGACAAACTTTACGTTAAAGTTGTGTCCTTTCAGAATTAAACAAACAACAATTCCTGTCTTTCATAAGTATTTTAACTATTTATTTTTATAATCTTGGCCGAGGAAATAAAATCAAATCGAAACATTCCGAGAAAAACTTAGTCAAACAGAGTAAAATGTAGTTGGGGACATAGGGACCGTAGTTACATTTTGACGTTTGGATGTTATTCTTTAATTATAAATTTTAAAATTAATCCTTTTATGCTTTGTTTCCAACTAAAACATGTGAGCGTTAGTTGATTAAACGCAAAAGTAATCAGTTAACATTTTCAAGAAACTCCTTAAATCAGCCGGGACATACATTTACCCATTTCAGAATATTCACCCAAAAATACATTATACACGTTAAAGTAAATATTACATAATAATTAAACCAATTAATCAAATACATTTTCTCACCTGTACTACGCCATACTTTGGAGTGAAGATGGATATCATGGCAAGGCTATCCAAGTAGAATGCAACTTTGTAGCTACTGTGGGTAGACACACCCAATAACTTCATCTTTTCTTCAATCCATTTCATGCTTGTGGCTGACCATATCACGATGTCATAGTCCTTTAACAAACAAGTAAAATACTTTTTTAGTTTTTAACATGTATAAAAAAATTGACTTTTGGGACATAATGGTTGATATTGCTTTCCTTTCATTAACCCAATGGACCCATATGGTATTTCAGTTATTTAAATTCCCTACACTCGCATTTAATGTCCAGTTTACAGATCAATTTGCAGTATGCTGTAAAAAAATGCATTAAAAATTACACAAAATTTCTGATGCAGAATTTCTCAGAGACTGTGCAGGAAGCTTGTACTTATTATTTAAGATGTTTTAGTGTGGTAAATCTCGTGTGACAACAGTCAGAATATACAGTATATTGTGACTACATTGGAGAAGTAATAGAATGATAGGTAAAATCTAGCTGCTTTCCTCACCCATGTCAAGACTTGGTGTTGTCGTTGTCTTTAGGCGAAGACATGTATAGTGTAGTGAAATGAGGTAGAGATGACATACAATACAATGAACTAAAATTGTAAGCAGTATTAATTTTATTATGCATTTTATATCCTCATATCGAATAATCTATGAATTCTACAACAATAATTTCATAATCTTTCCCCTAAACAAAGGTTGTCTATAAGACATATTCTAAACATAACAGTAGATAGTTACAATATTTGACTGGGTGAAAATCCAAGGAATATTGTGCAAAAGACGGAGAAAAAAATCAATTTTCAAAGAAATAACATTGTTATACAAAGGGTGGAATATTTGAAAAATATATTTTGCAGTGGATATGGAGAGGAATGGAGCGTGTGAAATGGACAGACAAAATAAGAAATGAAGCTGTGTTGGAAAGAGTGGGTGAAGAAAGAATAATGCTGAAACTGATCAGGAAGAGAAAGACAAATTGGCTGGGTGACTGGCTGAGAAGAAACTGCCTACAGGAAGGAATGGTGAACGGGAGAAGAGTTTGGGGCAGAATAAGATATCAGATGATAGACGACAGTAAGATGACAGTTGACATTAAGATATATAGATGACATGCGGAGACTAAGAGGAAGGCAGAAAATAGAAAGACTAGAGAATGCTGGCTTTGCAGTGAAAGACCTGTCCTTGTGCAGAACACTATGAATGAATGAATGTTTCGCAAAAGAGACAGAAGAAGAAAAAAACAAAAGTTCAGTGAATGCCGCTGTTGTACAAGTGGTTCTTATGGATAGAAATGGAACCTTTTATAGCCTTAACTGCCAATTCTTGAAGAAATTTGTTGCACAGCCCGAAATTCTTGAGTGTTTGAGCAGGTATAATGTCGCAAGCACCAACCATGAGCCCTATAACCTCGATGTCATCAAGTTCATAACTGTGTTTGCAGAAGTCCATAGTGGGGATCTGAATTCCTCTCCTCTCCTCGTGCACTTCTTGGAGCTGGTTACAATGTGTTTCAAACCAGACTGTGGAATCCAAGATCTAACCTTTCTTCCCGGATGACTTTCTAACAAACATGTCGATTCTTCTATTGCTCACATTCAATAGCATGTTCGTGAACCTCTTCAAAAACCGTTAAAGCCTGTCTCTCATAGTGCAGAGGCAGTAGATGATCTGATGTTATAATGTCTTTTGTTACAGTGCTTCACCATAAGGGCAGGGTTTGAATTTCACTGCATCTTCTATAATGGTTGTCCTGGCTTCTGCCTGGAATTGATCGCACAGGAGCCATGTTTGGAGTCATTTTGAGCACGTCTTTTCATTCAGCATATAATAAACCATCATGCCTCCTTATCCAGAGGATGGCTGGCATAAATTCACTATGCACTCTGTCTCTAAAAAATGTTAACCCTTAACCCGAAAGATATATTAAAATCACACTTACAGAAAGATCGGTCTAGAAGACCAGAAATATTTCATTATTGTTTCCACGAGAAATTTATACACATTTAATTCAAGATGATGTATTTTTTATCAATAAACACATATTTTACAATGAGTATAATTAAGAAAATTTAATT
The DNA here is from genome assembly GCA_025594305.2 of Periplaneta americana. NCBI lineage: Eukaryota > Metazoa > Arthropoda > Insecta > Blattodea > Blattidae > Periplaneta > Periplaneta americana. The sequence continues at coordinate 17,480,959 of JAJSOF020000029.1, read as the reverse complement.
CAAGATAACTTATTCTATCAATTAACCAGAAGCAGGTTACACAGATATCTACAGGAGTAGCTGCACTATCGAAGTTTTTAGTGGAAATCGTTAATGAAAACAGCTGTAACTAAGCCAGGTGGCTCAGATAGTTACATTCGAGACTTGCAAGCAGGGAGTCCTGGGTTCAAACTTCGTGGCCGGCCAATCTGACTGGGATTTTTCATTTTTTACCTCAGTCACAAAGGCAAAGTCGAGCTAGAAATTTACCACCTTAATCACCAATATTATAAACATTAAAACAAAATATAAAATCAGATACATTAACACAAACCTTCTATAACACACAACAGAAACAGAATCTCAACAATAGTGAATGATCTACTAGAATTTACACATGATATATGACCATAGATGTTAAAGTGTATATAAATAAATGCTTATAAAAACATTGCTGTACCACCACTATTCTTGGACGTGTGTATTTTCTTTTTTTCTGCTTAACATTGGCAACAAAATTTTACATACCACTGCACTCTGTATTATTGTTACATTTCCCAGTTGGTCAGTTGAATACGAGGCTTTCAGGAGTTCTTAAAAATCCTAAACTTTTACAGTCTTTAATATTTCAAAGCTCTCAGGTGTAAATTTCAGTTTATCAATTGGTAATGTCATAGTAAGCCTGTAAGTAATTATCCATTTTGTGTTGATAACCTAATTGAATTTTCTGTATGATTATATTTCTATTCTATTGGCATTTTTTTTCGTTTTAATAAAAACAAGGTTATTAACCTTCCAATTAATCATTTTGGAGTTAATAAACTTCTAATTATAGGCTTACAGGTTAAGTGGCATTTGAAATTAGTGTTAGTTCTCAGGTAAAATTCTGTGATTTCCATACTGTTCCTTTATATAAATTTAAAGTGTCGGACATACAATAATGTACAGCTTTCTATTTAAAATCACATATTTTGTGATGTTTGTTTATTTTCCCAAGTTAATAGATATGGTGAGAAAGTAGTTATAGTTATTCACCACCATAGGCGCTAGTGATGCTCAGCCAACAGGTTGTCATAGCACTATTAACATGTTTCCATACTGTATTAGTGCTTATACTGTGGTTAACTAATCAGACTTGAGATGTTCTTCCCGTGACACATATCGTCAAGTGAGATGTGTTGTTTGAAAATAGCTGTATCAGCCAGAAACTCAATCAGAGGTAGAATAATTGTATTGTATTGCATTTATTTACATTGCATGGTATTCCTACATTGCTTCACAGCTAGAATATGGAACAAGTCAAACAGAAAAAAAAAAAAAAATCTTAATAGTACTATAAAGTCTTATTTATAGTCACAGTCTAGTTGAAATATATACAGAAGAGTTTTACAATATAGTCTACTAGTACAACACAAAGTTTTAGTATCAATACTTAACAAAACACAGAAATATTCATGAAGCTTGTTGAATGTCATGAATTCACTTACAGAATAGAAGGCGTGAGAAATTAGGTACTTCTTTAATTTGGTCCTAAATAATCTTATGTTTTGAGTTTAATTTTTTACATACAAAGGGAGGCTATTAAAAATGTTTACTGCCATATAACACTCTCCTTTTTGATAGCATGATAGACTTGCCGATGGTGTATGAAAGTCTTTTTTTTTTTACATGTATTTATGCTATGAATTGTTGAATTAGTTACAAAGTTTTCACGATTACATACGAGGAAGATTATTTATTAGTGAAAAAATATACTGACAAGCCATGGGCATTATTTGTAGTTTTTTTTTTTAAATAGTCCTACACGATTCTCTAGATTTGGCACCTACTATTATTCTAATTACTCTTTTTTGTAGTAGAAATATATTGTTACTAGCCGTGAAATTTCCCTAGACTATTATTCCAAAAACTCATTACAGAGTGTAAATATGCAAAGTCTATTGTTTTTAAGGTACTGATATTTACTATCTCTTGCATAGATCTAATAGCAAAACATGCTGAATTTAGTTTGGGGGTAGTTTCTTTAATATGATTTTTCCAATTTAACACATTATCGATTTGTAAGCCAAGAAATTTGGTTGTTGTTGTTTCTATTAGGGACCTGTTATCAGTGGCGGCTCCTGCGTATTTCTTAAGAGGAGGAAAGAAGGTAACAGGACGAAATGACACCTTCTTGAATGAAACATGCTACAAATTAGCCAACATGCATACATGTAAGACCAGGTAGTGTTGGGGTTGGCCTTCCCTTCTGTATAGCAATAATCTGTTCTTGTAAACTGAGTTTCCTAAATTTTCCCTAAAATATAATGTTTTCACTTCCATTCATTGCTGAATAATTGCACAAATTAACAATTACAAGGAAATTCACCTCGCACCATTTTTCGAACACACTACAGCATCACACGTGTTGGAAGAGACCAGCAACTAACACGTAATCGGAACCACGGAAATGGGAAATAATCTGAGGAAAGCGAAAACACTGCACCCACCCACGTGGTCTGTGTTGCCACATGTACATTGTACAAATTCAGTATCACATGCTTTTGAAGAATATCAGTTCTTGTAAAGTCATACTACCATTATTGTTCAAAGTTGCCGGTGCCCAATTTTTTATGTTAAAAATAATGTAGTTTGGAGTACCTACTTACTTTCAATTTCAAATATATTTGTACAAAACTGACAACTTGGCTGTTGTCCTGTCTAGTACACAATGAACGGAAGTGAATTTCAGGGGCCAAAAAGATCTGCGATACTAAAGTAGAACTACTTCCACTTTGTTTTATATAAACCCAACTTTAACTTTCAAATATCCTTGAAAGTTTCAAACCATGAATAGTAGCCTATATAAAGTACAATGAATAAAATTTTTTATTTATAATTTAAAAAAAAGTTTATATGGTGTCTTTCATAGCGTTGCGTTAAAACTGTTTTATTGTGCCTCCTCCTAGTTGTGTTACAGTCTGGTTGAATGCAACATCATTAGATGGCAGCGGTAGCGAGCTTGCTGCACGACCAGTCGGTTTCTATTTCCCGCCCATGCGCTGATTCAGAGGAGGATCTCCTCCCTATCCGCTCATTTACTCGCTTTAAAACTCTGCTTCTTTCTCTGGCCGCTAGTGCGCTGTTGTCTGTGTGTGTTAACTGCAGTAAAGGAGGAATGGATTGGCTTTCCTCCACACAAACAATCTCGCATCTTTCTCACAGTTTTCTAGCAGCACATGAGCGTGCGTCGTTTAAAACTCGATCAACCGAGGTTTTCTTATAGCTGTGAACTTAAAAATTATCGAATCTTCCTCGAATTTCAAGGCACATATTTTATTTGGTATTTACTTTCAAAAGAAGAAAAATGTGAGGAGGATGTTCCTCCCTTCCCTCCCCCGAGAAACCGCCACTGCCTGTTATTAATTATTGGGTTTGATATTTGCGCAGTTGAATTTTGACAGAATTTAAATTTTATTAGGCTAATTTTGTTACAATACTAATTTAGTGGCTGAAAACCAATCACATATTTTGAGAAGAATTGCCTCAAATAATAATAATAATAATAATAATAATAATAATAATAATAATAATAATAATAATAATAATAATAATAATAATAATAATAATAATAATAATAATAACAACACAACAACAATAATAACACACAATTACTGAATGTGTTAATGCTTAACTTATTGCATGTGCTGTACTGTGAAGTTAGACATTTAATTGCAACAGTGGGCCTACTCCTGGAAGAACCACAGTCCTGATCATTACTCCAAAGACGTACGTACACATAATGGGACTTTCATGATGTGAGTGGACATGAAGCTGGACCTCCACCTAAGACAACATAAGACATCACACTCCATTCAGCATTGAAGCTGCATTTCTCTTCCACTTTACACAAAAACTCTTAATTGAGACACAAACCTGGTAAGCTGATGTAAGAAATTCATGAAGATAAGGCCTCATCAATTCATAACCTGTCTCAGCAGTAGATCGGTGATCAAAGAGGGTATAATCAATATCGAGTACAAGAAGCTTCTTCCCAGGCCGAAGTTCATTCAGCATGTTGATTTTATACTCTCTAACTCGACGCTCTATCTTGGCCAAGTATACCTATAAGATCAGTCAATAATAGTTTACATGTGAGAAGCAATAAATCCTTTGGCTTAAATCACATATTGAATGCAATACAATGGTTTTACTAAATTTGATTTTTTAAACACTCATATATGTATTCAGCTCAGGTAGTACACTCAAATACTTTTAATATCAATCCCTCATTCTCCCAGCTGCACTTCCGATGTCATACATAAACCAGACTCAATCCCGCTCCTTAACGAATGTTTGGTTTGGCTTTTCGAGGGCCAGAACCAGGCAGATTCTTAGGGTACGAACACGTTGACGATGGTAGACTAGCTGGTAGAGTAGCTGGTAGCGGTAGTGTGGGAAATGAATCGCTAGAATCATATGACACCGCACACGTTGACTCATGGATGGTCGCTTTACTGCTAGCTTTCCAGCACGCTGTAAGCTCCAAGAATGGTTTCAGTCATTCTTTCAAGCTTCCAGCGCAAGTCTCGGCGTGGAGTAGAGAGGCATTGGAGAGGTGATCTGTGGACCAGATGTCAATGATGACTTGTGTAATTAGTAGGGACGACTTTTATCAGTTATTTGTGTAACTTACTCAAGTATTCGTGCTTTTTAATTTATACAAATTTGTATTTTATTTTAAACTACGCGCGTTTGGTTTAGTCTTGACGTTAATTGGCCGTAACTCGGTAACCAGTAAAGATTTTGAGCAGCGGTAACTTTTAAAACGAATTTCCATTCTTACTCAACATTTTTCTCGCTTTGACCCCCATCTAATGTGAAAAACAAAAAAAGTTTACCGCTTACCATAAATTTTTTTCTTTGAGCAGATCACTTCAAAGTCGGTATTTTTTTTTCTCACTTTTAAAAAAATTTTTGACTTCGAATTGTTTTCTATGTTTCCTTGGACATTGACCTATCCATACAAAAATTGCAGCGATTGTTTGAATATCATAGATGCTACGAAGTGATAATGTTAAACGGAGCGGGAAATATCATTCTTGGCTACTCCGACTATCAGCCAGCGGCCTGTCAAGCTCCGCCTTGAGCATACCGCTTGCTTCACTTGTGGCGGGAATCCTGTGTCAGTGGTTGTAAAGTTTTAAAACACTGCACACAATGGATGTAGAAAAACTGATTGCTCATGTGTTCGAAAGACCTGCCACGACATTAATTTTTCGTATAGATTCAAAACTGGAGGTAGAATTTAATTAATTTTTTAATTACAAACTACTAATGAATTCGGATGAATGGACATCGTCGTTCACCAATAGGCCTGATTTGGAGTCTTCGACCTCATTTCAAGAGTTTAATCGCTTTCTTCTGTATGTGCCTTAATACAACGAAAAATTAAAAAAAAAAAAATAAACAAATAAATAATAACTAATATAAATCAAATTATTGAGAATGGTCACTAGGCACTATTTTGTAAGAATTGTACAGTTTACGTCAGTGTGAGTATAAGCCGTTCTTCCTGCAAAATAGGATTCCCTGGAAATTTTTCCAAGCCTTCTGTATGAAATCTTTGGTTAAATAGAGAAGATAATCGAAAGTTTCGATTTCCACTCTGGGGTAGCTAATGAATTTTTCTGGAAAGTTCCGCAGATATTTAAAAAGATAATATTCACCAAACGCAACCCTTTCATTATTTATAGGGTGAAGGGAACACTCTCGAAAAAGAATTCTTGTAATAATAACCACTTTGATTCTGCACTGTCTAATAAATCAAATTCGTTCTCACTACTTGAATCCCTTGTGATATCAAGTCTACACAGAGATTCCAAGGAAATGACCTAATCAGCTGTGAGTCAGCTGAGAGATTAAAGCTCCAATTTGTGCACACCAAGCTTCCTTGTCTTTCATAACACTGATAGCGGAGCCTGCTAGCTTTAAAGCTAGGCGCCAACGTGTTCGTACCCTTACACCCAGGCTTAAATTGGCTCATTGTGCGCTCTACATATGCACTGATGTCTAAGTTCAACGAGTGGAACAAGTGACATGTGAATTTAACGATGACAGTGGACCATCCTCAGCCTGACAAAGCCAGGACCCTGTTGCATAACTTTACTAATATTATTAGAAAAATGTTTACAAATTATGTTACAAATTGGTATGATAAGAAATAAAAATCAATGTAACAGTTGTATGATCACATTTATAAAAATCATTAAAAATTTTTAAAATACAGACATGTTTCGGGGTTGTATGTTACCCCATCTTCAGTGCAGGAACTGCAATGATATAATAATAAATTGTTAATTATAATTAAAATTGATTACATATTAAATCGTAAAAATGAATATAGAGTATTTTTTAAAATTCAAATATAATTTATCTTATTTAAAATTAAAAAAATAACATAAGAAGTTTTGACAGATTAAGATATAAGTTGACAAGAAATAAGCTTGAATTTGGCTAGATAATTAATTAATAATGATTCAGTTGCCACAAATAGGCTAACCTCACTGATAATATGTAACTATGGGTGAATGCAAACTTATAGAAAAACTATCAGTAAACACTAACAACTAATAATACGAGTATTAGTTTCAATTATGCAAACAAGAATTTGTAAAATTCATTAATAATATTAGTATTTTTACGTGTAATTTGTTAAATTTTCTTCTTGGCATTATGCAAGAGAAATATCCTACAAATTACAAGTCACAAGTAAATTTACTAATATTATTGGTTTATAGTTACTATGCAACAGGACCCAGGTTCCATTCCTATACTAAAAGCCAGGTTATGAACCGACTAAACAGTAAGTAGTTGGCGGTGCGAGAGGAAAGTGAGGGTTAGAGGGGTAGCCTGTGCAGCGATGACACGTTGAGTGTGTAGGGTTGGAGGGGAGAAGGAGAACGGAGCTTTTCATTGGACCTCACGTGAAAATGTCGTCTGCTAACGAAAATCTGGCAACGGGATCATGGAGACAGTGTAGCCAAACTTCCCAGTTCATTTGCAATACCACGTGCATTACGAGTCGCATTTCGTACCAGCGTCATTAGCTCGTGCTTTCTTAAAAACAGTAATTTTAATTAATAATATTGTTGATAGTGTTATCGAGAACTACAGACAGTAGTTATTTTAAACATATCGGTGACAAAAGCTGAACACACTTTGAATCTTGAGCCACTATATGGCAACAGAGCTCAGAAAGACAGCAACAGAACGTTGCTTCCGGTTTAGTCAGTTCATACCCTCGCTTTTACTATAGTCGAGTACTTGAAAGCCCCAGGACCCAGAGCCCAGAGTATCGGAAATCTGTATTACTGGTACCACCACTTCTAACTATTGCAGATATAGGCTAGATTAAAGGAACAGTGTGGACATGAAATGGAAGAGATAAATGGGAGTACCTCGAGAAAAATCCATTCCATCACGACAAGACCAGGGATCGAACCTGGGCCACTGGATGAAGAACACCCTCAAAAACTCTAGTGACCACACGAACTAATAAAAAAACATCACAAACAAAATTCGAACAACCCTCAAAGAAGACAACTGAACAATCAAATTGAACTGTATGAAAGCCCATGCAGGATATCACAGAAATGAACTAGAAGACCAATTGGCAAAAGAAGCAGTGGTAGACAGAGCATTTAAAGTCTCTTATAAGAGAATCCCCAAAAGCAGGTAATAAAGGTACGGTCACACGTCGCTACTTTTGCTGCGCAACTTTTGTACTGCAGCTGCAAAAGTTGCGTGTCGTGTTCACACATAAGCCAAAAGTAGCGTGATGCACGCTACTTTTCGTGCTGCGCAACCCAAGTGCAGCAAAAGTTGCAACTGGAGGTTGCGAGTCTGTTCACACACAAGGTGCTACTTTTGCAGCCGCAGTCATGCTGCAGGTTTCCATCTCCATGTTGACTTCTCAATATACATTTTGTGGTTATGTTCGCATTATTAATAAACTCTTGCAAAACCCTACTTATCTATTATTTGCTTTTCTGTCCTAACTAGTATTCAGAAATTGGCATTATTTTTACTATAAAGCTTTTAAAAATGCCTATATACTTAAATGATAACCAAAAGCATATTCACGTAATCAATGTTGGCACCCCTCCTGTTTGAAACTACGCTACAGAAAATTAAAAAAGTGAATTATGTAGTCAGCAAATATGCTCAGACTGTGTTGTGCATTTAATAACTGTTACAAATAATTTATTTTCATTACATCTAACATTAAAATACAACCAAACAATAAAAGTATCATTGGCACATTTGGGTGGCAACACTGGTCGCAACCGCAGCAAAAGTTTCAACAAAACAGATATCAAAAATGCTGCGGCTGCAACCCTGAGAACCTTGTTCACACGTCGCTACTTATAAGCTGCGCGCAGCATGGAAAAGTAGCGAGCAGCAGGTTGCACTGTTGTTCACACGTCACAGTACAAGAGCTGCGCAGTTTTTTGTACTGCAGCGCTGCAAAAGTAGCGACGTGTGACCATACCTTAAGATAAATGTGAGAAATGAGCGAAAACAAAAATAGGAAAGGAAATGGCAAATGACAGCAAAGGGGAAACTTATCAAGTCATTTGTGTCCATGGTAAAGTTCAGACTATAAGTCAACATCTCTGTAACACCAAATTTCCACAGTCCTCATCACTGGTCACAGAAAACTAAGATCATATTATTACAATTTCGAGATTATGGACAGTCCAGAATGTTCGTGTAATAGAGCAGAGCAAACAGCAGCCTATATAACATTTGAATGCAGAACAGAATAGAATAAATATTTCAGCAATCTTACTTCCGTAAGACAGACCTGCTAGTTACAATTATATTTCCCCAGGTCTGACTTTCTCTACAATTTTAGTTTCCTTTGCAAAGTTGTACGTCTCACAGCTACTCTTATCGTCCTGACTATGGTCAGGTCTAAATGCGATCTATATCCATTCCTCTATGATCTTCTCATGCACAGCTATTATAGCAAACTTACGTTAATATCAACAATAAAATTATAATGTACTAAGAAAATTTTTCAAACATAAAAAATTAATTCAAATAACACCGTACCTAAACATACCACTCCCCTATGCCTTAATACCCATAAACTACATAATAATATCCAATAAGGTAAAAAAAAAAAAAAAAAAAAAGCAAATATATCACTAGGTCTTAATCTTAGCTCCCCATTTCATCTTCACTATCATTAACTCGCTTGTATTAACTGAACTAGGCCTACATATTTTCTAAAGGCTACAGTAAGCTGGGGTTACTTGAGCCAAATGGAACATATTTATTTTTTAAGTTATCAGCAGTAATTATATTTTCGATTTTCATTTGTTTCTTAATAACAATAATGTGGCAGCATTTTAGAGAGTTGAGGCAGTGGTTTTGTGGTTAATATTCAACTTTCGCCTTTCTGGAGTGTTCTCTTGATGTTTTGATTTGGTGCACAAAAAAAGTACAACATTGTAAGTGAAATAAGTTTCAATTCAAAATGAAATATAATATGAATATAATGTTGAATTTATAACTTAACAGTAGCATGAAGCATAATGTTCAATAGCCTAATATGAATATTCATTGTTTTTTAATTATTAGGGTATTTTTTCTAGTAATTTTGAGTTTTTTAAATTTTGGGGTTACTTGAGCCATATGCAGTATAATGTTGCAATGAGAAATTAAATCAATAGTTTAGATATTTCAGAATTTATATACTATAAAAATGCAGTAGGTAATTATTAAAAGCCTTACTTTGTACAGTAAGACGGCATTGTCAAACTTTTTTCTTTTGGTTAATTATATCATGCCCCGGAAACATATTAGGGTACCAGGAAGTAGGCCTTATGCAGATTACTCCCAATCTGCTTTGGATGCTACTAGAAGCAAAATGAAATCTGTGAAGCTATCCATAAGAAAAGCTGCAGAAAAACATTCCGTTGATAGGAGTACTCTGAATCGAATACTGCAGGCTTTGCACATGCAGTCTTTTGGAAGACCAACAGCATTTTCATCTGAGGAAGATAATCATCAACTACAAGGAATTATTACTGCTGCAAAATGGAGTTTTCTACTGACCCCATTGGACGTTATTTAGTTAGGATTTATTTTCTGTAAGTCAGATGTTTAGTTAAATGTTTTTGTTTTTGTGATTTTGTAATTCAAATTTTGGAATTAAAGGACAGAAAATAATGTGTGCATATTATCTCAGTGAGTTACACAAGTCCACACCTGTGGAATAACAGCACGTCTAGCCGCGAAACCAGGTGGCCTGGGTTCAATTCCCGGTTGGGGCAAGTTACCTGGTTGAGGTTTTTTCCGGGGTTTTCCCTCAACCCAATATGAGCAAATGCTGGGTAACTGTCGGTGTTGGACCCCGGACTCATTTCACAGGCATTATCACTTTCATCTCATGCAGACGCTAAATAACCTAAGATGTTGATAAAGCGTCGTAAAATAACCTACTAAAATAAAAAATAAAAAGTTACATAATATAGCTAAAGACAATAAACCACATATATATATATATATATAATAATAATAATAATAATAATAATCCGTGGCGCTACAGCCCGTGAAAGGCCTAGACCAGCCAGCCGGTTGCTGGCCTCACGCCCACATGCCGAAGCAGAGGTGGACGATCACCCAACCAGAATGGAGGTATCGTGTGGTTAGCACGATGATCCCCCCAGCCATTATAGCTGGTATTTGCAACCGGATTTCGCTACCTATCATAGCTCCCCAAGTGCATCACGATGCTGGGTGGTCAACAGTCCCATACACTGGCCGAAATTTCATGAGAAAATTTCTTCCCCCATGAGACTCGAACCAGCGCGCATTCTGTAACGCGAGTCCTAGGCAGGATGCCTTACACCGCGATGCCACGGCGCGGGACTATATATATACTGTACCCAAATCTATAAATGTTATCGTTTAAGGTTTTATTGACTCAAGTAACATCATATCAAGTTTAACTTGCACCACACAGCATTTTTAAATGGGTGGCTCAAGTATACCCATTTGCTGGGTAACTTGAGCCACTAATAAAACAATAAATAAATATATAACAATAGTGACAATGCAGCAAAGCTGCTTGCCTATGATTTATATGTGGCGAGATTCAACATATAGAAGAGCAATGAAAGTTTCTCAAGGTATACGTTTTTTGTAGGAGTCAATGAAACTTTCTGAGGTAGTTCGAGTATCCCCAGTTTACGGTATATATATTTATTGATACTACAAAAGGTTTTTGTTATCCACTTTTTCTTGTATTATCTGTTTCTTCACATGTTAATATTATATGCAACGCATCTTCTTACATGCCAACAGATATCCTTCCTTAGCTTACCCCTCCTGTTTATCAATTTCCTTATCTCTAATCTCCACTAAGTCTACTACAACCACCATTTCAGATCTAATCTTCTCTCCTTATTCCTTAAATATGATAGCCAATTGGTTTCCAAATTCGAATATTTGAATGTAGGAAACTAAATAAGGAACGAAATAAGCTAAAAAACAAATTGCAATGATAGGTGGAAAATTGCCAGTTTCAAGAAGTGTTATTAAAGAAACTTGAATGAAAGACTTAAATAACCCCTTATCTTTAAAAGCAGAATACCACAAAATTGTATTTTTCAACCTTCATTTTTTAATTATCTGTATCTGAACAATTTTGTGTGTGGTCATTATATTCCTTACGAGATATGTATTATTATTATTATTATTATTATTATTATTATTATTATTATTATTATTATTATCATCATTATTATTATTATTATTTGTGGTTTTGATATTTAGCATATAAGTTTGTACAAAGACTAAGGCAATTTCAACTAGGTCCATCCAACAAATAGATAGATCACCATGTTTTCAACAGGTAAGATTTCACATTGTCCATATTTTCTGTCATGTCACAACTCTGGCTGGTCTAAGCTTACTCAAATTCTGTCTAGTTTCAAAATGGAATGGTCCTAGATGATTAGCCTATGTGGGCAATAAGAGCATGTCCACTGGAGGTTTATTAAAATTTTTTCCAAGTTCCTTCATGGGGGCATCGATTGGTTCTTGCGGACAGGCCTATATGAATTTTGGTATGCCACTGGTATTAGTACGAAAGAAGAAATTAAATGTACATACTTCTCTGCTCTCTATTGCAACTTCTTCGTCTTCAATATCGAGATCATTTACTACATCAGGGATGTCTTCTGGGGGTGCCGATGCATCAGCAATATCTTCTTCTAAAGAGCCCATCATCATAACCTTAAATCCTTGCTTAAGCTTAAGTGCAGACAACTGGCATTCATCTTCTGGTGTCTTCCCTTTAAAAATGCATATAATACTTCATGAAAAACGTCAGTGTAATCTCAACCTTATATTACATTAATCTGCATTCAAGTTTAATGAAATTCGAAGATAAATTCTCTTACCAAATCTGTACCATTACGCGCCACTACACTAATGTCTAAACAATTCAAAGTCTCAGAGAGTAGCATGTCACAGTTATAGGTCTATATGCCACGAATGATCAACTGTCTGTCATTACGGGTAATGTCAAAGTTGTTTCATCAACCATAACGCATTAGTACAACGATGAACGCCTAATACACAACAGACGATGATATAATCTAATATTGTTCAATCATAATTTATTGATTATAAACTTGTTTTTGCATAGTACTAAAAATTGAACTCCAAAACTACACAAGAGGAAGACATTACAGTTAAGAAAAGCAGATTCCGAGGCGTTACATATAGAGGGGTCCTGTTATTTTTGCTCTAAAGTAACTATAGAAAAAAGGTCTGAAAAGAATACAAAAAGATAAAAAAAAAAGCCGAATAGAGTATTTTGGACAATCAAAAACATTTGACTTTCCCTTGTACAAAAACAGAGACAGAGAGAGAAAGAGGAAGGAGAGTATTTTCCTTATGTATCGCCTCGGATTCTGCGCTTTTACCCATATTATTTATACTCTTAAACAGTTCATTCAATCTCAAACTTTTGCTAATAACTACACACTATATACACCGTTAGTACTTTACACTGAACTAACCTAAAAATCGTGTTCGGGCTACTAAAATTTTAATACGTACCTTTAAGTTTAAGATTAAGTAACTTTTGTCTCTCGGGACGAACTCCTGTCTCTTTATGAATTGCGTTTTTTAAAGTAGCAACAGAATCACTCTCAGATAAATTACATATTTCATATTCTTTTCCACTCCATTTCACAACTAATTTCATTTCGTTCTCCATATTGCTTATATACACTCCCGCCATGAGTACCACAACCGTTTCTCGTAAGCAACGACCACAACCAACCAACGAGCTAGATGCTAGAATATTGTCCATAGAGAAGCTATACACGAAACAGGTTGCGAAACTTATTGACTTTCCTATTTCAAACGCTAGAGGCGCTAACGTAGAAATCAAGAGGATAGCCCTCTTGGTAGAAATTGATCTTGCTGTCGCTGTCACAAAAAAACCTAACTGTTAATAATCTGTTTTATGGAAATTGTTTATATTGTAGAAGAAGTATTACTATGTAACATTAAGTTACAGCATAACTCATTTGAAGATATTAATTAAATTCCTGAGCAATACTGAGTACAGATAATTGGAATTGGGGCATTCTTCAAATAGATCTGTGAAAGCTATGAATAAATAAGAGTTTATACCCAAGTATGGAGGATATATTTATTTGAAATGTATTTTTTGTTCATTTGTGCTAATGTAATAATCCGTGGCGCTACAGCCAACGAAGGGCCAAGACCGACCAACCGGCTACTGGCCTCACCGCCACATACCAAAGCAGAGGTGGACGATCATCCAACCAGAATGGAGGTATCGTGTGGTTAGCACGATGAGCCCCCCAGCCGTTATAGCTGGTTTGTGTAACCAGATTTCGCTACCTATCGTAACTCCCCAAGTTGTGCTAATGTAAAGTTAACATAAATATTACATTTACTCCTCCAATAAGGAACACAATGTGTTTTTACTTGCCCCAAGAGAATCTTACTCTATATTACTCTGCGGACTAACCTCTCCATCCCCGGTCTTCAAGTTTCTGATGTAATCTATGGTGTCAGGTGCAATATACTTACACAGCTTCTGTAGGTCTGCTAGTTTTTCAACCTTAACAGTACGTGTGGCTGTACCACTACAAGAGTTTAGTGTTCAGTATGAAGTGAATGAAAGTGGAGGCTTTTATAGATTCCTCCAAAAGAAGTCTGAAAGCAGTGATGAGTGCTTGGAACACCTTAAGGAAACTTGTGAGAATCTTGAACTGATTCTTACAAAGATAAAATATAAAGACCACAACTGGATGATTTGTGAAGATCTGAGAGAGTTGTGAACGCTTCTTGATCAGCAGGCTGTGTATACTAAGTTTCCATATTCCCTTTGTGAATGGAACAGCAGAGCAAGAAGCAGTCATTGGGAACAAAAACACTGGCTACAAAGAATCTCTCTTGAACCTCACACAGGAGAAAAAGCAACAAACGCAATTTCACCATGAAGAGAAAAAGCCAGTATAAAGCATCTGACTAAATGTGCGTTGATAATTATGACAACCTAATAGTTGTTTTTGTTTGACAATAAAGTCATTTGACCTCTTGCACTCCAATATTTTTCAAAGATATTATCATGGCCAGCCACTGAAGCAAAGATTTTGAGGTGTTCCGAATCCATTTCTTGGTTTGAGTTGCACAATGGGCAGTTAGGGGACTGATATATTCCAATTCTATGCAGGTGTTTGGCCAAACAATCATGGCCTGTTGCCAATCTAAATGCAGCTACAGACGATTTTCGTGGTAAATCGGGAATTAACTGTGGGTTATGATGCAGAGAGTTCCATTTTTTCCCTTAAGATTGTGTTATCAAATTTTGTTTGTTAAAGTCTAAGTATGTACATAGATTTAATAAATCTTTTCACAGAGTAATACGTAGATTTAGTAACAGGTCTGTAAGTAGCAGTGCTGCCCTTCTTTGCATTCTCATTTCCCAGGATTCCACAATGGGATGGTATCCATTGGAATACAATTATTTTATTGAGTGATATTGAGAGAGCATTTTAGTTATTTCTGCTGTTTGAGATGAAGGTGTATGTTTAGAGACTATTGATAGAATAGCTGCTTTGGAGTCTGACAATATAACTGCATTCTTAAATTTATTGATGTGGCATAGAAGATTCCTGAGACTTTCACTTATCTAATAGTTTTTGTAAAATATACCTTTAATATTTGCCACAGGACATGTTTCACTTCATCATTTTCTCATATTACATTCAATAATGCTACATTCACATTGCTAAAAGTGCCATGTATGTTGCAGAAAAATGGTAAGTGATAAGAGAAAATCTGAGGTCAGATTTGGATTCAGCACCCCAAAAAAACAATAAACGTAGTATAAATTAAAAAAAAAAAAAATTGTATGACCCTTAATTTTGCAGGCCTGTGTTATCTGGCGAAAATTTTAAACTACAGTGGAATTCCTCATATTCAGCATCCAAGTAACTGGAAATTTCAAAGCAATGGCACTTTTAAATAAGAAAAAAAAAATGAAACTACGAGGGAGAGTCTGTAAATAAGTTACAAATTCAAGCAGTGACATACATTTTTGTATGAGGTGCCTGAAGCTATCACTAATAGATGACAGTAATTGTTTATTGATGTGCACTGCACACGCAAAACAAGAAACAGCTCTCTAGATCACTAATTTTGCATTACGAAGTGAGGCTAGAAGCTGCCATTTTTTCAAGTGAGCAAGAATCTATGTTTGCCCTATAGATTTATGTTATATCCTATAAATAGATGTCCAGTACATATACTGAGTGTGACAACACAAAATCCGATGTTATTATGCACTTCTGGGTGCACAAACAGCTAATATGTAATACATACTTTCTTGTTCCTTAACAAATGAGACAACAGCTAATTCACAGTCTTGATATCTAAGGGCCATATTCATAGACAGTCTTAGTGCGGGCTTCCAGTGGATGATCAGCGAACTAAAGTTTTTCGTATTCATAAACCAGTGTTAGCGATATGATATGAATCCTGTACAAGTAATCAGTCGATAGCCAGGGCTAGTTTAGCATGCTCGTAGCGCGGCTAGCGAAATGTCTATGAATCTATGAATAGCACCCTAGAGCTTCCAAGATAGCTAGTTAGTGATCTATGCAGGCTTAGAAACAGCAGTTGCAAGATGGGGGGGGGGGACGCCTCTGCAAGAGTGTACTAGTATGTATTTAAATAACTTATAAAATTAATTTCCAATCACCTGACAAAATTGGTTATCCAGTCCAGACTTTGCCGGATATGAGGGACTCTACTACAAATAGATTACACAGAATCAGTGATACGATATTTCAATATTGTAGCTGAGGTGAAGAGAAAATTACAGAGAAAATGAACTATTCATAAAGAATTTTCCAGCCACTTTGTCAACCATATATCTAGCAATCTGCTGGAAAAAGAAAAATATTTTAGTACTAAAATTCCAAACTTTATGGTTGCTTAAAATAAAGATTTCACAAGAAAAGGAAAAGAAACTATTAACATGTAATGAATATACAGAGTTTTTCATAAGTAAGGAATAATGCAAATAAAACTAAAATTAACTCATTTTTTTTTTAAATGCTTGGATACGTCAAATTTAATATTTTGAAAGGAAAACAAAATTTTCAGCCATTACTGTACAGGGTGTGACATCGTTGACAACATTTTAAAATGGCAACACATTTTTTCATTTTTTTTCTGATTTTTTTTTTTTTTTGTAATTACAAGATTAGATTTGTGTTGAATTACAAGATTAGCTTTAATATCCAAATTATTCATTCTCAATTTATACATAAATATTCAACATAAACATTCAACAAAATACATATAGCAACCAGGTTGCTAAGTAATTCATTACATCTTCCTCTCTTGAAATAAGATTAATAAATTAAGTGTTTGTGGTGGATGAATTACTCTTCTCAGTCAGTCTTAAAACTCTTCCTTCTTCTTCTCTAACCAAGCAGCTTCGTGAAGTATCAGCTTCACATGTAAGTTCTTTTCTATCCATACCAGTCCTTCCTTTACTAGCACAGACTTTGAATGTACAATTTTATTGGAGTCTTGAGTTACAGAGCCTCTGTTATAATAGTACCGCTGTCGTTGTTGGCCAAGTTTTAACTTTTCAGACAACCCTTTATTAATACATAGATTGGATAAAAAGTAATGGCAACACTGCTGTCACATGACGATGGTGCGTTCGAGAGTTGCCAGCTGTGTGGGCATGAACAAGGACTGTTAGATGAGTTAGTGCAGCCAGTGGCGACAGTACTCTGTCAATCTACTGCAGTGTGTAGAACGTTGACTTTCATAGGGATAGTGCGAGTGCCCTAAGACCATCCTTACAAAACTAGAGCAACGTTCCTGGATCAAAATTGAAGTGACACGAGGTCGTAGTGCACAAGAATGTTTTCAGGGACTGCATGAAGCATATGCCGATGCAGCGTTGCCATATCGCACAGTGACAAGATGGGTTAAAGCATTCCGGGAAGGCAAGGATGCCGTTCAGGACAACCTCCGTACAGGACGACTCTGCGTGGAGGACAACACAGTTCAACTTGCTTCCCTGTTGGATGCTGATCACTGATGGACTGCGCGTGAGTTAGCAGCGGAAGTCTGAGTATGTCACAAAACTGTGCTCCACATTCTGCAAGACATTCTGGGTTACCGAGGTTTAACAATGGCACCGCTATTCAGTCGCACAGGCCTTGTTCGACTGATACCAAAGGAAAGATGACTTTCTTGGATGAATCGTCGTTATGGACGAAACCTGGGCTCGCTCATACGAACCAACCAAACTTGAAACTTCAAACAAATGAATGGAAGCATCCAGGTTCTTCTCGTCTGAAGAAAGTGCGGCCTACACAAAGTGCTGGGAAAGTGATGTTCAATGTGGGGTATGACATTGATGGGGTAATACTGCACCACGCTGTACCTCCAAGGCAGACAGAAAACGCAGACTACTGGAACATCCACCGTACTCACCCGATATGATCCATGTGATTACGATCTTTTCACCAAAGAGAAAGAACCACTGCAAGGGACCCGGTACAATACCAGAGATGAACTTATCTGTGCTTTAGGACGGTCAGTACGGAACATCAACAAAGATGGATGCGCTGATGGTGTACGACGCCTTCCAAACATTTGGCAAAAGGTAATAAATAAGGGGGGGGGGCGACTATATAGAAGGTACGTAAATGTTGTACCCCTGTGAATAAAGCCATGTCAGAAATATCGAACTGTTGCCATTACTTTTTATCCAACCTTAGTACATGATGCAGTAGCAGGAACCAAAGTTCGCAGTCTTCTATTGTACATCAATTGAGACGGAGAGAGACCAATTTCAACAACTGGTGTATTGCGGGTTCCAGGAGAACACACCAGAGTTTATCAATATCTTAATTCATCTTCTTTTTTTTCTTCTTCGGCTTTTCAGCACTGTCCACTCCTTGTTCTGAAAGTGCATTTGATTGTGAATGTCCAGGGCTTATACATTTTAGTTCAATGCCATTGTTCTTTTGTTCTTCTTCAAGGACATTTTTCTTGTCTTTCTTCTTCTTTTTCTTCTTCTTCTTTGAAGGTATCACAATTTCACGGTCAACTGCATAGGAATAAGAAGTCAATCTTCTCCGTATATCAAGCTCGTCCTCATAATCTGCACTTGGAAAAATATATAATTAATTACATAAAAGTTATCTTTCCATTTTCAGGAATTTAAGTGAAATATATTTAGAACCCTGGGAAAAAAACGAACAGAGAAAAGTTGTAGCAAAATAAACGAAAAGTCAGGAATATTAAAACGAATGGCAGGAAAGAAGTGGGGTAGCTATTAGATATGGAAGTGAGCCCAAATAACAGCCACCAAGAAAAGATTACACATTATACTAGAGACAATACAAAATAATGCTTTAAGATTAACTGCAAGAACAGTAAAAACTATCCAATAACAACATTACAACTGAGGTGTCCAGTATCAAAACTGGCCAAGTCATTGAAGCAAATTTTTCAGTATTTAGCAAAAACCTCCGGTTTTATTGCAATTTTATAATTTTTTAAATACAAATTCTTCTGGAAAAAGCTAATCTTTTCTTAAATTACATGAATTTGACATTACTATTTTACTTTTCCTAATAAGAATAAGATAGATAGATATTTATTTGTCATCAACATTTATATTAGTTATGGTGCACCACAACTTCTGTATACGGGTTTCACCATAACTATCTATTAATATAACTACAATCAGCATGCAATCTCGACAGCCAGTTAAACTAATAACTCATCTACTCTCGCTTTTAACTTAACTCCAGTCAATTTCTTCTTAATGATCTTACATGACCACCATCTGTTCGTTACACACTTATGTTCCTTTCAGCATTCTAATCTTGCTAACTAAAATTTATACATAATTCCGTCTTTCCACATTACACCTAACTTGTAACACTTCACCCGGTTATACTCATTGGGATCTTTTTTCTACCTAATACACGTCATTATAATCTTATTAAATCTTGACATGACTATCTAGTTCACTTTAGATTCATCATTCATTTCTTAACCACAATCAACACTCAGAAAAAAAAAAAACATATAAAGTATTGTAAATACAATCACTTAGATCATCTTTCATAACTTCACTACATCACTTTCGAAGATTCACTTCTTTATAGTAAACTTCAATTGGGAACTATATTTATTAACTAGCCACTTTTTAATTTCCCAACTTTTTTTTTTCACCTAATAAGAATAATAAACTACCGGCATAGCTCAGGCGGTAGAGTTTATGCCTGCTGATCTGAAGCTGCACTGGGGCATGGGTTTGATGTTCGCTTGAGTTTTTTTTAAGTTTTCTCAAACTGTAAGGTAATCTTAGCGAATCCTCGGCTTCATTTCGCCCAATACTATCTCGCTATCAGCAACACAGAGTTAGTGACACTGATTAAATTACTAAAAAATATATATTTAGCCTAAATGTCAAAAATGAGTTGTAATTTTATTGTTTAAGTAGTGGTTCGAGTTTAGAACTGTGGTAACACAATGTTCGTTATTACTTTGTATAGTTTCATAACATAAGAATGCTGCAATTAAGGGAGATGGCTTAGTGGTAATACCATAGACTCGCATTTGGGAGGTAGGGTGTTCAAACCCCATGGCTAGCTGGCCAGTCTGACAAAAGTTTTTCAGGATTTTCCTTAGTCACAAAGGCAAATGTCAGTTTGAAAACATACCATGATTCATCACTGCATTATTACATCTATCATTAATACTCATAATCATTAAAAATTGAAATCGGTTAAAATGAATACAAGCCATATATAACACAAGACAACAGAAACAGAGAATCACAATAATAGTGCACGGTCTACTAATATGGTCAAAGACCCTATACTGGTAATATTATGATCTAGATGTTAATTAAAAAAAATCGGTTAAGGTACGGTCATACGTCGCTACTTTTGCAGTGCTGCAGTACAAAAAACTGCGCAACTCTCGTACTGCGACGTGTGAACAACGGTGCAACCCGAAAAGTAGCGGCTGCCGAACCTGCTGCCCGCTACTTTTCCATGCTGCGCACAGCTTAAAAGTAGCGACGTGTGAACAGGGTTCTCAGGGTTGCAGCCGCAGCATTTTTGATATCGGTTTTGTTGAAACTTTTGCTGCGGTTGTAACTAGTGTTACCACCCAAATGTGTCAATGATACTTTTATTGTTTGGATATATTTTAATGTTAAATGTGATGAAAATAAATTATTTGTAACAGTTATTAAATACACAACACAGTCTGAGCATAATTGCTGACGATATAATTCATTTTTTAAATTTTCCGTAGCGTAGTTCCAAACAGGAGGGTTGCCAACATTGATTACGTGAATATACTGTTGGTTATCATTTAAGTATATAGGCGTTTTTAAAAGCTTTATAGTAAAAATAATGTCAATTTAAGGAAGCTTTCGCATGAGTTTCTTAATAATGCGAACATAACCACAAAATGTATATTGAGAAGTCAACACGGAGATGGAAACCTGCAGCATGACTGCGGCTGCAAAAGTAGCGCCTTGTGTGTGAACAGACTCGCAACCTCCAGCTGCAACTTTTGCAGCACTCGGGTTGCGCAGCACGAAAAGTAGCGTGCAGTGCGCTACTTTTGGCTTACGTGTGAACACGACACGCAACTTTTGCAGCTGCAGTACAAAAGTTGCGCTGCAAAAGTAGCGATGTGTGACCGTACCTTTAGGCTGTATCGGAGACACAACTGCAAGTTTTATGCGTGAATATGTCTGTCAGAATGGAATGCTGAATGTAAGGTATTCATTGCTTATATGTCCACTCCCATTTGTGCTGCATATGCCTCGACATTCTGAATTTTCTCTCTTCACTAAATTTCACTCACGAATTTTTCCAATTTAACTTGTCGACTGTTGATTGTTTCTCAATTGAGATTGCAGCCTCATTCATTTAGAATCATTTTGCACCACTGTGAACATTTTATTGCTTCACATTCTCGAGTTACACTGTCTTGACTGCAGCACAGTTTGCCAATTTACACCTCCTCCCATTATATCTAGATGACGTCAGACACTCCATTTCAAGATTACGTTAGATACATTGATCCTTCGTATGTCAATTGTTTCATTGAAATATGTCGTGTAGTTTAGAAAATATATGCGTGACAAAACTCGCCTATTTTGAAATTTCATATGGTACTTAATATATTAATTTATCTCTTGACCCCATTATCACCCCAAATTCAAATTTGGAACACAGTTAATACATTAAGTGATAGATCAAATATATTTTTTTGAAAGAAAATAGAAGGTTGCATTTTTTATTCATTTTTCAAAATTATGTTGCATGACCTTGAAAGTTTAAACACATTTTTCAGGTCAAATCATATATCATTTGAAAGTTCGCTTCATAAGCTTTCCAATGATACCTGTTCCACAACTGCATCTTTAATGGTTTTGAAACTGGTCAGCTGACATATTATCCAATTTTCAAAGAACAATATCTTGAAAACTACAAAAATCTAAAAACGACTACTACTTTCTACACACAATTACAACTTCTAAATAAGGAATAAATTTTATTAAAATAAAAAACATAAAAGTTGAGAACTGTATTTTTTGTGATTTGATATGGAATGACCATATTATCTTTTACTTTCACTATGTAAGCTAAGCTAAGCACAAGCAGAGTTGTTACCAGGTAGGTTTAAATCTTAAAAAAAAAAAAAATAGAACTATTCTGAAAAAGAGTTACACACAAAAATTTAAACAGTGTAAGTGTTTATATTCTGCAATGGAAACACGGGAAATCAAGGGGGGTGAAAAGCCAAAATAAATACGAACCAACAATTCAGTAGTTCAACACTGTGAACATAAATATGACATTACCTCCTCCAAAGAGAGGGTGACGGACTCTAGAAGAATTTGGTCTCTTCCTTTGTTTAGTTGTAGAAGTAAATGCAATTTCTGGAACTTCCAAGTCTTCCTTTATTACCATAAGGCCTACCGGTTTCAAAATATCTGCAAACAAAAAATAATTTACTTTCGTTACAAATACAGTATTTGCTTTGAGCCAAAACAATTCTTACTTTATATTAAGGGTTAAAATTTCATCACATTTTTCTTACACATGCATTCACAAGCGGAGTATATACTGAGATGTATAAAGATACAATTATAGGCCTATGTCACTACTTTTACAGAGCTGCAAAACAAACTACAGCACAACTCTTATATTGCAATGTGTGAACAACAGCACAACTCAAAGTGGCAGCTACCAAACCAGCTAGGACTGGTAGTCATAAAGTTTTAATTATCACCTCGAAAAAATGAAGCTGCGACCATGAAACTTGGTGATGGTGTTTAGTCCTTTTCTATATATTCACCCTTCAATGCGACACATTTTTCCCAACGATGGACGGCTTGACGGAGGTCTTGGTTGTAGAAGTCTGCATTTTGGCTGTTCAGGAAACGTTCCACCTCAAAAATCACCTCGTCGTCATTCTGGAAATGCCTGCCACGCAATGGTTTCTTCATCCGAGGAAAGAGGAAGAAGTCACTGGGTGCCATATCAGGAGAATACGGGGGGTGAGGCAAAATTTGATAGCCTAAAGAAGCAGCATGTGTGACTGTGTCCTGTGCAGAATGAGCTGGGGCGTTGTCATGAAGCAAAAGGACCCCCTTGGACAGCTTCCCGCGATGCTTCGTCTTGATAGCCTCCCGTATCCTAGTCAGGAGATTTTGGTAGTATGCTCCTGTGATGGTTTGCCCCTTCTAAGCATAATCTGTCAGCACCACACCTTGGGATGTCCCAAAAAACACTCAGCATCACCTTGCCCGATGATGGTTGGGTCTTCGCCTTTTTTGGCGGTGGTGAAGCCACGTGCTTCCACTCCCCGTATTCTCCTGATATGGCACCCAATGACTTCTTCCACTTTCCTCGGATTAAGAAACCATTGCGTGGCAGGCATTTCCAGAATGACGACGAGGTGATTTTTGAGGTGGAACATTTCCTGAACAGCCAAAATGCAGACTTCTACAACCAAGGCCTTCGTCAAGTCATCCATCATTGGGAAAAATGTGTCGCGTTGAAGGGTGAATATGTAGAAAAGGACTAACACCATCACCAAGTTTCATGGTCGCAGCTTCATTTTCTCGAGGTGATAATTAAAACTTTATGACTACCCCTCGTATTCATAACATTTTCTTGAAAAAGACATAACAGAGCATATTAACACACTGTATGATGTATGATCTAATGTCAACAGATCGCAGGCCATTACAAAGTATTATGATTATCAATATTTTTTCACTACAAAATATTCTCAAATTTTTTGTTACTCAATATTCTGAGTTAAACTAAACCAAAAGAAAACATTTCTTACTCTCATACTCAAAGGGACTATAAATTATTCAAGTAAACATTACTGACTTAAATGAATCTGAATGACACTGTGTGCAACAGTACTGTATATTTATTTCACAACTGTCAACAGAAATGCATAAACTTACTTGCTCTGAAGCAGTCTGCCTCTTCAGAAGGTGTCACGCATGTAATAGGTGGAATCTTGTGTATGTTGGTTGTTACACTGTATTTCTGATCTTCCACCTTGAATATGAACTCTGAAGATTCCACAAAGAACACCTTGTTTTTTAAAGTTTTTGGATTCAACTGAAAAGAAACACGAAGTAAAACTTCATTAAAAGATTAAGTGTTGGAAATTCTTACAATTTGTCCTTGCAAATAATTTTACGTGATTAATAAGCTAAATAATGTTTATTGTCATGTCGAAGGTTCTTCTACCATTCACCCTCTGACACACAGCAGCCTATTATCACAGTGTAGTACATACAGTCACGAAGCTCAATATGTAGGGGATATGCATCGAATGACAGTTGAACTTTAGTTGCTAGCCATTAGGATCGCCTCATCACAGACAATGCGAAATAATACCAGCACAGTCTATTGTTCCTAGTACTCCCAGTTGCTAATGCTTGGAGCACTGTATCGTGACAAATGCAAAAGATCACCTCAAGCTTCGTGATTGTATGATATTAGACTGTGCTACTACCTTATTGTACTCACCCATTATCTTTTACTTTTTCCTTCTTTGTACAGTACATAAGAAACCTCAAAGGCATAAAAGTATAAATACAGCAGCATCAATGCTCCTTCCTATTACCGAAATCGAGTTAATTTCTATTGCTAATAATTTAAAGAATGACACTTCACCAGGTTTTGATCGAATTACACCTAAAACATTAAAAACTATTAAAAACTATGACTTTATTGTCAAACGCCTGGCATTAGAAAACAACAACAACAACATTAAAAACTATAATACAATCAATCACTAAATCTTTTTCTCATATATTTAATCTACTCGTGATTCAAATGTAAGAGGTCAATGAACTCTGTGTGTCTTGGTAGGTGAGCTGCTCTCTGCCTCAACATTGTTGCAACCTGCTCGCATCGTGCACTGGCTTGAAATTAGAGGTTTTTAAAATTAAATTTACACGAAAACCATCCACACTATTGAAATACGCCAGAGGGATAAATTATTCTTTACCACATTTCCTATCGATATGGACAAAAATCACGATCCTGCTTGCAATAGTTACCGAATAAGAGGTTGATAAACATTTGGGGGAAATTCTGAAAAAGCTATGAACTTTCCACCCACATATATTATAGTTTTTGTTACATTCTTACAACATGATCTATTCATTCTGAAAATCTGGAAGACTATTTCACTTCCACTGGGTATAATGTTATTTAGTCAACTGCAACATTATATAAATCACAGTGAAACCCCAATTTTAAGCAACCTCCATTTAAAGTTTTTCCATATTTAATGTTAAATTTTCGAGATCCCAATAATTATTACATATGACTAATATTCCAGCTTTTGAGTATTTCTACACTTTGTTTTTTATTGATAGAAGACCAAGTAACAAGTTAGAGTGAAACCTGTTCAAGACGGAAGTGACATGGTCCTAATTTTTTTCCGTTGTGGACAGGTTTCTGTATTATTCAGGTGTGACATTAAAATGGAATATTTTGTCATTCATATACATGAAAAACAAAATGGCATGTCCCAAACTGCAAGAAGTACAAAATATTCATTTAACACTCATCACATTAAATCAGCTTTCTGTCACTCATTATGTTGGCGAATCATTTTGATTAAAATCTCATTTTCTGTATAAATATTATTGTAACTCACTCATTAGTCATTAAACATTACTAAAGTTTACTAATCTCATTCTATTTAATATCTAACACTATACTCTAATACTGTACTGCATATCACTGCACATTATTAATTAATTGGACTAGGAGCCATCTATTAGAAGCCTTGAATTCTGGTTTATTTAATTTCTTTCCCAGTTCAATAGCTTGCTTTGCAGAACAGATCCAGAAATTGGCTTGTTCTTTGAAAGGTCATGAAGAACCCACTCTCACAACAGTTCATTTATTTTCACATAAATAGATGCTTTCTGGTTCCTTTTGTGTCACCAATATCGGTCGCAAGCCACTCACTCATTATGATCTTTATTTTTAAAGTGTCACACCTGAGTTTTCCACAACTGTACTTCAATATTATTTCACATAGACTTTGTTTTTAATTTTCCTTTATCTCCATAACTTTTACTTCATCACTTAATGTTAATGCCACATTTTATGCAACTTTTTTTTTTTTTTTTTACCTGGAAATCACTACACTTGCGCTCTGTTTAGCTACGACAGTATACGGGTGTGAAGCATTGAAAATCTTTGAAGGGACTCGTCTGCCTAGTCAACAGGGTAATCAAATTTATGACTGACAGGCCAACACACCCTCGTACCCTCTAGAAATTTGCAAAGAAAACTTATTTTTATCTTAGTGACCTACATATTTCGTATATTTCTTGAAATTACACGCTGTTTCAAAATATAATTACAAAATATAGTGTGTCCAAAATATTGTTTCCGTTTTGAACAGTAGCAGACAGTTTCTGTTTCGCGTCGGACAGTTTCCGTTTTATTCAGGAAAAATTACACATAATACTGTACATACAAATTTCGTCGGGACCAATAAATTGTTCCGAAATAGACAGGATTCTGGATTATTCAGGTTCTGATTTGAGCAGGTTTCACTGTATATGCATACATTAAAACATTTTATCCCATTAGTTTCATTGTTATGACGTCACTAACAAATATTGAAAAGTTATTTATTTATTTACTTAATACTCAGATATTTGAAACAAAGCCATTCGTCTACTTGCTTCCCAATAGAATGCACTACTAAGTGGGTTCATAAGGACACTGATGTTGAGAGCACTGCACTTGATCACGTGTTCAAAGTAAGTCCAGATTGAGTCTGCTTCCCCACATAGAACACACCTAGAGGCTGCAAAGATGCTAGCTTGTAAAGATGAGCAGCTAGGCAGATGTCCAGTGGTTGTACTTACAGCTGCAATGCTATCTTACCATGCTGATCTGGAATCAGGTTTTTCTCTGACAAAACTTTCTTGTTCAAACTTTGTTTTCTGAATTCTACATAGATTTCTTCTTTGAATGTTTCATTTATGTATAATTTAGCAGAGTGAAATGAGAGTTTAGGTAGTGATGTTGAAGTAATTTTAGTACCCTTTTTGGCTGATACTGAGAAAGTATGCTGTTCTATGTTTTAAGATAGATACTCTATGTTTGACTTTCAAATATAACTAACGGAAGTATCTATTCCAGCATGTTTTTCTTATACCATAGTTTGTTGATTTAAGGTTAAGATTTTACTGTTATATGGAGTCGAAAGCACTCTCGAAATCAACAAATAACACAGTCATTTTTGTCTTGTTCATGTTCTGACTTAAGCCCGGTTCAGACAGTGCGTGTTTCTGTGATGGATTCCAAGGTGGCTGCGCAGATGGGTCGCCTGCGTGGTCACTCACTCGAAGTAACGCGCTCTGGTGGCTCTGTGGATTGCTAGCTTGCTGGATTTCGAGAGTAGGTTCCTTGCTATTTTTCGTGATGGTTTGCAGGCCGGAAACCAAAGATGATCATATAATATCACCACTGAAACCATGTTCGTTGTTTTCCAACTAAACCTGTTTTTTCTGTATTCTCTAGTTTCTAAGAAACAACAATTAAATATCGGACTTTAGCTGTTTTGCACTTGTGGCTTAATTACTTTATTACGACATTTACTACTGTTAATGTAGGACTTTAGTTGTTTTCCACTCATGGTTTAGTTTCTTTCTGGGCATGAGTGTTGGCAACAGATGAACCAGCAGATGATTTTCCAATTTGAACTGTGAAAAGAGCCAGCTCCGTGTGAACATCTACCATCACTGTAGCCAACACGGGAGCCAGCCAATTAGCACGCAGGCGACCCATCCGCGCAGCCACCTTGGAATCCATCACAGAAACACGCACCGTCTGAACCAGGCTTCAGTTTTGTAACCTGTTAATCTGTAAAACAATGTTCCAGAATCCTGCCTGTTCCGGTGATATAGATTCTATGGTTCACTGTACCATTTTAGTCTATTATCTACCATCCTTTCCACTGTCTTGGCCATTATGCTGGAATGGGAAATCAGTACCTATGCACTTTTCTATATTTGAAAGGAGATTACACTGTGACACAAAATCATTCTCTGAAATCATTCGTAATAATGAAAATCCTTCTCAAGATTGGCAAAACTGGTTGTTCTATTATAAAAATTTTCAACACTGTCGCAACACACTTGTATACATAAGTAT
The DNA here is from genome assembly GCA_025594305.2 of Periplaneta americana. NCBI lineage: Eukaryota > Metazoa > Arthropoda > Insecta > Blattodea > Blattidae > Periplaneta > Periplaneta americana. Next base: position 17,452,643 of record JAJSOF020000029.1, on the reverse strand, counting down.
TAAATGGCCCAATTTTTTTAAGGTGACCATCTCATCTGAAATTTATTGTTCCGATATTCTGTTTCCTTTTATTGAGAAGTTAAATGAGGAAGAGATGCCAAATGGTTTTTATGAAGAGGATAATGCTACGGCTCTCACATTTCATTCATCAATGAATTCGTCAGGTGACATTTTTGGACAAGATAACCTAACTGCGCAAAGACTATGGCCTCTGAGATCTCCTAATCTCACTACTCCCAATTATTTCATTTGGGGTGCTGCTAAGTCAACAGTATGTCAGACAGCCCTAAAACAACTAAAATTGGTAATAAGATTAAATTACAGAAATTCAGCAAAAATAAACTTCAATTAAAGTGTTTCATAATATGATAAAATGCGTAGATCTAGAATGAAGAACATTTTCAGCATCTTCTTTGAATGGGTAAATTAACTTTTATTATTATTATTATTATTATTATTATTATTAGGCTGCCACTCATTTATTATTATTATTTTTCTCTAAATTACTTTCTAACCGGTCTGCCGCTGTTCTAACATCCACAGAGTCTTGTCAACATTCGTTAATGGTTGTTTGCACTGAATTCTAACAGAACGCCAGACTGCCACTACATTCCTCGGATATAATTAGCAGGTTCTCACTTATTCCACTATTGTGGAGTATCAGACTGTGTTTAGATTCTATTTGTCTGAGATAATGCTTTTTTAAGTTTCTAGTAGTATTTCCTAACAAAATTAACGCCATCAGATAATACTTACAGAAACCGGACACTGCACCATCCATAATTCTTCATCTTCTGTCAGGTTATTAAGATCTACTTCAAAGTCGACTTCAACTGGCCTGTATGTCTCACTTTCTAATAGAGATGGGATCTGAAACACGTTTATATAAAAAATAATATATAACTAAAACAGTACAAATACTAAAAAGTGACTAATCATTAACACACAGAAATTAGCATTGTTTGTAGCTTTATGCTGAACATCATAGTGAATTTTAAGAATAATAATTTTATGATAAAAATTATCAGTAACCTTTCTTCTTACAAGAATATATCTTTATTTTTAATTATATGATCAATAAAGCTTCAATTACCTACTATCAATGCTGAAAAACTCTGAAGTGTATGTAGCCTATACAAAAAGGAGGGAAAACTGACTTCTATAGCAAAAAGTAATTCAAATTGGTGATTAAAATATTACATGCAATCATTATAGATGTGAATTATGTTAGAAGTTTCAGAAAAAAATAGTATTAATTTTTAAGCCTGATGTCATTATTTTCGTAGAAATACTTACTTTCGCTAATACTGTAATTTGTTTAAGTGACTTCCGCCGATTTTGGAATAGACACCGACACACTTGAACTGCCAACATAGAAAACAAAAATCACACTCAATCGCTTTCACCTTCATCTTGACGGGATAATAAAAGCCTAACCTAACCTAAGTGCGTCGGTGTCTATTCCAAAATCGGCGGAAGTCGCTCAACGCTCGTTTAACCATAACTTTTAAACTTCACTATGTTAATTAAAAATATGTTGGTATTTTACCTTAATTTACTAGTTTCAATGTTCTAATATTAACATAGTCAAGTTTAAAAGTCATTTAAATATCAGATCATTGATGATACAGGCCTACAACTGTTAAAAAGAGCATAAACAAGAATTAACTTACTTCCGTTTTGATCTTCTCTTTACTTTCAGATTTGTTACTGTCTGACTGCAAATTGCCTGTGCATTTTTCATTGTCTGTAAGACTTTCATCATCAGTATCAGAAAAGTCTTCATTCATTTTTCGTTTTTCCTTTTTTATCAACATTTCTGATACGCTTGGAGTTGCTGATATAGACCTATCTTGCGAATTAAGAAACACTTTACTATTCTCAATACCACTACAATTTTCTATGTTGTATGATAATGGCACATCGCAGCTGTCCTCTAAAGAAATCTCCTCTTTAACACGAATTGCCCCACTTTCTTCTGTAAATTCGTTTTCTTTACAAGTTAACTTAGAAGAAATGTTCCTCGCATACAAGTAGCTGTTCAATTCAGAGCATCCCTCACTAGATACGATCGACTCATGTTCACTATCTGTAGACAGGGAAATATGGTTTGTAGTTTTTACCCAACCAAAGTTCTCTAAACTGTCATCACTATAATCATCAAGGCCTGAGAGATAATCATTTTGTTCACACTCATTCGTCATCATCCGATAAGCAAAAAAAATTCGAAAAATTTTCAGTTCATTCTGTTCAATGCACGTTTCTATATAGACCTACCTATACGACTGTCCTATATTGTTAAAATTTCTCATTTATCGGGTGATGGAGTTTATCACATACTATAAGCCTACGCCTTCATCTCGATTAGGCCTAAATTAAAAACAGAACTTTCCCACAACTGGTATTAACCATAACCTCTCTGATTACGTGTTAAATCCTAGCAGTGTTGAGACTTACGTGATATTAAAAAATTTACGACTACACATACTATTTAAGTTAAAAAAGTTTGCACTGCAGGAAAAGTAAAGCCTGAATCCGGGGCTTTTTCAGAAATACGAAAAGATGTTTAAAAATCGCAACTTAGAACTTCGTCTCCTTTCTCATTCATATACAGAACGGTAGGGAAAAAACCAAAACAATTAATCGTGTGGTTGGTTAAGAATCCATATAATATTGTAATTATGTGCTCTGACCGTCAACCTTACCAAACCATAAATAATAAAATACAGTATAGTTAACCTAATGAACACCAAAACACTACACGTTTTTCGTACTGACTTCCCTGCTCGTTGATTGAAACAGTGTTGCCAGATTGTTTCGATAATTTCCCTCGTAATTGATAGAAATTTCCCTTCCTCGAGTAGAATCTCCCTCAACCTTTCTTATCTACATTCAAAGACGTTATATAGTATACGTCTACATTACATAATTATATAAAATTTACTTATATTCTAGCTATTATCTGAAACTATATAAGTTAAAGGATAAGCCATGTTTATTATTTATTGTAGCCTACCATTTTACAATTCATTGCATTTATTATACTTGTTTTTTTGAAAGATGGGAAATGACAGGAGCGTTGCGATTGGAAAAACAACTGAATGTCACATAGCGTGGTAGGCCTGTTGCTATGGTAACAACGGTTGAGTTGCCAAACTTACCGTTCCCACATTGCGAGTGCTTAATAGCTCTCTTGGCGACATTTATTGTGCACTTGGTACGTTTCTTCTTTGATTCTCTGTCGATTTTTGTATTGTTTTCTTATCTTTGCGTCAATTGTCAATGAATGTTTTAACGTCAGCCATCTTAACGTCAATTGATACCTTCCATCAGCTGGCACCGTGGTAGTCCATATTGGCAACATAGCACTGTAGTTCCAAGTTCGGCCGCTTAAAGGCCTCCCCACACCGACGCGAAATATTCGCACCGGTGGCGAATGTTTCGTTTCGCAAAGTTGCCACTGCCTCAGTGTACATTGCGGTATATAAGTGTGCCCACACCGACGCGAAAGTATCGCCGGACGTCTGCGAATCTGCAGCGTTGAAATTTAGATTCGCCGCCTGCGCGGTTTTTTTCGCTGCCGCCGCAAATTTTTTGATAGTGTTCTGTGAGAAATTGTAAGGAAACATCCAGTTTTATACGATTTTTTCTAGAGGATTACAAGTAAGTAAGGAAAAAGGGCAATATGAGATCCAATCCAATTGGAATTTAATTAAAGTGGTAAGTTATTCACATCTATAACATATCTTAAGAGAAAAATTCTAGCCTACATAAGGCCTGTCTATAGGCAATGATTTCATATTCGTATCTTTGTTGACTTTTATCAGTCCTTCAGAATATCATAGCATTGCTTAATACAGAAATATATTTCTAGAGAACCTACCTATATGAACTTTGCGTTATTTAACATCTTACTAAGGTTTAATAGTTCAAAGTTAATAATTTTCTTAGTTTAGGAAAGGTTTCATTCTTAAAAGCAAACATATAAGCCTATATTTAATAGCAATTTCTTGTTAAAACTAATCTCATTCATATTTTATTCCTATGAAATACTCTAGGAACTTTTGTATTAGCTAGTACAGAAGAGTTGTTTCAATAAACATAAATAGGCCTATTAATTGTTTTCATTAAACCTTACGGACTCGCGCTGTATCTCTTAACATTAGTACTCGCGTTTGGTGTCACTACAGGTCAATCAATAATAATCAATGTTTTGGACTTAAGCTGATATTTTTATTTTATTATGCGATATTTGTCTACATAATGTTAAAATAACCGACTTGCAATTAATTTTTAAATATTAAATACAATATTATAGGATTGTTGTTTAGTCAATTTTCCGAAGAAAAGTCTGAACCTCACAAATGATACCAAGAAGGCACCACTTATGAGGCAACTAGGCCAGGAGATAATGAAGTAGGGTGGCCAGTTCCTTTCCCCCTCCATTTCATACATCGCCGAAAAACTTAGCAAAAATCTACACCTAGTACATACTGCTTCACACTTACACTTACACATAAAGAGGATAATTTTATTAATTATACGAGAATATCACTACTTGTGGGACAAACCCCTCCCAGATTTTAGACTTGGCATCATCTCTTGACTTCCTTCTCTTGAAGGACGCATTATAACAGAATCAAAGAAAAGTTTGAAAAGACGAGACGAAGTGGAGTCTCTTCTGTTTTCGAGATTTTGTTACGCACTTAACACACGTGTATTGTATACTATTTTTGCACGATCATATATTTAGAACTGCAAATACTGTATGAATTGTATCATACTTTCTGCGTTGAGAGCGCATTTTAGTGAATGTAGCCATTATACATTCAAGGGAGTATTAGTTTGCTAAAAAGTTTAATAAAAGTCAGTATGGTTTTCTTTTTGTATCTAATGATGAAAAAAAAAATATATGAAAAATATGTTATTAAGGGGGTTTAGACGTATTATATTACAATAGAAACTCGAACAATTAAAGTATAATAATTGTTTCCAAATGTGAATGTATTGATTTCACGACATTAAAATGATTTATATGGTGTTAGGAGTTTGTTGAACGTACTCCCATCAATTCCTAGAAAATTGCTAAATGACCGAGAATCTTCCAATGTCATCTCTCTGAGTAGGAATAAAAAATATATTAACTTACCAATAAAGGATCTTTTATTTTCATTTCACCATTTTCAATTATTTATATGTCCTGGGATGGTAATTCATGTTATGAGGGATTCTCTGAATATTCGTTTCATAGATAATTTATATTTTCAGATATCTTTAACTTCTTGTTTCTGATGCGCTTCTGTATTTTTCTACGTGGACTTCACTTTCTCACCCACACTTCTTTCTTTTTTCTATGTGTTCTCTCCTCCAGAGCTATAAGTTCTTTGACAACGTTTGCAACCGCAAGCACAATATCTAAGGCTAAATACTAGATATCATCGTTCGCCATTTTGATTCTTTTCTTTTAATAATTTAATTAAATGTATTCTAATATTTCAGTTACATTTATTTTAATATTGTAACTACATTTTTTAATATTGTAATTACATTTATTTTTAATTGCATTATTTATATTTTAATTACATTTATTTTAATATTTATTATTGCATTTCAAAACACATACGAGTAATTAAAACAATTTAAGCGATGGAAGTATTGTGTAATTGAAATCAGAGCAAAGATTTCTGTATTAGCAGACAAGAGGTTGTCGAGTTCTTCGCCAAGTAAAAAAATACTATTTTCTTTAACTCGTCGTAACTTGAAAACCAGTAAAGATTTTGAATAGCGGCAACTTTTAAAATTAATTTCCATTCTTTCTCAACATTTCATTCGCTTTGACCCCCCATCTAACGTGAAAAATAAAAAAGTTTACCGCTAACGACTTTTGAAGGTCTAAATGTCTATTTTGAACAGATCACTTCTAAATTAGTATCTTTTTTTTCTCCCGCGTTTTAAAAACAATTTTGATTTCAAAATTTGTTCCATCCTTTCCTCAGACATTGACCTGTCAATCATAAAAATAACAGTGCCATTGATTGACTATCATACGAGCTACGACATGATATTCCTCTGCATACGCGAAATTTGGTCTCCGTCAGCGCTGCGAATATTTCGCGTCGGTGTGGGGTAATGTGCGAATTTCGTTGCCGCTGTATACGCGAAATATTCGTCGCCGCCACGGCTGCGAATATTTTGCGTTGGTGTGGGGAGGCCTTAACTGTCATGTCCCATCTTTAAAAAAAAAACAAGTATAGAGAGGTACACTCTACAAAACATGTTCTGGTTTCTTGTCTTGTATGAATGTAACACGTTATTTATTATTTAAAAACAGTTTAATTCATCTTGCAGTGGCAAGCCAATAGAGTTCACTTTGCTCACTCCTTCTCAGCTGCTGCCTGCAGAATAGATTCATTGCAACCAGTGAGCACTTGATCGCACGCAGAACCGACTGCGTGCTCTTGACCTTGACATCACTGGGCTAGCGTCTCTTACCCGCGGGCAAGACACTGCCCTAGCATGCATTCGTGGCTGCTGGCGGGTATGCTGTCTCCCTATCCCTTGTGCACGACGGAGCATATTTCCTTATCCTCCATGCATTTCAGCGAATGCTGACGATCACTTCTCTATAAAATCTAGATAGGTACAGTGAAACCTCTCCTTACGAACACCCCCAAGATACGGACACTCCTCATATACGGACAGATTTTTATGTCCCAACTGAAATAATATAGAAATAATGATAAATTTAACTCTCGTTTACGGACACTCTCAGACACGGACACGGACAGCTGTTTGACAGTCCTAAAGCTTGCTTTACCTCCTGACTGCGGACAGAACTTGGATTTCAAGACCTAATGTGTTACAAAAATGGAAAATTTAGTTTTGAGAACTGTACAGAAATTCTTTAACATGAAACAAAACATAAGGGTCTCGTAGACTACCACTAGCCCAGCTGGCTATCCCTTGTTAGCTGGAAGCCGGTGGATAAAATAAGTCATAAAATTTAACCTGTTTGATAGGTCCAAGGTTTCCGCGATCGTGAAATTGTATTCCATACATGATGGGGTTAGTAGGATTATTCTCTTCACTTCAATCAGTTGTACTGTTTCGAGAGACATGGCACCTGAACGTAAAGATTAAATTGAAAACTGTAGATTACAGTACTGCATAACTGTAGACCTAGAATAAAATTGCATGGCACAGTACTGTATTTTTCTTTTTCAGTTTTATCTACTGTAGTTCAAAGTTGCACAGAATTTACTGTAGTACAGTATACTGTATTTAGAATTAAACTACAGTAATACATTTCACTTAAAGCGTGAAGGGATATATAATGCATATTATAAATTTACTATTACATTGGGGAGCCTCCCTCCCAATAAAGGACACCTCCCAGATGCGGACAGATTGTTATGTCCCTTCGATGTCCGTAAATGAGAGGTTTCACTGTATACTTGTTTTTTTGAAAGATGGGACATGGCAGTTAAGCGGCCGAGCTTGGAACTACAGTGCTATGTTGCCAATATGGACTACTACGCTGTCAGCTGATGGAAGCTAGCAATTGACGTTAAGATGGCCGACGGTAAAACATTAATTGACAATTGACGCGAAGATAAGAAAACAATACAAAAATCGACAGAGAATTAAAGACGAAATGTACCAATTTTAACTTGTGTGCACAATAAATGTCACCAAGAGAGCTGTTAATCACTCGCCACGTGTGAAAGGTGAGTTTGGCAACTCAACCGTTGTTACCATAGCAACAGACCTACCACGCGATGTGACATTCAGTTGTTTTCCCGATCGCAACGCTCCTGTCATGTCCCATCTTAAAAAAAAGTAAATAGTATCGTTCGCCATTTCGCTAACAGACAAGGAATATATTTACCGACATTGTCATGTCGTAGCTCCTATGATAATAAATCAAACGCACTGTAATTGAGCAGCACATGTCTTCGTGTGCTTTCAGCGAACGTTAACGAAAGAACAAAAATGGCGGGCGATTATATTAAGTATTTATCGAGCCTTAGGAAGTGCATAAAGTCATCAGCAGCTAATGACAAGACGCATACGTTTAAATGTAGCCGACATGTAACGTCATTGGCTGCCGGAAATAAGAGCGACAAAGTTTCACTAAATTCCGCTATTTTTAATTTTTCTATTATTAGTTACAACAATACTCAAACACAACGCAAGAGTATTTAAATGATTTAAGTTGTAACATTATGGTTAAATCAACATTATGATATGCAAATGACACTTCTTTCATAACATATTCGACTAGTGCAGCAGAACTGCGTCAGCTAACTTCAAATACAGTTGTGGAAGCAGCAGAATGGTTCAGAGAAAAATAAGTTAATTTTAAATGAGGAGAAGACTCAAAAATTAATTTTGACATTGAGAAAGGAAGAAGGGTCTGAAGAAAAGGCAGTAAAATTACTTGGTATCCATCTTGATGCAAAACTAACCTGGGATTGCCATATCGAATATATCTCTCGAAGACTGTCCAGAGTCCTGTACCTCTTAACAGTGATTAGAGACAAAATACCCGGGCAGTACCTGGGAAGTGTTTATTTTGTTCTTTTTTCATAGCATATTAAAGTATGGAATCCCGGTGTGGGCAAACAGTAATAAACTGAATGAAGTCCTACTGCTTCAGAAAAAAGCAATAAGAATTATCACAGAAGTATCAAGCACATCATATTTTAAACCACCGTTTATACAGGAGTCCATGTTAACAGTTGTTAATCAATATATTCTTGAACTCCTTTTGTACATAAAGGAAAATCTTTATACATAATTTCACTAGTAGAATGGATAAACATGAGTATAATACTCGTCCTAAAGAAAAACTAGATATATCATATTGCAGACTATCTAAAGTTAAAAGTAGTCCTTACTTATTGGGCTGTAGGATGTTCAACATGTTACCAAAAGAAGCACAGGAAGTGTCACTAGATCGATTGAAAGTAAAAGTGAAAACGTGGCTTCTTAGAAACCCGTTTTATTCTGTACGAGAATATTTTGAATTAGAAAATCAAGCTTTAGAAATTTTTTATTTTTATTTTTTTCAGTTTTATTATTATTTTTGTAATATATGAGGAATTTCTCATAAATTGTTATTAAGTTAATTCTGGTGTTACTGTATGTAAACAGAGAGAGAGAGAGTCAAATATTATTTGGGATCAGTGTGTTCTAATTTTCATCTAGATATAAATCTATTTTGATTATCTTGACTCTCGATTGTAAACTCTAAGGAGTATTTGAGATCAGTTTGTTTTGTCTTTAGTAGTGTATGTAATGCACTAGAATATAGTGGGCCTTAAATCTTTTAATGTGTATCATATGGGTTATCAGGCTTTTCTCATGGACACTTCTATAAAAGTAATACTGTATTTTGATTGGTTCTGAAGAAATTAGATTGAGATGCCTTTGTCATCAGTCCAATGGACGTTTGAAAGACTAGTGTCGTATGAGGAAGTGGAAGTTGTTTACGACCAGTTGGCCGACATCCAAAAGAATACCGTCCTCTTTTTGATAACAGTAGTGACAATTTCATTAGAGAAGACCACATAAAAGACGGATACATAAATGAGATATCTACCTACAATATTACTGCATCATGGCAAAATTAATCTACCAATAATCGGCGTAGAGTGTAAAATAATTCCGTTTTTGTCTGGAGAAATTATTATCAACTTATAAAGGCTGTATAGATGTGAGATGTGCTTAATTCTTAATGGAAAAGTGAAACCTGACTGTAATACCTATCTTAGACACAATTGTGAAGGTTGCGCAAATAAGCAATAATTTTCAGGCAGTCAACTATCTGCATCACCGAAGCTCGTACGCCCTGAAACGATATACTCAATGACATGAAACTACAGTAGGCCTATATTAATTGTAGGAAACTTGCTCCAATGTTCGAAACATAGGCACAATATTGTGAACGTTGCGCAAAGAAGAAATAATTATCAGGCAGTCGATACTCCGCATCACCGAAGCTCTTACACTAACGTTCAAAGGTATCCGACCTACGATTTTATGATCGTGTAAGCGAACTTTCTAACCACGGGATAAGTAGAACCAACGATACAAAAAATTTGACAAACTTTGAAACAGTTCCGCTAGCTCTCAATAGCTGGCACCATTATTTGGACAGTTAAAAAGTGTCAGAGAATATGATTGTTTAGATTAAATATTAATTATTATCACAATTGACAATATCAGCGGTTTCCAGCTAAACCCAATGTTGTTTTACAATCAGTTGAGTGGGATGATTTGAATTCCATACTGCGGGAATATTTATCTACAATTGGCAACAGTGACTATTATCTTCTCCATCTATTCATAAAAGCAATAACTAAAGAATCCACATTTACACCAACAAATTATTATCGATCACTATCGATTAGTCGGATGAGATATCTTTGAACGTCAGTGTACACCACAGTCTAATAGATACAGTCACGCAACTCATAAGTATAAAATATGCCAACATTTGACAGCTGGCGCGACAGTAGCCCTCTAGCGGCAGGCAAGTTAAAAGTGTGCACACGACATATGATAACACATCAGAAAACGGGTTTTACGTAATTTATTTTTTATTTTTATGCTATACAATAAGTGTATATGGTTCTTATTAATTCTACTTTAGAATCCTGGAAGAATTCCACACGCAGTTAATCTACAAGTTTCAGAAGCTGGGAATAAACGTAATTCTTTCTGCTCCTTACAACTGAATCATGGCCCTGATCACGTATCATGGTTTGAAATAATATAATTGTTCGTGCGTGGTCGGTTAATTCAATTCATTCCTAAATATTTTTATGAATCATTGGAACTTTGTATTTCCTGTGAGAAGAGTAAAAATTAGTAGCTTCAAAATTGTAGGACATATTGCGTGGTGAACTCTTCTCCCTATTTCCTGAGAAATTAACGATTTTGCATACCGCAAATTGGGGTAAACTCGGCCGCTGAGATAAACTTGAAAATAAAGAAAAGGGGAGGATTTAAACATTAATATGAAGTTCATTATTTTTCCATTTCTTAAGAACCGGTATTTCCTTTATTATTTTGAGTCACAAATAGTGCTGATGTATGGTTTAAATTTTTATGCCAAGTTTACCGCATTTTACATTACATTTCCAGTTTTCACACATAATGCCTAAGTTTAACTTATCCTACCTATATAATACGTAATTTACATGCACTTACTGTTAATATGACGTAGGTGAGAACAAATAAATGAACACACAATTTTGTTGAAAAAATTGTAACTTCAATTAACTCAGAAAATGTAGGCCTAATTTTATTTTCAGAGCAGAAGTGGTGTAAGTCAAAAATGGGTAATGAGGGGTTAAAGTAAACATTCTGTAAAATACAGCGCAAAGTGGCAGTTAATACTGAATGTATTTAAACTATTAATAGTCGGTGAATAGCACGAAGGATATATTAATTGCTACTTTGCGCTGTATTTGACAGAATTTTTACTGTAAACCTCATTACCTGATTTTGACTTACACCATTTATGCACTGAACGGCTCAAATAATCACTGGTAATGTAAAATCAACACCAATAACAGTTAACAGTCATGCAAATTATTACAGAAAAGATTGCTTTCTATATTAAATTTAAAAAGGCTCTTTTATTTCTTGGGAACTTAATACGTCTGCCACATGAATCTACACCAACACATCAGAAATTTATCGACACAGTCTGGATTTATTCAAGAAGTGAATATTTTGCAAAAGGATTACTATACTCCATGAAATCTTGCAAAATTAACACCATGATACCTACTTGAATGATATATAACATTCAACTTTTGAAAAATATAAAGAAAAAAAAACACGAATACAAAAATTATGGAATTACTTGCATTAAAAACTGTACTTACTTACTTACAAATGGCTTTTAAGGAACCCGAAGGTTCATTGCCGCCCTCACATAAGCCCGCCAGCGGTCCCTATCCTGTGCAAGATTAATCCAGTCTCTATCATCATACCCCACCTCCCTCAAATCCATTTTAATATTATCCTCCCATCTACGTCTCGGCCTCCCTAAAGGTCTTTTTCCCTCCGGTCTCCCAACTAACACTCTATATGCATTTCTGGATTCGCCCATACGTGCTACATGCCCTGCCCTGCATTAAAAACTGTAGATATATTATCCAAAATCGGAATGGTTACACATTTACACATATGATCTCTGCAAAAAATAATACACTGTAACAGGTATTTACTTTGTTTTTATTTAAACTGTCCTTCTTGACATACAAATAGGTAACTGATAAATAATAAATGTTTTATCGAACACAATAAGTAGGCTACCTACAACGTGGATTATTATGAGTTATGATTTTCTCTTGGTCTTTAGGGAATCTGAAGAACGACAAATTAGGAGATTTAAACTTGTTGTTACTGCAATTTTCGTCATTGCACACATTGCCTTTATTCCGACGCATGATTAAAACGTTATTATAACATCTCGCATACCTTTAAAGCACGTGCTGGCTGTATCAACCCTATGACCAGTGCCTTGCCTGCCGCTTGGGCGCTAGTGTCGCGAATGTTGGCAAAAAAAGTGTTGAAGTTGCGCGACTGTATATATTAGACTGTGATTGTACACCTTGAAACGATATATTCCATGACATGAAACTACTGGTAGGACTATACTAAATATAGAAAAGTTGGATTTTTTCATCTGCACGTGTTACAATGACGTTCTCGGCAAACGTTAAATTGGTTAAATATAGTCTAAATAAGTAAATCAGACTGGCTTACTCTACCATCTCATTCTTTTAGCACTGTCATTCATGTTTGTACAGATATCATCGGTCTTACATAATTCGGTAAGACTGCGGGCACTTTGCCAAGGTCACAAGAAATAAAAAGATTCATGTTGTCCGTAATGACTGCATAGCGTGTCTGAACTCTGTTGCCTGATAAATGTTACAATCTGTTATCTCGGATGCACCATCTTTATTGTAAGCTGGAAAACGATTCAAAAACAAAATACATTGACTTTTAAGGTAAGAACAGTTTTAAAATAATTTACGGTGCTTCAGACTTAAATCCTGAGCTGGAATAAATTTGTATTAGATATTTTAATAAGAAATATTGTTATTATTTAACCGGTACCGTGTATAACAGGATTTATTTCCCATTTGTATTACAAATAGCCTATAATCAGAAATGTAAAGGGTGCGGCAAAACTCCTCCCTAATTTAAAGTTTAAATAAAGAACAGTTGGATCAAAATAAGGAAACTGTATTAATATGAATTGTATCTAAACAGTGGCAAATTTAGGTTTACATGCGTTGCCATAGCGATATCAAATGACTTGCGCAAAACAACAAGAATTGAATAGGACATTGTATACACAGAATTAACATTCAATTAGTGCAAATTGTAATCTGTAACGAATTCCAACTATGCCGTGGATGGGTGAAGAACGTGCTTACGCTGTGGTATCGTTTCTGGTAAGTGGTAATTTCCGTTGTTGCTGTTCAGATGTTTCCCGGACGCTTAATTTCTTCACGTGGCGACGTTCCCTGGCCAGCACGATCACCAGACCTTGCACCCTGCGATTTTTTTCTATGGGGCATCTTAAGGCTGAGGTGTTCAGACATCGGCCGAGGACTTTACCAGACCTAAGAAATGCAATACAGGAAGAAATTGGTCTTATTCCTCAAGAAATGCTAGTTAGAGTGATGCAGAATTTCAGAAGCTGCATTCAACAATGCATGGATAGTGAAGGACACCACTTGAGAGACACGTTATTCAAAAAATGAAAAATTCCCACTGTTAAGATACCATTCATATTAATAAAGTTTCCTTATTTTGATCTATCTGTTTTTTATTTAAACTTTAAATTAGGGACGATGTTTTGCCGCACCTTTTATAATATTTCAAACACAGAATCTACTTCTTGTAATGTTAAGGAATATATAGCAATTATAATCAGACTCTCTGGCTTCAAAGTAGTGTCCCTTTCGTGTAAAGATCATAAACCAGCGGCACAGATTCGTAAATACCTAACTCTCAGATGATGATGTCAGTTCTCCTTAAAGACATGAAAGCACAATCGTAATGCGAGGATTTACATTTATGCATTCCTGCAATGAATGGAAATAAATACTGATCGCTTGGCTTTATTCAAACAGAATTAATTTCACACTACTTTAATATTGTTTATATTACAGGTTACAAAATTATGTCAAGAAAATACCGATATTAAATACATACGCATCAAAAAATTTTGTGAACAGGAAAGAGAATAGACTGATATAATTCTTTCATAAGAAACGTGAAAGAAATAATTTTTAATTATCTCTCATATGCAGAAGTCAAGTTTCCACTGTCACAAGGATATTAGTATTACAAATAATAAAAACTATAAAAAAGTAATAATAAAAGATACTAGTTACAGAATAACGATTCGTACAAGTTATAGTATTTTTTTTCAAATCCAGTCTATGAATTATAAAATTTTTGTTGCCAATGTAATATTCTGTATAGTCATCTGAACGATTTAACCATTCCTCAATTCAACAAACATCTGTCTGTCTGTCCGTCTTCCCATCCCAGAGTCCTATCGTCCGTCCGTTCATCCATCCATCCATCCATCCATCCATCCATCCATCCGTCCGTCCGTCCGTCCGTCCGCTCATCCGTCCAAATATCCTACCCTCCAACCACCCAAACTCTCACAGTGCCACCCATCTATAGGTACAACTTCTTACCAAGTAAATTTATGCACACATGCACACACACACGCACGCACGCACGCACACACAATTTTATCTACTGAAAGTACAGTCACTACTTGATCAAATATAATGCCGGTATATTCTGTTCATTTTTTAGATCCCACATTATTAACTACCAGTCTACCAGTATTACTAGTACATTATGCAACGAGCCTATAATGATAGTAATTAAGACGCAAGTATGGATATTTATGAAACGAGCGCAAGCGAGTTTCATAATATTCATACGAGCGTCTTAATTACCATTATAGGCAAGTTTCATAGGACTTTTTATGCTCGACCATATTTCTAACTTGAAATTATTCAGATGTATACATTTTATTTGTATCTGACAAGATCGGAAGTGACCTTGTTCTAGGTCGTGAATTGTGAGATGTGCGCAGACGCGAAAGTATTGATTTTTTCCGAGGAACAATAATGTCATTGACCTTGATGCAATCCCGTTAAACTTGATATAACCTTGATTATTGAATTCGACATTGAAAAACGAGATGACAAATTGAATTTATTTGAATATTATTTACAATTAACGCTAATTATTATAGTAACAGAACATAACCTTCTGCGATAGTACTGGATTTCCAGCCTCCGTGACTTTTCGCTAATTCTCTTTCGATTGCATATCCGAGAATAATCGATACTTGCGGTTTTATAACTGTACAAAGCTGACTTGTCATTGGCTGAACACCTGTAAGCTGAGTTGTCATTGGCTGAACACCTGTACTTTAATGAGTAGGTGTACTTTAATGACATGCATTAAAGGACTGCTACCAGGTGTATAATTAGTACATTTCGGCATGGTCGAGCATAAAAGTTATTTAAGACAATCACACTCCATGTTTACAGTATGTTGGTCCACGGACAAAATACACTCATTACCAAATATAATAGTGATATTCTGTTAATGTACTAAATGCCACAAAATAACACACATTAACGAACTCAAAAACTAATGGCCCTCCATTTCTTCCACACCTGACATGTCTTCGTCTTCATTTTCCATTGGATCGTTTTCACATTCGTTGTCTTCGTCGCAGCTTTCCATCCCATTGTCTTCAATCACAATCCTCTCAATTCTTTCTTCCACGATGCCGTCTTTCTCACAATACTCTCCTTCAGTTTTTTTCCACTTTACAACATACTTTTTCCTATCCCGTTTGGCCGATATCTTCAACGACAGAAACACTTTGATATCTTTTATTTTAAAAGTGGTATTTCTACACTAACCCATTGCTTAACGTCCCCCAAATTAATTCAGTCGGACTTAGGTCGGGATGGTAAGGTGGAAGTTTTTAGGCTGTATTCGGTTAATATTTGATCAATTAAATAGGTATTCTGAGTTGGGTTATTGGCTAGGATTAAATCGTAGAATTTCATCAAACGGGATGTGATTTTTCACCAACCTGACTTGTTTATTTTTTCGTAAGGAATTTGAGGTTGTGAGTTTATCCAATTGTGTATTGCCGGTGCGATATGGCAGAGTTAACGGAGTAAATTTGGAATTAACATTCTGCGAAGCCATTTGGTGTAGTAATCAGAATTCATTTCTCTGTGAAAGCCTCCAGTTTTCAGTTGCGATCTGTAAATGAAGAGAGCACTTAGTATAAACACAGTCTACTACAGTATACACAGTCACGAAACTTGAGTTTTGAGGGTGCTAGAAACAATAGACTGTGACGGTTCTATTTTGCATTGCTGTAATGAGGCGATATTAGCGATCCTAGTGGTGAGCAACTATCTAATGTTTGCATATTTACTACGTATTGAGCTTCGCGACTGTATATACTAGACTGTGGTATAAACCCTAAACTTCCACTCCCACGATGATTGAGATACAGGAGACATCCAACCGGAGCTGCTGTCAACATCAGCTCTTCGGAACGGTGTGACTGCTGTGCATGTACAGGGACGTCATTTTATTTTTACTAACATTTTTAATACTAACCTGTCTATACCTTTAGAGAACCGGAAACACCGCTTGCTCCCCCCTCCAAGACTGGAGTTCGATTATACTGGCGTAAAACACAAATCACTCTACTAGGTATAGGAAGGAAGAAAAGTAGTTCATCTATTTACGTAAACTAGGAAATATCGCGATTTTGAGTTTGATAATTTTCATTAGGTTTTTCTTTAATCAAAGTACAGTACTGTATTAAGAATAAGTGTTTTTACTCACGAAGTGAGTTATCCATGCGAACGTATTCATTATGCAGTGTATATTATACTGTCTACAGCACATTAGCGTACAATATAGAGAAAGAAGTTAAATTGAAAAATAATCATAATATGAATATTTAAACACAATTTTGAAAATGGTGGCCGTTCATTTCGATACAGGCTTCAGTTCTTTTGTGCATATTATCGCACTATGGACTATTGCATCTAATTCCAATTGCCAGTTTCGTCCTTCGTACTAGTAACTTATGTTGAAATAATTCTGTACCTACTCTACGTACTGTAAATTCAATCTTCACTTCTGCCTGACCCGAAAATATAAAATTACTCAGACATGCTATCTACTGTCCGTCCAAGTGGTTATGCCGCAGGATTGTAGAAAGGGAGAAAATCACGTGACAGTTAATTACTTAACGAGGCCCTTTTATTTAAGTTAAATTGAACAGCTGTATAATATTACGTAAACTTCCTATTCCTAAGAGAAATTAATGTTTTCAGAAAAGAGCTAAGACAGCCCAGCTATTACAGAGGGGCGAGCAGAAGCAGGTGGGGGAGATCGGGATGCGACGTAGGCAAACGGACAGTACCTGTGCGAAAATATGATTCAATATTGAAAGCTCTTTCTTCACTGGAAAACGCGAACATATTTCTGGAACGTATTATACTCAGTAACTCAGTACTGCTTACTATCTGTGGTCTTGGTTCTGTGTGGAGTTGGAACTTCCTTAGTAGAAGGGGTGGGAGTGAAGTACATTCAAAAACTCAGGTACAATAAAAATTGAAGTAAAAATAAAATGATGTCCCTGTACGTTTCGTCTTCATACACTATTGGCCGTCCCTCAGTTCTGTATTTTCGAAATCAAGTCAGATACCTGAAAGTTGCGTCTCACGAAGGGAACAAATAATGTGTCTTTCAACTAGAACACTTCGCTAATTTTTTTTCCACCGAAAGCCCAAGTTGTTGATTGTTGTTCTCAGACTTGTGGGCTTACTTTGAAAATTAATAGTGTTTTTCAGTTTCTGCAGTAATCTTCTTATTGTTGATGCACACTTTTCTTATACATAGAAACTGTAATATATTGCGACAAATTACACATTTATCGAACTCATCGATGTCAGTAATTCTTTTTGGGACGTTGTGTTTATTGCCGGTGGTGCCAAAAGACGTCCCTTCCGCTTCATGTTTTTTTCTGTCTCGTAAATTTCTGTATACAGGACTGTGCGACACTCCAGTGGCTGCAGTAACTCTTTCTTGGACTTTAGTCACTTCCACTTCTTTAAAATGCTCGGGTGAAGAAGGTATTTACTGTAGTTCAGAAATGGCTTAACTCAAAATGAGCATTAAGATCATTATACAGAAACAATAGGCCTAACAGTACACTATATGTTTTGCTAAAGAAATGTAAATGTTAATTTATGAGCAGTAATGTATTACATTTTATTCTCGAGCTTTGAAATGTTCCGTCTAACAAAATTGTACAATGGGCGCCAATGATGGAGGAAGCTTGCATTATGAAGCCGAACCGTGGACTCTTCTTCCATTTTTTTAGTAGCTCATTTAATGACGCTTTATCAACTAATAGGTTATTTAGCGTCGATGAAATTAGTGATAGCGAGATGGTATTTGGTGAGATGAGGCCGAGAATCCGCTATAAGTTACCTGACATTCGCCTTACGGTTGGTGAAATCCTCGGAAAAAAAACCAACCAGATAATCAGCCCAAGCGGAGATCGAATCCAAGCCCTAGCGCAACTTTGAATGGACACGCAAGCGCCTTAGGGTACGTACACGTTGGAGCAACGATAAACGATAAAAGAAACGATCTAGCGACGCTTTGGTATTATCAAAGAATCAAGTGTTCATATCGGAGCAACGAGGACGCGGGAAGCGAACATTTGATTTATCAGTAGAAGATATTCTATGCATCGACTTAACCCTGCGTTACTCATGTTATAAATATTCTCACCATTGCTCAGGTGGGGTTTCACAAATCCCATTTTAAATAACTAATATATTTTTCCGCAAGTTTCAGAAATCAGATAAACGCAATTAAATATACTATTCTTAGTTCACTTAAACAATTTCTTAACCCTTTCTAACCCAAATTAAATTTACAAGCAATCCATGTTGAAACAAATAGCTGTATTAGGACCAATTCAGTGACCAAGTTACGGGAGTGGCAACATTTGAAACAAAACTATATTGATGAAAATGGTATTGAAATAGAAGTTATCCAGCAAAATTTACCTTCATATGTAACACACAAGTATATAAATGCTATAAAGTTAATTATTGCCATATGGTATCTATAGGTAAGAAAGGGTTAAGTGAACTCTTCTGGATGTGATTGAAAAGTTACAGATGCACAGAGTACACACTAGCTCCATCTCTTAGATTTTCGTTGAAATATACGCACCGGGGTTTACCATACCCCACCTGAGTAATGCAGGGTTAATGAAAGAAGCTATATAGGAAATATCAACTGCTAAGTTCAAGGTTAATATAACTTAAATACGTACAAAATTAAACCAGTTTCTCATCCCAAAGATAGTATAAATTCGTTGTGTTGTGATTGGTTCTTATGATCACATAACATATGACCAATAAATACACAACTGATCAATTTGCCAATATCTACAATAATTAATTTAATACGCCGAAATAATAATACATCGATTAATATTCGGATATATTGACAACCACCGGTAATTATACATATTAATATTATCTTAATCAGAGATCCTATAAACGACAAGAGCGAAGAAAATGGTACTTTTCTTTTTCGTCGCTTTTATCGTGTAACGTCGCTTTTATCATTACCCCAATATGCACACCTCAATAACAATGCATGCTTCAATTCTCTCTGATATAGCATCGCTGCTTCTTTTATCGTTTATCGTCGCTCCAACGTGTACGTACCGGGTACGAACACGTTGACGATGGTAGACTAGCTGGTAGAGTAGCTGGTAGCGGTAGTGGGGAAATGAATCGCTAGAATCATATGACACCGCACACGTTGACTCATGGATGGTCGCTTTACTGCTAGCACAGTCTAATAGATACAGTCACGCAACTCATACGTTTAAAATATGCCAACATTTGACAGCTGGCGCGACAGTAGCCCTCTGCGGCAGGCAAGTTAAAAGTGTGCACACGACTTATGACAACACATCAGAAAACGGGTTTTGCGTAATTTATTTTATATGTTTATGCTATACAATGAGTGTATATGGTTCTTATTAATTCTACTTTAGAACCCTGGAAGAATTTCACATGCAGTTAATCAACAAGTTTCAGAAGCTGGGAATAAACGTAATTCTTTCTGCTCCTTACAACTGAATCATGGCCCTGATCACGTATCATGGTTTGAAATAATATAATTGTTCGTGCGTGGTCGTTAATTCAATTCATTCCTAAATATATTTATGAATCATTGGAACTTTGTATTTCCTGTGAGAAGAGTAAAAATTAGTAGCTTCAAAATTGTAGGGCATATCTCGTAGGGTACATCGCGTGGTGAACTCCTCTCCCTATTTCCTGAGAAATTAACGATTTTGCATACCACAAATTGGGGTAAACTCGGCCGCTGAGGTAAACTTGAAAATAAAAGAAAAGGAGAATTTAAACATTAATATGAAGTTCATTATTTTTCCATTTCTTAAGAACCGGTATTTCCTTTATTATTTCGAGTCACAAATAGTGCTGATGTTATGGTTTAAATTTTCATGGCAAGTTTACCGCATTTTACATTACATTTACAGTTTTCACACATAATGCCTAATTTTAATTTACCCTACCTATATAATACGTAATTTACATGCAATTACTGTTAATATGACGTAGGTGAGAACGAATAAATGAACACAATTTTGTTGAAAAATTGTAACTTCAATTAACTCAGAAAATGTAGGCTAATTTTATTTTCAGAGCAGAAGTGGTGTAAGTTAAAAATGGGTAATGAGGGATTAAAGTAAATATTCTGTAAAATACAGCGCAAAGTGGCAGTTCATATTGAATGTATTTAAACTATAAATAGTCAGTGAATAGCACGAAGGATATATTAATTGCTACTTTGCGCTGTATTTTACAGAATTTTTACTTTAAACTTGATTACCTAATTTTGACTTACACCACTTCTGCACTGAACGGCTCAAATAATCACTGGGAATGTAAAATCGACACCAATAACAGTCATGCAAATTATTACAGAAAATATTGCTTTTTATATTAAATTTAAAAAGGCTCTTTTATTTCTTGAGAACTTAACACGTCTGCCACATGAATCTACACAAACACATCAGAAATTTATCGACACAGTCTGGATTTATTCAAGAAGTGAATATTTTGCAAAAGGATTACAATACTCCATGAATTCTTGCAAAATCAACACCATGATACCTACTTGAATGCTATATAACATTCTTGAAAAATATAAAGAAAAAAAACACGAATACAAAAATTATGGAATTACTTGCATTAAAAACTGTAGATATATTATCCAAAATCGGAATGGTTACACACTTACACATATGATCTCTGCAAAAAAATAATATACTGTAACAGGTATTTACTTTGTTTTTATTTAAACTGTCCTTCCTTACATACAAATAGGTAACTGATAAGTAATAAATGTTTTATAGAACACAATACGTAGGCTACCTACAACGTGGATTATTGGTTATGACTGAGTTATGATTTTCTCTTGGTCTTTAAGGGAATCTGAAGAACGACAAATTCGGAGATTTAAACTTGTAGTTACTGCAATTTTCGTCATTGCACACATTGCCTTTATTCCGAAGCATGATTAAAACGTTATTATAACATCTCGCATCCCTTTAAAGCACGTACTGGGTGTATCAACCCTATGACCAGTGCCTTGCCTGCCGCTTGGGCGCTAGTGTCGCGAATGTTGGCAAAAAAGTGTTGAAGTTGCGCGACTGTATATATTAGACTGTGCTGCTAGCTTTCCAGCACGCTGTAAGCTCCAAGAATGGTTTCAGTCATTCTTTCAAGCTTGCAGCGCAAGTCTCGGCGTGGAGCAGAGAGGCATTGGAGAGGTGATCTGTGGACCAGATGTCAATGATGACTTGTGTAATTAGTAGAGGCGACTTTTATCAATTATTTGTGTAATTCGTGCTTTTTAATTTACACAAATTTGTATTCTATTTTAAACTACGCGCGTGTGATTTAGTTTTGACGTTAATTGGCCGTAACTCGGTAACCAGTAAAGATTTTGAGCAGCGGTAACTTTTAAAACGAATTACCATTCTTACTCAACATTTTTCTCGCTTTGACCCCCACCTAACGTGAAAAACAAAAAAAGTTTACCGCTTACCGTAAATTTTTTTCTGTGTCAAAGTTAGTATTTTTTCTCGCTTTTAAAAACAATATTTTGACTTCGAATTGTTTTCTATGCTTCCCTTGGACATTGACTTATCAATACAAAAAATTGCAGCGCGATTGTTTGAATATCATAGATGCTACGACGTGATAAGTTAAACGGAGCGCGAAATATCATTCTTGGCTACTCCGACTATCAGCCAGCGGCCTGTCAAGCTCCGCCTTGAGCATACCGCTTGCTTCACTCGTGGCGGGAATCCTGTGTCAGTGGTTGTAAAGTTTTAAAACACTGCACACATTGGATGTAGAAAAACTTATTGCTCGTGTGTTCGAAAGACCTGCCACGACATTAACTTTTCGTATAGATTCAAAACTGGAGGTAGAATTTAATTAATTTTTTAATTACAAACTACTAATGAATTCGGATGAATGGACATCGTCGTTCACCAATAGGCCTGATTTGGAGTCTTCGACCTCATTTCAAGAGTTTAATCGCTTTCTTCTATATGTGCCTTAATACCACAAAAATAAAAATAATAAACAAATAAATAATAACTAATATCAATCAAATTATTGAGAATGTTCACTAGGCACTATTTTGTAAGAATTGTACAGTTTACCTCAGTGTGAGTATAAGCCGTTCTTCCTGCAAAATAGGATTCCCTGGCAATTTTTCCAAGCCTTCTGTATGAAATCTTTGGTTAAATAGAGAAGATAATCGATAGTTTCGATTCCCACTCTCGGGTAGCTAATGAATTTTTCTGGAAAGTTCCGCAGATATTAAAAAAGATAATATTCACCAAACGCAACCCTTTCATTATTTATAGGGTGAAGGGAACACTCTCGAGAAAAGAATTCTTGTAATAATAACCACTTTGATTCTGCACTGTCTAATAAATCAAATTCGTCCTCACTACTTGAATCCCTTGCGATATCAAGTCTACACAGAGATTCCAAGGAGATGACCTAATCAGCTGTGAGTCAGCTGAGAGATTAAAGCGACTTGTAAACAAGCTCCAATTTGTGCACACTAAGCTCGCTTGTCTTTCATAAACACTGCTAGCGGAGCCTGCTAGCTTTAAAGCTAGGCGCCAACGTGTTCGTACCCTATGATAACGAACTTGTGTTTTGCAGGTCAGGATTTTCCTTCAGTGAGAGATAAAGGAACGATGTGGACAGAAGTGCTGCTTCTCGCTACTCTACAGTTTATGAGTACAGGCTTGCAGGGAGCAGAGAGTGCAAGGATATTAAGTCTGTTGAACGCTGCTTCGCCGAGTCATTATATATTCAACAGAGCCTTAATTTTAGCACTTGCCAACAGAGGTCACCAGGTAATATAACAAAACATCTAGATTTGCAAATAGTATCTTGTAATGGCGCCAGCGTTTTTGGCGTTTGTCCTATACTTGCTTTTTTCGAAAGATGGGACATGACAGTTAAGCGGCCGAGCTTGGAACTACAGTGCTATGTTGCCAATATGAACTACCACGCTGTCAGCTGATGGAAGCTAGCAATTGACGTTAAGATAGCTGACGTTAAAACATTCATTGACAGTTGACGCGAAGATAAGAAAACAATACAAAAATCGACAGAGAATCAAAGACGAAACGTACCAATGCTAACACTGTGTGCACAATAAATGTCACAAAAAGAGCTATTAAGCACTCGCCACGTGGGAAAGGTAAGTTTGGCAACTCAACCGTTGTTACCATAGCAACAGACCTACCACGCTATGTGACATTCAGTTGTTTTTCCGATCGCAACGCTCCTGTCATGTCCCATCTTAAAAAAAAAAAAAAAAAAAAAAAAACAAGTATTGTCGGACCATCGGATCTGTACCCCCGTAAGATATGCGAACTGAACCCTAATTCCTTCTCAACGTCGGGAATTAATTTCTCTCCCTGCATTCCTATCTCTCTCTTTTCTATCTCTCTCCCTTTCTCCCACTATTCACAATTTTGAGCCTTCTTGCGGGACAATTTATTTGCACTTGCAGTCCAGTGTTGTCAACTCAAAATGAATACTGTAGCAAGGAGTGGCGAAAGAAATATTGTTAAGCAAGTACGTAATAGCATTTTGCGATGAAGAGAAACAAACAGGTCAATATCTGTTTCCTATAAATCAGGCAACGGAAAGAGCAGCTGCGATCACAGGTGAGGCTTATTTTATTTCAATTGACTACGTATTAAAATTACTTACTTAACTAATACTAATAATACAACACTTTATGTAATTTATATACAGGTCAGAGCGCCTAATAAAGAAAATCAGGAGAGAGGGAGTCTGTGCAGGAGATGGAAAGCTAGAATCACCAGGGAAGAACAGACCAAGGGAACCTTTAATTCTTGTACATGATATGAACCGAAGTATTTTAAGAAGAAAGATACAAGAATTTTATACCGTGTAGAATGAAGTTCCGACATTGAAGAAATTACTGAAGATTGTGAGAGACAATATTTTCCAAGGTTGGAGAGAAACGCTGCGGAAAGTGATTCGAGACATGGGATTTAGGTTTTTTTTTATTGGGTTATTTTACGACGCTGTACAGTACAGTACGACTCTTTCATCGTATCCAGGATGTGCTCGTATTGGGTTGAGGGAAAACCTCGGAAAAACTTCAATCAGGTAACTTGCACGGGATTCGAACCCGGGCCACCTGGTTTCGCGGCCAGACGCGCTGACCGTTACACCACAGGTGTGGACTGATTTAGGTTAGGTTTAAAAATGTAGAAATACAAGATGTATTTTGATTGAAAGAAATGATATTGTAGCATGGAGGACCAGTTATTTGTGATACCGTTTGTCGGAAGTTTGGCAACATCCCTATTCGGCAAGGTTCGTGGCTTACTGTTTAACGTGGTGGGAGGAAAGCGGGTGGAATGGAGTGAGTAAAGGCGTTAACTTTTCCAAGAAAGACGACAGCGCTGAAGGGGCACAGATCCGATGGTCCGACAATATAGATATATAGTGCCCAGTTTGTAAGCAAGCCCAAGACTTGCTTTAAGTGCGGCAAGAATCCCGACCTTTGCAACCACAACCGCCTATCCCAGATTAGGTATTGCGCCACGTGCAACAGCGACACCCATTATACGGGCCAAGCTCGCTGTCCAAAATATCCAAGGACTAATCTCATAACCTCCACCGATCCCACGCATGTCCCCATAGACACTCACAAACCAATACCGCCACCTATACCCAAACCATCACAGTCCGTCTTCAAACCAACACTTCCCAAACCCGAATTGTCTTATGCGGATGCGGCTAAGACTATGACAACCAAGACAACCACTACAGACGATCCACAGACAGACAAAACAACCACGGAACAGCTGGTCGAGGGGGTTCTACGTTCTGCTATGCAACTAAACAGACTACAGGACGAAATAGTGACATTCACTATCTCCTTACTCACTACAGACACAAACCCCACGAAACGACACACGACACTTGCCACAGCCAAGCAGGCAGCCAGAAGGCTTCTACGGAAACGAGTAGCCCACCACTTTGTTGGTAACAGGTTACGAGTCTCCCTAGCGCCACTACAAAAACGTGACTAGAACAGAACTGACCAGAGCGCTGGACTCTCCACCTCTCATTAACATCTGCGAGGCATGGTGCTAACTTCACTTCATTCATTTCATTCACAATTCAACTGTTAGCTTGTACATGTGTCATATAACCATTTACAGGGGAAAATACACTACTGTTAGATGAGAGGGCAAACGGCTTTTAGCTGGGAACCTCGAGCTAAAGTTAGTGAATTGCAAGTCGGGGGCATGTTGCTAGTGCAGCTGAGAATGGTACCACTTCCTATACACGTCATTTGCCATTTGCCAAACACAGTTGTCAGACTGACTGCGGCAAATGTGAAACACTCGCACTTAACGTTCCAATTATTTATTCCACACGCCAAAAACGGTGACGCGATGCTGTAAGCTACAGAGTGTCCGACAAGCCCCGCATACGGGCTAAATCATAAAACAAATACGTTCAATACTACCCTTCCGATTTCCGAATATGTGTGGAGGTTAAACTTCGTGTTATTCATAACGCGGTGTAGGGCGTCGGCGATGATTTGACTACACTTTTCCTCCACACGCATTCGTAGATGTGAACAAACGGAATCTCGGGTACTGGCCATTGGAACGCAGGAAATAAAGAGCAAGGAGCACAGAGCGTCATGGTGCGGTGCGGAGTCTGGAACGGCCAAGTCGTTGGATCATTCTTCTTTCACGGAAAGATTTCATTCACTCAGTGTTCTGCCCAAGGGCATGTCTTTCACTGCAAATCCAGCTTTCTCCAAGCTTTCCTATTTTCTGCCTTCCTCTTCGCCTCTTCGCCATATATCTTAATGTCGTCTGTCTTCTGATACCTTCTTCTGCCCCGAAATTTTCTCCCGTTCACCATTCCTTCCAGTGCATCCTTCAGTAGACAGTTTCTTTTCAGCCAGTGACTCAATTCCTTTTCCTCTTCCTCTTCTACGTCATGTATACTCCGTGCGTTCCAAACTTCAGTCTCGCGAATCGGTGACCCTACTGTGCTCCAACTACGAGAAAGTCTCTGCCGGATGAGACGAAGGGGAGTAATGCTGTGAATGAATGTTGATGTCATAAGATGTCATAAGGTCACACACGTGGGTACTCGTATCTCTATTGGCTCGCTGTCACAGCACAAACAATAACATTGATACACACATGTTTATACTACCCTAGTTACAAAATTAGATCACTGTTAATCTCCTGGTCTTTTAATCTCTCCATACAGGAAATAACAAATGCAGGAGCGCGAATGGTTTTTAAAGAACGTTATAACGATAATATTATATATCTACTTCGCAATAGTAGGCACATTCCTTTCACGGTTGATCTCCTGGTTCGAGAACAGTAGTCTGTCCATGAGTAAGTGACTTCTCTCTTATCTCGTAGCAAATAATGTTATGGCTACGTCCCAGTCTCTGGACATGTACACAGGAGGTTTATAGTGGGGTATGGATAGACAGATAGATTTATTCGTTCCATAATATTCTTACATTTGCTTTATAGCATAGAATAAAGAACATGTCCAATTCTTACGTTTAATAATAAAATGCAATACATATAAAATGCAAATATGAAATATGTACAGAATTAATTACCCCCGCAGCCAGTCTTGACCCGTTGGGGAACGTGGTTGGATGCTGTTAATTATAATGCAGAACATTACAGCAAAATAATGAAGGTAATTGATGCATTGGATAGGACAGACAGTTCCGCTGTTGCAGCTATAAAATCATTGCCTTCTGAACAGCTATTGGAAGATATTCTGTTCATTGATTCCAATTTTAAAATCGTGTCCAAAAGCATCATTCTGTTAGAATCGTCTAAACTACAACTCTCAGAAGCCCTTAATATAGTGGATAAAGTATCACAAACTATTCAAAATAACAATTCACTAATTTCAGAAAAAATGAAATGTTGAGTTGAGAAACATTATTGCTAAAAATTCTGCCTATTCACAACCTTCGTATTATAAATGATGTACTATCAGGTCACAGCAAGACGTCTGAAGTTGGTGTACTAAAAAGTAGTGACTTCCCGTTCTTCAAATATGCACGTATTACATCGTGCGATGTTGAACGTACATTTCCCAATATAAAAACTGTTTAAGTGACCATCGGAGGAGATTATTTTGCAGTCGCTCAAAATGTATGTAACTCTTCACTGCAGTGCACATATTCAAGAATGATGTGAGTATCTTACATTAAATTTTAAGAGTTAATATATCTCACTATAAAATAATTGTGTATTTACATGTTTAGACATTTCCTACTTCAATGATCATTCATTATATTTCTTGAATGCAGGATACAGGTTTTATTGTAACCGCAGTATACTGCTCAGTGTTTACATCAGAGGCATACTCCATCCTTTGCATGCCCCCTTCTCATACAGTCTATACTGATGCGCAGTAAACCTTGCGATTCTCGTGGCAATTCTACGAAGTCTAATTATTACCAACGTTTTTTCGTCTTACTTTTTCAGGTGACACTGGTAAGCCCCGATGCCGGTAAGGATAATGTTCCTAATCTAAAAAACATCAAACTGGAAGGAATTTATGACAAACTGAGAGATGGCTTCGATTTTGAAAGCTTTGGCGATGCTTCTAATATGGCGATGATTGCCACCATGTTTGAGTGGATGGATATTGTTTGCAGAATGAAATTTCAGTCAGATGGGGCGAAGAAGCTACTCAACTATCCATCAAACGACCAATTTGATCTCATTATCGCCGAAGTCGGTTGGGCCGAATGCTTCTATGGATTCATACACAAATTCGGGTCCCCGCCTGTGGTTGCTATATCACCCTTCGGATTTACTCCATGGATAACTGCACCCTTGGGGGCCCCAGACAACCCTTCCTACATGCCTGTTTTTTCCTACCTTACACTAGTAGCATGACATTCACACAAAAGATCTACAATACCTTCATACATTACTATTATCTTTATAAATATCAGTATGAATATATCCCCAACATGGAAGCCATAGCGGAGGAGTTCATCAAGATGGACATGCCGTCTTTCGTGGATATTCAAAGAAATGTCAGCATATTTCTTGCAAACACTGTATTCGGACTGGAAGACGCCAGACCGTTGACCCCTAATATGATACCAATTGGTGGAATGCATATTAAAGAGAAGCCTGATCCTTTACCGAAGGTACTTTATTATTATTATTATTATTATTATTATTATTATTATTATTATTATTATTATTTATTCTCAAATAATTTTGTAATGTTCATAAATAAACGACCCCTAATATTTAAACGTATTATATTCTTGTAATTAAAACGAGAGTTGAGAATAATTGTGATAGGAAAATTTTCAAAATACTTGCTTGTTCTTTGCGTACGTTACGATAAATATTTCCAATCTGTTGAACTCACTTTCTTACGTATCACATGATGTTTCGTTACACTTGAAGCAGTATTCTGGAAAAAGAAAATGAATGGACGATGAGGTCTAAATACAGACTGTCTAAACACTCCCTCTTCGAAATATTCAGCTAGATAAGCTAAGTATATATTTCAAAAGTTTTACAGCATAGCTCACAAGACTCAGAATTTTTCAAATTTCTTTCCTCCAAAGAGAACGTTAACAATTATTCGTCCGTAATGTACGAAGTCCAGTAAAGTAACTCATGAGGATTCCCAAAAGACGACTCATGACGTTAAACTACTTCCTTGACAAACCATATTGTTTCCAATTGAGAGCCGGAAAAAGGACCCATAAGCAAAAATCACGTTTCGAGAAAATAAAGATTTGCATACTGTTACAATAACATCTGTCTACAAAGTTTTTGTTAAACAATGCATTCCAACTTTAAGGGTGCTATTCATAGACATTTCGCAGCACGCGCTACGAGCGTACTAAGCTAGCCCCGGCTATCCACTGGTTACTTGTACAGAATTCAAATCATATCATATAGCTAACACTGGTTTATGAATACGAAAAACGCTGATCAGCCACCAAAAGCCCGCGCTAAAAATGACTATGAATACGGTAAGAGACTTGATTAATCTTGCTCAGGATAGGGACCGATGGCGACGTAGATAGGAAGATAATATAAAAATGGATTTGAGGAAGGTAGGATATGATTGTAGAGACTGAATTAATCTTGTTCAGGATAGGGACCGATGGCGGGTCTATGTGAGGCGGCAATGAAGGTCCGGGTTTCTTAAAAGCCATAAGTATGGATTGGAAGAAGTGTACTGTAGTATTATATGTTCAAAAATATCCCATGAAATAGGCCTAGATTCTATATCTGTGCTCAATTATTGGTTTCTCTTTTAGGACCTGCAGAAATACTTGGATGAAGCGAAGGAGGGATTCATTTATTTTAGTCTGGGTTCAAACCTCCGGAGCGACACTTTGACATTAAGAAAACGGCAAGCGCTACTGGATGCATTTGCAGAACTGCCTCAGAGAATTCTCTGGAAATTTGAATCTGAAAATATTCCCGGAATTCCGCCCAACGTCAAAATAAGTAAATGGCTGCCACAGAGTGACATCCTAGGTAGTATTACACTTACATTCCATATGATCAATATAGCCAATATACCATATTACTCTCCAGATAAGAAACAGATCAATACTTTGCCCCAATTA
This sequence comes from Periplaneta americana, assembly GCA_025594305.2. NCBI lineage: Eukaryota > Metazoa > Arthropoda > Insecta > Blattodea > Blattidae > Periplaneta > Periplaneta americana. The sequence continues at coordinate 17,422,205 of JAJSOF020000029.1, read as the reverse complement.
GTATGTTACACAAACATAATTAAGCAATTATTATTATCTTATATTTTTGTGCAATTTAATGTGAGATCTGCTATGCTTGGATAAACGGTGAGTCAAAGTTATGACAGATCCAAAAGAGCAGACAGATATCTAAAGAACATGAACGAAATATCCGTGCACGTGGAATCCACGAGAAGTTGGATACTTGATGTTTCAACACAGGGTCGAAATATTTAGAAGGTTCATTCCAGTCCTGTAGCTTTAAGTTGAAAACAATGTACCGTGAATGAATATCGTTTGCAAACATTTTCAGCACATCCCAACATCCGCATGTTTATTACTCATTGTGGCAAGATGAGCACATCAGAAGCGACATACAGAGGAGTTCCCGTTGTTGGGGTACCTTTCTTCGTAGACCAGATGTCCAACATGCAGAAAATCATCCGTAAAGGCATGGGAGTGTATCTGGATCATCACACTATGACTAAGGAGAGCGTCCTCATTGCTATTAGAGAAATTCTCAACAATGCCAGGTACGATCCGCCATTGTTGTTGTCTTAATGCAATGAACTAACGTTTCGTTAATGTGTGACGAGATAAGGATGTAAGTGCATTTAATGTGTTCTTCCCATGCGTTCCCTTAATATGTACAGAACATTCAATATTTTACTCTCTGAATGAAAGCAATTTGGATAAATATACGGAAATAACTCTCTTATACTACAATTCCAAAATATTCGTCATATTGGATTCACTCCATTTAAGTATGTTCGCTGGCGTGGAAGACGATGAAGTGGAGGCAGTGTTGCACTCGTCATGGCAACGTGACGTCGCACGTTGAAATAGTAATATACGTTACAAGAGCGGTATGTTGACGTTTTCATGTTCGAGGAAAAGATTGAAAAAGCGAAACGTAGTTGAACTTTTTTAATTTCCGAGAACATGAAAACAAACATACCGCTCGAGTATCGTACATTATTTTGTGCGAAGATCGTTTATTACATACCTGAAAGACGAATTCCTAATTAGTTGCAATGAAATCTCCATGTTGGTTTCTGTTTAATGATGGCAACTTCGGAAAACCAAAATATCTTTCTTCAACATTGTTGCTATAAAATGTTTTCTGTGTTTACTATACTCCAGCAGGCCGTGATATACGTCTGTCTTCCCCCAGTCTATAAATGCAAACTTAAAACAAACGGTAAGGTTATGTAATGATTTATTTTTCATCTTAATATTTTAACAATATTATTTATATAACATATTGCAGTAATAACATCGGCATCTGGAATCTTGTTGATTTTTTCACGGCTTCCTTAATGTTACTTGTATCAGGAATGCAATAAGTTTCGTGGAGTAGTAGACTTTACTTAATTTTTGCAAATATTTAAAAACAATAATTAACATTGCAATTTAGGTGAAATTGCAGTGGTAAGTTTCAGTTTATAATTATTACTATGTTAAACGTCTCTAAAAATAATATGTTAAAAGCCTAAAGCAGTAAAATGAATGTCGCGCTTAAGCGGTAAGAAGAGGGAAATTGTTATGTGTGTTACGTTGGGAATACTGAATGTGGTATTTCACACTTACCGCGTATTGGTTCTGTGCGGAAAACAAGCAAATACGCACGATCTCGCACAAAATATTTTGACGATAAACCTCTGAGTCAAAGTGACTCTTGTACGTATGCCGAACTTGTAGATTAGTAACTTGGATGCTGAAATTATCAAATTACGGTTGTTGTGCTTGCTAATTTTCACAGGCTGGGCGACGCCTTAGAGTCTCCTTTTAAAAGGCGCCACTGATTTTCAAATCTCTGAAAAATAAAATGAGTCTTTAACAATCATTAATAATAAAGTGGATATTTTTAAAATGTACGTATGTATTTTTTCTATACGCAGCTATGAAGCAAACTCGAAGAAAATGTCGGAGTTGTTCAGAGATCACCCGAATTCCGCCTTAGATCGAGCAGTGTTCTGGACGGAATACGTCATCAGACACCAGGGAGCGCCACATCTGCGTTCAGCTGGGGCTCAACTCTATTGGTACGAGTACCTTCTACTCGACGTGTTGTTGGTTGTGGTCGCAGCGGGACTTGCAGTAATTCTGGTAGTTTACTGGGTGTTCAGAGCGTTGTTAAATATGTTGTTCTCAAATCCAACCAAGAAGATGAAACAGAATTAATAACTTGAACTGAAATACAGAACTATTTCGAAAACTCTGTCAAGAAAATTGATTTTACTATGACCAAGTATTTTTATATATAAATAAATGGGATCAAATTTCCACTCCATCATCATTATTTGCCTCCAAGGATTGATTCCTTTTCCTTGCTTCATCCTCACTATTGCTTGTGTTGTGTGCGTTTCTTACTGCACTCTAATTAAGGTAAGTTTTAATTGTCACATTACGCTTGCGCAACGGTTTGCTACTGCGTTCGACTCCCGGAAATAACCATACTCAAACTCACCAACATTATAACATCTTGTAATGTAATGACTGACTTCATATTGTTTTACTTATCTCAATATTTTAACGCTAGTCCACAACAAACTCGGGAACGGAAACGACAACGAGAACGAAAAATGTTTAGAATAAATACTGTACTGTACATTGTACACGTTATTAGTTGATAGAAATTTGAAGAATGATAACGGAAGACAATAGAATATGGTGAGTCAAATCTTTTAATGTGTATAACATGACTTATCAGGCTTCTCCCCTGGACACTTCTATAACAGTAATACCGTATTTTGATTGGTTCTGAATAAATTAGATTGAGTATGCCTTTGTCATCAATTCAACGGACGTTTGAAAGACAAGTGTTGTATAAGGAAGTGGAAGTTGTTTGTGACCAATTGGCCGACATTCAAAAGAATGTTCCCCCTCTTTTTAATAACAGTAGTGACAATTCATTCCGTTATAGGAGACCACATAAAATATATAAATGACACATCTACCTACAATATTATTGCATCATGGCAAAATTAATCTACCAATATTCGGCGTAGAGTGTAAAAAGATTCCGTCTTTGTGCGGAGAAATTATTCTCAATTTATAAAAGCTGTATAGATGTAAGGTGTGCTTAATTCTTAATGGAAGAGTGAAACCTGAATGGAATACCAATCACAGTCTAGTATATACAGTCGCGAAGCTCAATATGTAGTAAATATGCAAACATTAGATAGTTGCTCACCACTAGGATCGCTAATGTCGCCTCATTACAGGCAATGCAAAATGGTACCGTCACAGTCTATTGTTTCTAGCACCCTCAAAACTCAAGCTTCGTGACTGTATATAGCAGACTGTGATACCAATCTTACAGTTCACAAAGTGCAGTCGTAGAGAACGGTTGTGTAGTAAGCAGCATATACAAGTAGGTTAGCGTGTGAAGAAGGTATGGGCGACGACCTAAATTCTTACAGGGCGCGAATCGGGTGCTTCAATGCAGGGCAGTGTTGCAGATGTTCAAAAGGTGAAAATGCAATAGTGTCTGATAACATCAACATATTTGTGGCCGCAGCTGTTTTATCAGTTCTACTGATTATTGGAAATGTGGAGTTAAACCCTGGTCCTGGAGATACAGAAGGAAGAGTCTACAGTGATGAAGTGTTTCAAAGAGAATGGATAAACTATATGAAAGAAACGAGAGAAGACAGACTAAAGGCAAGTTTTCTACTAAAAAGTAGCAAGTGATATAGATACATTAGTAAACAGATACACTGAAGTGGAAAAGAAGTTAAAGGAGGTTATCCAAGAGCAGGTGGTGTTAAAATCGATAGTTAAAAAATGGGAAAATGACAGTAGAATTAATAACATTGTAATTTATGGTGTTGAAGAGCGCAATCATGAAAAAGGAATTGATACTGGTTTCGTAGTGTTAGAATTATTAACTAAGTATTTCAGTCTAAACTTGGACATAAGTGCGATTAATAACGCGTATAGAGTCGGTAACGGAAAAAAGACCAATTATTGTGAAATTGAACAGTTACTTTATCAAAGAGCACATCATTGCCAATACGCGTCAACTCAAAGGCACAAATATATTAATAGAAAATGACTTTGCAAAAGAAATTAGAGAGAAAAGAAAGAAACTAATTCCAATATTAAAAGAAGCTCGAGGTAAAGGATTGAGGGCAACTTTAGTAAAAGATAAAATGAAGATAAACGGAAACATAGTTAACGTAGGCCTTAAATAATCAATTCACTGAGGATTTATTAAGTTGCTGCAACAACAGAAATAACGAAATAGAGACTTGTGGAAATAGAGCATCATCGACACCACACGTAAACAGAAGTGCATCACGAAACAGGAAGTCTAGAAGTGTAGAGAGGACTGATAAGAAAAGTAACTCATCAAGCGGGCAGAAGGAATCAGAAATAACAAATAGAAGAATTGATGAGCTTACGGCAGTGAATGATATTAGAGCATACCTAAATAAACTAGACAGCACTGTTTTCACAGATACCAATCTTACGTTACATAGTAGATGTGGTGATTTACGTCATAAAGTTTAAACGATTCTGTGATATCGCACAGCGTTTTATATATTTTTATATTATGAAAATAATTTTTTTTTAGTTTGACGTGTTTTTGTCCAATATTTATCTAGATGGGGTTCCACCCACTTAGGACGTAAGGTCGACGTATATTCATTTTAAATATACTTACCATAAGCTCTACTATTACGCACTTAGATACAATTGTGAAGGTTGTGCAAATAAGCAATAATTTTCAGGCAGTCGACTATCTGCATCACCGAAGCTCGTATGCCTTGAAACGATATACTCAATGACATGAAACTAACGATAGGCCTATATTAAATGTAGAAAAGTTGCGACAATGTCCGAAACCTAGGCACAATATTGAGAACGTTGCGCAAAGAAGCTATAATTGGACGGAGTTTCGCAATAATAGACCAACCGAAAATTAAAAAAAAGAGATATTTGCACAAATCTGTTGATGGCAGGCTAATATAAGCAAAAAAATCGTTTATTGCATAAAATTCATTTATTTATTTTGCTTTGAAATATTAATTCAACTGCTGGTCTCTTATTAAAATCGGTTAGCCTTTTTTGGTATTTATTTTATTTTATTGGGTTATTTTACGACGCTGTATCAACATCTAGGTTATTTAGCGTCTGAATGAAATGAAGGTGATAATGCCGGTGAAATGAGTCCGGGGTCCAGCACCGAAAGTTACCCAGCATTTGCTCGTATTGGGTTGAGGGAAACCCCCGGAAAAAACCTCAACCAGGTAACTTGTCCCAACAGGGATTCGAACCCGGGCCACCTGGTTTCGCGGCCAGACGCGCTGACCGTTACTCCACATGTGTGGACTATTTTTTGGTATTATTTGTGCTATTTTTTGTAATAGTGTGAATGTTATAATACTTCTAGAATAAAATGTTTTATAAAAAAACAGATTTATTTCAATGGCCAATATCTCGAAATAGGTTTTTGGCGCTTGGTCTATTATTGCGTAACTCCGTCCAATTATCAGGCTGTCGACACTCCGCTTCACCAATGCTCTTATACCTTCAAACGATAATATTCCATAATATGAAACTACCGATATGACTATATTTATTGTAGGAAAGTTGGGTGTTTCTAATCTGCACATGATACGAGTATACAGTGACGTTCAAACGTCAAATATAGTGTAAATAAATTAGGCTATCTCACTCTAGCATGTGATTATTTTAGCACTGTCATTCCTGTGTGTATAGATATGATTGGTCTTAATTCGGTGAGAGTGCAGGCATTGTGCCAAGGTCACACGGAATAAAAAGATCCTTGTTCTCCGTAATGACTGCATTTTAAATTCGATAAGACGGCTGCTAGTAGCGTGTCTGAACTCTTAAAGAGTGGTTGCGTGATAAATGCGACAGTCTGTTATCTCGGATTAGGATTTGTTTTGTAAGCAGGGAAACAATTGGAAAACGAAATATAGGCCTACTGACTTTTTAAGGTAAGAACTGTCTGAAAATAATTTACGGTGTTTCAGACTTAAAACCTAAGCTTGTATTTTCATGAGAAATGTTGTTATTATTATTATTTTAACTGGTACCGTATAAAACAGTGATGTCAAAGCAAGCGCATTTTTCTGACCTTGATGTCGTGCGCGGGCAGGAAGCGCTAAGTATGGAAAGAGGAAGGGTTGTGTATATGAATAAGCAGCCTGTTGGATCAAGAAAACAGTGGTGCAAACACTTCAAACGGAACGTGAAATTTTATGTTGTTATTTTTATATGGCTTCTTTCTGTTTAATATTATCTATATTGTCTGTAAAACAAAAGTACTAACACTGATTTCTTAATATTGCACTTGTGTTTTAAATCTTAATAACATAATAGAGAGTTAAGAAGGAATATTCACTTAAATTCCATAGTAGTATAATATTATACTGTATTAAGTGGATGAAACACATCATTCATAAAGAAATTGATATTCCAAAGAAAGAGATTGAATATGACATGATAAGTTGGAATTTATATTGATGGTATCTTTAGCCTTACAAAAGTAATCAATAAACTAATCAAAACAATATTACAGTGCAAAGCAAAGTTACCTAGGTAGGCCTACTGTATCTGTTTTAAGTGTATTAATATTACATAACAAAACTCTTATCGCATTACGCTTTTAAGGTGATATTTGTGAGCAACTTGTTATCATCAGAATATTAAATTATTTTCTCGAAATCTGCTGAAGCTATAGAGCTGACATTTTTACAACATATGGGCACGTATCTTTTGCTTATGATGTAACAGTAGTTGCTTTGTTAATTCATTTCCTTACAAACAATTTCCATGCGAATATTTTGAAAATTTTCAATACACTATCTTCAGTAATACGTTAGTCTATATATGGTATATTAGATTTACGAAAATATTCTGTAAGGCTACTAAATAAATAGGCCTATACCTGCAAATTTCACTTTTCTATACGAAAAGTTGAGAAAAAGTTTCTTTTGAATAAAAAAATCAAACTTGTGAAAAATGAGCATTAAAATTAAAACTTACATTCTTGTAATGCACTTATACTTCTCAGGCAAATCTAAAAATTAATATGGATACAGTTTTAATAAGTTCTCTTCCCTTTATCTATTGAATCGTCCACACCTGTGGAGTAACGGTTAGCATGCCTAGCCGCGAAACAAGGTGGCCCAGGTTCGATTCCCGGTCGGGGCAAGTTACCTGGTTGAGGTTTTTTCCGGGGTTTTCCCTCAACCCAATATGAGGAAATGCTGGGTAACTTTCGGTGTTGGACCCCGGACTCATTTCACCGGCATTATCACCTTCAGACGCTAAATAACCTGAGCTGTTGATAAAGCGTCGTAAAATAACCTACTAAAATAAAAAAAAAAAATATCTATTGAATCAGTGCTGGCCATCCCTGAATATAGCTCGACCAAGCGGCATATACCACCTCTTTCGTCTGTCTCTTTCCTTTCCGCTGTAAAGCGCAAAGGCTCTCCTGGGCTCTAAAGCGCGCGCTTGCTCCTGTGGGCATCAATTGACATGCCTGCTAAATGGGGATGAACAAAATATTGCAGGGATAAACAAAACATTGACTGTTTTTATTATTATTTTTTTTTGCTACGTTGTTTCGGATAAGCCTGATTTCGGTTAACCGAAGTTCGGTTAAGAGGGGTTTTACTGTAGTTTAGAAATGGCTTAACTCAAAAGAGCATTAAGGTCATCACACAGAAGAAATATGCTTTGCTAAAGAAACGTAAATATTAATTTATGAGCAGCAATGTATTACATTTTATCCTCGAATTTTTAAATACTTCGTGTCACAAAATTGTACAATGAACGACAATGATGGAGGAAGCTTGCATTCTCGAGTCGAACTGTGGACTCTTCATCTACTCTTTTTAGTTGGTTATTTAACGACGCTGTATCAGCTACTAGGTTATATTTTAACTTCGATGGAATTGGTGATATCGAGATGGTATTTGGCGAGATGAGGTGGAGGATCCTCTATAGGTTACCTGACATTCGCCTTATAGCTGGGAAAATCCTCGGAAAAAAACAAACCAGATAATGAGCTCTAGCGGGAAACGATCCCACGCCCTAGCGCAACTTTGGTTCGGCAGGCAAGCGCCTTAGGCGATTGGGCTGGACTCTTGCCGGCGGGCCAAAAACAAGCTAGTGCGAGTAAAGCGTGTCTGTATCTGGGCTAAAATAATGAACTTGTGTTTTGCAGGACAGGATTTTGCTTCAGGGAGAGAAAAAGGAACGATGTGGACAGAAGTGCTGCTTCTCGCTACACTACAGTTTATGAGTACAGGCTTGCAGGGAGCAGAGAGTGCAAGGATATTAAGTCTGTTAAATGCAGCTTCGCCGAGTCATTATATATTCAATAGACCCCTAATTATAGCCCTTGCCAACAGAGGTCACCAGGTAATATAAAAAAACATTTGTCATCCTCTGAGGTGTTTAATGCTGAGAGGAATGCGGTTCCGACTATACTAAAAGCCAGGTTATGATCCTACGAAACAGGAAGTAGTTGGATGGGCGAGAGGAAAGTGCGGGTTAGAGGGGTAGCCTGTGCAGCGATGACACGTTAAGTGTGGGGGGTTGGAGGGGAGAACGAGAACGGAGCTTTTCATTGGACCTCGCTCGAAAATGTCGTCTGCTAACGAAAATCTGGCAACGGAATCACGGAGACAGTGTAGCCAGTTCATTTGCAGTACCACGTGCATTACGAGTCGCATTTTGTACCGCGTTATTAGCTCGTGCTTTCTTAAAAACAGTAATTTTAATTACTAATATTGTGGATAGTGTTATCGAGAACTATAGACAGTAGTTATTTTAAACATCGGTGACAAACGCTGAACACGCTTTGAATCTCGCGCCACTATGTGGCAACAGAGCTCAGAAAGAGAGCAACAGAACGTTGCTTCCGGTTTAGTCGGTTCATAACCTGGTTTTTAGTATAGTCTAGCGTGGTATCACAGTTTAGTATATACAGTTGCGAAGCTCAATACTTACTAAATATGCAAACATAAACAGTTGAAATACGCATCCATAGATAGTTGCTAGCTACCAGTATCGCCTCTATCGCCTCATCACAGACTCTTTCCTAGCAGACGATAAAATGTATTGTACTTTTGATATCGTGTTCTTTTGAAAAATTAACACCTTCCTTCCACTATTGAAATACGAAATACATAAGTTTTATATATTATTTTCATAAAGTATATATTATATTTTATAAACTCACCTTCCTGGATCTTTCGGAAGGATAACTCTGACCTCTTTTTCTTAGAATTTATAGTGCAACAAAGTCTCCTTGTCCCATATTATTACTCAAATTATTGTATTTCAGCCATTTACAGTTATTAGAACCGATAACGAACATTTCACAGTTTACACAACTTTTCACAATAATGCGAAATACGGCACAGTCAATGCTTTTTCGATCTAGACCAGGCCATAATATATGTTCGGGTTTTCTATTTCAGTGTATGGAGCTCAGTGAATTATTATATTATAACTTTATTGCATATCATAGCTAAGTTTTATTTAGTGTAATGTGTCCATAACTTCCCTTTACTTCTTGTTGCATAATATGTTGCAGAAATAATTACAAAACTGTGTTATTTTAATGTGAAGAGAATTTTACATGTTAACATAATCTTTTCGCATCAACATTTTAAGTTTAGAATGGAAGTTATTTTGAGGTTTAATAAAAAAGAATTTATATTGTGATTTTAATATAGCACATCTACCTTCCTTGATAAAGACAGAAAATTTATCACACCACTCTTATGAAATTAGTGTACGTACGATTGTTACTTTTTCTCTTAGGTAGTAGATAAATACAATAATTCAATACTCAAATGTAGTATTAAAATACAGACAAATTGAATGTGCGGAGTATCATACATAACATTATGCTTAATTATAATGTATAATTGCGAATTTAGGAATATAAGATATAGTAAACATAACCTATAATATTTCCATATGAATGGCAGGGCATTGGAGACCACTAAAATTAGACAGAAAGGGGCAACTGGGACAGTAAACATAACCTATAATTTCAACATACCTAAAAATTCGTGCGGTGCAACTGAAGATTATTGAATCGTGCATAAATGAATGTACAATAATTTCGCAATATTTAATCGAAATAAAGGCAGGTAGGTCTATTACACATACGAACAATGTAATTTTCACACCAAAAATAATATTATACCTTAACTCGCAAGGAATTATGTCTGAAGTGTCTCCTAATTATTGTTTTAAATTTTATTAATGCAATTACACTACATTTTAGAGAAATATATGTTAATTTTTATGCATTCCAATTAATTTATATGGTTGAAACGCCGCCCTTCGTGATCGGGTTAAGCGAGTCACATGGTCTGCCTTATGGCCTGTATTAGATCACGATAGCAGTGACACAGTCTATTGTTCCTAGTACACACAGCGCTCCAAGCGGCTAGCAACTACCGCGAGAAATGCAAAAAATCACCCCAAGCTTCGCGACTGTATATACTAGACTGTGGTGGTACTGGAGTGGGAGGGAACAGTGACAGCGGCAGTCTGGGAGGAAGTACAGTAGAACCCCGATTATCCGTCACCCTATTAACCGATTGTTGGATTATCCGACTGTCTTTCTCTCGCGCCTTTTTATTTATTTATTTATTATTTTTTTGTTACAGAAACATATGAAGTAGATTCTATTGTATGTTATATTAGTATAGGCCTACGTTTTTTTCTTAGAGTGTGTTATTGCAAGCATTTACACTTACATAGTTTGGTCTACTGTTCGAGTTGCCGTACTGTACAGTTTCTATATAAAATGTATTCCATGAATGTCAAAAGAAACGTGTTGTGCTAATTTCGAACAAAATGCAAATAATTAAGTGGTTTTGGGAAAGAGAAACTATGGGTCATCTCGCATCAGAATATGAGATTGATGTTACAACTGTGAGAAATTGAATAAAAATAAAAGATAATGTGTATACAGTATGTAAATCTACAACATGAGACCTCTACTATTTATATTTTTCCGCTGACAGCCATTACAAGGAGTTTTTCTTAACCCTTAAAACTACGTCGTTGACAACCGAATTTAAATTAACGAACTTCTGACTCACTACCAAGCGTGTTAAACACAAGACCACGGAGGAAATGACGAAAATTCAAGTGTTATTCACTTCATTTACGAAAATATTTTATGGTACGCATTATCCGATATTTTCGATTAATCGTTCCGTCAACCCCCTTCATTACCACGGATAATAGAGGTTCTACTGTACAATCATACTGAAAATATTCGCCCAATTTACGAGAGCAGTATGCCTATTAGTTTTCTAACGTATTTTTGGCGAGATAGAGATACAACCATTCGTACTTACGTGTTCAGAGAAAGAAAGTATTGTAGAAAATTTTATTTATTTATTTTATTTTATTTATTCATTTATTTAGTCCACATCTGTGGAGTAACGGTCAGCGCGTCTGGCTGCGAAACCAGGTGGCCCGGGTTCGAATCCCGGTTGGAGCAAGTTACCTGGTTGAGGTTTTTTCCGGGGTTTTCCCTCAACCCAATACGAGCAAATGCTGGGTAACTTTCGGTGCTGGACCCCGGACTCATTTCACCGGCATTATCACCTTCATATCATTCAGACGCTAAATAACCTAGATGTTGATACAGCGACGTAAAATAACCCAATAAAATAAAAAATAAATAAAAATCTTTTATTTATTATTTATTTATTATTCATTTATTTACTACTTATTTATTATTTATTTTGGCGAAGTTAAGGTCAATACACCACCAGAAATACACATACAATAAAATAAATAAAAAGGAAAATCGTAATACAACTACAATAATATACATGAAAAGAAGAATCATACTATAAAATTTAGTGATTACTAGAAATTGAATTAAATTTGTAAAGTAATCAATTTAAATATACTGTACTGCTGAACTCACTTGAGAAGTATAACTATTTGATTTTGTATTTTAAGATATCACCAACAAAAATGATTTTCCCATGACATTATAGGAATCTGTTTTTCACGATACCAATCACACATATTCTAAAATTCCAATAGAATAAAACCACAAATTTTCCACAGCATGTTTCCTTAAAAATGACTTGTAACGGTATAATATTTAATGAGTAATTCATTTAATATTAACATAGTTAACATCAGGGAGAAGACTGAAGACTGCATATTTTTGGACGATTAATACTTCCCACTCCGCTCGGCTCGGCTTGGCTGTAGCAACAAAAGAATCTACCTGCAACCCTCCCGCACCGATGGCAAGAATACCTCAGGTCCCAGCGCTAAACTCGTCGGAGGAAGACAGATTTGCAAAGAGTGTCTTGTATTGTAATGTAACTGTCTGTAACTACAGAGTGTCCGACAAGTCCCACATCATAGGCTAAATCATAAAATATGTTCAATATGACCCCTCTGGTTTCCGAATATGTTTGAATGTGGAACTTCATGTTATTCATAACGCGGTGTAGCGTTCGGCGGTGATTTCGCGACACTTTTCCTCGACGCGCATTCGTATATGTGAACAAACAGAATCTTCGGTATTGGTCGCCCATTCAGCCACAGCACTTCAATTAGCTTACGGAAATATAATATACTAGTGGCTTGTGCAGCAAATGCTGCAAACTAAGTTCATTAGACGTCCAAATAAACATTTTTCAGATTTATTTTCAATGAAGAATGCCAGACATTCTGAAAGTTATTTGCTTCCATAATAATGAAAGATACTCTCTCGAGCCAATACTGAAGAGAACCACGCATATAAATATCTACACCACACCGCCATTAAATATATGAAAAGACCCAACACCACTTGATTAATAACTATAAAAATATTTGATTTATTATCTTACGTAAGTTTTATAGCTTTCAGTAACATATACTATATATATATATATATATATATATATATATATATATATATATATATATATATATATAGCCGCCACTCAGTAAAATATAGAAATCAAAATCTAATTTAAGTTATTCTCTACATCTACTTATATAACCCCAAAACGTTTCACTTTCATATCATCAATATAGCATTAATATTTATATTATTAATGAAAAATAGTCACATCACGGCATTAACTACAATAATATTTCATTTCTAATGGTAATAATGTCATCAAACCACCTCAAGTTTTGTAGTTTTTAATATCCAATACACAGTTGTACCCAGAAAATTACACACCACAGAATCGAACCTGTAATTTATTTTTAGTAAGTTAAGTTTTTAATAACTAATTTAATTTGAGCTCTAAATATGTCAGCATTCTTGCAGATCATGGCCTTCGTGTAATATTGTTTACTGTAATGTGTGTTTTGTTTTATTCTGAAATGCAACACGGCCGACTTGATGCTCGCTTCGCTTCTCCTGAATACAATTAGCTAGTTCTCAAAACTGACGACAGATGGGTTTTGGAAAATAGGAAAATTATATAGGAAAATTGATATTTCACTGAAAACTACTATTTTTCCGAAAAACTTTGGGTTCCAAGGTTCAAAATGAGGGGTCATTTATTAAAATCCGTTCAGCCGTTTTCCCGTAATTTCCATTACCAGTTCAAATTATATATATATATATATATATATATATATATATATATATATATATATATATATATATATATATATATACTTGTATAATACTTTGAAGCATAATTAAAATGTTGTCCCAATTGTTCTCTCTGTTCTGCTGATTATTTTAAAATTTAATTTATATAGTAAATATGAAACATAATAGTAATATTTGCCATACACAGGAATTGGTGCGAAACCCGTGAATGACTCATGTCGCATTGGTTTTGTTTCAAGTCATTATCAAAGAGTGAGGTAAAACAGACGAAGAAAAAAAAAAGAAAGATAATAATCCTTTCCAAAATGAATGAATGTAGTTGAAATTTGTTTAACTACCAAAGCTGAATTCAATCATATTTTCAAGAATTAATCACGTTTCTGACGCTATTCTCTTGCAAAATAAGAACGACTGAAACATTTTTATGTGCACAGTTCTTTTTCATAATTCCTTATTTTTTCTGTTACTTTATTGTAGTATTTATGGGAGAATTATACAGGAAATTATGGGACACAGCCATTAATATTCGGAACCCGGGGAAAAAACATTTCATTCCGGGGTAATCAATACCAGTAAGCCTATTGGGTGGGTGGTAGCTCTCTACGATAACACGTCTAATACAGTAGCGGCTGGTGGTCAAAATAATGAGTGTGCTACAATCTCTATATCGGCCTACTGTAGAGGCCTACGCTTATGTATTTATCTTAATTTAGAGTCTCGTCTAGTGATGAAATATGAAGTCCATACGACGTTCTTTCGTACTGCAGAACTTGTCATTTGGTGTTAAACCCCTCCATCTTGGCCATCATACACTTTTCTATTGACAGTATTGCAAGAGCAGTGAGACGATCCTGGGACACAGTGTTCCTTAAAAACGTTTTTACGCGTTTCAAGCAAGAAAAACATCTTTCTGGCTCAGCAGTGGTCATTGGTGTTGTAACGAAAATATTTAACAACTTCGATACTTCACAGAATGGATCCTGTAAATTGTTGGATACTATGTATTGTGACAATTGAACAGCCATCTATATTTCGGAAGTCAGGTTTTCCGTATAGAAATCCAACTTGTATCTGGAACACTCTTTTGTTCAGTATAGTATAGCTGTTGACAGCAACTTTAACTGGTAGATGGCAGCAGCAGTCGGACACTTGAATTACCAAATACATTGTACGTAGTTCCGAATTCTTCCACAAACAAGCATTCTTCCGTTACGCTTTACTTTTGCAATCTCCAAGCTGTGTTGTGCTGAAGCTGACTACAGCACTTTCTCGCGTAAAAATAGCCAATCAGAGCAGTGATTTCAGCTTCGCACATGCGCATAACTGTCTACATTTTTCATGTGGAGCTATGAGTAGCTTGAGTAGCACAACGAACCCCCTGAGGCATCAAAGAAGGCACGAAGACTAAACACTTTATAACGCGTCATGAACATAACCACGGGAAATTGTCAAATGACAGATCAGATACTATGGTGGTATTACAAATACATTATTTGAGCCAAAATTATCATTGTGCTGTAGCACTGTAGCACATAAGGACGGGCCGCCCCTGGTCTAATAGAATTTCTTTATTAACTGCACGTCGGCATGTCTCGGCATGCCACTACAGATTCTCTCAGATAAATCTATGAGTAATTAACTGACTTCTCTCTTCTATCGTAGCAGACAATGTTATGGCTACGTCTCAACGTTCCGCTAAGCCAGTGATGCCAAAGCAAGCGCATTTTTCTGACCTTGACGTCATGCGCGGGCAGCAAGCGCTAAGTATGGAAAGAGGAAGGGTTGTGTATATGAATAAGCAAACAGTGGTGCACAAACTTCAAACGGAACGTGAAATTTTATGTCGTTATTTTTATATGGCTTCTTTCTGTTCAATATTATCTATATTGTCTGTAAAACAAAAGTACTAACACTGATTTCTTAATATTGCACTTGTGTTTTAAATCTTAATAACATAATAGAGAGTTAAGAAGGAATATTCACTTAAATTCCATAGCAGTATAATGTTATTTAACTCCATATGTAGATGAAATTATTGGGGATCATCAGTGTGGTTTTAGGCGTAATAGATCGACTATTGATCAGATTTTTGTATTCGACAGATATTGGAGAAAAAATGGGAGTATAAGGGTACAGTACATCAGTTATTCATAGATTTCAAAAAGGCGTATGACTCGGTTAAGAGAGAAGTTTTACATAATATTCTTATTGAATTTGGTATTCCCAAGAAACTAGTTCGATTAATTAAAATGTGTCTTAGTGAAACTTACAGCAGAGTCCGTATAGGTCAGTTTCTATCTGATGCTTTCCCAATTCACTACGGGCTAAAGCAGGAGATGCACTATCACCTTTACTTTTTAACTTCGTTCTAGAATATGCCATTAGGAAAGTTCAGGATAATAGACAGGGTTTGGAGTTGAATGGGTTACATCAGCTTCTTGTCTATGCGGATGACGTGAATATGCTAGGAGAAAATCCACAAACGATTAGGGAAAACGCGGAAAATCTAGTTGAAGCAAGTAAAGCGATAGGGTTGGAAGTCAATCCCGAAAAGACTAAGTATATGATTATGTCTCGTGACCAGAATATTGTACGAAATGGAACTATAAAAATTGGAGATTTATCTTTCGAAGAGGTGGAAAAATTCATATATCTTGGAGCAACAGTAACAAATATAAATGACACTCGGGAGGAAATTAAACGCAGAATAAATATGGGAAATGCGTGTTATTATTCGGTTGAGAAGCTTTTGTCATCTAGTCTTCTGTCAAAAATCTGAAAGTTAGAATTTATAAAACAGTTATATTACCGGTTGTTCTGTATGGTTGTGAAACTTGGACTCTCACTTTGAGAGAGGAACAGAGATCAAGGGTGTTTGAGAATAAGGTTCTTACGAAAATATTTGGGGCTAAGAGGGATGAAGTTACAGGAGAATGGAGAAAGTTACACAACACAGAACTGCACGCATTGTATTCTTCACCTGACATAATTAGGAACTTAAAATCCAGACGTTTGAGATGGGCAGGGCATGTAGCACGTATGGCCGAATCCAGAAATGCATATAGAGTGTTAGTTGGGGGACCGGAGGGAAAAAGACCTTTAGGGAGGCCGAGAGGTAGATGGGAAGATAATATTAAAATGGATTTGAGGGAGGTGGGATATTATGATAGAGAATGGATTAATCTTGCTCAGGATAGGGACCAGTGGCGGGCTTATGTGAGGGCGGCAATGAACCTCCGGGTTCCTTAAAAGCCAGTAAGTAAGTAAGTAAGTAAGTAAGTAAGTAAGTAAGTAAGTAAGTAAGTAAGTAAGTAAGTAAGTAAGTAAGTAAGTAAGTAAGTAAGTAAGTAAGTAAGTAAGTAAGTAAGTAAGTAAGTAAGTAAGTAAGTAAGTTAGTATATATAGTTTATTACATTCACGTGTTAAAATACTAGGTTACGGTACTATGTTGACTAGTTTCAGCCTGTTGTGGACTATCTTCAGAACTCATTATCACGTTTCGTTACAAAATAATTATTTTATTTCGTGATATAATTATACAGTTTATTGCTTTCACGCGTTAAATACTAAGTTACGGTACCTAGTATTTATCACGTGAAAGAAATAAACTATATACTTCGAAATAAAATAATTATGTACGGCACAGCATAAATCAACACAACACAGACAATAAAATATATACATAATGCAACATACTGGTCATAACACACCACGGCATAAGACGGAAAATTATCTTATTACTAATGTTTTTCGTCTTACTTTTTCAGGTGACAGTGGTAAGCCCCGATGCCGGTAAGGACAATGTTCCTAATCTAACAAACATCAAACTGGAAGGAATTTATGACACACTCAATGATGGCTTCGATTTTGAAAGCTTTGGCGATATATCTGACATGGCGATTATTACCAGTATGTTTGAGTGGATGGATTTTATTTGCCGAAAGGAATTTGAGTCAGACGGGGCGAAGAAGCTAATAAACTATCCATCAGGTGCCCAATTTGACCTCATTATCGTCGAAGCCGGTTGGGCCGAATGCTTCTATGGATTCATACACAAATTCGGGTCACCGCCTGTGGTTGCTATATCACCCTACGGACTTACTCCGTGGATAACTGCAGCCCTGGGGGCCCCAGACAACCCTTCCTACATGCCTGTTTCTATCTTACCTTACAGTAGTAGCATGACATTCAAACAAAAGATCTACAATACCTTCATCCATTACTATTATCTTTATAAATATCAGTATGGACATATGCCCAACATGGAAGCCATGGCGAAAGAATTCATTAAGCTGGACATGCCGTCTTTCGTGGATATTCAGAGAAATTTCAGCTTATTTCTTGCAAACACTATATTCGGACTGGAAGACGCCAGACCGTTGACCCCTAATATGATACCAATTGGTGGAATGCATATTAAAGAGAAGCCTGATCCTTTACCGAAGGTACTTTATTATTATTATTATTATTATTATTATTATTATTATTATTATTATTATTATTATTATAATATTTGTGATGAGGGTACTAAGAAAAGGCTCTGATAAATCCAAAGAGATTGCATATAAATCACTAGTACGTCCAGTAATGGAATATGGTGCTGCATGTTGGGATCCTTACAGATTAGAACATATTAAGACACTGGAAAAGATTAAAAAACGGGCTCTCAAGTGTTGTCGGAAAAATTCACCATTAAAATGGGACACACTCACGGACAGGAGAACGCGAATTCGATTATGCGCACTGTTCAAAACATACAGAGGTGAACCTGCCTAGAGAGAAATAAAAAATAGGTTGCAGCCGCCAAATTACTCTTCAAAGAACGACCACTCATATAAATTGAGAGAAAGAAGGCAGAGGACGGACACTGGAAAGTTTTCTTTTCTCAATTGTACTATCAGGGACTGGAATGCTTTACCTGCAGACTTACTAAAGGCTTTACCAACAACTAAAAATGTGTTTAAAAATAGGCTTAAGGACTTTACTAATAGACGGTAACTATACACAGTATTTAAAGGGTGTAAATGATATTTTGTTATTGAAGTGTTGTATCAGTGAAGAATTATGTTGTGTCAGTGAAGTGTGTTGTGTAAGTGAAACGTGTTCCTGTCAGTGAAGCTTTATAGTTTATAGTGGCAGTGCAAAGTATTTGAACAGTGAAATGTTTTTGAAGTGCTAGTGAAATCAGGATAGAATCAGTGAAATGTGTCGTAGTTCCAGTGCAGTGAGTGAGTTGACAGCGAAATGAGTATAATATTGAAAGGTACTTGTGCAGATATGAACATATCATACTCGTGGGTTTCAGTTCGAACTTAGGTTTAAGATACAAATTAGATTTATTTTAAATGTTATTTTAAGTGATCGTGCTTCATTTAATTTAGGATATTCCCTGTTATTATTATTATTATTATTATTATGATTATTATTATTATTATTATTATTATTATTAGTATTAATTATTAGTATTATTATTAATTGTATTTTGAATTAATAAGTTTATAATTGTCATTATTGAGTGTAATTAGTTACCACTGCCACCGGGTATATACCCATTGCAGTGTGAATAAATACATAATAATAATAATAATAATAATAATAATAATAATAGTAATAATAATAATTATTATTATCAATATTATTACTGTATTGTTATTACAATTACATTTTCACGGTCATGACCTTCTGGTACATTCCGTTGTCATTAATCAGCATCATTCTCTTCCGTTTCTTCTTATCTGTTTACCGAACTTTAGCCTTCTATATTGGGCATATTAATTTTAGCATTGTAAGTTAGTACTTTATACAATATCTTTGGCAACGGTTTGTATCCTATTATTTTCCGTTGTCCTTCGGGTTATCTACATTCTCTACTCGAAGTAATAGCTTTCAATTTATTTTTACTTCTTTATTAACGTGTACAATGTATTAAGATAAAATATTATGATACTGTAATACAAAGATACATGTAAATAAATAAGTAAAAGGAAAATCAAGGTCCGCCGAACAATATAAACTCATTTTCTTCATAAACTTACATTCATCAGCTATGTCTTTACTCGGGAATTGGACTTGAATATAAAGGCATTTTTATTATCAGAATGCAACGGTATCATTGATGTCCACGTCTCTGGTATTAACATAAAAAACAGGATTTTAAAAGGTGTTTAACATATGAAGTCCACTGCAAGAATGATGGATGTCATTTGGAATACATTTTGCAGGAGAAGCAATTGAAAGTTTGAAATGCTTAGCGCTCAAAGCTTAACTGTGATTTTCCGATCATTACTGGACAATGACTATCAGTGTTAATGCCATATAACTCTGTATGTACATTCTATATGTCTTAAGCTATGCATTGACAGTCTTGGTTCATTTTCGACAAGAAAGTGACATCCATCATTCTTGCAGTGGACTCTTCATATCCAATAGATTCCAATATTATGGTCAACTGACATCGCCTGGTGCTCATGAACTCTTACTAATGTTCAATATCTATACGCGTTTTATTCAACTAAACATTCTGACAGATGAAATAGAGATTTCTGCTGTTTCATACATCCTTCGTAGTTTTGACTACTTTTTTGGTTTGTGTCCAGAGTAACCAGTAACTTAAGGGATGTAGGGTGTGATATTTGTTACCTCTAATTAAAGAATCATCTTCATGTATAATTTTTAAATTACAACTACTATACAACTAGTGAAAGTAAAGTACAAGATTTTATCGGAGTATGGGTTAGAAGAAGTAAATCCAGATGTTTGAGATGGGGAGAGCATGTAGCACGTATGGGCGAATCAAGAAATGCATATGGAGTTTTAGTTGAGAAGCCAGAGGGAAAAAGACCTTTGGGGAGGTCGAGACGTAGATATGAGGATAATATAAAAATGGATTTGAGAGAGATGGGATATGATGGCAGGGACTGGATTAATCTTGCTCAGGATAGGGACCGATGGTGGGCTTATGTGGGGGCGGTAATGAACCTCCGGGTTCCTTAAAAGCCATAAGTATGGGTTGGAAGAAGTGTATTGTAGTACTATATGTTCAAACTATCCCATGAAGTAGATTTTATATCTGTGCTCAATTATTGGTTTCTCTTTCAGGACCTGCAGAAATATCTGGATGAAGCGAAGGACGGTTTCATTTATTTTAGTCTGGGTTCAAACCTCCGGAGCGACACTTTGACATTAAGGAAACGGCAAGCGCTACTGGATGCATTTGCAGAATTGCCTCAGAGAATTCTCTGGAAATTTGAATCTGAAAATCTTCCCGGAATGCCGCCCAATGTCAAAATAAGCAAATGGCTGCCACAGAGTGACATCCTAGGTAGTATTGTATTTATAGGCCATATGGTCAATGTTGTCAATATACCATTATTAATCTAATATTAAATAGATCAATACCTTGCTTCAATTAGTACGGTACACAAACATAATTAAGCAATTATCTTACATATATGTGCAGTTTAATGTGAGGTCTGTTATGCCTGGATAAACGGTAAGTCAAAATATGGCAGATCCAAAAGAGTACACAGATATCCAAAGAACATGAACGAAATATCCGTGCACGTGGAATCCACGAGAAGTTGGATACTTCATGTTTCAACACACTGTCGAAATATTTAGAAGGTTCATTCCAGTCCTGTAGCTTTAAGTTCAAAACAAAATTTATCCTCAATGAATATTGTTTGCAAACATTTTCAGCACATCCCAACATCCGCATGTTTATTAGTCATTGTGGCAAGATCAGCACATCAGAAGCGACATACAGAGGAGTTCCCATCGTTGGGGTGCCTTTCTACGTGGACCAGTTGTTCAACATACAGAAAATCATCCGTAAAGGCATGGGAGTGTATCTCGATCAACACACTATGACTAAGGAAAGCGTCCTCAAAGCTATCAGAGAAATTCTCAACAATGCCAGGTACGATCCACCATTGTTGTTGTCTTAATGCAATGAACTAACGTTTCATTAGAATGTCTGACGAGATAAGGGCATAAATATATGGAGATTTTAGATTTTCTTTGTGATTTAGTTACGATGAAGGTTTTGTGTTTGAAATCGATTGTGGTTTTATTTATAAGCTTCGTTCACAGAATGTGCCGCTGAAGATATGAAATTATGACCTACACCAATGGTCGTCAGCATTCGCTGAAATGAGTAGAGGACATGGAGGGTAAGGAAATATGCTCCGTCGTGCAAAAGGGATAAGGTGACAGCATACCCGCCAGCAGCCACGAATGCACGCTAGGGCAGTGTCTTGTCCGCGGGTAAGAGACGCTAGCCCGAGGATGCAGTGTTCTGATGACCGCTGACCTACACTTTTGGTTCATTATGCTTGACAAGTTCCAAAAAATAGACAAGCTAAGAAATAATAATAATAATAATAATAATAATAATAATAATAATAATAATTCAGTAGAGTCACGATTATCCGCATTCTATGGGCCGAAAGCAATCTGGATAATACAGAGTGTCAGAGCGCTTTGAAGTTTTTTATCCTGTAATCTTAAAGGCACAAAGATAGGACCGAGCAATGTAGAAATATATTACTTACATGTAGATAATAAATGAGTGTTTATTCATAGTACAGTACGTAATTAAATTTAAAACATCTCATTGTTCAGTACTGTATATAGCCTACGTACACTACTGTAATTAAAAAAAAAAGAAAAAGCGATCCGGATAACACGAAGGTCGGATAATCGAAGTCTGGATAATGATGACCAGGCTTTGAGACTTGACTTCGGACCCAATAGAGCAGTTCAGTGGGAAATCCGCATAACGACGTACTGAGTATAGTGGTAAAGCGTACAGTGGGTGGGGGTACTGTAGAATGAATGCCAACAAATACGCAAAGGAAAACGCTCTGGGTTTGAAGGTTCTGACGAATAATTTGCTTTTCATACTAACCTATTTTCAAACTGTGTCTGAAACTATTACACGGTTAGAAAAGTCAGAGCAAGAGATGCCGGAAGCCCTCAAATTAATTGAGGAAATGACACGGAGAATTAATGAGACACCAAGTACACCACTTACTGAACGTGTAAAACAGTAGTGGAAATCAATTTTATGTAAAAATAACGGATATGGAACATTGTGTAACATAAACAGCAAATTAGTGGACATAGAGTCACCCGAGAATAAAGGACTGTCTCTTAGAGACTGCAATGATGTTAGGTTTTTTCGTTTTGCTCCTATCACGTCATGCGACGTAGAGCGCATCTTTCTACGATACAAACTTTGGCAGATAACCGAAAAAGATTTACGTTTGAGACACTGAGAATGTATCTTGTAGTAGGTACATTGCAATTCGGTGCTGTAACTGCACTTCCTAAAGACGACCAATAGAGTAAATGAAAAAAAAAATTAAATTGCTACATGTTTATTTCCACCATTAACACTGTGTATAATTAAACACAAATGCTTATAAAAGACAGGAGAATAAATGCTTTTCACATTCTTTTGACATTATCATTGTGTAATGTATATTTACTTTCAGAATGTACATATGTGTGTGTTTCCCCATACTACCGTACTCTACTCTAAATAGCAACGTTGTTACCTCACCACATCTCTATCTACCTGCAGCGAGTCAACAACTTTTAGTGCATGCACAGTAAACTTATTGTATCGGGTCCAAAGTCTCTAAGCCTGATGATGACTCTAATAATAAATATTATGCAATGATTTTTACGTAGCCAAGTTATGCTACAAGCGATTAAAGCACATTAAAAGCTATCAAGGTCGCGGCAGTAATGCACGGAGTAAATTGTCCACTCTTGAGCAAGCTGTGCGTATGACGTGAACCAACTTAATAGGGCGCGCAAGCCTCGAACACTTTTCTAGTTTCATCTATTCGCACGATGCACGACCATGGAAAACAAGGAAGCTTTGCTAACTACTATTTGCGCTTTGATAGTAATAGCACACATTTTCAACAGAAAAAAACGTAGACCTTTGCAGCTGTACAAGAAGCGGCTAGGGAGTAATTTGTTGAGTGCTGTAACATTTCAAGAAATCAGCGGCCAGTATAACAATTTTAGGACTACTAGGATTATTTCCACCAATTTTGAAGAATTACTGATAAAATCGGGCGGCCAAACTTTAAAAAAGCAGCCACCAACATGCGAGAAGTCAAGATAGGACAGTATTTATTGTCCTA
Organism: Periplaneta americana; assembly: GCA_025594305.2. Lineage (NCBI taxonomy): Eukaryota > Metazoa > Arthropoda > Insecta > Blattodea > Blattidae > Periplaneta > Periplaneta americana. Next base: position 17,398,457 of record JAJSOF020000029.1, on the reverse strand, counting down.
AACTCAATTCATCCTTTGAAGAATGTTAATATGTATGTAATTAACAAAGTACGAAAACACTATTTTTGGTTAATGTCTGTATATGTCAACATTCCAGGTTCGCACTGACTTTACAGTTCTTGTGACAGGGAATTCGTTTACAAGCCTTCAGTATCTTTTGCGAATTTCAAAACAGGCTATCGGACAAATAATCCCAGAAGTTTGCCCAGCAATTGTCAGCGCATTAAAGGAAAATATCAAGATGAGTCAAATCATAGTACAAACATAATGTGGTTTTTTAATGGGGATATTTTAATTGCAGTACAAATAATGAAATGTTGAGAGAATTAAAGTAAAAAAATCGAAATATCACACCAAGAAAAATCAATATTATTTCGAAGTCGCATTATATTAAAGAAATGTGTACAATAAAATTACAAACATTTTCTTTTTCGAGTAATCAAAATTTCATTGCCAAATGTGTTTTTAATTTAAGTGTAGAGTCAGAACAAATATTTTAAATCAGTCAAAGAATAGTACATTATGCAACGAGCCTATAATGGTAGTAATTAAGACGCGAGTATGTTTGTTTATGAAAGGAGCGCAAGCGAGCTTCTTAATTACCATTATAGGCAAGTTTCATACGACTTTTTATGCTCGACCATATTGATTTTTTCCGGCAATTGGTGAAATGAATTTGCTGGAATGTGCTTTGTGAAAGGCTGGAAGATGACTGTGAATTGATGTTAATTTGTGTGTTGTTTTTTTCGACTGAGTTTAATATTGTCTAATCTCGCGCTAGTTCTCTTTCGATTGCATATCCGAGAATAATCGATACTTGCGCTTTCATATTGCTACAACGGTATTTTCTGATTGGTGGAACACCTGAACTTTAATGAATAGGTGTACTTTAATGAGGTCCATTAAAGGGCTGCTACCAGGTGTATAATTACTACATTTCGGCATGGTCGAGCATAAAATTATTTTAAAATAAAACATAGAACGAAAAATACAACAAATAGACCTACTGGTTTTGGCCATCGGAGTAGCCTACTGTGATGAACATTCTGGGGTCGGAGTGTTGGCTGGATGATTTTGAAGAGAGCCAAGAGAGTTTGGTTCAAATCCGAAAGTGACAGAGTGTAGTGTAGTAAGAATGGAATTGGAGATTTTGTCATTGAAAAGTCGGCTTGAGAAGACTCTTGAGTCAGATGACTGTGTGGTGGTTCGAAAGCTGAAGCATAGGAAGTTGAGGGAGTAATTGGTTCACTAGGTTGTCTAAGATAACCCATTTGGGAGTAACACATCAAATGAAGGTGCAGATGAATGAAGTAAGTTGGCATTTCAAAAAAAAGCTTCGTTTTTCTTTCACCAGAATATCATAAATAGCTTGCTGAATCTCTTTCCTAGTAGTCACACGATGCTTTTCTCTTTTTCTCAGAGCAGTATGGTGGAACAAACGAAGTCGAAATGTTGCATGACGAATAACACGTTGAGCTGCTTTGATTATACTCATTTCGAAGTCACAAATGACAACAGAAGGTTCTGAATTATCCCAGCCGTAATCAGGAAATTGCTCTAGCACCGATCGGAGTATTAGTTCGTAGGTAGGACTGCAGCATTTTATTTAGTAGGCCTAGAAGGGCGTACACAAAACCAAGTGTCTCCATGAATAGTCACAAACTGCTTAAGTATTTGCGATACATTTTGAAATGTCCTTTTGCTGTACCAAATTTTTCGAATGGGTCAATTTTTGCAAATGATATTTGGAACCACAAATTAATATTCCATCAACTTCCTCTTCTTCGTCACTGTCTCCTCGATCATAAAAATTCTCATATAATAAAAACTGCTCCACGCTAGTTGATACGTGGAATACTGGTGGTATAGCTGGAAGATCTCAAATAGATTATGGATTGACTGGGAAGTTTCTTAATATTTCAAATATTACATTTTCGAATGTAAAGCAATTAAAACTGCCCTTGGCTTACTTATTCAAAGTAGAATTCCATACGGCGTTTCTTCTCAAAGAACTTGTCAATGACTAGTTAATTGAAGTAAGTAATTTCAGCTACAGTCCCGCGCCGTGGCGTCGCGGTCTAAGGCATCCTGCCTAGGACTCGCGTTACGGAATGTGCGCTGGTTCGAGTCCTCATGGGGGAAGAAATTTTCTCATGAAATTTCGGCCAGTGTATGGGACCGGTGCTCACCCAGCATCGTGATTCATTTGGGGAGCTACAATAGGTAGCGAAATCCGGTTGCGAATGCCAGCTATAACGGCTGGGTGGATCATCGTGCTAACCACACGATACCTCCATTTTTGTTAGATGATCGTCCACCTCTGCTTCGACATGTGGGCGTGGGGCCAGCAGCCGGCTGGTCGGTTTAGGCCCTTCACGGGCTGTAGCGCCGCGGATTATTATTATTATTATTATTATTATTATTATTATTATTATTATTATTATTATATAATTTCAGCTACCGTTCTATTTGCTATTGACAACATTACAAGCACATTTAATGTGTTCTTCCCATGCGGTCCCTTAAGATGAACAGAACATTCAATATTTTATCGTCTGAACAAAAGTAATTTGGACAAATATATGGAAATAACTCTCTTATACTATGTTAGAAATTTATTTTTTCAGTCGTTGACTTTACTACTTTATATATTTTGTTAGGTGTTAACCTTTACATAATAAGTTGTGTGATGTATGAACGTTAAATTGGCATAAATAATAACACCAAGATCTGCAAAATATAGGCAGTTATAACAGGCTAGAATCTTACACCATGATATGGAGAAGTGAATACCTTGTAACAAACATTGTAATTTGCAAATCCTCACATGCATAGTAAAGCATTGAATAGAGTTAGCTCATTTTTATATTTTAATCTCACTTTTAGTCTCATATCATTACATCGCTCATAATATTGTTCACATGTGATGACTTGCAAAAAATATATCCATGATAATATAAGTATATTTTAATTGTTGACATTTGGGGTATCCACAATTGAACATTATAAAACTAATTCATATAATTTTTAATAGGTTTTATCCCCATATGATAGTAAACATGTATTGTATGTGTAGATTGTGTAGATAACACTGAGAGTATTGATATTGTAAAATGACAGTTTGTATCTGATGATGTTGAAATGCTCAACGAAAACGTTCATACATCACACAACTTATTATGTAAAGGTTAACACCTAACAAAATATATAAAGTAGTAAAGTCAACGACTGAAAAAATAAATTTCTAACATATTCATGGACTTTTCTGAAAATTACGCAAAATGAATTGCAAAAAATCTCTTATACTAGCCTACCATTCCAAAATATTCGCCATATCGGACTCATTCCATTTAAGTATGTTGGCTGGCGTGGACGAGGATGGAGTGGAGGCAGTCCTGTACTCGTCATGGCAACGTGACGTCACACGTAGAAAAATATTTTGACGATGAGTCTCTGAGTCAAAACGTTACTGCCTAAACTTCTGTACTCATGTTGAACTTGTAGATTAGTAACTTGTCTTTGCCAATTTTCACAGGGAGGGCGACTTCCTAGAGCACCCTTTTAATAGACGTCATTGATTTTCCAATCTGAAAAACAAAACGAGTTTTTAATAATCATTAATAATAAAGTGGATATTTTAAAAATGTATGTATGTATTTTTTCTATACGCAGCTACGAAGCAAATTCAAAGAAAATGTCGCAGATGTTCAGAGATCACCCGAATTCCGCCTTAGATCGAGCAGTGTTCTGGACGGAATACGTCATCAGACACCAGGGAGCGCCACATCTGCGTTCAGCAGGAGCTCAACTGTATTGGTACGAGTACCTTCTACTCGACGTGTTGTTGGTTGTGGCCGCAGCGGGACTTGCAGTAATTCTGGTAGTTTACTGGGTGTTCAGAGCGTTGTTAAATATGTTGTTCTCAAATCCAACCAAGAAGCAGAAACAGAATTGATAACGTGAACTGCAATACAGAAAACTCTGTCAAGAAAAATTGATTTATTATATTATAACGTTGTATTTTTATATATAAATAAATGAGATGAAGTTCCCACTCCATCATCATTAGTTGCCTGCCAGAACTGATTCCTTTTCCCTGCTTCATCCTCACTAATATGGACTTAAAAATTGCATTAAGTGCGGTACCTATGAAACAGCAACAATTTAAATTAAAATTTTACATGAAAGATTATTGTAATATAGACTTAAACATGTTAAGAGTAGTGTCTGTCCACGTATTGTGGGTCCCTATCACCACGGCATGGCGCGTCCTCAGGTTGCGGATAGAGGAGACGGCCTACAGATATGGAGGGTAGCTGCGAATATATTGAATAAGCAGTCGTGGACAGACGATAAGGGGTGGTCCTCCAGCTTGGGGGTTGGGCGAAGGGCTAACAACCCATCACCGTAAAAAAACAGCCTGTTACGAATCCCTACAATAAGCCTCGGAATAGGATTGATTCTCTGGCACGACCATAGCAAAGGAATAAGGTTTTGAGATTTGGCACTTGGAACGTAACTAGTCTTTATAGAACAGAAGGGGTAACATTAGTAGCTAAAGAACTAGCTAGATATAGAATAGACTTCGTGGGAGTACAAGAGGTTAGGTTAGATGGGAATGGCATATCACAAATAGGAGATTACTTGTTGTATTATGGGGAAGGAAACAATAGGAACAGGATTCTTTGTTCATAAAAGAATAAAATCAGCAGTAAAAAGGTCGAATTTATCAGTGACAGGTTATCATATTTAGTACTTAAGGATAGATGGTGCGACATCATATTTATAAATGCTCACGCCCCTACAGAAGAGAAAGACGACCATATAAAGAATAGCTTCTATGAGGAATTGGAACATACTTTTGATCAGTTACCTAGATATCACATGAAAATTTTATTGGGGGATTTCAACGCTAAAGTAGGACAGGACGATATTTTTACACCAACTATTGGAAAAGAGAGCCTACACGTAACTAGTAGTGACAATGGAGTTAGATTAGTCAACTTTGCCACATCGAAAAATTTAATTGTCAAAAGTACAACATTCCCCATAAGAATATACATAAATATACTTGGACTTCTCAGATGGATTGACACACAACCAAATAGATCACATCTTGATAGATAAACGGAGACATACTAGTATAGTAGACATTCGAACTTTCAGGGGGGCAGACTGTAATTCTGACCATTATTTGGTAATTGGAGAATTACGAGAAAGACTATCAGTAGCCAAGCGAGTAGAGCAACAAGCTAATATTAGTAGATTCAATATTTTGAAATTAAAGGACGAGGAAACTGAGCAACGTTATCAGGTTGAAATTTCAAATAGGTTTGCTGCTTTAGCAACTGCTGACGAAGCTGAGGAAGAGTTAGATGTTAATAGCGTGTGGAACAATATCCGAGATAATATCAAAATTGCAGCTGAGCAGAGCATAGGTTATCATGAAACTAAGAAAAAGAAACCGTGGTTTGATGAAGATTGCTGCATTGCAGTAGAAAGAAGGAAACAGGCAAAATTGAAATTCTTACAGGATCCAGTTGAGGAGAAGAGAGATAATTATTTCAATGAAAGACGGGAAGCAAGTCGTACACTTAGGAATAAAAAGAGAGGTTACTTGAAGGAAAAACTGAATGAGGTAGAAACAAATAGTAAGAATAAAAACATTCGAGATTTATATAAGGGTATAAAGGAATTTAAGAACGGATATCAGCCAAGGGTAAACGTGATCAAGGATGAGAATGGTGACTTGCTTGCAGACTCTCCATCAGTCCTAAACAGATGGAAAAACTATTTTGTGCAACTACTAAATGTACATAGGCCAAATAGAAGTGATCGGGACGAAATTGATATACAAACTGCCGAGCCATTTATACCCGAACCCACGCTTTCAGAAGTCGAAATTGAGATAGAAAATCTGAAAAAGTACAAGTCTCCAGGTATCGATCAAATTCCAGCAGAATTAATACAAGAGGGTGGAAGTGCATTATATAGCGAAATTTATAAACTTGCACTTGCAATTTGGGAAAAGGAAATTGTACAGAACAATGAAAGGAGTCCATAATTGTACCTATTTTTAAGAAGGGGGACAAAACCAACTGTGGTAACTTTGGAGGAATATCACTTTTGTTGACGTCGTACAAAATTTTGTCCAATATTCTTTTGAAAAGATTAGCTCCGTACGTAGATGAAGTTATTGGGGATAATCAGTGCGGTTTTAGGCGTAATAGATCGACTATTGATCAGATTTTTTGTATTCGACAAGTAATGGAGAAAAAATGGTAGTATAAGGGTATAGTACATCAGTTATTCATAGATTTCAAAAAGGCATATGACTCGGTTAAGAGGGAAGTATTATATGATATTCTTATTGAATTTGGTATTCCCAAGAAACTAGTTCGATTAATTAAAATGTGTCTCAGTGAAACATACAGCAGAGTCCGTATAGGTCAGTTTCTATCTTATGCTTTTCCAATTCACTGCGGGCTAAAGCAGGGAGATGCACTATCACCTTTACTTTTTAACTTCGCTCTAGAATATGCCATTAGGAAAGTTCAGGATAACAGGCAGGGTTTGGAATTGAACGGGTTACATCAGCTTCTTGTCTATGCAGATGACGTGAATATGCTAGGAGAAAATACACAAACGGTTAGGGAAAACACAGAAATTTTACTTGAAGCAAGTAAAGCGATCGGTTTGGAAGTAAATCCCGAAAAGACAAAGTATATGATTATGTCTCGTGACGGGAATATTGTAAGAAATGGAAATATAAATATTGGAGATTTATCCTTCGAAGAGGTGGAAAAATTCAAATATCTTGGAGCAACAGTAACAAATATAAATGACACTCGGGAGGAAATTAAACGCAGAATAAATATGGGAAATGCGTGTTATTATTCGGTTGAGAAGCTCTTATCATCCAGTCTGCTGTCCAAAAATCTGAAAGTTAGAATTTATAAAACAGTTATATTACCGGTTCTTCTATATGGCTGTGAAACTTGGACTCTCACTCTGAGAGAGGAACATAGGTTAAGGGTGTTTGAGAATAAGGTGCTTAGGAAAATATTTGGGGCTAAGCGGGATGAAGTTACAGGAGAATGGAGAAAGTTACACAACACAGAAGTGCACGCATTGTATTCTTCACCTGACATAATTAGGAATATTAAATCCAGACGTTTGAGATGGGCAGGGCATGTAGCACGTATGGGCGAATCCAGAAATGCATATAGAGTGTTAGTTGGGAGACCGGAGGAAAAAGACGTTTAGGGAGGCCGAGACGTAGATGGGAGGATAATATTAAAATGGATTTGAGGGAGGTGGGGTATGATGATAGAGACTGGCTTAATCCTGCACAGGATAGGGACCGATGGCGGGCTTATGTGAGGGCGGCAATGAACCTTCGGGTTCCTTAAAAGCCATTTGTAAGTAAGTAAGTAAGCAAAGATTATGTTTATTTTCTCTTGTCATACACAACACAGCCCTACTCTTGAAATCAATCTTTTATGTATGTATTGTAGTTGTTGACATCGAGGGGGAGTAGTCTCTTTTGAATGGTACAGCACCACGTCTCACTACATTCGGCAGACCTTCATTTCAGGCGACAGAAAATTCCAGTGACGAGAAGTATATGCTGGCAAATGTATTACATTTAGGACATGTGATAATAAGGAAACCATGAAAATTTTATGAAATGCTGTAGAGGGAAACGGAATTTCTTAAAGAAATTTTTCCCATTATAATATTTCCCATGATTTCCCCTTCAGCACGTCTGGATTTGAACGCTGATTTCCGACATGGAAAGCTTGTAAGTCTTCCTCTTTGGTATATTACACTTTCTTACAAATTTTCAAATATTTGTGTAATAGTAAAGTTATCCCATTACAGGCAGTGGAGGCCCACAGGATAGCGAGAATAAGACTTCCACCCATTCTAGACAATCGGCATGAATGTGACTTTCACGTGTTTGCAGCCTTTATCCGCGAGGAAATCCCACCAGTGCTTATTTATTTCAGAGGCTCAGTAGTTCATAATCACAACTCGACTGGAAGGATTAGGCCAATGAAGAAAATCCATGATTCCGTCGGAATCGAACCCGCGACCTTCTTGTTTGCAGCGCTATCAACGCACTCTGTAAAATAGTATGCATAATGAAAATTACGTCGCGAACATATACTTAATTAAAGTCGAACTCGATCGTTTCAGAGCAAAGCAATCTTACGTAATTCAAGCATGAAAAATACAAAATTATTATATAATCATTGCGAGCACATTTATGCCAGTCATACATTAGATAGAAGACGTTAAGGTTGATGTCAGAGATAGATACGATGTTTAATTTAAGAGATAATATAGGCTACGAAAACACTGAAATCTAACCACGTGTGGAAGACGTGCTCTTTCTTGCACGCAACAGAAAAAAAAATCGTTTTGAAAAGTTTAAAATGCAATAAATACATGACTCCTCATGGAATAAACAACAGCTAATGCTTGTTCAGCTATCTTCACATAAGGGACAGAATCGCTGAGTAACGTTTCATCATATTTATTACCCCTTGGCCACAGGATAATAATAATAATAATAATAATAATAATAATAATAATAATAATAATAATAATAATAATAATAATAATAATAATAATAATAGCCTAATGTGTCCCTTGAAGAGCCAAGGCCTCCTGCTAGAGGGTAGCTCTGTTTCGCTAACGCGGTGAGCTACTCCGCGTTAGGTTGTGTCTAGTGTTTCTTTGTCTGGTTGGAGTTGATTTCGCTGTCACTTTGATTAATTTGATTTCACTAACACTTTTATTATATTGAAAGCACCATCACTGAGTCAACTTGGGATGTTGTTTGTGGCTGGCACTGTCTTCATTTGTAGTCGACTTCCAATTGTTCTCCATGTTCCCCTGCTTCTTGCTATTCTGGACCATTGCTGGCCTGCTTGTGTTGTGTAGAAGTCTGCCCACCTCTTCCTTGGTCTGCCTCTGTGCCGGTCTCCTGTGCGCGGGTCCCACATGGTGGCTCTGTATGTCCATCTTTCGTCTTTCATCCGCGCGATGTGGCCTCCCCACTTCCACTTCAATTTGCCACAGGATATCCATTCCTTTATTTAACAGATTTGTTATAGATATTTTTAATTGCACTTTTCTGAAACATCACAACATAAAAGAATCTTTTTGAGAGTATTGTTCACTTATCAAACCAATAATTACGTTGACATTAGCCTGTCTTCTTTACCTATGATCTCATTGATGGAAACTCATATTGAACCATTTTCATAATAAATATTTTCGTTTACTTAATTAGATTGTTCTGAAAGTTAATACAGTAGCGTGCAAATTAATCCGAACAACGAAATTAACTTACTTATGCAAAAACACTCAAACGGGATAAAAAAAGAATCTAAGACATACCTCAATAATCTATGTGGCCTCCTTGTTCCTAATAACAGCTCTGAGACGATTTGGCATGGATTCCACTAATTTCCCACAAATATTCTTCATTTCTTCATCGCGAAACCATACACCAATGAGGACAGAAATCATCTTCTCCTTTGTAGAACAATCCATTTTTGCATTCTTCTTTTGCAAATTGACCACAAGTTCTCAATGGGGTTGATGTCGGGTGAGTTGCCTGGCCAGGGGAGTACCTGAATATTCTTCTTGTTGAAGAATTCTGTAGTTTTTCGAGACGTATGACATGGTGCCAGTCTTGTTGGAACACACCTCTGCCATCCGGAAATGATTTTTGCAGCTGGGGTACGATTCTGGTTTCCAATAAGTGAATATATTTGTCAGAATTCATCATTCCCTTGATAGGTATTAATGCCCCAGGCCCTTCATGTATAAAACAACCCCAAAACATTACTTTAGGGGGTATTTGGGTGCTTGTTGGAGATGAGCTGCTGTTACTTTTTCGGATCCTTTCCGTAGGCCTACGTAAGAAACACGGTGGCCGTGGACCTCGAAATGAGACTCATCGCAAAAAGTACATTCTTCCAGTCATTCACTGTCCAGTGTTGATGTAATTTTGTCCACATTAAGCGTTTTTTTGCACATAACAGGGGTTAGCAGTTGCTTCTTAATAGGCTTACGAGCCCTTAGTCCAGCTTGCAAAAGTCTACGCCGCACTGTTGTGACGTGAATATTCGCCCCAGTGGTAGCCATTAACTCGCGGGTTAAGTCGACAGCAGTTAGTCTAGGATTTAATTTACTTTTCCTGACAATTAAACGATCATCTGCAGGTGAAGTCTTCCTTTTCTGGCCACAGTTTCCTTTTTCTGAGATGCGATGGATCCAGTCTCCTGTATCGTTTTATGATCGAATTAACAGTAGCCAAACCGATGTGACATTCTGCAGCAATTTGCCTCTGTGTCATAGAAGAATGCTCTGCTAATGTTATAATTTTAGACCGTTTTCGTGGAGTTGTATCCATTTGTGAAGACGATAGAATGTACACAGGATTGCAGTATTAAGTCTTCAACACAACTGAAATGCTTATAAGTACAAAATGACAGGCAAAATGTCACATATTATAAAAAAATAATAACGACAGACCTTCAACAATGGAATTACACGTACTACAGATGTCAATTAAAGCGGTATGAGCAGCTGTGAGGCCAACAATGACAGAAAATGTAAAAATATGTCGTGTTCGGATTAATTTGCACGCTACTGTATTTATAAAAATGATCCATTTTTTTCTTGGCATGTCAATAAACCAAATTAGTGTATAATGGCAGTACTTAATAAATTCTTAAAACATAAATCCTTTGTTGTCAGGCACTAGAGGCATTTCAGACTTCAAAATAACAAGATCTCTATTATATATCTATAATAATAATAATAATAATAATAATAATAATAATAATAATAATAATAATAATAATAATAATATTTATTTATTTATTTATTCTGGCGAAGTTAAGGCCATTAGGCTTTCTTTTTCACTAAGCCAGAAACAAAAGAAGCTGATACAATTTTACAGACTAATATTTAAAGACCAATAATAAAAAAAAAAAATATATAGTCATACAAGCACAAGTTGAATAAAATAATGCAAAATAATACTAAATAATAATTACAAAATAACACCTTTACCATAAGCTGAAATATGATTAATATTTGAGGAGAAAAATTCGCTCCGGCGCCGGGGATCGAACCCGGGTCCTTGGTTCTACGTACTAAGCGCTCTGACCACTTGAGCTACGCCGAATTCAATCCACAGCACCGGATCGAACCTTCCTCCTTCAGTGTTTCCCTTTGTGGCCTGACTCCAAGTTAGGCATATATGTTGACGTGTATGTCTAGTGTCAACTGCCATTATACTAGGAGCGCACTCAGTTGAGTGACTTATTTGGCCGGGATTCCGCAGTTATGATGCACTGCTAGCTATGAGAATATTGTGGATTTATTAATTTGTCCTACAGGATAATCTCTGTAATGTTGACAATTAATATTTGAGGAGAACCAAGGACCCGGGTTCGATCCCCGGCGACGGAGCGAATTTTTCTTCTCAAGTATTAATTGTCAACATTACAAAGTTTACTCTGTAGGACAAATTAATAAATCCATAATATGAAATATGATGTTTGAAGGAACTGTTTATTGAATCAACAACAATGTGATAATTGGAAAGAGCTTCCTCATAAGGGATTTGGGATCGCACTCTTTGCACAGACTGCTGCAGAGCTTGCATCGAGATGGAAATTATTGCTTACGTACTTGGTTAAAAAAAAAGTGAACTGAGAAACAGACATCGTAGAGTAAGAAGCTCTTTTGCCAATTCCTTCAAGATGAATAAGGAAAATGAGTTTACGAAAAAGTTACAATATTTTCTAGCACAGGTTCGACTAAAGAGTAGATATTGTTATAATTGAGAGAGAGAGAGAAAAACAAGGTTACATCATTGATATAACTGTACGGTTCGTAACATCTGAAAACCTAGTAAACGAAGTAGATATGAAGAAGAAACAGCACTACGAAACTTACCTGTAATAACATAGAGAATCAATTATGATACTGACAGCTGGGAAGTCATTGTGCTCATGGCATAATAAATTATTAACTTTAGTGTATCAGTTTTTTAAAGGTTTGGATTAAATGTTAATGACCTAAATGAAATAAGGTTAGAAATTTTGTGCGACTCACTATACATTGTACATAATCATCTCTACATTATACAGGGTTAGTTAAAAGTCCCGCACCACCTAATTAACTTTTGAAGCATGTGGTTCAGTGACATGAAACTTGGTTTGTGAGGATAACCATATAATAAGAACTCAATAATGGTATTACCGAGTTTTTTCTGCTTCCGGTTTAACCGGAAGTAACTCCAAATCTTTTATTTTAAATGGAAAACTCAATATATATTTTATTTTTGAATAAAGCTCATTAAGATCTTTTAAAAAATTACCCACACTTGATACTTCTAAACAAATTCAGTGTTGCAAAGTCAAGAAAACAGAAAAGTGTATCGAATATTAAAATAATAAATGCACTACCTAAATAACTTTTGAAACATACAGTTCAGTGATATGAAACTTGGTATGTGAGGATAACCATATGCTAAGAACTCAATAATGGCATTACCGAGTTTTTCTACTGCCGATTTAACCGGAAGTAACTCCAACTCTCTTGTTTTAAGTGGAACACTCAATATATATTTTTTATTTTTGAATAAAGCTCATTAAGATCTTTTAAAAAATTACCCACACTTGATACTTCTGTACAAATTCAGTGTTGCTAAGTCAAGAAAACAGAAAAGTGTATCGAATATTAAAATAATAAACGCACCACCTAAATAACTTTTGAAGCATACGGTTCAGTGATATGAAACTTGGTATGTGGGGATAACCATATGCTAAGAACTCAATAATGGTATCACCGAGTTTTTTCTACTGCCGATTTAACCGGAAGTAACTCCAACTCTCTTGTTTTAAGTGGAACACTCAATATATATTTTTTTATTTTTGAATAAAGCTCATTAAGAGCTTTTCAAAAGTACCCACACTTGATACTTCTGTACAAATTCAGTGTTGCTAAATAAAAATGGAAGTGGTGCAAGATATTCCTAAAGCTGGTTAAATCATTCCTTAAATGGTTTCTATGATCGAGTGACACATTGTAAAGCAGCTGAGGGCTACCAATTTGAACACATAATTTAGAAGGTGAGCTAGCTTTGTTTTGTTTTTGTTGAGGAAGGAGTATTTTATTATTTTAATATTCGATACACTTTTCTGTTTTCTTGACTTAGCAACACTGAATTTATACAGAAATATCGAGTGTGGGTACTTTTGAAAATCTCTTAATGAGCACTATTAAATATATATATATTGGGTGTTCCCCTTAAAATAAGAGAGTTGAAGTTATTTCCGGTTAAACCGGAAGTAGAAAAACTCGGTAATACCATTCATTCTCTTGTTCTCCTTTTCCAAGTCCTTCACACCTCTACACCTACCTACCTTGCCTCCCGTTTCAGTTATCTGTCAACATACAGTATCATAATCTCTTTTAATGCACGCAAAATAGCCGCATACTAGCCATACCAACACATAAGACATCATCGTATTCATCATCATACACAATCTCGCTCTCACGCTTGTGGAATACCCTACGCAATGACATCAGAGACTGTCGGAATTTAGTAGCGTTCAAAAGCAAGCTTATTAAGTATTTTCTTACTGCGTAGAGTAGGTTTAATTTTTACTTAATCAATAAAAGAAACGCTTCTCTCTTCCCAACTTTTACAACAAACTGTCTAGCTTTTATTAATCAGTTAATCTTTTAGTACTTTGATTTTTATTGTATTTGTAAATTTAATATTAATTGTAATTATAATCGTATTCTTAATATTGTAGTTGTAATGCCCTGGTAGAGGGGAAGAGAAGGCCTGATGGCCTTATCTCTACCAGGTTAAATAAATAAATAAATAAATAAATAAATAAATAAATAAATAAATAAATAAATATTGAGTTCTTAGCATATGGTTATCCTCACATACCAAATTCCATATCACTGAACCGTATGCTTCAAAAGTTATTTAGGTGGTGCTTTTATTATTTTAATATTGGATACACTTTTCTGTTTCCTTCACTTAGCAACACTGAATTTGTACAGAAGTATCAAGTGTGGGCAATTTTTGAAAAGCTCTTAATGAGTACTATTCAAAAATAAAATAATATATTGGGTGTTCCATTTAAAATAAGAGAGTTGGAGTTACTTCCGGTTAAACCGGAAGTATAAAAAACTCGGTAATGCCAGTATTGAGTTCTACGTATACGGTTATCCTCACATACCAAGTTTCATGTCACTGAACCGTTTGCTTCAAAAGTTATTTGGGTGGTGCGGGACTTTTAACTAACCCTGTATAATGTCTCTTTGTAACAGGTCTGTGAAGATTTTGTTAATAATATTTATTATCCTATTAAACAGGTAGCTGTGTTTCTTCTTTTTAGGAGACTTAATTCCGTTTTCTTTAATTCTCAAAATAATACTTTTATTATAATCATCTTCCAATATTGTAGTAGTTGGCAGTATGGCAGGCTGAAGTTTTACGATTATCCATTAAATGGTTGCTATCCTTTTATAGGATTATCTTTCTATTATAAATTATTAATATTAATATACAGTATTTAAATAATAACTTATACTGAGTTTGGCTAAGTGTATTCAGTTTTGTTTAAGAGAAACCCTCAGTTGAGGAAAGCTGAATATTAAATGATTCAAAATAAAATATTGAAAGTAGTAACATCTATCCCAGACAAGAAATGTTCTAGTGCAAAACAATCTGACGTCACTCTCTGACCTGCGATTGGTTGAAAGCCAAAGCTAATGACGCTATAAGATAATAATATAGTCTCGTAAATATGTCATTATAACTAACGTTTTCACACATGTTATGTCGATTAAAATCTGTGCAATGCTGATTAGATTAAAATAAACCTAATGTACCTACCTACACATTACATTACTTCATCTTTTCTGTTTACCACGTGCATGATACATTAGTATGGTTCTTGGCTTGGATAGATGATAGACAAACAGCGAAATTTCACAGACTAGAATAGTAAAGCTATTAACATCTTGCCATAGTATTATCGCCGCGCTCTCATGGTTAACATGTCGGCATCATACAATAACGTGCGGTGTGCTTTTAAAACACAATTTTGCCGGCCGATTGTTGCTCTGTAGGTTTCACTCTAAGCGTCACGTTGTCACGTCTACTTCCTCGATAAGAATAAGCACTAGTTTGTTATATTGTTAAATGGCTATTATTATTATTATTATTATTATTATTATTATTATTATTATTATTATTATTATTATTATTATTATTTTTCATATACGAGTACGTTGACATTCTTAACTCTTAATAACAACTCTTTAATAATAATTTTTATGCTCGACCATGCCGAAATGTAGTAATTATCCACCTGGTAGCAGACCTTTAATGCATGTCATTAAAGTACACCTACTCATTAAAGGTCAGGTCTTCCAGCCAATGACGACTCAGGTTACAACTGTTCAGTCAATGACAGGTCAAGCTTTCTACCGTTATAAAACCGCAAGTATCGATTATTCTCGGATATGCAATCGAAAGAGAATTAGCGAAAAGTCACGGAGGCTGGAAATCCAATACTGTCGCAGAAGGTTATGTTCTGTTACTATAATAATTAGCGTTAATTGTAAATAATATTCAAATAAATTCAATTTGTCATCTCGTTTTTCAATGTCTAATTTAATTTCAGTGTTATCTCTGTAGGTTTTTATGGCCTAGCAAGGTCAATGTGGACATCTGTTCCTCGGAAAAAATCAATACTTTCGCGTCTGCGCACATCTCACAACATACGGGACATTGGTCAAGGTCAGATATAAAGAAAATTAATAATATCAAGTTAGAAATATGGTCGAGCATAAAAAGTCGTATGAAACTCGCCTATAATGGTAATTAAGAAGCTCGTATGAAAATTATGAAACTCGCTTGCGCTCGTTTCATAAATATCCATACTCGCTTCTTAATTACCTTCATTATAGGCTCGTTGCATAATGTACTATTAATCACATACCTTAATGTTCGTCCTCAGCACAAGACATTGCAACCTCGGTTTTAGTCCACGTGGATTAGACAAGTAGGTGTCATTTAATAATGGAAGCAGCTTATTGGTTGCAATATTGAACTTGAGGCGAGTGATTGGAGCGGCGACATAAGAAATTGAAAACAATAATGCAATTAAATTTCAAAGACCTGCCGAATGTTTTGCACGAGGCCGCTCAAAGACCTGCCGAATGTTAACCATGAGAGCGCGGCGATAATAACATTTTTTTTCTCGCTATTATTTATACTCGCGAGTTGGTCATATCGCGAGTTAATCTTTTGGATGAAATCCGAAGGCTAGTGTACTATTGTTGAGATTGGTTCTATTGTTGTGAACTAGATGGCGACTGTATTGTCTTAATCTTACAGATTTGTTATGATTATGAATATGGGATAAATCGCAATATAGCGAACGCCAGTAGGGGAAGTTATCCCCACCCACATGAAATGTGCATTCCACACAACATTAGGATAAATCGCAATATAGCGAACGCCGGTAGGGGAAGTTATCCCCACCCACATGAAATGTGCATTCGACGTAGAGTGTCTGGTGAGCTAGTAGGGGAAAAGTGGAAGGGGTCGTGAGCGGAGCTTCTACGTTCGCTATATTGCGATTTGCCCACGTCGAAGCGCATACACAAGTCTCGAGGCGGGCAGGAAATGCAAGTAGGTCTACAGTACTGTATTCTTTATTGGATAACCAATAAGAAGTTGCATTCATTTCACCGGCCATACCCACTACCCTTATTGCACTGAACTTTCATTGTTCAGTCGAACTTAGGAGAGTCCACTGTACTGTATTTTCATTGGTTTTGAAGAAATTAGATTGAGTTTTTGTATTTGTCATCAGTCCAATGTACGTTTGGAAGACTAGTGTCGTATAAGGAAGTGGAAGTTGTTTATAACCAATTGGCCGACATCCAAAAGAATGTCGTCCTCTTTTTGATAACAGTAGTGACAATTAATATTCGTTAGAGAAGACCTCATAAAATGGCGGATAGATAAATGAGACATCTACCTACAATATTACTGCATCATGGCAAAATTAATCTACCAATATCGACGTGGAGTGTAGAAAGATTCCGTCTTTGAGCGGAGAAATTATTCCCAACTTACAAAGGTTTGTACGGATGTAAGATGTGCTTAATACTTAATGAAAGAGTAAAACCTCACTGTAAAGGTAAGCGTTCACTACATCGTATCGCACTCCTCGTACGAATCGCACGCAACGGATATTTTAAGTGCAGTGCGTTCACTGTAACGGCCCCACCTCATCGCCTCATCGGATTCCCCTATCAGCTGTTTAAAACATGACGTCGTACGATATTGACATTACTGAAAGCAGAGGAGTTGAGGTTAGGTCTATTAATTACGTCTGTTAGCGAATAAGAATTTGTAGTTGCTTCATGCGTCTTAATTGAAGAGGAAGAAACGAAAGAAATATTGGTTACATAATATATATGTAAGAAACGACTTGATTACTGTAATGGGAACGCCTCAAATTATATAATTCTTCGCAATTTTCTACACGCGAAATAAGTTTTCCGTCTGCCACTGAACATGGCACGACATAATAGTAACAGTTGACCAATTAAAATTGATTTATTAAAGAAGGCCATGATCGCACGCGTCGGAAAAGTTGCCCATCCGAGAAACGTGGACGGATTTGCCGAGAGGCGATGCGTCCGATACGATCTAGTGAACGCGGTTACATAACAATTACAGCAAAGATAGTCTTTTTCCGATCCGTGCGATTCGTCCGATGCGTGCGATACGATGTAGTGAACGCTTACCTTAATATCTACCTTATGTCACACAGTAGATGTGGTGATTTACATCATCAAGTTTAAATGATTTTGTGGTATCGCACAGCGTTTTATATTATATTTTATATTATAATTATTTATAGTTTTATGTGTTTTTGTCCAACAATGGCCTAGATGGGGTTCCAGTCACTTGGGGTTTGAGGTCGGGGTATGCTAATTTTTAGTCATAGTGGCTGTGCGACGCATAGGCAGAATTGTGGAGGTTGTAAAAAAATAAGCAATAATTGCTTATCAGGCAGTCGACACTCCAGAAGCACGTCCTGAAACGATGTATTCCATGACATGAAACTACCGATAGGCCTATATTAAATGTAGGAAAGTTGGATAATTCTGACTTGCACATGATAGGAATATACAATGACGTTCTTGGCAAACGTCAGAGATTAAATAACTTACAGCTGATATCACTCTAGCATCTCATTATTTTAGCATTGTCATTCATGTCTGTGCAGATATCATTGATCTTATGGCGGTAAGAGTGCGGGCATTGTGCCAAGGGCACACTCAATAAAATGCACTTGCTCTCCGTAATGACTGCATTTTAAATTCGGTAAGTCGGCTGCTAGTAGCCTGTCCGAACTGTGAAGGAGTGGTTGCGTGATAAATGAGACAGTCTGTTATCTCAGATTCACCGTCTCTATTATAAGCAGGAAGCGATTGAAAAACGAAATACATTGATTTTTATACGGTAAGAACAACTTAAAAATAATTTATGGTGTTTGAGAATTAAAATCTAAGCTGGAATATACTTGTATTATATATTTTCGTAAGAAATATTATTTATCTGGCATCGAATATAATACGATTTATTTCTCATTTGCACAGGGACATCATTTTATTTTTACTAACATTTTTAATATTAACCTGGCTATACCTTGGATTAAAGGTTCAGAAACGTAAACATAGTTTGCTACAGCTTCGTCGACTGGGGTTCGATAATACTGGCGTAAAATACAAACAAATCACTTTACTAGGTATAGGAGGGAAGAAAAGTAGTTCATCCATTTACGTAAAGTAGGAAATATCGCGATTTTGAGTTTGATAATTTTCATTAAGTTTTTCTTTAATCAAAATACAGTACTGTATTAACAATAAGTGTTTTACTCACGAAATGAGTAACACATTCGGACGTATTCATTTTGCAGTGTAACTTATATTATACTGTCTACAGCACATTAGCGTACAGTATAGAGAATGAAGTTAAATTGAAAAATAATCAAAATATGGATATTTAAACACATTTTTGAAAATGGTGGCCATTCATTTCGATACAGGCTTCAGTTCTTTTGTGCATATTATCGCACTATAGATTATTGTACCTAATTCCAATTACCAGTTTCGGCCTTCGTACTAGTAAGTCATGTTGAAATAATTCTGTACATACTCTATAAAAGAGTACCTTACGTATTGTCAATTCAATCTTCACTTCTGCCCGATCCGAAAAGATACTGTCCGTCCAAGTGGTTATATAGCAGGGTCGTAAAAAGAGGGTAAATTACGTGACAGTTAATTACTTAACGAGGCCCTTTTATTTAAGTTATTTTAAACAGATGTATAATATTACGTAAACGTCCAATTCCTAACATAAATTAATGCTTTCAGAAAAGAGCTAAGACAGCCTGGCCACTAGCCTTTACAGAGAAGCGAGCAGAAGCGGGTGGGGGAAACTGGGATGCGACGTAAGCAAACAGATGAGAGTACCTGTGCGAAAATAAGTTCAATATTGAAAACTCTTTCGTCACTGGAAAACGCGAACATATTTCTGGAACGTACTATACTCACTAACTCAGTACTGCTTACTATGACCGCATACGTGGCCTTGGTTCTGTGTGGAGAACGGTTAGAAGTTTACTAGTAGAGGGGGTGGGAGTGAATTACATTAAAAAACTCAGGTACAATAAAGATTGAAGTAAAAATAAAATGATGTCCCTGTACTACAAATAGCCTACAATTATAAATCTATAAAAGTTCCCAAACATAGCCTATTTCTTTTGATGTTAAGGAATATATGAGGCGCTCAGAATATAAGTGGTGCAAGTCCAAAAATTAAACATTAAAGTTTAATAGTTACATCAGTGTAAGATCTGTCTAAATGAATCATAAAATGAATCTATTATTTAATGGTTTGGCAATAGATGGTAGCATTTACTTAAACTCTGAAACAGATTGTCATTTTGTCAGAAGACAATTGAAGCAAGTCCTCCTCATTTAGCAATCTGTGCTGTTTACTTTGCTTCTTGTTCTTTTGTTCTAATTAATGTTATTTTCATTTATGCGATGAATTGAAATACTAATATGCGTTACAAGAGCGGTATGTTGAAGTTTTCATGTTCGAGGAAAAGTTTGAAAAAGCGAAACGTAGTTGAGATTTTTTTAATTTCCGAAAATTGAAAGAAAACATACCGCTCGTGTATCATACATTATTTTGTGCGAAGATCGTTTATTACATACCTGAAAGAGGAATTTCTAATTAGTTGCAATGAAATCTCCATCTTGGTTTCTGTTCAATGACGGCAAATTTGCAAAACAAAAATATCTATCTTCAATATTGTTGCTTTAAAATGTTTTCTGTGTTTACTATACTCCAGCAGGCCGTGATATACGTCTGTCTTTTTTCCTCCCAGTCTATGATGAGTCTGGAATCTTGTTGACTTTTTCACGGCTTCCTTAATGTTACTTGCATCACGAATGCAGTAACTTTAGTGGAGTTGTAGAGTTTACTTAATTTTTGCAAATATTTAAAAACAATAATTAACAGTGCAATTTAGGTGAAATTGCGGTGGTACGTTTCAATTTATAATTATTACTATAATAATAATAATAATAATAATAATAATAATGATTTATTTTAGCTGGCAGAGTTAAGGCCGTAAGGCCTTCTCTTCCACTCAACCAGCAAAAAGTGTATATACATATGCATGAACTTACAAAGAATCCAACAATTTGATTTAGATGAGAGTTACATGTATACAAAAGTTATTTACAAATTAAACAACAAAATACTATGAACTATTAATTAAACACTGAAATAAACTGTGTAGCAGAATTAAACTAAAATACATAGAATGTTAATATATTTCAAATAATATTAGGTAATAGAAAGAGATTATTACGAGACAATTAAAATACAGCACAATCAGGATGATGTCTAAAGAAAAAGTAACAATGTAGTCAGTGATAGTTTAAATCAGTATGATTGGAGTGAAATGCTAATAAGGTTATCTTTTAAGCTGTTCTTAAAGGTGTTTATTGTCTTGCAGCCCCTAATACTTTGTGACAAGGAATTCCATTGACGCGAGGTGGATATTGTAAAAGATGATGAATAACAAGATGTTCTATGAAGAGGTATACTTAGCGTGCCACAGATAAGTGATCTGGTATTTACGTCGTGGTTAGAGTATAGATAAGAGAAACGAGACGAAAGGTAATTTGGTGTTGAAGTGTGCAGAATTCGAAAGAGTAAAGACAAAGAGTGTAAAGTTCTACGTTCTTTAAGTCGGAGCCACGAGAGACTTGCGAAGGATGGTGATATGTGATCATACCGTCGGATGTTGCACACGTATCTGACGCACATATTCTGAGCTCGCTGTAACTTGACTGACAATTCAGAACTTAGGTCACTTAACAAAACGTCACAATAATCGAAGTGCGGCGTTACTAGGGTTTGCACTAGGGTAAGTTTTAGTTGCTGGGGCAAGAAGTTTCTCAAGCGACTCAAACAGTGAATGGAGGAACAGATTTTTTTATCGTTTCTTTAACTTGAAAATTCCAACTTAGATTATTATCAAAAAAGAAGCCACAATTTTTTACGACAGATGAATAAGGGATTAGCGTGTTGTTAAGGGTAACAACTGAAAGATTACTGTTATTAAGGGAGTTAACTAAACGCTTATGTCCAATAATTATGGCTTGAGTCTTACTTGGATTAAGTGCGAGTCCGAAATTGGCCGCCCAAGTGGAGACAGTGGCTAGGTCACAATTTAACTTGTCAATCGATTCATTGAACGTCTCTAAAAATAATATGTTAAAAGCCTAAAGCAGTAAAATCAATATGTCACTTAAGCGGTAAGAAGAGGGAAATTGTTATGTGTGTTAGGTTGGGAATACCGAATGTGGAATTTTAGATTTACCGCGGATTGTTTTTGTGCGGAAACCAAGCAAATACGCACGATCTCGCACAAAAATTATTTGAATCAAACTAAATCGATAGTAAAAAGTTGTCGGTTTCTGATGCAACTGGAAGCAAGTGAGGTAATGAAAATGAAGTTAAAGAAACAAACAATTCAAGTAATTAGTTATGTATTAATTACTTTGTAGTTATGTTATAGCCAGAACAAGGGATTTTGAGCACTATAAGGTAATATTGAAAAGTAGTATATACGAGTACAGCCCAAGGTTTAGCGAACTGGAACCGAGCTACTGCATTGACAAAGCAGAAGTACAGTTCAGTCATCGAAAATCATACGGAACTTATTACAAAATTATTTGAGTACAAATGAATGTATCCATCCAATTTCCTCTCTATTTTATTTACCCGTCTACCTACTATCTGGCTATACATTTTCCTGTCCATCTTCTTACTTGTCTATCCACTTTCCTATCGATGTCCTTACCTGTGCATCTAACTATTCCTCATCCACTCACCTGTCTATCTATCTACCAATCTGTCCATCCACTTTCCTGTTTATCTACTGAGGATTAAGTTAATTACACAGAAGCAATAAGAGTACACTAAACATTTTGCTAAAGAAATGTAATCGTCAGTTTATGAGCAGTAATGCATTATTTTAATCTTCGAACTTTGAAATACTCCGAGTCACAAAATTATACAATGAACACCAATGATGGAGGGAGTTTGCATCCTGGAGCCAAACTGTGGACTCTTCTTGCCGATGTACTCTGTCTAATTTAGAGAGTCTAACCGACCAAAGGTTAACTTCTCTAAAATTAACTAAAACTAAGATAACGAACTTGTGTTTTGCAGATCAGGATTTTCCTTCTGTGAGAGATAAAAGGAACGATGTGGACAGAAGTGCTGCTTCTCGCTACTCTACAGTTTATGAATACAGGCTTGCAGGGAGCAGAGAGTGCAAGGATATTAAGTCTGTTGAACGTGGCTTCGCCGAGTCATTATATATTCAACAGACCCCTAATTTTAGCACTTGCCAACAGAGGTCACCAGGTAATTAACAAAACATCTAGATTTGCAGAAAGTGTCTTGTAATGTAATGTAATTGCTGGAAACTACAGTGTGTTCGACAAGTCCCGCGCCATACGCTGAATCATAAAATACTTTACGTTCAATACGACACCTCCGATTTCCAAATATGTCTGGAGACAGAACTTCATGTTACTTACAATACAATGTAGCGTGTCGGCGGTGATTTCACGAGTCTCATACGTAGGTGTGAACAAACAGAATCTCCGGTACTGGCCGCCACTGAGCCACATTGGAACACCGGAGATAAAGAACAAGGAGAACAGCCCATCATGGTGCGGTGCGCAATCTGGAACGGCCAAGTCATTGGATCATACTTCTTTCACGGAAAGATGGAGTAATCTATCTCAAGATTTGGAAGATCAGCTTATGCCGTAATTGGATTTGCCAGCAGCTAGAGGAAAGACCAGAATAGTTCATGTAGGATGGTGCTCTACCACATTATGCAACAAAGGTGCGATAATGGCCCCACGACAGCTTAGTCAGTCAGTCAGTCAGTCAGTTAATTAGTTAGTGGGGTTTAAAAAGGACTCATCAGCAGTGACGGCTCCTGCATATTTCTTAAGAGGAGGAAAGAAGTTAACAGCGCAAAATGACACCTTCTTGAGAGAAACATGCTACAAATTAGCCTTCCCTTTTGTATAGCAATAATCTGTTCTTGTAAACTGAATTTCCTGAATTGTCCAAAATATGTGTTTTCATTTCCATTCATTGTTGAATAATTGCACAAATTAAGGATTACAAGGAAATTCACAACCTCGCAGCATTTTTCGCGCACACTACAGCATCACACGTGTTGGAAGAGACCAGCTACTAACACGTAACCGGAACCGTTTTACGGAAATGGGAATGGGAAATAATCTGTTAGGAAAGCGAGAACACTGCATCCACCCACGTGGTCTGTGTTGTCACATGTACATTTTACAAGTTCAGTATCACATGCTTTTGAAGAATATCAGTTCTTGTAAAGTCATACTATCATTATTGTTCAAAGCTGCCGGTGGCCGATTAATTTTTTTATGTTAAAAATAATGTAGTTTGGAGTATTTTCAATTTCAAATATATTTGTACAAAACTGACAACTTGGCTGTTGTCCTGTCTAGTAGACAATGAATGGAAGTGAATTTCAGGGGCCAAAAGGCTCTGCTATACTAACGTAGAACTACTTCCTCTTTGTTTTATATGAATCCAACTTCAACTTTAAGATATCTTCGAAAGTTTCAAACCATGAATAGTGGCTTATAATAATGTGTAATGAATAACATATTTTGATTTATAATTTTAAAAAAAGTTTATATGGTGTATTTCATAGCTTTGCGTTAAAACTGTTTTTATTGTGCCTCCTCCTAGATGTGTTATAGTCTGGTTGAATGCAGCACCGTTAGATGGCAGCGGTAGCGAGCTTTGCTGGACGACCAGTCGGTTTCTATTTCCCGCCCATTTGCTGATTCAGAGGAGGATCTCCTTCCTATCCGTTCATTTACTTGCTTTAAAACTCTACTTCTTTCTCTGGCCGCTAGTGTGCTGTTGTCTATGTGTGTTAACTGCAGTAAAGTAGGAATGGATTGACTTTCCTCCACACAATCAATCTCGCATCTTTCTCACATTTTTCTAGTAGCACATGAGTGCGCGTCGTTTAAAACTCGATCAACCGAGGTTTTCTTATAGCTGTGAACTTAAAAATTATCGAATCTTCCTCGAATTTCAAGGCATATATTTCATTTGGTATTTACTTTCAAAAGAAGAAAAATGTGAGGAGGACGTTCCTCCCTTCCCTCCCCCGAGGAACCGCCACTGCTCATCAGCTACTATGGCTATTTGCGCCCTTATCTGAAATTCTTAAAAAAAAACAATAACACAAACAATAGACTACTACAAGCTAAATGCGAACACGAATTTAAATTTTTTTCCCCACTAATGAATTATTAAAAAGTGATCGGGATAATATCACAAAAATGAACTGAAAAATGTGATCCCAAAATGATTTAAGTCCATTTTTTTTAAAGGATTAGACTATTTTCTTACTACAAATCTACAGACTGAGCGGTAGTTCGCAGGATTCCATAATGCTATGTGGCAGTATCGTCAGCCTTTTTTATCAAAAACACCGCCACAAGATACTTCTTCTTCAGGAAAACATTTCTAACGAATGTCTTTACCTGCATAAAACAGTTTGCGGCTGATCTGTGCTTACGAATACAACAATCAGAGTTAGTCTGTTTTCCGATTCGAGTACCCACATCAGGCGTTTACTTATCAATTTGACTATAAATTTAGATACACAGCCGATGAGACAAAATGGTATCTAGTTTCTGAATCGGTTATTTCGAAAACGTAACATGTGATATGTTACTTTTTTCAATAAGAGTGCTCTTTACCCTTTCCTATAACATATTATATTTAAAAATCATAAAATAAGACACATATTTCGTTTATAGAAATGAATAACAAATTAACTTTTAGTTTGGTTAATGCAGTGGTTTCCGAACACCACGAAATTGTGACGTAATAGAAATGCAACCCACACACCACTATCGCAGGGAGAGGGGTGGAGTGGGTATCTCCTCAGGTAATACAGTGAATAACAGTGCAGAGACGGACTGTGACCAAAAACAAAAGCAATATAATATTCTTCTACTTATTAACTATACACACACTTTTTTCCATGTTAATTTTTTATCCTCCTATTAATTATTTTTGTATTATTAATAAAATAAAATAAATTTATTTTCTTATTTACCATAGAAAGAGCGTGTACTTTACATCAGCAGATATTTGAAATTAGAAAAACGTACCAGGCTGGTCACGAAGTTGTAAATTACACTACATACTTAAAAAAAACGTTGAACTATTTTTAATGTTTATTTATTAATGAAATGTTAAAATTACACTCATACGTAGAAAAAAAAGTGGAAGTATTTTACACCGTTTAAAACATACAAGCCAATACTTTTTATTGTTTATTTATTAATGAAATATTCAAATTACACTAAATACGTCGAAAAAACAGTCGATGTGTTTTACACCGATTAAGACATATAAGTCGTTACTCTTTATTGTTCGTTTATTATTCAAGTTACAGGTAAGGGCGTGGTAGTCTTCATAACAAGAAGAATACTGACAACGTACATTGTTCTTATATACTTCATTTAAAATTTTACAACAAATTAAGTATCTCATATTTTTTGCCATCTACACAAAATAAATACTTATCCTTCCATGCTCCTTAAAATTAAGTTTTTACTTACTATCTATTTTCGAAAAGACATCGAAACATATTATCCTACACACTTGTAACATTACATGCGTACGTCCGCTGCTGATAAATGTCTTTACTTATATCGAAGTGATGGCTGTAAACAGAGGGTGGGGATATGATGCCATGGTTACGCTTGAGTGGAGGCAGGGGCATGTGTCGCGACACAGCTTTTGGCGATCACTGGGTTAATGTAATAAATGCTACTGAAGTACTTTGCACAGAACAGTAAATGTGCTACGTCGTGATTTAGACTGCACAGTCTTCGTCTGTAGCGATTCAATTCTGTTGATCGAGATCAACATATCGTAAGGTAACCGAACATAACACACGATATCATAAGATAGAAAATTATATTGTTGCAAATCAAGATTTCAGGTATAACTCCCTGTAAAGTTGATTTGAATAATTTCGAGGAAAAATTGTTCCGGAGCCGGGTATCGAACCCGGGACCTTTGGTTTAACGTACCAACGCTCTACCATTGAGCTACTCGGGAACTCTAACCGACACCGATCCAATTTTTCCCTCTACATCCACAGACCTCAAAGTGGGCTGACAACCGTCAAGCAACCAACTTCGAGTGCACACTAACTCCGTGTGACTTAAATTGTGGTTTTCTGTTAACGAACAGTGACGTGTATTATGCAAATAATTGTATTTATTACATTAACCCAGTGATCGCCAAAAGCTGTGTCGCGACACATGCCCCTGCCTCCACTCAAGCGTAACCATGACATCATATCCCCACCCTCTGTTTACAGCCATCACATCGATATAAGTAAAGACATTTATCATCAGCGGACGTACACATGTAATGTTACAAGTGTGTAGGATAATATGTTTCGATGTCTTTTCGAAAATAGATAGTAAGTAAAAACTTAATTTTAAGGAGCATGGAAGGATAAGTATTTATTTTGTATTTGCATAATACACGTCACTGTTCGTTAACAGAAAACCACAATTTAAGTCACACGGAGTTAGTGTGCACTCGAAGTTGGTTGCTTGACGGTTGTCAGCCCACTTTGAGGTCTGTGGATGTAGAGGGAAAAATTGGATCGGTGTCGGTTAGAGTTCCCGAGTAGCTCAATGGTAGAGCGTTGGTACGTTAAACCAAAGGTCCCGGGTTCGATACCCGGCTCCGGAACAATTTTTCCCTCGAAATTATTCAATTATATTGTTGTCAATGTTTTTCGTCTTACTTTTCCAGGTGACACTGGTAAGCACCGATGCCGGTAAGGATAATGTTCCTAATCTAACAAACATCGAACTGGAAGGAGTTTATGAAACAATCAGAGATGACATCGATTTTGAAAACTTTGATGATGGTACTGACATGGGGCTTGTTAGCAGTATATTTGTGTGGATCGATGCTGTTTGCCAGAAGGAACTTAAGTCAGAAGGGGCGAAGAAGCTACTCAACTATCCATCAAACGATCAGTTTGATCTCATTATCGTCGAAGCCGCTTTCGCCGAATGCTTCTATGGATTCATACACAAATTCGGGTCCCCGCCTGTGGTTGCTATATCGCCCTTCGGACTTACTCCGTGGATGGATGCAGCATTGGGGGCCCCAGACAACCCTTCCTATATGCCTGTTTCTATCCTACCTGACATTACCAGCATGACATTCACACAAAAGATCTACAATACCTTCATTCATTATTATTATCTTTATGGATATCTGTATAAACATATGCCCAACATGGAAGCCATGGCGAAGGAGTTCTTCAAGCAGGACTTGCCGTCATTCGTGGATATTCAAAGAAATTTCAGCTTATTTCTTGCAAACACTGTATTCGGACTGGAAGACGCCAGACCGTTGACGCCTAATATAATACCAATTGGTGGAATGCACGTTAAAGAGAAGCCTGATCCTTTACCGAAGGTACCTTATCATTATTATTATTATTATTATTATTATTATTATTATTATTATTATTATTATTATTAATAATAACAGAATAAATATGGGAAATACCTGTTATTATTCGGTTGAGAAGCTTTTATCATCCAGTCTGCTGTCAAAAAATCTGAAAGTTAGAATTTATAAAACAATTATATTACCGGTTGTTCTTTATGGTTGTGAAACTTGGACTCTCACTTTGAGAGAGGAACATAGGTTAAGGGTGTTTGAGAATAAGGTGCTTAGGAAAATATTTGGGGCTAAGAGGGATGACGTTACAGGAGAATGGAGAAAGTTACACAACACAGAACTGCACGTATTGTATTCTTCACCTGACGTAATCAGGGACATTAAATCCAGACGTTTGAGATGGGCAGGGCATGTAGCACGTATGGGGGAATCCAGAAATGCATATAGAGTGTTAGTTGGGAGGCCGGAGGGAAAAAGACCTTTAGGGAGGCCGAGACGTAGATGGGAAGATAATATTAAAATGGATTTGAGGGAGGTGGGATATGATTATAGAGAATGGATTAATCTTGCTCAGGATAGGGACCAATGGCGGGCTTATGTGAGGGCGGCAATGAACCTCCGGGTTCCTTAAAAGCCAGTAAGTAAGTAAGTATTATTATTATTATTATTATTATTATTATTATTATTATTATTATTATTATTATTATTATTGCCGTCCACACCTGTGGAGTAACGGTCAGCGCGTCTGGCTGCGAAACCAGGTGGCCCGGGTTCGAATCCCTTTCGGGACAAGTTACCTGGTTGAGGTATTTTTCCGGGGTTTTCCCTCAACCCAATATGAGCAAATGCTGGGTAACTTTCGGTGCTGGACCCCGGACTCATTTCACCGGCATTATCACCTTCATATCATTCAGACGCTAAATAACCTAGATGTTGATACAGCGTCGTAAAATAACCCAATAAAATGAAAAAAAAATATTATTGCCATTATTATAAATTTCATAGTCATGGCTCTCTGCTACATTCAGTTCTCATTGTTATAGGCTACATTAGTCTCTCTCTTCTTCTTTCTTATCGACGTTTCTTTTTCTACAGGGAACATATTTAGCATTTCAGTAGTACATACATTCGTCTCTCTCCATGCGGCTATTATTTTCCGTTCTTTTTCAGCTTAGAATTTGCGTTTTCCACTCGAAGTCATTTCTTTACATTTTTCTGCATTTTCGCTTATTCTTTACTGTTGTTGTTTAGTCAACTGTCCGCACACAGGTTTGAACCTCAAAAGTAACACCAATAAGGCATCAGTCATTAGGAAACTAAACCAGGAGATAATGGGGTAGGGTGGCCAGTTCCTTTCCACTTTCATTGTATAGATAGCTTAAAGAAGGTTAATCTTTATTTATAGCTTTGAAGGATATTACTTTAAAATTAGTTTAAAGCCTTTAAAAGATGTTTATATCACTAGTGTTCATAAAACTAAACCTAATATGGAAATTGATGATAAAACTATCCCAACTGGAATAATGTTACTGACTATACTTCGTTCCATAATGTCTGACAGGTGATGTAAACATTGCCGACAGAGGAGAGAAGTATAAATGCAATTCAACCAATGGCAGAGGTCTCATTCCACGCTTGTCTTTAAGTTGACGATCTGAAGCGTTCTACCCCCGCCCAACTTCAAGATAAGCATGAACTGAAAGCTCTGCCATTGGCTGAATAGCAATTATACTTCTCTCCTCTGCTGTCGGAAATGTTTACTTCTCCTGGCAGACATTATGGAACGAAGTATAGTAACATATTACATTAATCAGACTTCAGATGTATGCAAACAATTGTTCTTCCACTGACACATATGTCGTCAAGGGAGATTTATTGTCTGATAATATATTTACAGGTCATTACTGTGTACGAAGTATTGGCAATGCAATATAAACAGAAAAATACAGGGACATCATTTTATTTTTACTAACATTTTTAATATTAATCTGGCTATACCTTTCTATTAACGCTTGAAACAGGAAACACCGTTTGCTACCCCTTCCACGACTGGAGTTCGATGATACTGGCGTAAAATACAAATCACTTTACTAGGTAAAGGAGGGAAGAAAAGTAGTTCATCCATTTATGTAAACTAGGAAATATCGCAATTTTGAGTTTGATAATTTTCATTAGGTTTCTGTTTAATCAAAATACAGTACTGTATTAACACTTAGTGTTTTTACTCACGAATTGAGCTATCCATTCGGACGTATGCAATGTATATTGTACTGTTACAGCACATTAGCGTACAATATAGAGAATGAAGTTAAATTGAAAAATAATCATAATATGGATATTTAAGCACATTTTTGAAAATGGTGGCCATTCATTTCGATATAGGCTTCAGTTCTTTTGTACATATTATCACACTATAGACTATTGTACGTAATTCCAATTACCAGTTTCGTTCTTCGTACTAGTAACTCATGTTGAAATAATTCTGTACCTACTCTATAAAAGAATACGTTACGTACTGTAAATTTAATCTTCACTTCTGCCCGATCCGAAAAGATAAAATTACTCAGACATACTATCTACTGTCCATCCAAGTGGTTATGTCGCAGGGTCGTAGAAAGTGGGGGGATCACGTGACAGTTAATTACTTAACGAGGCCCTTTTATTTAAGTTATTTTAAACACTTGTATAATATTACGTAGACGTCCAATTCCTAACAGAAATTAATGTTTTCAGAAAAGTGCTAAGACAGCCCAGCCACTACAGAGGGGCGAACAGAAGCAGGTGCGACGTAGGCAAACGGACGACAGTACCTGTGCGAAAATATGATTCAATATTGAAAGCTCTTTCGTCACTGGAAAACGCGAACATATTTCTGGAACGTACAGTACTAACTCAGTACTGCTTACACGCCCTCGGCTCTGTGTCGTGAACGGTTGGAAGTTTACTAGTAGAAGGGGTGGGAGTGAAGTACAGTCAAAAACTCAGGTACAATAAAAATTGAAGTAAAAATAAAATGATGTCCCTGTATATACTATTTAATAAGTAAATATATACAATGTAATTACCCCGACGGACACCTTATATACATACATTTTCTTCGTAAACTTACAATAATTAGTTACATTTTTACACAGGAATTGAACATGAATATAAAGGTATTTAATTATCAGAATGCAACAGTAATTGTGATGAGCACGTCTCTGGTATTAACACAGAACACAGGGCTTATCGTAGTCATTACACCTCAAAATTAGAGTCAAATGATATCCCCAAGGGGGTATGGACACTTACTAAAGTCTCATATCTTTACGCATTATAGTCATCTAAATATTTCTGGCAGATCAAATAGAAATCCTTACTGTTTCATATATCCTTCGTAGAGTATTGTATCTCACAGTTTAAAATCTGCACATATTCTTCACCGTTGTTGCCAGAAACATTTTTTTTTTTGCGCGGTATACTTATAATTCCACCTTCATAATGAACTCATTGTTCATCTAGGTCTACATTCTACCTAAAGGAAATCATCTCTTGTTTTTTAAAATCGAATAAAGTGGGCAATAAATTTGTCATATTTCTGTCCTTGCATTTATTCAGTTTACACAATGTAGTAGGTGATGTAAAAGTTTTAATTCGAATTCCTCCTGAACGAACTCATTGTTCGTTTAGGTCTACATTCTACCTAAAGGAAATCATCTCTTGTTTTTTAAAATCGAATAAAGTGGGCAATAAATTTGTCATATTTCTGTCCTTGCATTTATTCAGTTTACACAATGTAGTAGGTGATGTAAAAGTTTTAATTCGAATTCCTCCTGAACCGTTCGCTTTCCATTAAAATACAGGGAAGGAGTCATATAACTTCTTGCCGCATTTGTACAAGCCATCATTGTGATTACTTTTCACTTGTCTGCATTTGTTTGTGAATAAACGTTAGCTTTTCCTTTGATAATGGTTACATTTCTTTCAAGTTTATATTAATTTTAATCCATTTTCAACGGCGTTATATATACAGGGAGTACCGAAAATGAGGGGAAAATTTTCAGGTATGGATTTCTCATATGTAGGGAGAGTGAAAAAGGTTATGTCAAATTATTTTTGACTAGACGTTACAAGAATTATCTTAAAAAGCAGAGCCTTCAAATAAACGTTCATCCGTGAGTGTGCGGCCGCGCGTGGCTGGAAGCAAGCTGATTGCCGGCAGAATGGGATATTCTAGCGCCTCAAGGTTATATGTACGTGAACGACCACAAATGGTATCAGAAAATGCAGGCCCTAGATTTCTAAAATTTTATAAGGAAGTGAACTCACAATTGGACAACAATTACAAGGTACCACAACAAGACTTATTAGAACTTAAATATCTGATAAAAGTATAATTCACTTTTTATTTTAAATTAAATTTTCCAAAATTTGAAAATTTTTACACATTATTTCATAACTCCACAACCATTAGAGATAGAATTCTGAAATTTTGTACACTGATTTAACATGTATTTATGCAAAAGAGAGACTACAACAATGCCCATTTCTTTGAAAATATAAAAATTAGGTCACGAAACATTATGTAAATTTTAATATATTTTATATAGGACAATAAAAATTAATTGTATTAAAATAAACAACTCTACATGTCTGAGAGTAGTCTACTTTTCAGAAACAAGTGTTTACTACATGCAAGAAAAATAATAAACCTGTCAGAGAGACCATAACAATGTTATGGTTACAAATGATGTAACTGCAGATTTTTTTTTTCATACTTTGATAAAACTGGTTGAAAAATATTATTGGTAACTTTTTTTATACTTTTATCAGATATTTAAGTTCTAATAAGTCTTGTTGTGGTACCTTGTAATTTTTGTCCAATTGTGAGTTCATTTTCTTATAAAATTTTAGAAATTTAAAGCCTGCATTTTCTGATAATATTTGTGGTCGTTCACGTACATATACCCTTAAGTCAAGCGCATAGATTGATCATGCAAATTAAAATAACCACCCACCTTTCTCATAGACGATGTTGGAAATGATGTCCACACATTTCTCAAACCTTTCAAGAAAACTTTCATTTTTTTTTTTTTTTCAAATTTTCTTAGAAGGTGTGAGAGATGTGTGGCGTTACAATGACATCATTTCCAACATATTCTATAACAAAGGTAGGTGGTTATTGTAATTTTCATGAAGAATCAAAGCAGTTAACTTAAGAAATTATAAGTATCCGACTCTGCCAGCAGACGGCCATGCGCGGCCACACACTAACGGATGAAGCCTAATTGAAGGCTCTGTATTTTGGGACATCATGTGGCAATAGAATGATAGGGAAAGGGGAGTAGATTCTGAATCTACTGCCGA
Source organism: Periplaneta americana (assembly GCA_025594305.2). Lineage (NCBI taxonomy): Eukaryota > Metazoa > Arthropoda > Insecta > Blattodea > Blattidae > Periplaneta > Periplaneta americana. Next base: position 17,364,844 of record JAJSOF020000029.1, on the reverse strand, counting down.
CACAATTTCGTCCAGAAGTTAATAAGATGGATTTTGGAACCTGATGCCACCATTTATTCAAGAAGTGTGAGACATGCATTCAACAAGATGAAAGCTATTTCCCACAGTAGGCTACATGTAAATATATGATCAGATTTTAACGAAGATGTATTACTCCGACCCTGAGGGCCGTTCGGTGACTCTTTATAGGCACCACTAATGACTCTAATTGGATAACGGCCAGATCGAGTAACATAGAACACTACAAAACAGATATTGTACTGCACGTTGTGTTAATACAGTAATTATATACAGGGGCATCATTTTATTTTTACTTGCATTTTTATTGTACCTGCATTTCTGAATGTACTTCACTCTCACCCCTTCACTAATGTCCTTGCTGCCGTCAGACACACAAACTTACGGCCGCTGTTGCATTCGAAGTCTTCAAGCAGTGAAGTAAACACTGCAGTGTATAGTGTGTTTCAGAAATATGGTTGCGTTTTCTACAGAAGAAAGAACCTATATTAATAATATCGTACTAAAAATTATATTGAAGAAACGATAAATTAAATTTCAGAGAATATGCTTCGAAATGTTTTTAATAATATGCGTAAAGAATTGAAGCCTGCATTGTAATGAACGGCAACCATTTTCAGCAACTTGTTTAAAAATTCAGATTAGCTTATTTATAATTGAGGTGGCTAGAAGCAAAGGAATGCTAGTGATATTTGTAATAACATGAGTTAAGTGCATCCAGTGTAAGCTAAAGTATCTAAAATTTTAGTGGCAAAGGGATATTTTAATCGCATCACACATTAAAATTTAAATAAAAATTTCACCGGTTTTACGAAAGCTTAAATATGTAAACCTCATTTTCTCAAAAGTAACTTAAGTGCACTTACAGCCCTTTACTTATGAGCCTCTCAATTTAAATGCACTCTCTATATTGTATGTTAACATCAATAATTAATATGCTAAATAAAGTAGACATTACACAACGAACATAGCCGCCTAAAAATTTGAGTTTTTGAAAAAAAAAAGTTACTACTGTACTGTATTTTCATAAATTCCGTAAAAGTGATGATCAAACTGAAAATCGTAATATCGTATTTCCCTACAACATAAATTGATACACTACTTTTCTCTCCTCCTATACCTAGTAAAATGATTTGTTTACATATAGCACTAGTAACATCAAACTCCTGTAATGGAAGGGGGCAACAGTGTTTCCGAGTATAGCCAGGTTAATGTTAAAAATGTTGGTAAAAATAAAGTGATGTCCCTGTATATACGATTGCATTATTTGATTCAATGAGTAGTTTTCAGTGTTTTCATGGTTTGTAACTACTAAATGAATAGACTGCAAGACACAATACTTTTTACCTCCAGTTAAGGGATCATATTCAATAACTTCATTTTCTACACACTCTTGATTTCCTCAGCTTCCACTATAATTTTCATTAATGATACAAATATAATTTTTTAATTATACCAATCTGAGGACCAAAGAAAAAAAGAACAATGATTTATCAGAGTATGAGTTGGAAAATGCATATTGCAACACTCTCAACACTCTATGGTCAAAAATATTTCATGAAATAGATTCTATATCAATTATTGATTTCTTTTCCAGGACCTGCAGAAATATCTGGATGAAGCGAAGGACGGATTCATTTATTTTAGTCTGGGTTCAAACCTCCGGAGCGACGCTATGACACCAAGTCAACGGCAAGCGCTACTGGATGCGTTTTCAGAATTGCCTCAGAGAATTCTCTGGAAATTTGAATCTGAAAATCTTCCCGGAATTCCGCCCAACGTCAAAATAAGCAAATGGCTGCCACAGAGTGACATCCTAGGTAATATTACATCTATATCCTATATGGTCAATGTAGTCAATATACCATTATAACTGCATATATTAAATAGACCAATACCTTGCTTCAACTAGTGCGTTACACAAACATGATTAAGCAATTAACTTACTTTTTGTACAGACTAATTTGAGGTCTTTTATGACTTCACAAAGGTATGTCATATTCAAAAGAGCAAACGGATATCCGAAGAACATGAACGAAATATCCGTGCACGTGCAATTCACGAGAAGTTGGATACTTCATGTTTCAACACACGGTCGAACTATTCAGACGCTTCACCAACCATTCCTGTAGCATTAAGTTCAAAACAGATTTATCCTGAATGAATATTGTTTGCAAATATTTTCAGCACATCCCAACATCCGCATGTTTATTAGTCATTGTGGCAAGATGAGTACATCAGAAACGATGTACAGAGGAGTTCCTATCGTTGGGGTGCCTTTTGTCGCGGACCAGTTCTTCAACATACAGAAAATCATCCGTAAAGGCATGGGAGTGTTTCTGGATCGACGGACTATGACGAAGGAGAGCGTCCTCAAAGCTATCAGAGAAATCCTCAACAATGCCAGGTACGATCCAACAGTGTTGTTTTCTAAATTCAATGAACTAAGTTTCATTATTGTGTGACGAGATGAGGGCATATTATACGGAGATTTCAGATTTTCTCTGTGATTTGGTTGTGATGAAGGTTTTGTGTTTAAAACCGAAAACGCAATTATTTATCTTTTCTTAAATTTCGGTTTTATTTATAAGCTTCGTTCACAGTGTTCCGCTAAAGATATGAAGTTATGACCTACACATTTGGTTCATTTTACTTGATGTCCACACCTGTGGAGTAACGGTCAGTGCGTCTGGTTGCGAAACCAGGTGGCCCGGGTTCGATTCCCGGTCGGGGCAAGTTACCTGGTTGAGGCTTTTTCCGGGGTTTTCCCTCAACCCAATGCAAGCAAATGCTGGATAACTTTAGGTGCTGGACCCCGGACTCATTTCATCGGCATTATCACCTTCGTTTCATTCAGACGCTAAATAACCAAGATGTTGATACAGCGTCGTAAAATAACCCAATAACTCTAACTCAACTTTTACTTGACAAGTTCCAAAGAATAGACAAAGGAAAGACCGCATCAAAAGTGGAATTGAAGAATAATAACAATAATAATATTAATGAATATCAAACAATGATTTTACTTAGCAAACCTATGCTACAAGCGGTCGAAGCACATGGAAAGCTGTGTTACGTGAGTTTATGTGAAATTATTGAATAATGACATAGCACTAGTCAACAAACATTCTATCATATGGATAAGAATAACTCATATCAGATAATTTGTATGTTCTGGTCACGAATATGACACTGAAGAAACATGTATTTCTATTTTCAGATACATACTTCATAACAAGTGAATGGTATAAAAATTGTAAAAAAAAAACTGACATATGAGGGGGTCAGAAGCAAAGGGGTACAAGTGACATTTCTAAGAACATGAATTAAGTATATGCAGGGCAAGCTAAAACATTTAAAATTGTAGTGGCAAAGGGATACATCTTTTAACCACACCACATACTAAATTTGAAATAAAAAATTTCACGGAATTTACAAAATCTAAAGTAGTTTCAACCACATTTTCTCACAAATAACTTAAGTGCACTTATACTCCTTCGCTTCTGACCTCCTCATATATAAAACCCGGTTCCTTTTTTTTATTGTAACTCTTTCACAAAATTGTGTAGAATTTCTCGTATTTTAAGATCCTTTAATACAGGTCTCATTTTTGTGAACTGGATTCGAACTACCCTCAAAAGTTTTTAAAAATACTTTATTACCGTTACTATGGGGCCGCACGGAGAGGAGGGGGGAGTGATGTGTTTGCTAATTTCCATAGGAAGGACGAAGCCCTATTATTTATTTATTCATTCTTTCATTAAATCATTTGTTTATTTATTTAAGGTATGTATTAACGTTTGAAATGGCGTTTTTATGACTAAAATATTCTTTGTAATAATGTTAGCTGCAAAATCCTAGTACAGAGCATTGTACGCATAAACAGCAATAACTCAGTGAAAGAAATTTCAAAATTGAGTAATTTTTAGAAAATATATGGCATTTTGAAGAAATAGAATAATTTTTAATTAATCATTTTTTTTAAGGAATCAAAAAGTGAAATTGAAGTTTCTGATATATGGTTATGTTAGTCTACTTTCATATGTTGTCTGATAAATATCTTTAAAAGGTTGGTTAAAAAATGTAGATTTTCCTCCAAAACGTTAATACATACCTTAACCTGGTAGAGATAATGTCATCAGGCCTTCTCTTCCCCTCTTCAAGGGGATTACAACTACAATATTAAGAATATAATTAAAGCTATAACTACAATTAATATTAAATTTAGAATTACAATATACAAACCAAAGAACTAAAAGATTATCTGATTAATAAATGCTAGAGAATTTATTGTAGAAATTAAGAACAACGAAACAAGTTTCTCTTTTTACTTAAGTACAAATTAAACATAACGATTCTATAGTAGTGTATATATTTTTAAAATGCATGTATCTTTTCTATACGCAGCTACGCAGCCAACGCGAAGAAAATGTCGCAGATGTTCAGAGATCACCCGAATTCCGCCTTAGATCGAGCAGTGTTCTGGACGGAATACGTCATCAGACACAAGGGGGCGCCACATCTGCGTTCAGCTGGGGCTCAACTGTATTGGTACGAGTACCTTCTACTCGACGTGTTGTTGGTTGTGGCCGCAGCGGGACTTGCAGTAATTCTGGTAGTTTACTGGGTGTTCAGAGCGTTGTTAAATATGTTGTTCTCAAATCCAACCAAGAAGATGAAACAGAATTGATAATAATTTGAGCTTAAATACAGAATTATTTCTAAAACTGTATCAAGAAAATTGATTTATTATAACGTTGTATTTTTATATATAAATAAATGGAATCAAATTCCCACTCCATCATCATTATTTGCCTGCAAGAACTGATTCCTTTTCCTTGCTTCATTCTCATTAATACTTGTGTTATGTGCTTTTTTTTACACTACTTAAGATAAGTTTTACTTATGACATTAATATTATTACATGGTATTGTAACTTATGTCGTATGTCTTACGCAAAGAATTACTACTGCGTTCAACTCCCGGTAATAACCATATTCAAACTCACCAACATTATAACATCTTATAATAAAATGACTGACTTCGTAATGTTTCCACTTATCTTAACATTTTAAGGCTGGTCCACAATAAATCGGAAACGACAACGAAAACGAAACATTTTTAGAATAAATATATTTAAATGGATGCAATCACAATTAACGAGGAGCTTCTCCATGCCCGGGAATGAGATCGTGAGATTTGACCAAATTTTAACTTTTTTTTTAAATAATGTAGTAAACTTTATTGTACATAAATAAATACATTATAGTTGAGAATAACAAGAACAGAGAAAGGAGAAAACAAAAATAAAATAAAATAACTTGACACTTGTTTATGGGTATTGCCCACTGGCAATCCCAAAAGTACTCTATAGCCTCATATCACTATGACGTTTTCTTTTTAGTTTTCTATGTGCTGGATCTTGCGGTGGATTAGTGATAATGACTTGAAGTAGTGGATTCATCTGGTTTAGAAAGGAGTTATGCAGTCTGATGTAGCTCTGTCTTAGCACCTCCATCACCTCAGGAATACAGAGATCATCGTGCAGGTTCTTGTAAATTTTAACTTTGACGTTCTCGTTTCCAGTCACAGCTTACTAGATTCACTCTGTTGCCATCAAAAAGCTATTTGATGTCTTATATTTTATGGCAAGGCGGCCGTGACATTATTTCTTCTTTATCCATTGTTTCTAACTCAGAGATTCAGTAGAATCATGTTCAATACATCGCCGTTAATTTTATGAAACCTCCAATGTGACAATAGAGAAGATAGCTTTTTTTAGGAGGAAGAAAAAAGTAATAAAGTATCAATGTGCCTACAGAAGAATATTAGGTATTTCGGAAGAAAACATTGGTGAATATGATGACATCATCGAGGATCAGTGTTGGCCTATTGATATTTAATTATTTTTTCTTCCTCCTGAAAAATTATGCTTTGTACCAGAGGCTTCTTCAGTTACAAGCCGCAGCATGGGTAGGTTTGGCAACGCTGAGTGGAGGCGGGCGGAGGCGAAATAAAGTCATGACGTTTGACGTTTTAGTGCTTTGATTTCGTTGTCACATGTACATTTTCGACATTAATTGATACAAAACTAAGTGCATAGATCAAGATTCAGTGTATTTATGTACGTAATTTATTACGGAATCCGAAATGGTATTTTATTTGAGTTTCAGAATACCGCGTAAGCACTTGCATAGAGCCACTTATGACTTTAAAAAAATTAAAAGCATACGTGTTTTTTATTGATGGTACAAGGAAAAATAAATAAATACTTAAAGAAATGTTACTTGTACCAAAAATAAATAAAATAACGACGTACTTTCGCAATACCCTATTCCAATCAATTAACCATTACGTGGCTAGTAAATTGACAATGTTTTGCCGCTTATGTTCTTTCACCTCTGACGTGAAAGGTCTAGGATATCATATACATTTTAATTTCATGTGATTATCTGTCGTGCTTTTCTATAAATATTTCGGACCAATATTTGAGATGCCCAGGAAGCCAGTTTTAGGTTGAACCTGGCCAATCACCATAACAATACTGTTATCCTAAATTATTTGTTATAAACTTCTTAAAATACGGAATAATTCTAAATACATGTAACTACAGAAAACAAGCTAAGAGTGTAAATTATGCAAATAAAATAAAAATGTAAACAGAGGAAACTACTGACATATTATAATAAAGTATGAGGATGTAAATACAGTTAGGCCAAATATAAAGATCTATGAAAAAATGAAGAAACATACCTTCAACATAATACATAACAAAACACATCATTATCTATTAGGTATGTGCCAATTAGCGTAAACTCAGTGAACTTTAAATCCTGTAAATACGAAGTGCAAAGAAACATGTTTATAACTAATTTATTGCGAAAGAAATAATATTAATAAACAAAATCTGAAAACCAACAAATTATAGGTAGTTCTGACGTATAGCAGGCATTCCGAATCTTCAACAAAACTGCAACATTTATGGGATCACAAAACAGCTGTTTACAATGAACTTGAAAATCAACGGCGTAACTTTATTGATATAGCAGGCAAGACCCAACAATTTGGTTAGAATTCTGATACACCACAAACCACAGCCACTATAAAAATGTAGTTTATACAATATTTAATATTTAGAAGAATTGTCAATCACTTTGTCATTAATAATAACCGTAAAAATTGCTAACGACCGCAGCCATCTTTTCATTTATTGTCTTGTTTTTATCACCAACACGCACTTAGTTTATAATACATCAACAATTAACGTTTGGTACGAACGCGAACATAATTCCCTCGACACACACTTATATTGTAACATTAATTTACATTGAGAATCGGCATTAGCACAAACACATGTTCTGGAAATTAGGCCTGCGGTTGACAGTTAATTACATTGTTGCCGACGTATGACTCCGGCTTGTAACTGAAGAAGGCTCTGTCTGTACTGTCACATAGGAGATTTCATAAAATCAACGACGTTATGCTATGTGTATATGTGACCAGAGTAGGCCTACCATTTGAATTGAATTCTTAAATATTCTGCGACACAAATTTTGAAGTTGGTTAACTTCTGTTCATGTTGGCTGGCTTGTACTCATAAGAGAAAGCCATTGGTCAATTATGCAGGGTGATTCAGGACCTCTGCAACAAACACTGGGGATTGATAGATCTCGCAATGAGGATCACTTTTCGTAAAACAACCCATGTTCTCCGATGCCCCGTTTAGGAGATAAGCGATGCTGGACAGATGAAAACTATATGCTGGGAAATATATTACATTTAGGGCACGTGATAATGAGGGAACCATGGAAATTTGTTGAAATATTGTAGAGGGAAACGGAACTTTTTAAAGCAACTTTTTCCATTATAATCTTTCCACTTCGACACGTCAGGATTTGAACGCCGATTTCCAACATGGAAATCTTGCAATTCTTCCTCTTTAACGTATTACACTTTCTTACAGATTTTCAAAGATTTCTGTAAAGGTAAAAGTAACCCATTATAGACAATCGGCATGAAAGTGACATTACGTGTTTGCAGCCTTTATCCTCAAGGAAATGCCACCAGTGCTTATTTCTTTCAGAGGCTTAGTAAAGTTCATAATCATAATTCAGCTGGAAGTAATAGGCCAATGAAGAAAACCATGACTTCGTCGGCAGTCGAACTGCGTCCTTCTTGTTTGCAGCGCTATCAACGAACCCTGAAAAAGTAATATGCGTTACAAGAGCGGTATGTTGACGTTTTCATGCTCGAGGAAAAGATTGAAAAAGCGAAACGTAGTTGAGCTTTTTTAATTTCCGAGAACATGAAAACAAACACACCGCTCGTGTATCGTACATTATTTTGTGCGAAGATCGTTTATTACATACCTGAAAGAGGAATTTCTAATTAGTTGCAATGAAATCTCCATCTTGGTTTCTGTTCAATGACGGCAACTTTGGAAAACAAATATATCTATCTTCAACATTGTTCCTATAAAATGTTTTCTGTGTTTACTATACTCCAGCACGCCGTGATATACGTCTGTCTTTTTTTCCCCCCAGTCTATGAGGAGTCTGGAATCTTGTTGATTTTTTCACGGCTTCCTTAATGTTACTTGCATTACAAATGCAGTAACTTTTGTGGTGTTGTAGAGTTTACTTAATTTTTGCAAATATTTAAAAACAATAATTAACAGTGCAATTTAGGTGAAATTGCAGTGGTAAGTTTCAATTTATAATTATTACTATATTGAATGTATCTAAAAATAATATGTTAAAAGCCTAAAGGAGTAAAATCAATATGTCACGTAAACGGTAAGAAGAGGGAAATTGTTATGTGTGTTAGGTTGGGAATACTGAATGTGGAATTTTAGACTTCCCGCGGATTGGTTTTGTGCGGAAACCAAGCAAATACGCACGATCTCGCACAAAAGAGTGTGCATAGTCGAAATTACGTCGAGAATACGTACTTCATTACAGTCGCACTCAATCGTTTCAGGGGAAAGAATTTTATGTAAAAAACTGTTATATAGCCTAATCCTTGCGAGAACTTTTACGTCAGTCGTAGATTAGATAGAAGTGACAGTTGATGTCAGAGTTGGCTAAGATGTTTAATTTAACCCTTAAAATGCCAATCACGATTACATCAAGATTTCATAATTTTGCTAGGCGTTTCGACAACATTCTAATCGTGATAATTTCCATTTTGCTGTCCAGACAGCAAAGGCCACCATTTTGTTGCGCTAAGAGCATAGAGGAAAGTTCAGTGGAGCGATTCACGGCCACTAGAATGCTTTGTGAGGTATGAAATAACCAGATATTTATTTCTCAAGTTTAAGGCATAATATAGGCTACGAAAACATTGCAATGTAACCACGTGAGGAAGACGTGCTCTTTTCCTGCATGCAATAGAAATATCGCTTTGAAATGTTTCAAATGCAATAAATATATCCCCTGTATTTGGAAGTACCATCACAGTCTAGTATATACAGTCACGAAGCTTGAGTTGTGAGGGTGCTAGGAACAATAGACTGTGCTGGTACTATTTCGCATTGTCTGTAATAAGGCGACATTAGCGATCCTAGTGGTTAGCAACTATCAATGGATGCATATTTACTACGTATTGAGCTTCGTGACTGTATAGGCCTATACTAGACTGTGGTACCATGTAGGCCTACGAGTAATAACACTACCCACCGAAATATTTTTTCAGAAGCGAAGAGATTAACATGAGATTGAAGAGAACAATAAGTTTGAAATAATGTAGATCGTAATTAGATAAAACGGTTTGACGTGAGTTAAGATGAGTAGATACAGGGTGTCCCTTCATCTGGTAGTTTGAAGCCAGCACTCGTCACAACTTGTTTCCAGTACAGAGTGCTTTAGTTAAGCCGAGGAATTGCGACGCAACTTTCCGTGAAGTAGAACTTACAATGTGACTGGAAGTGCCGACCTTCTCCTTCCAAACGAAGCTCGCACCTTATAATTTTTAATAGCTTATTTTACGACACTTTATCATCATCTTAGGTTATTTAGCGTCTGAATGAAATGAAGGTGATAATGCCGGTGAAACGAGTCCGGGGTCCAGTACCGAAAGTTGCCGAGAATTTTCTCATATTGGGTTGAGGGAAAATCCCGGAAAAACCTCAACCGGGACTCGAACCCGGTCCACCTGGTTTCGCGGCCAGACGCGCTAACCGTTACTCCACAGGTGTGGACTCGCACCTTCTAATAATTTTCATTGATACCTTACGAAGTTGTTTATGTAAAATGACCTAAATCTTCTTTCTAATAGTTTCTTACAATTGCTCCAAACAACGAGAAATGTTTGTATATAGCCTACTTCCTCTTTCAAAGTAACCCAAAAATAAAAATCAAAGGGATAATATATATCGGGGGACATAATATTTAATGTAGAACCGGTAGTGCAAAATATTCTCGTTACGTTATGAATTATTTGCCCTGCATGACACGAAACTCTTGTTGTGTCCCTGCTGCGAAGTGACCAAGACTTAATATATGAGCCGTTGCGAGCAGAAGTGGTGCAAGTCAAAAATGGGTAATGAGGGTTTAAAGTAAAAATTCTGTAAAATACAGCGCAAAGTAGCAATTAATAATGAATTTATTTAAACTATTAGTAGTCAGTGGAGAGCATGAAAGATATATTAATTGCTACTTTGCGCCGTATTTTACAGAATTTTTTTATTTAATCTTCATTACCCAACTTTGACTTACACCACTTCTGCTCTGAAAGGCTCATATGCAATCTGGGTCAAAGAAGATAGAAATGATCTTGATATACAGTACGAACGTTGGATCCGTGAAAACTGTATCATAGGTCCCAGCGATCTGTAATCTTCCATTAGAGAATAGTGGAGAAAGAAAAATGATGCATTCAAATAAGAAATAGGGAAAAGAGATTGTTATCACCAGGGAAAGGGAATTGGAGTATTATAAAGTATGGTGAAACGTAGTATAGATATTCGTAGCTCAGTGACTGTCAAGCGAGCTGCGTCACAGAGCATGGACTAGTACAGTTCACTTCATACAAACTTACACGCAACGTGCTGTAAACGTATTTCAGAATAAACAAATGGAATAGTTTAATGACATGTAGGGTTCTATGCATAGACATTTCGCTAGCCCGCGCTACGAGTGTGCTAAACTAGCCCCCGCTATCGACTGATTACTTGTACAGGATTCATATCATATCACATCGCTAACACTGGTTTATGGATACGAAAAACGTTAGTTCGCTGATCATCCACCGGAAGTCCGCGCTAAGAATGTCTATGAATATGGCCCATAGTGACCTACATACATAATCTGCATTTCGTTTTGAACTACATGTGCTTTTCTTGACAACGCACAACACACCAATAAACAACATTACAAATATACATAGTTGAATATCAACCTCTGCATCTTCGCGTGTCAATGGACATATTGATGGTTGATAGACAGTTGTCTTCTGTATGGAACTCGCCTCTGAATATGTGTGTTTTTCTGACAGGAGCGTGTTAAATTAAAGCCTTTATTTACAATACCATGAAATATGATAATATGTATACAACGTATACTATAGTATTTACAATATATGCAATATACTACAATATTTACAATATAGCTTAATATAATATCATTAAATGTTGAAAAAATGTAGAACCAAACGAAATGACATTTTCAATTACTGCTATGTTTTGTTCATGAAACAATTATTCCTGCTGTGCCTTGTTATAATAAATTGTAAATATTATTTTCAAATTTTCAAAATACAACTTTGCTTTGTTGCAAGGAAGGAAATTTTTAACATGGAAAAACTCCGCTCTACATCTGCAGAGACAATTGGAGAGTACTTGAAGCAAGATACATCAATTAAATTCGCATGTTGAATGACGTCATTGGGACATGTCCTTGTTAGTACATCTGAAATCCGACTAAGAATACCGTACCCATCATTTTTAATCAAAACTCTGTTCATTTTTTCACCAACACGTTTTCCTATTTCACCTTCTACTGCACTCAGTTTATTTACAATAGTCAGCATAATATTTATTTGCTCAACTAGTTCTACTCCTGACTTTTCTAATTGAATAATGGCATCCGGGAAATATCCAAAATTTGGCTTAATATCCATGACTTCTTTCTCGATTGTTCTATCATTTAGCAGTTCCTGGCGTATTTGAATCGCAGCGGCATCATCGGGATCGAAAGACTGGACCACTTTCTTCACAGATTGGAGGTGATGTGCGTAATAATTGCAAGCTTCTAACCATGACCCCCAGCTCTTAAGAACTGGACATAGGGGAAGCGACAATTTTATTTAGGAATTGTTTCCTTAATTTTGATACTCGATCTGGAGGTTTTACAAATATAGTCTTTCAATTTTGTATTGTTAGTTGGTTTCACTTTCGGCATTGTACCTGCACTTCACTACTCTGAACTGCAAACCTGCATGTTGAAGTTCTTATGCGACAACTGTCTCGTTCACCTGTTGTTGACGTGCAGAGATCTGCGAGTATGTCATGGAGGGGAGGACTTAGTATGAAGGGTTGTAAACAAATGGCTGTGTAGATGCCAGTACTAGCTTTTACTACTCCAAATTCCGTTCCCTAGTTATCACTTATCTCCTGTAGGGTCCTGTAGCAGTTCTAGTACTATATCAAGAAAGAGCGAAAGAAGTTTAGCCTGGTTATATGCTCTGCGTACATGCCTTATGATTACGAAGCATTCCTTTATGGTGAGGAGTTTGAGTAGCTTGTGAGTTACTGTATGTTCAGAAATTCACATTTTACTGTTGAGTGGTTTGACTCCAATTATCCTCACCACGATTTTTTAGAATGAGTTCAATATTGCATGATGTAATGGGGATATAGCTTATTTGAAATTCAAAATGTCTGCTGGGGTTAAGTCCAAGGTTATCTTCACATTTGAATCTCCACGAATCACTGCAACAATATACTGTATTTTCCTATTTCTTCATATCCAGGGTTCTTTGAAAGTACAATGCCCACCTTCAGTTTTACCGTATCATTCTGCAACTTCACCTGTGCCATGATTCAGTTGTTCCACAGTTCTAATTGCAATTTGTAAACTTTCACCAAGTGAAAGATGTCTGTTTTGGAGACTTTTGAGTGCTTTCGTAATTCATGAAAAAGTATGTAGGCCTAAATAAGTAATTCCTCACATTTCTGTCACAAACAACTGTTTTGCGGCTTCCATTGAAGAAAATTTCACAGACTAGTACATATAGTAATGCTATTAACTCTCTGCCCTAACAACATTATTTCAAGCAAAATCTTTAGTAAAATGCAGACACAGTTATAATCAAAGCTCGGAACTTGGGGACTTGTGTCGTGAGCATGAGTAAGGTTACAGGTACAGCGTACACAAAGCTCACGCTGCAAGTGCTCAGGGACAGTCGTGTGTACTAAGAAAGTGGCCACAACTAATGACAGGAAGACGGACGAAGAAACTGTTATGTCGAAGCCAATGACATTCAGAGAATTAAAGGTAAACGGTCTGTTTGAGGAAATAGAAAATACGTGTTATTTCGAATGGGTATTATAGAAGTTTGAAAATACATTTTGTTTTAAATTTAAGATACAGAATTTCGTGGAGAATTCGGAGGAGATACATTATTTTTTTCGAATGGAGAGTTTATATTTTGTAAGTTGTGCCACACACAAACTAGAGGCTGGAAACGAAATTCATTAAAAGGCATTGCAGTCCCTCAAATTGTAGAAAAATCTGTCCATAGCCATGGATCGAAACGTAGAGGGCTTGCCCTAGTAGTGATACACTAATTGAAAACTATTTTCGAGAAAAATTTAGGATATACTTATCTTTCTCAGATACGAGATCAGCTAGCAACTGCTGAAAATCGAACAGAAAACAGTAACAGTGAAAACATTCAGTATTTTAAGTCTGCTACCGAAAAATCTTCGAATGTAGGTAGTCATACACTGTAATAAAATGTACACAGCAGAACAGTAAATTTGATATATTTCTCATGTTTATTTTTATTATATATATGCTATGAAATTACGTGTTTCAACCTACCATAATATTATCAATATGTTGTTGCAGTCAGGAACCACTTTTGTAGCAGACCTGACAGTACCTCCGTGCTGGAAGCGGGATTTTGTTGACATTGAAGTCCGGTCGCTTAGTCACGTGCAAAGACACAAGTCCCCAAGTTCCGAGCTTTGGTTATAATATGACGCGCTCACCTTTCCGTCTTTCATAGACATTCAAATATTTTTCAAAGTAATGTTCCTGTATCAGGCCTATATAAAGCTCTCTACTTATCTTAGCCCGAGTGCTTATGCCCTCTTTTGTCAACAAGTGAAGTTCTTGGAGTTCACCATAAAATAATATCAAAATAATCACACACGGGCATCATACAAGAGGAGCCAGGAGAGTTGTAGAAAATATATCGGAATATTTTCTACAACTCTCCTGGCTCCGCTTGCAAGATAGACGTTTAGTACATTCTCTTTGCCTGCTATATCGAATTATACAGAGTGATTTATATAGAACTGACACATTTCTTTCTTTAATTATTCCGTTGGAAATTCATTCAATAACCCAAATTTAGCACCAAATTAAGCAGAATGTTCTGGAGTTTCGATTCCTTGTCACTAGATGCGCAGATGTTTATGTTTTATTCCTATTGTTGCAGCACTAGATGCGCAGATGTTTATGTTTTATTCCTATTGTTGGCAGCTGTTTTCGACATTTTGTGTCAACATGAAAATGCAGTACACATTAAATCAACGACTCTTCATTGGGCCATCGAAAATCCACATGTCATCCATGAAGCACCTATGCACCCGGTTAAAATCGGAGTTTGGTGCGCAATATCCGCACAGAGAATAGTGCGGCCAATTTTTTTTAACCAGACTGTGAACACTGCAGAGTACAGACTGATTTTCATGGAGTTTGTTGAGCAACTGGACGATGTAGAGCTGAGTCAAGGATATTTTCAGCAAGATGGCGCTACATGTCATACATCAAATGAATCCATGGAACTAATTGCAAGTTTCTTTGACGACCGAATAATTTCCAGGAACCTGTGGCCACCGAGATCTCCGGATTTGACAACGCCGGACTTTTTTCTATGGGGTTACTTAAAAGACAGGGTTTACGCCACACGTCCCCAGACATTGGACGATCTGAAGCACATCACACAGGAGATTCAAGCTATTGACAACAGACTCCTCCAACGAGTGGCCAGTAACATGCAACGACGTGTTGACTTGTGCCTTATGCAGGATGGAGAACATTTTCAACATTTGCTATAGAGGTAAATAATCTCCCAAAATTCCTCTACATTTTAGGTATAATAAGTTGTCGCTAGCACAATTCGTTTTGAAACAATTAATGAAAGAAATGTGTCAGTTCTATATAAATCACTCTGTACATGATTCCACACCCAACTACCTTGCCTCTCGGTTTACTCTCCTAGCTTCACATCATAATCGTAATACACGTTCACAGCACAATCTATTGCTATCAATACCACGTCATCAGACATCTCTGTACTCAAGTTCTTTCTCAATAGCGATGGCCCGCTCATGGAATTCGCTGCCGTTCGAAATCAGGGGTAGTCTTTGTCCTCAGTTGTTTAAAATTAGGTTGTTTAGATATATTTTAAATGCAAAGAATTAGTTTTTTAGGTATCATTTTTATTTATTATTATTATTATTATTATTATTATTATTATTATTATTATTATTATTATTATTTTACACAGTCATTACTTTATTTTTTCCATTAACACTTATATCTAGGTAATTGTCATTGTCTCAGTGTAACACGTGCTGTGCTGATCATACTAATTCTACTATTCCTTTAGTTGTGAGATTATATTCATATGTATTAATTCTTTTTTTTTAAGTTAACAAGTTAATAGATGTATTTTTCTGTTTGTGATTATGTATTCAGTCTCTTTTTTATTACATATATATTTTTATTATTGTTATTTTAAAGTTAATACTGATTGTGTATATGTATACAATCTCTTTTTACTTAATTATGTTTATTATTATTTTTAAGTTAATATTTGTATACCGGTATGTATTTTTGTATGTGATTTTATCCTGGTTGAGTGGAAGAGAAGGCCTGATGGCCTTAACTCTGCCAGGGAAAATAAAACTATTATTATTATTATTATTATTATTATTATTATTATTATTATTTCACAAAGATTAATGTATAAACGTGGCAATCATATGTTTTTAAAAGTGAATTAATAAAATAACAATATAATACATTTTTACACTTATCGAAAGTTTATTCCTTTTCCACACGCAAATAACCTTTTCACAAAAATATCACGCATTATTTTCTTGTTCAGTTAGTTACGTAAAAACGCACTAGGCAACACTGATGTACAGTTTACTGAATCAAATGTATATAGGCCTAAGATTTCTCATGTACCATATTAGAAACAGTGGCTGAAGAAAGGATAATGGTAAAACTGATCTGGAAGAGAAAAAGAGATAGGCTGTTCGCTGGCTGAGAAGGATGCACTGGAAGGAATGTTGAACAGGAGAAGAGTTCGGGGTGGAAGAAGATATCAGATGATAGACGACATTAAGATATATGGATCGCATGAGGAGACTAAGAAGAAGGCAGAATATAGGACAGATTGGAGAATGCTGGGTTTGAAGTGAAAGACCTAGTACCGTTAGACAGAAAGCTATGAATGAATGACTAAATACGATGAAACTACCGGTAAGAGCCTATATAACCATTATAACTTGATCTACCCAATTATTTTTATTTTTATTTTTATTTCTTGTATTTTCTAGTAAATGAAACAAAAAAATTGGTTTAACTATAATTAATTAACATTTCAAATAAATGTTAAAAGTGCTTAGCGGATCTTTAATCCATTAATAGTACATTATGCAACGAGCCTATAATGAAGGTAATTAAGAAGTGAGTATGGATATTTATGAAACGAGTGCAAGCGAGTTTCATAATTTTCATATGAGCTTCTTAATTACCATTATAGGCGAGTTTCATACGACTTTTTATGCTCGACCATATTTCTAACTTGATATTATTAATTTTATTGTATCTGACCTGGAGCAATGTCCCGTATGTTGTGAGATGTGCGCAGACGCGAAAGTATTGATTTTTTCCGAGGAACAGATATCCACATTGACCTTGCTAGGCCATAAGAACCTACAGAGATAACATTGAAATAAAATTAGACATTGAAAAACGAGATGACAAATTGAATTTATTTGAATATTATTTACAATTAACGCTAATTATTATAGTAACAGAACACAACCTTCTGCGACAGTATTGGATTTCCAGCCTCCGTGACTTTTCGCTAATTCTCTTTCGATTGCATATCCGAGAATAATCGATACTTGCGGTTTTATAACGGTAGAAAGCTGATCTGTCATTGGCTGAAAGACCTGACCTTTAATGAGTAGGTGTACTTTAATGACATGCATTAAAAGGTCTGCTACCAGGTGTATAATTACTACATTTCGGCATGGTCGAGCATAAAATTTTATAATGAAATAATAATTCTTGCATTATGTGGCATAGGACATAACTTTTAAAAGCCCCAAAATTCATATGAAGACTTCATATGCACAGATGATGAACTTAAAAGAAGAATCCATGCAACTATCTTGTCAAGTCAAAAGTTAGGCTATCTATTTTCCCTTTTCGATGTAATTTGATGACTCATCTTAGTTTTGTAAAGAATAACAACCTCATTAGTCGATTGAAATGTAAAGAATGATAGCCGAAGGCCTTAAATCTTTCAATGTGTATAATGCTACTAAACAGACTTTTCCGCTTTACACTTATATTACTTGTATTTTGATTGGCTCTGAAGAAATTAGATTGAGTTTGTCTTTGTCAACAGTCCAATGGACGTTTGAAAGACTAGTATCGTAAGACGAAGTGGAAGTTGTTTATGACGAATTGGCCGACATCGAAAAGAATCCTCGTCCTCTTTTTGATAACAGTAGTGACAATTCATTTCGTTAGAGAATACCATACAAAATGGCGGATAGATAAATGAGACATCCACCTACAATATAATAATATCACGGCAAAATTAATCTACCAATATTCGGCGTAAAGTGTAAAAAGATTCCGTCTTTGTGTGAAGAAATATTGTCAACTTATAAATGCTTCTACAGATAGAAGATGTACTTAATTCTTAATGAAAGAGTGAAACCTCAATGTAATACCTGTCTTACATCACACAGTAGATGTGGTGATTTACATGGTAAAGTTTAAATGGTATTGTGATGTATCACAGCATTTTATATTATCATTATAAATATTTATAGTTTTATGAGTTTTTCTTCATCAACGACCTAGATGGGATTCCAGCTAATGTGTGTTTAAGACAGACTTTTACTATTTTAAGTCTATTTATCATAGTGGCTGTGCATACATAGGCACAATTGTGAAGGTTGTGCAAATCTATACTAATAATAGCCGAAATTTTTCTGGTAATTTTCGATTTTCCAAAAATAATTGGTCCTAACATATATAATTAACCGCTCTGAAACCGAAAATCGCTTTTTTGAAATTTTTGTTTGTATGTGTGTCTGTCTGGATGTTTGTTACCTTTTCACTCGATAATGACTGAACCGATTTATATGAAAATTGGAATATAAATTAAGTTCGTTGTGACTTAGAATTTAGGCTATATGACATTCAAAATATTTTATTTAAAAGGGGCGTTATAAGGGGGCTTGAATTAAATAAATCGAAATATCTCCCTTATTATTAATTTTGACGAAAAATATTACACAACAAAAGTTTCTTTAAAAATAATTTCAGATAAGTTGTATTCTATGCAAAATTTTCATAGGACTGATATTTAATGAGATAAATGAGTTTCAAAATTACAATAACAACTTCATCTAAGGCGGTGTAATGAAATAAAAAACAAATTACTTCGTCTATAAGGGGCCTTGGACAACAACAAACGAACGCTGTGAAAGATAGCCTACAGAGAATGTTTCTGTGTTTGTATGAATTAGGCTAATATCGGAAGCTAAAATAACCGATTTGTATAATTAATTAAATTAATTCACCATTGGAAAGTGTAGTTTCTCTAGATGGACATAATGCTATAATGTTATTACAGTAACTTCTGAGTGAATCGGACAGGTAAGATTAAAATAGCTTCTTATGCACAGAAAACTTGATAGGCTATTCTGTACATTCGTTTCCTGTATTTCCTAAAATAATTTTTATGACCAAATGAGTGGTCTCTGAATCAAAATGATCGCATTTTAATTTTATAATACAATTTAAATTAAGTAACATAATAAACGATTTATCCTTCTATCAAACACGAATGTTCCCTGGATTAAATGTCCTATTTTAATTATGTAATTATTTTATATTTATTTCTAACGGGTGCAGCGGAGCGCACGGGTACAGCTAGTAAGTAATATTATCAGTCAGTCGACACTCCACATCGCAGAAGCTCGTATGCCCTGAAATGGTGTGATTCCATGACATGAAAGTATCGATAGGCCTATGTTAAGTGTAGGAAAGTAGAATATTTGTGACCTGCACATGATACGAATTTCCAATGACGTTCTCCGCAAACGTCAGAGATAGCCTAAATAAATTACGCCTCTCATGATAGGCCTATCTTTCTAGCACCTCACACTTTTAGCATTGTCATTCATGTTTGTGCAGATATCATTGATCTCATTGGGGTAACAGCGTGGGCACTGTGCCAAGGTCACACGGAATAAAAAGGTAGCTGCTCTCCGTAATGACTGCATGTTAAATTCGGTAAGTCGGCTGCTAGTAGCATGTCTGAACTGTAAAGCAGTGGTTGCGTGATAAATGAGACAGTCTGTTATCTCGGATGCATTGTAAGCAGGGAAGCGATTGAAAAACGAAAAACATTGATTTGTTTACGGTAAGTACGTTTCAAAATAATTTATGGTGTTTCAAACTTAAAACCTCAGTTGGAGTACATTTATAGTACATACTTTCGTAATAAATATTGTTATTATTTAACTGGCACCGAATATAACACGATTTATTTCATATTTGTAATACAAATTGCCTACAATCAGAAATGTATAAACGTTCCAAAACAGAGCCTATTTCATGTAACGTTAAGGAATACTGGGTGTTCAGTTCAAAGTGTGTCATGGCTCGCTGTATGTCGTCATGTGGCTAGTCGATGAGCCTAGAGAATTCGATCTTCCTACACTTCCGCAAAGGCGAATTACCTATGTGGTAGACAAGTTGCCTAGCAAGTACGGCGTTCATTCTGAAGAGTACGTACCGATACGTACGGTAACGCTGGTAGTGGCAGGAATGTGAACTGTTTAGAAACACGTAGTCTACAGAGGTGAGTTTTTTTTTCTTACTGTCGGGATATGTGGAGAGGGTTAAGACGATTACTTACGTATTTGTTGACATTAACTTCGACGGTCAACATGGACACGGAACATTTGATTTGTATTGTGGAATGTTACCATATGCAACCGATGATAACAAATACCCTGCGTACGACTTGCCCGAGCAAAACACAGTTCGAAAGAGGTTATGGTAGCACACAGACAGTACAGACCACCATTTGTTGCTACACGTTCTCAAGTTCAGATTGAACGCCTTAAATATAGGCAACTTCTCTGACATAAAAGCTGAAACTCGCTTCAAATCGCTGACTCACAACAGTGACGTCATGACATTTTGAAATGAACACCCAGTATATTATAACAATTATAATCATCCTCTTTGTCTACAAGGTAGCGTGCTTCATCGTGTAAAGATCATAAACCAACGCCACATATTCTAAATACAGAAATCTCAGGTGATGATGTCAGTTTTCCGCAAAGACATCAAAACACAATTGTAAAGCGAAGACATACAGATACGGAATTAAAAAAATGGGCCGAACCTTGGTAGCAGTTCTTCTCTATGTAGGCAACAAGCTTCGCAAAACTGTCCACAAGTAGCGTACATTTAGGCGCTCTTGTGTATTGCACAAGCGCAATTTGTTGTATCTGGAACTTAGTTGGCCCATAATATTATGTCTGGTTCTTCACATTTCTGCATTTTTGCAGCGAATCGAAATATTTATCGCTGGATTTTACTCAAACAGAATTAATTTCACACTAGTTTCATATTTTTTCTATTATAGGCTACAAAAGTATGTCAAGAAAATATCGATATTAAATTCTCTCGCTCCCAAAATATTTTTGTGAACAGGAAACAGAATTGACTGGCATAATCCTTCCATAAGAAACGTAAATGCAATATTTTTTAATTACCCCTCGTAAGTGAAGTTCTACTGCCACAAGAATGTTAGGTATTATAAATAATTATAAACAATATAATAAAAAAGAACAACAAAAGTGACTAGTTACAGAATAATGTTTCGTACAAGTCATAGTCATTTGTTCAAATTCACTCTAAGAAATACAACATTCTTGTTGTCCATGTAATATTCTGTATTACTGAACTATTCCTCAGTCCAACAAACATCTACCTGTCTGAATAATTTCAAGGGAAAAATTGTTCCGGGGCCGGGTATCGATCCTGGGACCTCTGGTTCAACGTACCAGCGCTCTACCAACTGAGCTTCCCGGGAACTCCACCCGACACCTTCTCAACTTTTCCCTTTATATCCACACAACTCGCGTGGGCTGACGAAACGCCAGAGACCCACATCGAGTGCACACAATCTCTGTGTGACTTGGAATTGTGGTTTTCTGTTAACGTACACAGTGACGTATGTATTCTGCAAATCTAGTCTTTCAGGTAAAGCTCCCTGTAAAGCAGATTTGAAAAATTTCGAGGAAAAATTGTTCCGGGGCCGGGTATCGATCCCGGGACCTCTGGTTGAACGTACCAGCGCTCTACCAACTGAGCTACCCGGGAAATTATTAAAATCTGCTTTACAGGGAGCCTTACCTGAAACACTAGATTTGCATAATATATACGTCACTGTGTACGTTAACAGAAAACCACAATTCCAAGACACACAGATTTTGTGTGCACTCGATGTGGGTCTCTGGCGTTTCGTCAGCCCACGCGAGTTGTGTGGATATAAAGGAAAAGTTGAGACGGTGTCGGGTGGAGTTCCCGGGTAGCTCAGTTGGCAGAGCGCTGGTACGTTCAACCAGAGGTCCCGGGATCGATACCCGGCCCCGGAAAAATTATTGAAATTATTCAAATCTGCTTTACAGGGAGCTTTATCTGAAAGACTAGATTTGCATCTGCCTGTCTGTCTGTCTGTATGTCCGTCTCCACATCTGAGAGTTCTATCCTCCATCAGTTCAACCGAACAACCATCCATCCATCTGTCCATCCATCCATCAACCTACACATTTACCTACTCAGCTACTTGCTTAGATTTCTATCCATCCATCCTCTGAACAAATGAGAAGTGGAATGAGAGAGAAATTGCAAGTGTAATTAGATATTTCATATTTTTCAATGTTATGGGTTGGGAGTAGTATCAGGGGTACTATAACTGTAGAAGTATTATAGAAATAAATATATGGAAAGAGGTAATAAAATAGGAAATTTAGGAGTGAAGCGAAGAGAAAGGGATCAATACATAAATAAACAGAGTATAGAAAAAAAAAGTGATGTATGTGTTGTAAAATAGAGTAAACGGAGGAGTCAGCAAGTAATGTAGGAGAAAATAGCTGGATAATAATGATTAAGAGTAGGTAGGATTTGAGGGTAGAGAAGAAAATAAATAAATAACGCAAATTATTAAGGAAGGAATATGCAATATTTAATAGGTGAGCGAGAAATGGAAGTGAGACAGTCTAGGTAGGAGGGAGAGAATAGAAGAGGATAGAGAGGGAAGGACATAGAGCAATTCAGTTATAACAGAACATTAGAAAGTAATCAAGAAATACTCGGCAAAGAATACATTAATAGAAAAGAGTTGTATGTATTACAGGGATGGTGGATTGAAAAACAGAAATGTGAAGGTCCACCATAACTGTGAATTGTAAAGTTGACTGACAAATAAATATATCACATCATAAATATATCATATCATATCATATCATATCATATCATATCATATCATATCATATCATATCATATCATATCATATCATATCATATCATATCATATCATATCATATCATATCATATCATATCATATCATATCATATCATATCATATCATATCATATCATATCATATCATATATCATATCATATCATATCATATATCATATACCATACCATATCATATCATATCATATCATATCATATCATATCATATCATATCATATCATATCATATCATATCATATATCATATCATATCATATCATATCATATCATATCATATCATATCATATCACATCACATCACATCACATCACATCACATCACATCACATCACATCACATCACATCACATCACATCACATCACATCACATCACATCACATCACATCACATATCATATCATATCATATCATATCATATCATATCATATCATATCATATCATATCATATCATATCATATCATATCATATCATATCATATCATATCATATCATATCATATCATATCATATCATATCATATCATATCATATCATATCATATCATATCATATCATATCATATATCATATCATATATCATATCATATCATATCATATCATATCATATCCATCCATCCAACCAACTTCCATCCGTTCGTCCGTTCATGAATGCAAACATTCATCCATTCAACCACAAAAAGCACACATTCCCACCCATCTATACCACTTCTTACCAAGTATTTTTCTGCCCACCTATCTATTTATTCATTGATCCGACGATCTCTCTACCCACTTTCCTATCTTCCTAGATATATATATACACTTCCAAGCTTATTTACTTATCTGTACCCTATAACAAACTATCTGTCTATTCACTTTCCTGGTTATCTAATGAGGATTAAGTTCATTACACAGAAGCATCAAGAGTACACAAAACATTTTGCTAAAGAAATGTAAACGTCAATTTATGAGCAATAATGTATTATTTTAATCTTCGAACTTTGAAGGAGGGAGCTTGCATCTGGAGCTGAACTGTGGACACTTCTTGCTAGGGCACTATGTGTAATTTAGAGAGTGTAGCGGCCAAAAATTAACTCTACTAAAATTAACTAAAACCAAAATAACGAACTTGTGTTTTGCAGGTCAGGATTTTCCTTCAGTGAGAGATAAAGGAACGATGTGGACAGAAGTGCTGCTTCTAGCTACTCTACAGTTGATGAGTACAGGCTTGCAGGGAGCAGAGAGTGCAAGGATATTAAGTCTGTTGAACGTAGCTTCGCCGAGTCATTATATATTCAACAGAGCCCTAATTTTAGCACTTGCCAACAGAGGTCACCAGGTAATTAACAAAACTTCTAGATTTGAGAAAGTGTCTTGTAATGTAATTGCCGGAAACTACAGAATGCCCGACAAATCCTGCGCCATAGGCTAAATTATAAAATACCATCAATATTACCCCACCGATTTTCAAACATATCTGGAGGAGGAAGGTCATGTTATTTACAACGTGTTGTAGCTTGTCGGTGGTGAGTTCACGACTCTCATACGTAGGTGTGAACAAACAGAATCTCCGGTACTGGTCGTCCCTGAGCCACACTGGAACACCGGAGATAAAGAGCAAGGAGAACAACCCATCATGGTGCGATGCGCAATCTGGAACGGTCAAGTCATTGGATCATTCTCCTTTCACGGAAAGATGGAGTAATGTATCCGAAGATTTTGGAAAACCATTGTATGCCGGAATTGAATTTGCTAGCAGCTAGTCGAAAGATCGGATATTTTTAAATGGCTATAATTTATTTATTTTATTTATTTATTATTAATATTTGTGTGCTGAACAACAGCCAGAGGCCAATTACAGTTCAGCACAATACACAAACAGAAGATACAAAGGTGCAAAAATAAATAAATAATATCTTAAATAAACAAAAACATACATAAATAAAATAGATAACAAGAACAGTAAATACTAATAATCAAAACGAGACTATACCTTAAAAGGATCTAAATTGTGCCCATGCAAATTGGCATATTTTATGCATCTACAGACTGGAGAAAGTGATTTAGAATTTCTGTTATAAAAATTTTTTTGAAATCTTAAACCTTTTGTAGGAATACGAAGGATGATATTGTTTATGATAGACTCACAATCAATATCACCATTGATAACTTTACAAAAAAATTATAATTAAGATTTTGACGTCTGGAATAAAGGCTACAACAGTTAAAATATTTACATGTAATCTCATAGTTAAAGTCAGAGGAATTGGGTATAAATCGAAAAGCACATAAGGAAATAAATTTTCTTTGAATATTTTCCAGTTTAACCGAATCTGTTGATAATAATAATAATAATAATAATAATAATAATAATAATAATAATAATAATAATAATAATAATAAACGAGTACGTTGAAATTCTTAACCCTTAATAATAACTCTTTAATAACAATTTTTAATGACATGCCTTAATGTTCTTCCTCAGCACAAGACATTGCAACCTCGGTTTTAGTCCAAGTGGATTAGACAAGTAGGTGTCATTTAATAATGGAAGTAGCTTATTGGTTGCAATATTGAAATTGAGGCGAGTGATTGGAGAGGCGACATAAGAAAGTCAAAACAATAATACAATTAAATTTCAAAATACCTGCCGAATGTTATGCACGAGGCCGCTCACAGACCTGCCGAATGTTAACCGTGAGAGCGCGGCGATAATACTGTCCTGTATTGTTTCAGCGGTGACCCTGTGGCACGCTGATCAAGCTATTAGCGAGGTCACGAATGTCAGCCAGTCTTCAGTTTCAAGTCCAGAAATATACCTTCCCCTATACCGCATTGCGTTTCATTGTAAGCCGGTGTCAAAGAGTGGACATAAAAGATGGAGAAAGAAAAAACAAAAAAGACAATAATTATTTTCAAAATCCATGAATTACAATAACACACTGCATTATGTAAGTGTGCCTTCCATTGTAGTTGAAATTTCTTATCTTTCCTGCAATTCTCCTATTGTAATCTTCATGGGAGAATTACACACAAAATTATGGGACATAGCCTTTAATATCCGAAACTCGGGAAAAGATATTTAATTCCGGGATAATCATTATAAATAGGCCTAATGCGCGGGTAATAGTCCTCTATGATCACCAGGCTTCGAGACTTCGGACCCAATAGAGCAGTTCAGTGGGAAATCCGCATAACCACGTACTGAGTATAGTGGTAAAGCGTACAGTGGGTGGGGGGTACTGTAGAATGAATGCCAACACATACGCAAAGGAAAACGCTCTGGATTTGAAGGTTCTGACGAATAATTTAATTTTCATACAAATCTATTTTCAAACTGTGTCTGAAACTATTATACGGTTAGAAAAGTCAGAGCAAGAGATGCCGGAAGCCCTGAAATTAATTTAGAAAATGATGCAGAGAATTAATTAGACATCAAGTACACCGGTTACTGAACGTGTAAAACAGAAGTGGGAAACAATTTTATGTAAAAATAACTGATATGGAATATTGTGCAACATAAACAGCAAATTAGTGGACATAGAGTCACCCGAGAATAAAGGACTGTCTCTTAGAGACTGTAATGATGTTAGGTTTTTTCGTTTTGCTCCTATCACGTCATGCGACGTACAGCGCAGCTTTCTATAGTCCACACCTGTGAAGTAACGGTCAGCGCGTCTGACCGCGAAATCAGGTGGCCCGGGTTCGATTCACGGTCGGGACAAGTTATTTGGTTGAGGTTTCTCCGGGGTTTTCCCTCAACCCAATTTGAGCAAATGCTGGGTAAATTTCGGTGCTGGACCCCGGACTCATTTCACCGGCATTATCACCTTCATCTCATTCAGACGCTAAATAACCAAAGATGTAGATAAAGCGTAGTAAAATAACCTACCTAAAAAAAAGCTTTCTACAGTACAAACTTTTTTTTTATGCTTAAAATATTTATTTATTTATTTATTCTGGTGTAGTTAAGGCCATCAGGCCTTCTCTTCCACAACACCAGGAATACAAATACAATAATAGAAATAAACAGAAAAAAACACTATAATATACAAAGCAAAGCTACACAAGAAATAAAGAGAGAGAGAAAAAAACGCTATAAACAAAGTAAAGCCACACAAAATATACAGGTTGAAGTCACACAAACTTTAAATGAGTGATTAAGTATCATAATTAATTCCATCCTAACTAATTAACTAACATAAACAAGAAACTTGCAATTTTAATCTAGGTTAAAAAAGAAAAAGAAAAAAAAACACAAATCAATACTGTACTTCTAGCAATACCTAAAAAACATTAACTAAGACAAAATTTTTTCAATTTAATTTTGAATTGTAATAAAGTCCGGCAGTCCCTGACATCATTAGGTAACGAATTCCAGAGGCGAGGTATTTCTACAGTATAGGAAGATGAGAATAAAGACGTTCTATAATGAGGGATAGAAAGAAGTGCTTGATGTCGGTTTCGAAGAGTTGCAAGAAATTGAAAGCGCGATAACAGGTATTTCGGAGTAGAAGTATGCATGATTCTAACTTTGGCAGATAACCGAAAAAGATTTACGTTTGAGACACTGAAAATTTATCTTGTAGTACATTGCAATTCGGTACTGTAACTGCACTTACTAAAGACGATCAATAGGATAAATGAAAAAATTAAAATTGCTACATGCTTATTTCCACCAGTAACACTGTGTACAATTAAACACAAATGCTTTTCACATTCTTTTGACATTGTCATTGTGTAATGTATATTTACTTTCAGAATGTACATATGTGTGTTTCCCCATACTACCGTACTCTACTCTAAATAGCAACGTTGTTACCTAACACATCTCTATCTACCTGCAGCGAGTCAACAACCTACAGTACATGCACAGTAAACTTATTATATCGGGTCCAAAGTCTCGAAGCCTGATGATCACATATCTAATAGAATTTCTTTATAAACTGCATGTCGTTATGTGTTATGCCATAAGAGATTCTCTCAGATACATCGATATGTGTCAGACTTCTCTCCTATCGATTAGCAAAGTTGTAGCTACGAATCAGCGCTCCTATAAGTACAGTATGTGGACATATGGAAGAGGTTTATAGGACGATATATTTTTTTGTGCGAGATCGTGCGTATTTGCTTGTTTTCCGCACAGAACCAATACGCGGTAAGTGTGAAATACCACATTCACTATTCCCAACGTAACACTCATAACAATTTCCCTCTTCTTATCGCTTAAGCGCGACATTCATTTTACTGCTTTAGACTTTTAACATATTATTTTTAGAGACGTTTAACATAGTAATAATTATAAATTGGAAACTTACCACTGCAATTTCACCTAAATTGCAATGTTAATTATTGTTCTTAAATTACTTACTTACTTACTTACAAATGGCTTTTAAGGAACCCGAAGGTTCATTGCCGCCCTCACATAAGCCCGCCATCGGTCCCTATCCTGTGCAAGATTAATCCAGTCTCTATCATCATACCCCAACCCTCCCTCAAATCCATTTTAATATTATCCTCCCACCTACGTCACGGCCTCCCTAAAGGTCTTTTTCCCTCCGGTCTCCCAACTAACACTCTATATGCATTTCTGGATTCGCCATTCGTGCTACATGCCCTGCCCATCTCAAACGTCTGGATTTTAAGTTCCTAATTATGTCAGGTGAAGAATACAATGCGTGCAGTTCTGTGTTGTGTCACTTTCTCCATTCTCCTGTAACTTCATCCCGCTTAGCCCCAAATATTTTCCTAAGCACCTTATTCTCAAACACCCTTAACCTATGTTCCTCTCTCAGAGCGAGAGCTTAAATATTTGCAAAAATTAAGTAAAGTCTACTACTCCACGAAACTTATTGCATTCCTGATACAAGTAACATTAAGGAAGCCGTGAAAAAATCAACGAAACTCCAGATGCCGATGTTATTACTGCAATATGTTATATAAATAATATTGTTAAAATATTAAAATGAAAAATAAATTATTACATAACCTTACCGTTTGTTTTAAGTTCGCATTTATAGACTGGGGAAAAAAAGACAGACGTACATCACGGCCTGCTGGAGTATAGATATTTTTGTTTTCTAAAGTTGCCGTCATTAAACAGAAACCAAGATGGAGATTTCATTACAACTAAAAAAAATTCGTCTTTCAGGTATGCAATAAACGATCTTCGCACAAAATAATGTACGATACACGAGCGGTATGTTTGTTTTCATGTTCTCGGAAATTAAAAAATCTAAACTACGTTTCGCTTTTTCAAACTTTTCCTCGAACATGAAAACGTCAACATACCGCTCTTGTAACGCATATTACTATTATCGAATTCATGTCACACGGTGACTCACGTGGCGTTTTATCAGCGTTGCAATAATAGTAATAATCGTTACAAGAGCGGTATGTTGAAGTATTCATCTTCGAGGAAAAGTTTGAAAAAGCGAAACGTAGTTTAGATTTTTTAATTTCCTAGAATTGAAAGAATACATACCGCTCGTGTATCGTACATTATTTTGTGCGAAGATCGTTTATTACATACCTGAAAGAGGAATTTCTAATTAGTTGCAATGAAATCTCCATCTTGGTTTCTGTTCAATGACGGCAAATTTGCAAAACAAAATATCTATCTTCAACATTTTTGCTTTAAAATGTTTTCTGTGTTTACTATACTCCAGCAGGCCGTGATATACGTCTGTCTTTTTTTTCCCCAGTCTATAAATGCGAACTTAAAACAAACGGTAATGTTATGTAATGATTTATTTTTCATTTTAATATTTTAACAATATTATTTATATAACATATTGCAGTAATAACATCGGCATCTGGAATCTTGTTGATTTTTTCACGGCTTCCTTAATCGAATGCAGTAACTTTAATGGAGTTGTAGAGTTTACTTAATTTTTGCAAATATTTAAAAACAATAATTAACTGTGCAATTTAGGTGAAATTGCAGTGGTAAGTTTCAATTTATAATTATTACTATATTGAACGTCTCTAAAAATAATATGTTAAAAGCCTAAAGCAGTAAAATCAATATGTCACTTAAGCGGTAAGAAGAGGGAAATTGTTATGTGTGTTAGGTTGGGAATACTGAATGTGGAATTTTAGACTTTCCGCGGATTGGTTTTGTGCGGGAACAAAGCAAATACGCACGATCTCGCACAAAATAGGTTTTGTTTTTCTCAAGATTTTGAAACAATTTTGAGATTACATGTAGTTAATAAACGAGTGTATGTTTTCTACGGACCTATGTCAGAAGCACAAGTCCGCCGAGTTAGCTCTGTGGTAGCGCATCTCTCTCCAGACTAGACGGTCCGGATTCGATTCCAGGCGGGGTCAGATATTTTCATGTAAATTTCTACCTCGTGACTAGGAGAGATGGCGGTGCACAACTTCTAATCACTAAATTGTGCACCAATATGCCTGGGTTAAATCCCAAATCTCTCCGCAGTGCATAAGAAGAGAAGGCATATGTCACTGTTGATAGTGATTTGTCCGTCGGATGGGGACGTTAAGCCTGGCGGGCCCCTTGGTGCTATTCGACAGGAGTAGGCTACATGCCGGCAATACGTTTCCCTTTTCCCTTTCTCATCTTCATCATCATTCTCACCCGTTCCCTACACTACACTTACACCAACACTTACACGTACACACACCCTAACACACCACATAACTCTTCACAGATACACTTCATGTACAGGGATATCATTTTATTTTTAGTAACATTTTTAATATTAACCTGGCTATACCTTTGGGTCAGCGATTGACAACCGGAAACGCCGTTTGATACCTCCTTCCACGACTGGAGTTCGATGATATTGGCGTAATATACAAACAAATCACTTTATTAGGTATAGGAGGGGAGAAAAGTAGTTCATCCATTTACGTAAACTAGGAAATATCACGCTTTTGAGTTTCATCATTTTCATTAGGTTTTTGTTTAATCAAAATACAGTACAGTATTAACAATGAGTGTTTTTACTCACGAACTGAGCTTTCCATGCGGACGTATTCATTATGCAGTGTATATTATACTGTCTACAACACATTAGCGTACAATATAGAGAATGAAGTTAAATTTGAGAAATAATCATAATATGGATATTTAAACACATTTTTTTTAAATGGTGGCCGTTCATTTCGAAACAGGCTTCAGGTATAATATGTATATTATCGCACTATAGACAGGGAGTTATTCCTGAAAGCTTAATTTGCATAATACACGTCACTGTACGTAACAGAAAACCACAATTTAAAGTCACACAGAGTTAGTGTGCACTCAAATGTTGGTTGCTTGACTGTTGTCAGCCCACTTTGAGGTCTGTGGATATAGAGGGAAAAATTGGATCGGTGTCGGGTAGAGTTCCCGGGTAGCTCAATGGGAGAGCGTTGGTACGTTTAACCAAAGGTCCCGGGTTCGATACCCGGCACCGGAACAATTTTTCCCTCGAAATTATTCAAATTAACTTTACAGGGAGTTATTCCTGAAAGCTTAATTTGTATAGACTATTGTACGTAATTCCAATTACCAGGTTCATACCTCGTATCAGTAACTCATGTTGAAATAATTCTGTACCTACTCTATAAAAGATTACCTTACGTACTGTAAATTCAATCTTCACTTCTGCCCGATCCGAAAAGATAAAATCACTCAGACATGCTATCTACTGTCCGTCCAAGTGTTTATGTCGCAAGGTCGTAGAAAGGGAGGAAATCACGTGACAGTTAATTACTTAACGAGGTCCTTTTATTTAAGTTAATTTAAACAGCTATGTAATATTACGTAGACGTCCAATTCATAACAGAAATTAATGTTTTCAGAAAAGTGTTAAGACATCCCAGCCATTAGTCTTTACAGAGAAGCGAATAGAAGCAGGTGGGGGAAACCGGGATGCGACGTAGGCAAACGGACGACAGTACCTGTGCGAAAATGATTCAGTATTGAAAGTTTTTTCGTCACTGGAAATCGTGAACATATTTTGGAACGTACTGTTTACTATGGCCGTAACGCTACTATGACTGTTTGTGCGGTCTTGGATCTGTGTGGAGGACGATTGAACTTCCTTTTAGTTGTAGAGGGGTGGGAGTGAAGTACATTAAAAAATCAGGTACAATAAAAATTGAAGTAAAAATAAAATGATGTCCCTGTATAACGTGGCCCGCCGAAGTGGTGTGCAACTTGAAAATAGGTCACAATCCTGCCATCTATCCGCAGTGTGCAGAAACCGAATCGCGTAAGTGAATTGGGTAGGCAATACACACAGACATGTTAGAAGACCATAACATTATATGACTGAAGATAAAATAATTATATTGTAACGGAACGTAACTCAACGAAACTTAGCACAGCATGAATCAACATAACACAGAAAATAAAATATATTACGCAATACAATATACCGTAAGGTAACCGGACACATTACACCATAGCTAATGATAGAAAATTATATTGTTGTCAATGTTTTTTTCGTATTATTTTTCAGGTGACACTGGTAAGCCCCGATGCCGGTAAGGATAATGTTCCTAATCTAACAAACATCAAACTGGAAGGCGTTTATGACACAATCAGAGATGAGTTTGATTATGAAAACATTGCCGACTTTTCTGACATGGTCTTTATCACCACTATATTTGAGTGGATCCATGCTGTTTGCCAGAAGGAATTTAAGTCAGATGGAGCGAAGAAGCTACTCAACTATCCATCAAACGACCAATTTGATCTGATTATCGTCGAAGCCGCTTTCGGCGAATGCTTCTATGGATTCATACAGAAATTCGGGTCCCCGCCTGTGGTTGCTATATCACCCTTCGGACTTACTCCGTGGATGGATGCAGCCCTGGGGGCCCCAGACAACCCTTCCTACATGCCTGTTTCTATCCTACCTGACATTACTAGCATGACATTCACACAGAAGATCTACAATACCTTCATCCATTACTATTATCTTTACGGATATCTGTATGAACATATGCCCAAAATGGAAGCCATGGCGAAGGAGTTCTTCAAGGAGGACTTGCCGTCTTTCGTGGATATTCAAAGAAATTTCAGCTTATTTCTTGCAAACACTGTATTCGGACTGGAAGACGCCAGACCGTTGACGCCTAATATGATACCAATTGGTGGAATGCACGTTAAAGAGAAGCCTGATCCTTTACCGAAGGTACCTTGTTGTTATTATTATTATTATTATTATTATTATTATTATTATTATTATTATTATTATTATTATTATTATTATTATTATTGTTACTATCACAATGAATTTCATAGTCGTGGCTTTCTGATACATTCTGTTTTCATTGTTATACCACAGTCTACTATATACAGTCGCGAAGCTCAATATGTACTAAAAATGCAAACATGGGTAGTTGCCCACCACTAGGATCGCTACTATCGCCTCATCATCGCAGATTTCTCTCCTAGTAGACGACAAAATATGTTACACTTTCGTTGTGTTCTTTTGGAAAAATTAACACCTTCCTTCCATTATTGAAATATTAAATGCATAAAGTTAATTTATTATTTTAATGAAGTATATTAAATTCCACCATAAATCGAAGATACCTGCAAGAAATAGGTTAATATTATTTTTGTTTATGCAAAACGAATTGAAATTTACTATAATCGCTTCACTCATTCAAGATTATAGCGATAATTAACTATGAAATCAATAAATATTAATTTGCATTTCCCTTTACAACAATAATAATGGAAATATGAATTAATAGAGTAACTTACGTGTACCGGTACTTGTAGTGTAGGCTTACGTAGTTAACAAAGTGGGATGAGGTTAAGCAATAATAATCACACCAGAATTGGAAATAAAACGTGATTAATAAATTTTATTGTAACAGAGTTTTTCTACGTTTCTAGTAAAGTAACACATAAAAATAACAACAAAATTAACAGCTATAATTAAAAACATATCCTTTGAAAAAAAAAAAGTAGGCCTAAGCAATAATAATCCCACCAGAGTTGAAAATAAAACGTGATCAATAAATTTTATTAAGACAAACTTAATTTTCTACGTCTCTAGTAAAATATTATTATTCTAATTATTGTATTTTAGCAATTAACATTTTCATTACAACCAATAACGAACATTTCACAAGCATCAATGTGAAATACGCAACGAGCTAGCACTCGATGGAAATACGGCACAGTCCAAAGTCGACCGTGGACAGTCTATTGTTTCTAGTTGCTAACCGCTTGGAGCGCTTTATCACGAGATTTGCAAAAATCACCTCAAGCTTCGCGACTGTATATAGTAGACTGTGGTTATACATTAGTCTCTCCTTCTCTTTCTTATCGAGTTTCTTTTTCTACAGGCAACATATTTAGCATTTCAGTAATTAATACATTCGTCTCTCGCCATGCGGCTATTATTTTCCGTTCTTCTTCAGCTTAGAATTTGCGTTTTCCACTCGAAGTCATTTTTTTATATTTTACTTTATTTTCTTTTATTATTTACTGTTGTTGTTTAGTCAACTATCAGAAAACAGGTTTGTACCTCACAAGCGACACCAATAAGGCGTCACTCATTAGGCAACTAAGTCAGGAGATAATAGGGTATGATTGTCAGTTCCTATCCTTCTAAATTGTGACTATAATTCCTTCCATAATGTCTGACAGGAGATGTAAACATTGCCGGTAGAGGAGGAGAGAAGTATGGTGATATTCCCAAGGCTAACTCATGGGTAAGCAATCGAAAAGGCCTATCTTCCTCAGAATGGACCAATGTTTTAAAAATGTCAAGCAATATTTCGGCGGTTCGCGCAATACCGGGCAGAACTCTAAGCACAACCCGCAGCCGTCATCCAGACTGTAGCGAGCTTGAAACACTTGGACACGTGCTTGGACAATGCCCTAAAGGCGAGCTGCTGATCAATGCTAGACATCATCGTGTACGACATGCTTTGGCGACATCGTTAAAAACTTTCAATTGGGAGATTCATGAGGAAGTACATTGTGTATCATCAGATGGTTCTTCTTCTTGACCCTACTATCCGTTTCGAAAGAAACATAAATCAGGCCACCGAAGTTGATATTGAGAAGAAGTCTATATATGAACCTTGTCTGCCTTATCTTTCTCAAAAGTACAACGTCCCTCTTAAACAATGGTCCGTCATTGGTTTGCTGTTTGGCAGTAGAGGTTCAATTACAAAATTCACAAGGAATTATCTTAAGGACTTTCACATTCCTTTTGATTATGTAATGTCTATTCTTATAAGTATTATCAAGGATTCTCTTCAAATATTACATCATCATCTCTATTTCAATTAATCCACTTGTATTTGCCTTCAACAATTAACTTTCTTTTTTATTTAATGTATCACATCACATTATATTGTACATGTTCATTGTATTCAGGACCCTTGTGGTCACTCAAATTCTTTGAGCTGATGTCTATAATTTAGAAATATATATACTATTCAACCAATGGCAGAGGTCTCATTCCACGCTTGCCTTGAAGCGTTCTACCCCTGCCCAGCTTCAAGATAAGCATGGAATGAGGCCTCTGTCATTGGTTTAATAGCAGTTATACTTCTCTCCTCCGCAATCGGCAATGTTTACTTCTCCTGTCAGATGTTATGGAACGAAGCGTAACAACAAATTACACTAATAAAACTTGAGAGGTAGGCCTATACAAATAATTGTTCTTCCTCTGAACATAATCGTCAATTCAGATTTACTTTCTGATAATAGATGTACATGTCATCACTGTGTACAAAGTATTAACACTGTAATATAAACATAAAAATATATATATAGTCTTACTAATAAACCGTGTATAGTTTTTATACGAGACTTATGCAGAGTTGAGACAGAAAACGTTACTAATAAACCGTGAATAAGCTATGGACGTATAAACAGGCTGTAACTATACAATGGGAATTGCTTTGCAGTAGTTATATACACGAAACCCCTTGTTTAAGCGTTGTATATAGGGAAAAAATGGCCGCCCCTCTAACAGCTGTTAGTATCGACTGTCATTTTATGATGATGGATGCCTTGTAACCAAAGAAGAACAAACCAAAGATCATAGAATTATTAGAATAATATTGCTGTAGCTTGTACTATCTGACCAAAATGTAATGTGGTAATCGATTAGAGCCAGTTGTACTATCGATACTTAACATGCAACATTAGAGCGCTCTACCGGATGCAATAGAGAACCTCAGATATTGTATTACCTTTCGTAACGAAGTAATGACGAAACTATGACGTAGCTGTGTAACAGTTGTACTGTTATACACGACGTATGTATTGATTATTAGTAAGGAATTTACACACGACGTATAAACGAGCTACTCATTGTATAAGTATAAGACAGTTAAACGTGTGTATTAAGAGTTTTTATTAGTAAGACCGTCATAAATCATCGTTCTTATTTTCTTAGGTCTTCAAATTGGTGTAATTTAAAAATCATATATCAATCATTAATGAAAATGTTAATGGAAGCTGAGAAAATCAAGAGTGTGTAGAAAATGAAGCCATTTAAAATGATCCCTTAGCTAGAGGTAACAATTATTGGACCTTACAATCTATTCATTTACGGTCTTACTAATAAAAACTCTATGTACAGACGTTCAACTGTCTTATACTTATACAATGAGTAGCTCGTTTATTAGTCGTGTGTAAATTCCTTACTAATAATCACTACATACGTCGTGTATAACAGTATAACTGTTACACAGCTACGTCTTAGTTTCGTCATTACTTCGTTACGAAAGGTTATAGAATATCTGAGGTTCTCTTCTGCATCCGGTAGAGCGCTGTAGTGTGGCGTGTTAAGTATCGATAGTACAACTGGCTCTAATCGATTACCACACTACATTTTGGTCAAAGAATACAAGCTACAGCAATATTATTATAATAGTTCTATGCTCTTTGGTTTGTTCGTCTGTGGTTACAAGGCATCCATCATCATAAAATGACAGTCGATACGAACAGCTGTTAGAGGGGAGGCCATTTTTTTCTTTATATACAACGCTTAAACATGGGTTTCGTGTATATAACTACTGCAAAGCAATTCGCATTGTATAGTTACAGCCTTTTTATACGTCCATAGCTTATTCACGGTTTATAAGTAACGTTTTCTGTCTCTACTCTGCATAAGTCTTGTATAAAAACTATACACGGTTTATTAGTAAGACTGTGAGAGTATAGGTCGATAAAAGAGTATTGTAGCACTCTATGTTCATAAATATTTCATGAAATAGATTCTACATCTGTGCTCAATTATTGGTTTCTCTTTCAGGACCTGCAGAAATATCTGGATGAAGCGAAGGACGGATTCATTTATTTTAGTCTGGGTTCAAATCTCCGGAGCGATGCTTTGACATCAAGTCAACGACAGGCGCTACTGGGTGCATTTTCAGAATTGCCTCAGAGAATTCTCTGGAAATTTGAATCTGAAAATCTTCCCGGAATTCCACCCAACGTCAAAATAAGCAAATGGCTGCCACAGAGTGACATTCTAGGTAGTATTACATCTTTATCCTATATGGTCAATGTAGCCAATATACTATTATTACGCTACAGTTATTAAATAGATCAATACTTTGCTTCAATTAGCACGTTACACAAAAATAATTAAGCAATTATCTTACTTTTGTGCAGATTAAAATGAAGTCTGTTATGCTTGGACAAACTGTGAACCAAAGATATGACATATCCAAAAGATCAGACGGATATCCAAAGAACATGAATGAAATATCCGTGCACGTGTAATCCACGAAAAATTGGAAACTTCATGTTTCAACACACGGTCGAAATATTCAGAAACTTCACCAACACTCTTGTAGCATTAAGTTCAAAACAAATTTATCCTGAATAAACATGCTTGCAAACATTTTCAGCACATCCCAACATCCGCATGTTTATTAGTCATTGTGGCAAGATGAGCACATCAGAAACGATGTACAGAGGAGTTCCTATCGTTGGGGTGCCTTTTGTCGCAGACCAGATGTCCAACATGCAGAAACTCATCCGTAAAGGCATGGGAGTGTATCTGGATCATCACACTATGACGAAGGAGAGCGTCCTCAAAGCTATCAGAGAAATTCTCAACAATGCCAGGTACGATCCATCATTGTTGTTGTCTTAATGCAATGAACTAACGTTTCATTAATGTGTGACGAGATAAGGCCATAAGGGTGTGAAGATTTCACTTTTCTGTGTGATTTGGCTGTGATGAAGGTTTTGTGTTTGAAACCGAATGTGCAATTATTTATCTTTTCCTAAATTTTGGTTTTATTTATCAGCTTTGTTCACAGTGTGACACTAAAGATATAAAATTATAACCTACACATTTGGCAAATAGAATGATGTTTGCTAATTTCCACAGGGAGGGCGACAACGTATTATTTATTTATTTACTTATTTCTTTAACCTGGTTGAAATAAGGACATGAGGCCTTCTCTTATTTGTTTATTTATTTATTTGTTTATTTTTATTTATTTATTTATTTACTCTGGTGGAGTTAAGGCCATGAGGTCTTCTCTTTCACATCGCCAGAAATCCAATATATCTACAAAAAATTATACATCAATCCAATTAATCTATAATAGTAACGAGTGACGGAATGAATATGACATAAAAAAACAACTGAATATACAAGTAGAAATTGAAAATAATAAAAATTAGTCTAGCACATTAAATGATGAAAAAAAAAGCAAAAAGTAGAAACACATACAACAAATACAGACACAAAATAGCAGCGACACTCAGCATCACTATTATTAATCAAGGGACAATAAGCTGTTCTAGTATCCTGGCACAAAGACAAGAGAAAGGGTTAATCTCACAAAAGGAAATTATTGCCACAATACTAAAGATAAAAACTTTGGCATAAATCTAGCAACTTTTCAGAAACGGATTTCGTGAGACAAAACATACTTTCCTAGTTTTCTCTTTGCCTCTAACAGGCAATTACATATAAAGTATTAACAATACAATTAAAGCTATATTTACAGTTAATATTAAATTTACAATTACAATATAAATGTCAAAGTACTAAAAGATCACCTGTTCAATAAATGCTAGACAATTTATTGTACAAATTAAGAACAAAGAAACAAGTTTCTTTTTTTACTGAAGTACAAATTAAACATAACGATTCTAATGTAGTGTATATATTTTTAGAATGAATGTATCTTTTCTATACGCAGCTACGAAGCTAACTCGAAGAAAATGTCGGAGATGTTCAGAGATCACCCGAATTCCGCCTTAGATCGAGCAGTGTTCTGGACGGAATACGTCATCAGACACCAGGGAGCGCCACATCTGCGTTCAGCAGGGGCTCAACTGTATTGGTACGAGTACCTTCTGCTCGACGTGTTGTTGGTTGTGGTCGCAGCGGGACTTGCAGTAATTCTGGTTGTTTACTGGGTGTTCAGAGCGTTGTTAAATATGTTGTTCTCAAATCCAACCAAGAAGATGAAACAGAACTGATAACTCGAACTTAAATACAGAACTATTTCGAAAACTCTATCAATAAAATTGATTTAATATAACGACGTATTTTATATATAAACTAGCCATACCCATGGGCTTCGCTGCTCTTGTTGGAAATAAATATAACGTAGTTACATGATTAAAATAGAACATTTGGTCTGAGAGAAACTTCTATTCAGAAGAAATCAACAAATCTATTTTAAGGTAACTAACCGCCTCTTACCACTCCTGCCATAGGACGAAAGGTAAAGGCTACGAAAGGTAAGTGAAGTGATTCCTTATGGGATAAACAACATCTAATGCTTGTTCAACTTTCTCCACATAAGGGGCAGAATCGCTGATAAAAGTAACATTTTATCATACTTAATACACCTTGACCATTGCTCTATTGAATAGATTTGCTTTATGTTATTTATTGCACTTTTCTGAAACATCAGAATCCTTTTCAGATTATTGTCCAATTAACAAACCAATAATTACGTTGCCAATTAATCTGTCCTCTTTATCTCTGATCTCATCAACGGAAACTCAAATTGAACCGTTTTCATAGTAAGTATTTTCGTTTGCTTAATTACATTGTTCTGATAATTAATATATCTGAAAGTGATCGATTTTTCCTTGGCATCTCAATTGTATTGTATTGTATTTATTAACATTCCATGGTATTCATACATGCTTACAGCTAGAATATGGAACAAGTCAAAAAACTTAATACTATTATAAAATCTTAATTTATAGTCACAGTCTAGATGAAATATATACAGACGAGATTTACAATATAGTCTACTAGTACAACACATAGTTTTAGTATCAATTTCATGAAGTGTTATTGAATGTCATGAATTCACCTACAGAATAGAAGGCGTGAGAAATTAGGTACTTCTTTAATTTGGCCCTAAATAATTTTATGTTTTGAGTTTCATTTTTTATATCGATAGGGAGGCTATTAAAAATTTTTACTGCCATATAACGCACTCCTTTTTGATAGCACGATAGACTTGCAGATGGAGTATGAAAGTCATTTTTGACGTGTATTTATGCTATGAACTGTTGAATTAGTTACAAAGTTTTCACGATTACATACGAGGAAGACTATTAATGAAAAGATATACTGACAAGCCATGGGCATTATTTGTAGTTTTTGAAAATAATCCTACACGATTCCCTAGATTTGGCACCTACTATTATTCTAATTACAATTTTTTGTAATAGAAATATATTGTTACTATCTGTGGAATTTCCCAGAATATTATTCCAAAACTCATTACCGAGTGGAAGTATGCAAAGTATATTGTTTTTAAGGTATTGATATTTACTATCTTTTGCATGGATCTAATAGCAAAACAAGCTGAATTTAGTTTGGGGGTAATTTCTTTAATATGATTTTTCCAATTTAACACATTATCGACTTTTGAGCCAAGATATTTGGTTGTTGTTGTTTCTCATAGGGATGCTATTGTTAATTATTGCGCTAGAAATTTGCGACGTTGAATTTGGACAGGATTTAAATTGAATTATGTTAGTTTTGTTACAATTTAATACTAATTTATTGACTGAGAACCAGTCACATATTTTGAAGAGAATTTCCTCTGTTGAAGATTGGAATGTGTTGGAGTTATTTGGTCAATATACCAAATTATTCTAAAATAGCAGTACTTAATAAATTCTTGAAATATAAATTCGTTATTGTTAAGCACCAGAGGGTATTTCAGACTTCAAAATAACAAGATCTCTATGATAACTTTACCCTAAGCTGAAATATTATGTTTGAAAGGACTCTTTACTGGATGAACAATATAATACAGTAACTGGAATCAGCTTCTTCATAAGAGATTTGGAATCGCACTCTTTGCACAGATTACTACAGAGCTTGCATTGAGATGAAAACTTGCTTATGTACTTGGTAAAAAAAAAGTGAACTGAGAAACAAACATCATAGAGTAAGAAGCTCCATTGCCAATTCTTTCAGGATGAATAAGAAATATGAGATCTACGAAGAAGTTACTTGGCTTTCGATCACAGGTTCAACTAAAGAGTATTATTATATTCTAATAATTGAGAGAGAAAAGAACAAAGGCTACATCATTGATCAAACTGTAGGTACGTTTCGAAAGATCTGAAAATGAAGTAAACGAAGTAGATATGGAGAAGAAACGGCACTACGAACTTTTCCTGTAATTACATGAAGAATAATTATGGTATTGACAGCTGGGAAGTCATAGGTATTCTATTTGGTGCTCTTGGCACAATTATCAACTTTAGTGGGTCAGTCTTTAAAACGTTTGGATTAAAATGTTAATGATATAAACGAAATAAGGTTAGAAATTTTGTGAGACTCAAAATACATTGTACATAATCATCTCC
Source organism: Periplaneta americana (assembly GCA_025594305.2). Lineage (NCBI taxonomy): Eukaryota > Metazoa > Arthropoda > Insecta > Blattodea > Blattidae > Periplaneta > Periplaneta americana. The sequence goes on along the minus strand of JAJSOF020000029.1, from coordinate 17,322,993 downwards.
ACATTATATAATGTCTCTTTGTAACAGATCTGTTAAGATTTTGTTAATAACATTTATTATCCTATTTCGTCTTTCGTCTTTTTAGGACGGTTAATTCTGATTCATTTAATTTTCAAAGTTATATTTTAAATGTATAATTTGTCTTCCAAGATTGTATTAGTTCGCAGCGACTCGGGCTGAATTTTTATTATCCAAAAAAGGACAGCTATTATTTTACAAAATTTTCTCTCTGTACAGATTATTAATAAGTGTTAATATTATTAATATTAATATATTTAATCAGTCTCCTGTATTTGGCTATATTAAGTTTTGTTTAAGAAGAACCTTCAGTTGAGGGAAACTGAATAAATGATTGAAAATTAAATATTGAATGTACTAGCATACCCTACAAATATCTATCCTAGCCAGACCTTTACTAGTCCAAAACCGTGGCTAACGAGAAAGACAGGCTTCGGCACGAATTAGAGTCACGTGATTATCATGGTCTAGTCATGGCCCTCTTGACAATCGCCTAATATAAATACATGTCCAAAGTTCTAAAAGACAAAGGAATTTCTATATTAAACTCATGTTAAACTTGCATTTACAAATAACCTTGTTCTATGTTGGCCATGTTATGACTAAGAATGTGACGTCGCGCCGTAGCCTGTCCGGTCCAAAACAATATGACGTTACTGACTGACCTGCCTGCGATTGGTTGAAAGCCAAAGTCAAGTTATAAGTTATTATAGTCCCGTAAATATGTCATTATAACTAACGTTTTCACTCATATTATGTCAATCCAAATCTGTACAATGTTAGAATAAAAGAAACCTAATGTACCTATAAAACATTACTTCAACTTTTCTGTTTACCACGTGAGTAGTGATACATTAGTATGGTTCTTGGCTTGCTAGATAACAGACACGCAAGCATTATTTTTTGTGCGAGATCGTGCGTATTTGCTTGGTTTCCGCACAAAACCAATCCGCGGAAAGTCTAAAATTCCACATTCAGTATTCCCAACCTAACACACATAACAATTTCCCTCTTCTTACCGCTTAAGTGACATATTGATTTTACTGTTTTAGGCTTTTAACATATTATTTTTAGAGACGTTCAATATAGTAATAATTATAAACTGGAAACTTACCACTGCAATTTCACCTAAATTGCACTGTTAATTATTGTTTTTAAATATTTGCAAAAATTAAGTAAACTCTACAACTCCACTAAAGTTACTGCATTCGTGATGCAAGTAACATTAAGGACGCCGTGAAAAAATCAACTCATCATAGACTGGGGAAAAAAGACAGACGTATATCACGGCCTGCTGGAATATAGTAAACACAGAAAACATTTTAAAGCAACAATGTTGAAGATAGATATTTTTGTTTTGCAAATTTGCCGTCATTGAACAGAAACCAAGATGGAGATTTCATTGCAACTAATTATATTATACACCACATCCACGCAAGACTGTAGCTATTAATTGTATGTAAATTAATGATGATATAAAATCCTAATGCACTATGTAAAACAAGGTGTCTATCTTTGGGACATAATAATAGTAATAACAACAATAACTATGTTTGTATTATAGATTTTACTCTTGTTCAGTATTTGATGACAGGTATATAGCTTGTAACCATAAGTAATTTTGTTTTTATTTTTTTTACTATCGCAAACCAACTAGATAATAAGTGATTTATTTGTAACTAAGCCAATTCTGTGCATTATCTCATTACTATTGCCTAAAATTATGTATAAAATCACAAGTTAATGTAATAATCTTGCATTTTCTCTACACCTTCGATTATAATTTATAATTTTATTTCATTTTGTTTAACTGAAAGTAATTATTGCATAACGTATTTATTATTGTTTACTGTCTCTTAATTAGTGTATTTATATTGTAACTATGATTCAGACCTACTATTAATTCTTTAAAATTGTGTATTATTACTGCATAATGTATTTCACATGTAACAAACTACAACCCTAATATACCAAAGGTAAAATAGGGTTTCAATATTTGTATAACAATAATAATAATAAATAATAATAATAATAATAATAATAATAATAATAATAATAATAATAATAATAATAATAATAATTATAAATTCCTCTTTCAGGTACTTAATAAACGATCTTCGCACAAAATAATGTACGATACACGAGCGGTATGTTTTCTTTCAATTCTCGGAAATTAAAAAAGCTCAACTACGTTTCGCTTTTTGAAACTTTTCCTCGAACATTAAATCTTCAACAAACCGCTCTTGCAACGCATATATTATTATTCCCAGACTAGAATAGCAAGGCTATTAACACTCTGCTCTAGTTATATTATTTCAAGCAAAATCTTTAGTAAAATGCGGACACAGTTATAATATGATGCGCTCACCTTACCGCCTTTCATAGATATTCAAATATTTTTGAAAGTAATGTTACTACGGAGTGATTTATATAGAACCGACATATTTCTTTCATTAATTGTTTCAAAACGAATTGTGCTAGCGACAACTTGTTATACCTAAAATGTAGAGGAATTTTGGGAGATTATTTACATCTATAGCAAATGTTGTCCGGCGTTGTCAAATCCGGAGATCTCGGTGGTCACAGGTTCCTGGAAATTATTCGGTCGTCACATAACCGGATAAATGGAACCATGCTTCATCTGTGAACCATGTGATGGACAATATGGCAGGATTTTGCACAATGAACGTCTGAAACCAACGACAATAATTCAATCTTTTATCCTTATCTGGTTCCTGTAGCTGATGAACAACCGTAACCCTATATGGCTTTAGGCTCTTTGACACACTGAGTAGGTGTACCCTGTCTCCTGCGACAAACGTCTTAATGATTTTTTGGGTGACTGCTCCACTTGTGCTCTTACGTCAACAACAACCGTGGGAAGCCTAGATGAATGATGCTTGCCCTTTTCACTCACCAGAGATCCAGTTGTTTCCAATTTGTTTACCAGTCCCAGTATTGTGTTTCTTTTGGGAGGATTGCGAACACCAAATTCTCTCTGGTATGCCCTTTGAGTAGCTGTAATTGAATTCGTAATCCAATATTGCTTCACAAGGAAGAGTCGTTGATTTAATGTGTACTGCATTTTCACGTCGACACAAAATGTCGAAAACAGCTGCCAACAATAGGAATAAATCATAAACATCTGCGCATCTAGTGACAAGGAATCGAAACTTCAGAACATTCTGCTGTTGGTTTCAGACGTTCATTGTGCAAAATCGTCCCATATTGTCCATCACATGGTTCACAGATGAAGCATGGTTACATTTATCCGGTTATGTGACGACCGAATAATTTCCAGGAACCTGTGGCCACCGAGATCTCCGGATTTGACAACGCCGGACAACATTTGCTATAGATGTAAATAATCTCCCAAAATTCCTCTACATTTTAGGTATAATAAGTTGTCGCTAGCACAATTCGTTTTGAAACAATTAATGAAAGAAATGTGTCAGTTCTATATAAATCACTCCGTATATCCAGCCTATATAAAGCACTCTACTGATCTTAGCCCGAGAGCTTATGCCTTCTTTTGTTAACAAATGAAGTTCTTGGAGTTCATCGCAAAATCATATTAAAATAATCATAAACAGGCATAATATTATTGTTGTTGCACAAAGATTAATATATAAACGTGGCAATCATACGTTCTAAAAATGTATTAATACAATAACAATATACATTTTCCCACTTATCGAAAGTTTATTCCTTTCTCACACGGAAGCAATCTTTTAAAAAATATCTCATGCATGATTTTGTTGATCAATTAGTTACGTTAAAATCCACTAAGCTACACTGATGTACACTTCACCGATTCCAATGTGTATAAGCCTAACAGTGCTCATATACTGTGCCATGAATAGTGGGTGAACAAAGAATAATGCTGAAACTGGTCAGTAAGAGAAAGAGAGACTGACTGGGTCGCTGGCTGAGAGGGATGCACTGGAAGGAATGGTGAACGGGAGAAGGCAGTAGCGGCTGGTGGTCAAAATAATGAGTGTGCTACAATCTCTATATCGGCCTACTGTAGAGGCCTACACTTATGTATTTATCTTAATTTAGAGTCTCGTCTAGTGATGAAATATGAAGTCCATACGACGTTCTATCGTACTGCAGAACTTGTCATTTGGTGTTAAACCCCTCCATCTTGGACATCATACACTTTTCTATTGACAGTATTGCAAGAGCAGTGAGGCGATCCTGGGACATAGTGTTCCTTAAAAACGTTTTTATGCGCTTCAAGCAATAAAAACATCTTTCTGGCTCAGCAGTGGTCATTGGTGTTGTAACCAAAATATTTAACAACTTCGATACTTCACAGAATGGATCCTGTAAATTGTTGGATACTATGTATTGTGACAATTGAACAGCCATCTATATTTCGGAAGTCAGGTCTTCCGTATAGAAATCCAACTTGTATCTGGAACACTCTTTTGTTCAGTATAGTATAGCTGTTGACAGCAACTTTAACTGGTAGACGGCAGCAGCAGTCGGACACTTGAATTACCAAATACATTGTACATAGTTCCGAATTCTTCCACAAACAAGCATTCTTTCGTTACGCTTTACTTTTGCAATCTCCAAGCTGTGTTGTGCTCAAGCTCACTACAGCACTTTCCCGCGTAAAAATAGCCAATCAGAGCAGTGATTTTAGCTTCGTACATGCGCATAACTGTCTACATTTTTCATGTGGAGCTTTGAGTAGCACAACGAATCCCCTGAGGCACCAAAGGCAGGAAGACTAAACACTTTATAACGCGTCATGAACATAACCACGGGAAATTGTCAAATGACAGATCAAATACTATGGTGGTATTGCAAATACATTATTTGAGCCAAAATTATCATTGTGCTGTAGCACTGTAGCACATAAGGACGGGCCGCCCCTGGAGAAAGGTTCGGAGCGGAAGAAAATAACACATGATAGACGACATTAAGGTTTAGGGATCGTGTGCGGAGACTAAGAAGAAGGCATAAAATAGGAAAGATTGGAGAATGCAGGGCTTGCAGTAAAAGACCTACCTATCCTTAGGGAAAAAAAACTATGTATGAATGTATGAATGAATGAATGAATTAATTAATGAACATTAGCCCCACATATGTGTACATAATACCCTGATCTAACCGAAATTGTATTAGTTTTCATTTCTTGGATATTTCTAGCAAATGAAATAAAAAATTGGATTAATTGTAATTAATTTTAACGTTTAAAATTAGTATTAAAAGTACTTAGCGGATCTTTATCCATTAAAATGTTATAATTAAATAACTCTTGCATTAAGTGGCATAACTTTTAAAACACCCAAAATTCACATTAAGACTTCATATGCACAGGGAGTGAACTTAAAAGAGGAGTGCAGAGAAAAATACTACCAAGTTCAAAATTAATCTACCGACTTCTTCTTTTCGAAATAATTTCATAACTCACCTTAGTTTTGTTCAGTTTAATTGTACAGAATAACAACCTCATTAGTCGATAGAAATTTGAAGAATGATAGTCGGAGACAATAGAATATACTGGGCCTTAAATATTTTAATGTGTACAATGTGACTTGCCAGGTTTTTCTCCTGGACACTTCTAGAAAAGTAAGATTGTATTTTGACAGGCTCTGAATAATTACATCGAGTTTGTCTTTGTCATCAGTCCAATGGACGTCTGGAAGACTAGTATCGTATGAGGAAGTGGAAGTTGTTTATGACGAAGTGGCCGACATCCAAAAGAATGTTCTTTCTTTTTTTGATGACACTAGTGACAATTGTTCATTTCGTTAGAGAAGACCATACAAAATGGCGGATACGTAAATGACACATCTATCTACAATAATATTTCATCGTGGCAAAATTAGTCTACCAATATTCGGCGTAGAGCGTAAAGAGATTCTGTGTTTGTGCGGAAAAATTATTCTCAACTTATAAAGGCTGTATAGATATAAGATGAAAGAGTGAAACCTCATTGTATAGCTGTGCAGTATATGTGGTGATTTACATTGCAAAGTTTAAACGATTTTGTGGTAGGCCAGCGTATAGGTAACTATAAGTATGGACACTTCGCGTCGGTACCTTTGATGTAGCCGGACTGATTTCAACGACCTTCAAGCCAGCTAGAGCGTGAATTCTGCTTTCTCCCTAGAGTTGGCGCTGACATCACACCATCTAGCAGTCGACACAGCGGAAATATAACACATATAATTAATATATCTAGGTACATTATGTACTCAAATAATGATAGTAATTAAGACGCAAGTATGTTTGTTTATGAAACGAGCGCAAGCGAGTTTCATATTTTTCATACGAGCGTCTTAATTACCATTATAGGCAAGTTTCATACGACTTTTTATGCTCGACCATATTTCTAACTTGAAATTATTCAGAAATATTCATTTTATTTGTATCTGACAGAAGATCGGAAGTGACCTTGTTCATAGCTCGAAATTGTGAGATGTGCTCTGACGCGAAAGTATTGATTTTTTCCAAGGAACAATAATGTCATTGACCTTGATGTAATGCAGAGAATACATAACCTGGAAATTGATTTAGAATTGAAAAACGAGATGACAAATTGAATTTATTTGAATATTATTTACAATTAACGCTAATTATTATAGTAACAGAACATAACCTTCTGCGACAGTATTGGATTTCCAGCCTCCGTGACGTTTCCCTCGTCTTTCGATTGCATATCCGAGAATAATCGAAAACCTGAACTTTAATGAATAGGTGTACTTTAATGACATGCATTAAAGGACTGCTACCAGGTGTATAATTACTACATTTCGGCATGGTCGAGCATATAGTAATAAATCCGTCATTAACTGTAATGTCTAGACTCTAGAGTTCTTTTATAATGAGAGTTGAGAAGTTGATCCCAACAACAATTAAAATATGTAATGATTTGATAACACTGAAAATGGGGGGGAAAAAAAAACTCTTGTGAGAAGTAAAACCATATACCTATATTAATTGTATACTAATATTCAACGAATTTGATACATAATTTTATAATGTATTATATTATTTTATAATATAATTTATTATATCTGAAATATAAAAAAGTATTATTACAACTAGTTTGTCACTGAGAAATAAGGAAAAGATGTTAACTTGAATTTATTTGAAGCAAAGCGTTACTGGATTATGCAATAAGGTAGGCGATGTTTGGATCCTGTGTCTCAACCACAGTCTACTATATACAGTCGCGAAGCTCAATATGTAGTAAAAATGCAAACATGGGTAGTTGCCCACCACTAGGATCGCTACTATCGCCTCATCATCGCAGATCTCTCCTAGCAGCCGACAAAATATGTTACACTTTCGTTGTCGTGTTCTTTTGGAAAAATTAACACCTTCCTTCCATTATTGAAATATTAAATGCATAAAGTTAATTTATTATTTTAATGAAGTATATTAAATTCCACCATAAACTCGAAGATACCTGCAAGAAATAAGTTAATATAATTTTTGTTTGTGCAAAACGAACTGAAATTTACTATAATCGCTTCACGCATTCAAGATTATAGCGTTAATTAACTATGAAACCAATAAATATTAATTTGCATTTCTCTTTACAACAATAATAATGGAAATATGAATTAATGGAGTAACTTACGTGTACCGGTACTTGTAGCGTAGGCTTACGTAGTTAACAAAGTGGGATGAGGTTAAGAAATAATAATCACACCAGAATTGGAAATAAAACGTGATCAATAAATTTTATTGTAACAGACTTTTTCTACGTCTCTAGTAAAGCAACAAATAAAAATAACAACAAAATTAACAGCTATAATTAAAAACATATCCTTTGAAGAAAAAGTAGGCCTAAGCAATAATAATCCCACCAGAATTGAAAATAAAACGTGATCAATAAATTTCATTAAAACAAACTTAATTTTTCTACGTCTTTAGTAAAATAACACATAAAAATAATAACAAAATTAATAGCTACAATTAAAAATATATCCTCTGAAAAAAAGTAGACCTAACCTTTATTTCTCTGGAAATTTAGCAGCCTAAGTGACAGAACTTTAACCGGTATCTAATGTCCTTTCGGTTAGACTGAAACATTTCATTGTAAAATTTAAGGATATAATGTATTCTAACAGTCACAAAGAACTTCAAATTAACAGTTTTGTTTCTGCTCAGCATTCTTGTGGAAACCCGGGAACCTTTCTGAATCTTTCGGAAATCGGAAAAAGGATAACTCTGGCCTCTTTCTCTTACTGTTGCTACAGTTTATAGCACTCCAAACGTCTCCTCCTTGTCCCATATTATTATTCCAATTATTATATTTTAGCCATTAACATTTTCATTATAATCAATAACGAACATTTCACAAGCATCAATGTGAAATACGCAACGAGCTAGCACTCGATAGAAATACGCCACAGTCCAAAGTCGACCATGGACAGTCTATTGTTTCTAGTTGCTAACTGCTTGGAGCGCTTTATCACGAGATTTGCAAAAAAACACCTCAAGCTTCGCGACTGTATACAGTAGACTGTGTCTCAACCCTATACTCAATTATTATCTTAGCGTATGCTCGATTACGCTAACCTCTAGCGCTTGAAAGTGGAACTAAACGCCGGCGCAGAGAGAAACAAAACACATGAAAATTCGCTCAGTGTCCATTCTTTATAATCCCTATTCGCTCGGTAGGCTATCATAGAGCGTTTTATATTATAATTATAATCATTTATTGTTTTATGTGCTTTTGTACAACAGTGGCCTGGATGGGGCTCCAGACACTTGGGGTCTAAGGCCGACGTATAGGCCTACTTATTTTCAGTCATAGTGGCAGTGAGACATATAACCATAATTATAAAGGTTGTGCAAATAAGCAACAATTATCAGAAGCTCGTACACCCTGAAACGCTGTATTCCATGACATGACACTACCGGTAGTCTGTATTAAATGAGCCGTTCAGAGCAAAAGTGTTGTAAGTCAAAATTGGGTAATGAGGTTTAAAGTAAAAATTCTGCAAAATACAGTGCAAAGTAGAAATTAATATATACATCTTGATTACACAACTTTTAACACTGTATCACTTCGGAATATGTATGATAAGAACTTTCTTGTGTTAAATATTATTAACGTACCTTGTTAACATGTTTCGACCTATTTTCGGTCATCTTCGGAACTGGTCGTTGTTGGTCTTGGCGCCTCTTGTTTCCTGTGTGGGTGTGTTAAAAGTGTAGAGTCAAAGAGTGTATGTGTTTTGAAATTGAGTTGTGTGTTGAGAATATCATTGGGGTGTGTTTTCGTGTGTCTGTATATTTCATATTGTTCTAGTGTGTTGAGTTTCTGGCTTTTTGGTTGGATGTGCAGTATTTCCATGTCTGTGTTGATGTCTCTGTAGGTGTGGTCGGCATTTGTGATGTGTTCTGCATATGTGGAGGTGTTTTGTAATTTTGTTATGGCTGTGATGTGTTCTTTGTAACGTGTTTGAAATGATCTGCCTGTCTGTCCTATGTAGAAGTTGTTGCAGGTGTTACATTTGAGTTTGTATACGCCTGTGTGCTTGTATTTGTTTGTTTGTGTTGTTTGTGTGTTGAGATGTTTTTGTAGAGTGTTATTTATTCTGTATGCTATGTTGTAGTTTGATTACTTGAATGAGGTTGCAATTTTATGTGTGTTTTTGTTTTCGTATGTTAGTGTGATGTATTTTTTGTGTTCTTGTGTTTGTGTTGTATTCTTATGTTTTTTGTGATTATGTTTTGTCTTACGTATTATGTTGTCTATTATGTTGGGGTTGTATCCGTTTTCTTGTGCTATGTATTTGATTGTGTTTAGTTCTTCGTTGTAATCCTGTTGGCTCATTGGTATGTTGAGTAGTCTGTGTACCATTGTTCGGAATGCAGCTTGTTTGTGTTGTGTGGGGTGGTTGGATGTGTTGTGTATGTGTGTGTGTGTGTTGTTGTTGTTGTTGTTGTGGGTTTTCTGTATACTTTTAATGTGTGTTTGTTGTCTACTTTTGTTATTGTGATGTCTAGAAAATTTATGGAAAACACACCCCAACGATATTCTCAACACAACTCAATTTCAAAACACATACACTCTTTGACTATACACTACGAACGCACCCACACAGGAAACAAGAGACGCCAAGACAAACAACTATCAGTTCCGAAGATGACCGAAAATAGGTCGAAACATGTTAACAAGTTACGTTAAAATTTAACACAAGAAAGTTCTTATCATACATATCATGTTGGGATCCTTACAGATTAGAACATATTAAGACACTGGAAAAGATTAAAAAAAGGGCTCTCAAGTGTTGTCGGAAAAATTCACCATTAAAATGGGACACACTCACGGACAGGAGAACGCGAATTCGATTATGCGCACTGTTCAAAGCATACAGAGGTGAGCCTGCCTGGAGAGAAATAAAAAATAGGTTGCAGCCGCCAAATTACTCTTCAAGGAACGACCACTCATATAAATTGAGGGAAAGAAGGCAGAGGACGGACACTGGAAAGTATTCTTTTCTCAATCGTACTATCAGGGACTGGAATGCTTTACCTGCAGTCTTACTAAAGGCTTTACCAACAACCAAAAACGTATTTAAAAATAGGCTTAAGGACTTTACTAATAGAAGGTAATTATACAGAGTATTTAAAATTTGTAAATGATATGTTGTTATTGATGTGTTGTATTAGTGAAGAATTATGTTGTGTCAGTGAAGTGTGTTGTGTCAGTGAAGTATGTAGTGCAAGTGAAACGTGTTCCTGTCAGTGAAGCTTTATAGTTTATAGTGGCAGTGCAAAGTATTTGAACAAAGAAATGTTTTTGAAGTGTTAGTGAAATCAGGGTAGAATCAGTGAAATGTGTCGTAGTTCCAGTGCAGTGAGTGAGTTGACAGCGAAATGTGTGTAATGTTGAAAGGTACTTGTGCAGATATGAACATATCATACTCGTGGGTTTTAGTTCGATCTTAGGTTTAAGATACAAATTAGATTTATTTCAAATGTTATTTTAAGTGATCGTTTCATTTAATTTAGGATATTCCCTGTTATTATTATTATTATTATTATTATTATTATTATTATTATTATTATCATCATTATTATAAATTATTGTTAGTATTAATTATTAGCATTATTATTAATTGTATTTTTAATTAGTAAGTTTATTATTGTCATTACTTACTTACTTACAAATGGCTTTTAAGGAACTCGAAGGTTCATTGCCGCCCTCACATAAGCCCGCCAGCGGTCCCTATCCTGTGCAAGATTAATCCAGTCTCTATCATCATACCCCACCTCCCTCAAATCCATTTTAATATTATCCTCCCATCTACGTCTCGGCCTCCCTAAAGGTCTTTTTCCCTCCGGTCTCCCAACTAACACTCTATATGCATTTCTGGATTCGCCCATACGTGCTACATGCCCTGCCCATCTCAAAAGTATGGATTTTATGTTCCTAATTATGTCAGGTGAAGAATACAATGCGTGCAGTTCTGCGTTGTGTAACTTTCTCCATTCTCCTGTAACTTCATCCCTCTTAGCCCCAAATATTTTCCTAAGCACCTTATTCTCAAACACCCTTAACCTATGTTCCTCTCTCAAAGTGAGAGTCCAAGTTTCACAACCATACAGAAGAACCGGTAATATAACTGTTTTATAAATTCTAACTTTCAGATTTTTGGACAGCAGACTGGATGATAAGAGCTTCTCAACCGAATAATAACACGCATTTCCCATATTTATTCTGCGTTTAATTTCCTCCCGAGTGTCATTTATATTTGTTACTGTTGCTCCAAGATATTTGAATTTTTCCACCTCTTCGAAGGATAAATTTCCAATTTTTATATTTCCATTTCGTACAATATTCCCGTCACGAGACATAATCATATTATTATTATTATTATTATTATTATTATTATTATTATTATTATTGTCATTATGGAGTGTAATTAGTTACCACTGCCACCGGGTATATACCCATTGCAGTGTGAATAAATACATACATACATATTCCGAAGAAATTAATATGTCCTTCGTGATATCCACTGACTACTAATAGTTCAAATACATTGAATATTAATTGCTACTTTGCGCAGTATTTTACAGAATGTTTACTTTAACCCTCATTACCCCTATTTGACTCACACTACTTCTGCTCTGAATGGCACAAATGTAGGAACGTTGGCTATTTCTGACCTGCACGTGATACGAGTACACAATGACGTTCGGCATAGCGTAAATAAATTACGGCTGCTATCAGTCTAGCGTCTCACACTTTTGGCACTGTAATTCATGCTTGCACATAGATCATTGGTTTTATGGCTGTAAGAGGCCGGGCACTGTGGCAAGGTCACGCGGAATAAAAAAAATGCTTGCTCTCCGTGATCACAGTATTTTAAATTCGCTAAGTCGGCTGTTAGTAGCGTATCTGAACTGTGAAGGTGTGGTTGCGTGATAGAAGTCCAGTCTGTTATCTCGGATGCTACGTCTGTATTGAAGCAGGGAAGCGATTAAAAACGAAATACATTGACGTTTTAAGGTAAGAACAGTTTCAAAATAATTTTCAGTGCTTCAGATTTAAAACCTAAGCTGGTACATATTTATATTACATATTTTCGTCAGAAATGTTATTATTTAACTGGTACCGAATATACCACGATATATTTCACATTTGTACCACAAATAACCTAAAATCAGAAACGTATGAAAGTTACAAAGGAGAGTCTATTTCTTGTAATGTTAAGTAATACAGGGACATCATTTTATTTTTACTTCAATTTTTATTGTACCTGAGTTTTTGAATGTACTTCACTCCCACCCCTTCTACTAATGAAGCTCAACCGTCCTCCACACAGATCCAAGACCGCATATACAGTCATAGTAGCCTTACGGTCAAACTAAACAGTACGTTCTAAAAATATGTTCGCGTTTTCCAGTGACGAAAGAGCTTTCAATATTAAATCATTTCCGCACAGGTACTGTCGTCCATTTGCCTACGTCGTATCCCGGTTTCCCCCACCTGCTTCTATTCGCCAGCTAGTGGCTGGGCTGTCTTAGCTTTTTTCTGAGAACATTAATTTCTGTTAGGAATTGGACGTCTACGTAATATTATACAACTGTTTAAAATAACTTAAATAAAAGGGCCTCGTTAAGTAATTAACTGTCATGTTACGACATAACCACTTGGACGGACAGTAGATACTATGTCTGAGTAATTTTATTTTTCGGATCGGGCAGAAGTGAAGATTGAATTTACAGTACGTAAATTTAATAATCTGATTGGCTATGTATTGTATACTTTTAGTAGAGCCATCGATGTAGCTCAGTCGGCAGACTCGCTGGGCTGCTGATCCGGAGCTGCGTTCGGGCTTGAGTTGGATCCCCCTTTGGACTTTGGTTTCTTCGGAGGTTTTCCCCAGCCGTGGGACTGAAGCCGGATGGTCTATGGCGAGTCCTTGGTATCAACCCCTTTGATTTGATTACCCCCTTTGATTTGATTACCTGGTTGGGTTTTTCCGAGGTTTCCCCCACCGAAAAGGCAAATGCCGGGTAATATTTTGGCGAATCCTCGGACCTCATCTCATCTCACTTCATCTCGCCAAAATGTAAAAAAAAAAAAAAAATGTAAAAAAAAGTAAAAAAATTGTACAAAATTGTAAAAATTGTAGAAAATTACTAAATTGTAGAACTATAAACATTTGTAAAAATTGTAATTGTAATATTGTAAAATGTTGACATGTTCCACATCTTAAAGCTTCATTGCTCATGTAAGATCTATGGAATAAAATGAATGAATGAATGAATGAATGAATGAATGAATGAATGAATGAATGAATGAATGAATGAATGAAGGTACTCTTTTATAGAGTAGGTACAGAATTAGTTCAGCGTGAGTTACTAGTACTAGTTACTGGTAATTGGGATTAGGTACAGTAGTCTATAGTGCGATAATATCCACATTATAACTGAAGCCTGTATCGAAATGAGCGGCCACCACTTTAAAAAATGTGTTTAAATATCCATATTATGATTATTTTTCAATTTAACTTCATTCTCTATATTGTACGCTAATGTGCTGTAGACAGTATAATATACACTGCATAATAAATACGTCCGCATGGACAGCTCAGTTCGTGAGTAAAAACACTCATTGTTAATACTGTACTGTATTTTGATTAAACAAAAACCTAATGAAAATGATGAAACTCAAAATTGCGATATTTCCTAGTTTACATAAATGGATGAACTACTTTTCTTCCCTCCTATACCTAGTAAAGTGATTTGTTTGTATATTACGCCAGTATCATCGAACTCCAGTCGTGGAAGGGGGTAGCAAACGGCGTTGATCCAGAGGTATAGCCAAGTTAATATTAAAAATGTTAGTAAAAATAAAATGATGTCCCTGTATATTATAATCATTCTCTCTGCCTTCAAGGTAGTTTACTTTTTCGTATAAACATCATAAACCAACGGCACGTATTCTAAATACGGAAATCTCAGGTGATGATGTCAGTTTTCCACAAATATATCAAAACACAATCGTAATGCGAAGCTGTACAGATACGGAATCAAAAAATGGGTCGAGTCTTGTTATCAGTCCTGCTCTATCTAGGCAACATGCTTCGCAAGACTGTCCACAATCAGCACACACTTAGGCGCTCTTGTGTATTGCACATGCGACATGTGTTGTATCTTTAAAATTACGTGGCACATATTTTTTCTGGGTGTGCATATTTCTGCCTTCTGGAGCCAATCGAAATATCGATCGCTGGACTTTATTCAAACAGAATTACTTTCACACTACTTTCATATTGCTTCTATAGCAAGGTAGAAAAATATGTCAAGAAAATATCGATATTAAATTCACACGCTTCCAAAAATTCTTGTGAACCGGGAAGAGAACTGACTGGCATAATTCTTTCATAAAAACCATGAAAGGAATAATATTTAATTACACCTCTTATGTAGAAGTGAAGCTTTTACTGTACAAGTATGTTAGGTATTATAATTAATACAAACTACAGGGACATCATTTTATTTTTACTAACATTTTTAGATAGTCTTCCTTCTTCATGAAATCCTCGATGAACACCAATTCACCAACCCCAGAAGCTGACATGCACCCCATATCATCACATTTCCTCTACCGTGTTTAACAGTAGCTCGCAAATTCTTGGTTTTCATTTCCTCCTTAGGCTTTCTCCAGACCATGTGTCTACCATCGCTGCCAAAAACATTGAATTTACTCTCATCAGAAAAAAGAGCCTTTTTCCACCAATCTTCGCCTTTATATTCATATTACTTAGCAAACTGAAGTCGTTTACGTCTGTTCATTTCACAGACATAAGGTTTTTTTCGTACTATTCTTCCGTTGTAGCCCCGTTTATGTATTGCCCTCTTAATTGTTTGGGCATGCACTTTTTTACCCGTAGCTGATTCAATTTCAGAAGCTAACTTCGGAGCACTTATACGAGGATTCTTTTTAATCTGTCTGATAATAAGAGATTCTTTCTGTCTGTGAGGACTTTTCGGCGACCTGTTTGCTTTCTCAGCTCTATTCTGTCCTCGTTTTTGCATCTGAGAATTATGTCAGACACTGTACTTCTCTTCATCTGAAGTAAATATGCAATGTTTCGAATTGTTTTCCCTTTTCCATGATGGAATATCACTAACTGCCTCTGATTTAATGTTGTTTGCTTACCTTTACGCCCCATTTTGTGTTCCGCCTTGCTCAAACGACAGAACAAGTAAGACTAAGTACTCTGGCATATTATTGAAACTCGGTGCCTCCACGGTGATCAACAGAATAGGACCAACAGGACTGTCCGAATATTTTTGTTACGCAGTAAACTGTATATTTGTTAATTTTTATATAAATATGTTAACATACCATTTCATTAGCAAGCTCTTTTTATGTCCATATTATTCAAATTGGTTTATTTGACGTAACCGCAAGCGTAATTTCTGCGTTATTGCAAACATGTTTAGTAACATACACATAAACATTTGGAATATTAAGTGTCCGAATAATTCTGTTACTCACTGTATATATTCATTGGTCCGCCTATCTGTCATCGACCTTCCTGTCTATCTACTATCTGTCTTTCTACAGTAGCGCTCAAAAGAATTTTGTAGTTAAAGGTTGTATGTTATCAGTACAGTTTGCATGCAGTTCCAACAACGCAAAGCACACAGTTGTGCCACTCAATGAGTTCGCGTCACGTTGCTGTGGTTACGTATCTAGAAAACAGGCAAGTTCGTAGAATTTTAACAATATAAATGTATATTCCATTAGCTCATAAGTATTTTGTGGTTTGATTTGGTGGCATGGTATATATTAAAAATTGGTGTTTAGGTATTTATATAGTGCTTGTGTATTTGTACAGTCCATTGCAAACATGTCAAAACAAAAGAAATACTCTGTGGATGTGAGACATGCTGTTTGAAATGCTTTGAAGGTGGAAAAATTGCAGTCTAGCTAAATATTTTGGTAAACCACAACAACTCTTGTGTGGAGTGAACGGAAAAAACAAGAAGGGTCAGTAGACAATAAGCCAACGTCTTTCGTCCTCGAAAAATGACAGTGAGGGATGACAGAATCATTTGTAAGCAGTCGGTTGCTGATCCACGAAAATAGGCTCCACAAATTAGGGATGACCTAGAGCAGCACCATGGACTGAACCTGCATGTCTCTGCTGTGAAACGTCGCCTAGTAGCTGGTGATTTATATGGGAGACGACCATCACAAAAACCACTCATAAATCCAAAAAATAAGAAGGGGCAGGTTAGTGTTTGCAAAAATGTATCAAACATGGAACACTACAGACAGGTATAAGGTGTTATGGAGAGATGAGAGTAAATTTAATTTAAATGATTGGTTGATTGGCAAACTTACTCGTGTTAAATTACATAAGCAACTGTGGCTTACAGCTGTTTCGATGCTTCTTCACAACATCCTCAGAGCCTACTAGATCTCGGCGTCATCTCGAAATTCGCTGTCTGTTGTGGGGGTGCGTTTGCGTGTTGAAAAGTGTGTGTGTGTTCTGAAATTGATCTGTGTGTAGAGAATTTCATCGGGGAGTGTTTTAATTTATTTTCTTCTGTTGGTGTGCATTATGTACGTCCACCAAAAAACCAAAGATACAACAAAAAATACCAGGCACCGACTATTAAGCACGATTATGGTAGCATCATGGTGTGGGGATGTTTTTCTATAAGTGGAATTGGTCCTCTAGTTCTAGTCCAAGCAAACTATTAGGGAAAACACGGGAATTCTATTTAAAGCAAGTAAAGAGATAAGTTTGGAAATAAATTCCGAAAAGACAAATTATATGATTATGTCTCGTGACCAGAATATTGTACGAAATGGAAATATAAAAATTGGAAATTTATCCTAGTATCTTTTAGAAACAGTAAAAAATAAAAAATGATACTCGGGAGAAAATTAAACGCAGAATAAATATGGGAAATATATATTATTATTCGGTTGAGAAGTTTTCATCATCCAGTCTGCTATCAAAAACGCTGAAAGTTAGAATTTATAAAATAATTACATTACCGGTTCTTCTGTATGGTTGTGAAACTTGGACTCTCACTTTGAGAGGGGAACAGAGGTTAAGGGTGATTGAGAATAAGGTGCTTGGGAAAATATTTGGGGCTAAGAGGGATGAAGTTACAGGAGAATGGAGAAATTACATAACACAAAACTGCACGCATTTTATTCTTCACCTGACATAATTAGGAACATTAAATCCAGACGTTTGAGAAGCATGTAGCACGTATGGGTGAATCCAGAAATGCTTTTAGAGTGTTAGTTAGGAGGCGAGAGAGAATAAGACCTTTGGGGAGGCCAAGACGTAGATGGGAGGATAATATTAAAATGGATTTGAGGGAGGTGGGATTTGATGGTAGAGATTGGATTAAACTACCTCAGGATAGGAACCGATGGCGGGATTATGTGAGGGCGGCAATGAACCTCCGGCTTCCTTAAAAGCCATAAGTAAGTAAGTATTACATACTTGGACTTAAAAATTGCATTTGATCCAGAAGAATTTTCTATTATTATTTTACGCAAGATAACTCTGTTTAAACTGAATGTATTTTCGTACTAATTTTTTTTTATCTTACTAGATTATTTTACGACGATTTATCAACATCTTAGGTTATTTAGCGTGTGAATGAAATGAAGGTGATAATGCCGGTGAAATGAGTCCGGGGTCCAGTACCGAAAGTTACAGCATTTGCTCATATTGGGTTGAGACAAAACCCTGGAAAAAACCTCAACCAGGTAACATGCCCCGACCTGGAATCCAACCCGGGCCACCTGGTTTCGCGGCCAGGCGCGCTAACCATTACTCCACAGGTGTGGACTTCGTACTAAATGGATTATAAATAAATGCTTTTCAGTTATCCACAGACATTTTTTTATCTTTATGTAGTTATGACATATGCTTTCTACAAAATACTTTTGAGCGCAACTGTACCCATCTGGCTATCCACTTTCCTGTCTATCTGCTTACCTCTCTATTTGTAAATCCATTATCCTGTCTATTTACCTATCTACCTCTGCCTCTATCCACTTTCCTGTCTATCTGCTTACCTCTCTATTTGTAAATCCATTATCCTGTCTATTTACCTATATACCTCTCCCTATATCCACTTTCCTGTCTATCTGCTTACCTCTCTATTTGTAAATCCATTATCCTGTCTATTTACCTATATACCTCTCCCTATATCCGCTTTCCTGTCTATCTGCTTACCTCTCTATTTGTAAATCCATTATCCTGTCTATTTACCTATCTACCTCTGCCTCTATCCACGTTCCTGTCTATCCACTTACCTCTCTATTTGTAAATCCATTATCTTGTCTATTTACATATCTACCTCTCCCTCTATCCACTTTCCTGTCTATCCACTTACTCTCTATTTGTAAATCCATTATCTTGTCTATTTACCTATCTACCTCTCCCTCTATCCACGTTCCGTCTTTCTGCTTACCTCTCTATTTGTAAATCCATTATCATGTCTATTTACCTATCTACCTCTCCCTCTATCCACTTTCCTGTCTATCCACTTACCTCTCTATTTGTAAATCCATTATCCTGTCTATTTACCTATCTACCTCTCCCTCTATCCATGTTCTTGTCTATCTGCTTAACTCTCTATTTGTAAATCCATTATCCTGCCTATTTACATTTCTACCTCTCCCTCTATTCACTTTCCTGTCTATCCACTTACCTCTCTACTTGTAAATCCATTATCCTATCTATTTACCTATTTACCTCTCCCTCTATCCACGTTCCTGTCTATCTGCTTACCTCTCTATTTGTAAATCCATTATCCTGTCTATTTACCTATTTACCTCTTCCTCTATCCACTTTCCTGTCTATCTGCTTACCTCTCTATTTGTAAATCCATTATCCTGTCTATTTACCTATCTACCTCTGCCTCTATCCACTTTCCTGTCTATCTGCTTACCTCTCTATTTGTAAATCCATTATCCTGTCTATTTACCTATCTACCTCTCCCTCTATCCACTTTCCTGTCTATCCACTTACCTCTCTACTTGAAAATCCATTATCCTGTCTATTTACCTATCTACCTCTCCCTCTATCCACTTTCCTGTCTATCTGCTTACCTCTCTATTTGTAAATCCATTATCATGTCTATTTACCTATCTACCTCTCCTTCTATCCACTTTCCTGTCTATCCACTTACCTCTCTACTTGTAAATCCATTATCCTGTCTATTTACCTATCTACCTCTCCCTCTATCCACTTTCCTGTCTATCTGCTTACCTCTCTATTTGTAAATCCATTATCCTGTCTATTTACCTATCTACCTCTCCCTCTATCTACTTTCCTGTCTATCCACTTACCTCTCTACTTATAAATCCATTATCCTGTCTATTTACCTATCTACCTCTCCCTCTATCCACTTTCCTGTCTATCTGCTTACCTCTCTATTTGTAAATCCATTATCCTGTCTATTTACCTATCTACCTCTCCCTCTATCCAATTTCCTGCCTATCTCCTTACCTCTCTATTTGTAAATCCATTATCCTGTCTATTTACATATCTACCTCTCCCTCTATCCACTTTCCTGTCTATCTGCTTACCTCTCTATTTGTAAATCCATTATCCTGTCTATTTACCTATTTACCTCTCCCTCTATCCACTTTCCTGTCTATCTGCTTACCTCTCTATTTGTAAATCCATTATCCTGTCTATTTACCTATCTACCTCTCCCTCTATCCACTTTCCTGTCTATCTGCTTACCTCTCTATTTGTAAATCCATTATCCTGTCTATTTACCTGTCTACCTCTCCCTCTATCCACTTTCGTGTCTATCTACTTACCTATCTATCTACCAATCTGTCTATCCACTTTCCTATTTATCTACTGAGGATTAAGTTAATTACACAGAAGCAATAAGAGTACACTAAACATTTTGCTAAAGAAATGTAAACGTCAATTTATGAGCAGTAATGTGTTATTTTAATCTACGAACTTTGAAATACTCCGAGTCACAAAATTATACAATGAAGACCAATAATGGAGGGAACTTGCATCCTGGAGCGAAACTGTGGACTCTTCTTGCCGATGCACTGTGTCTAATTTAGAGAGTCTAGCCGACCAAAGGTTAACTTCTCTAAAACTAACTAAAACTAAGATAACGAACTTGTGTTTTGCAGGGCAGGACTTTCCTTCAGTGAGAGATAAAGGAGCGATGTGGACAGAAGTGCTGCTTCTCGCTACACTACAGTTTATGAGTACAGGCTTGCAGGGAGCAGAGAGTGCAAGGATATTAAGTCTGTTGAACGTAGCTTCGCCGAGTCATTACATATTCAGCAGAGCCCTAATTATAGCTCTTGCCAACAGAGGTCACCAGGTAATTAAAAAAATCATCTAGATTTGTAAAAGTGCCTTGTAATGTAATTACCGGAAACTACAGAGTGTTCGACAAGTTCCGCATCGTAGGCTGATTACAAAATACGTTAAATATTACGTCTTTGATTTCCAAACATATCTGGAGGCGGTACTTCATGTTATTTACAACGCGTTGTATCGTGTCGTCAGTGATTTCACGAGTCTGATACGTAGGTATGAGCAAACAGAACCTCCGGTACTGGCCGCCACTGAGCCACGCTGGAACACCGGAGATAGAGAGCAAAGAGAACAGCGCATCATGGTGCGGTGTGCTTTTAAGTTTACTGACACATGAAAATCCGGATCCAGTCATCATAATTGAGCCGTTGAGAGCAAAAGTGGTGTAAGTCAAAATTGGTTAACGAGGTTTAAAGTGAAAATTCTATAAAATACAGCGCAAAGTAGCAGTTAATATGTCCTTCATGCTATCCACTGACTACTAATAGTTAAAATAAATGGAATATTATTTGGCACTTTGCGCTGTATTTTACAGAATGTTTACTTTAACCCTTATTTCCCATTTTTGACTTACACCACTTCTGCTGCTCTGAACGGCTCATGTTGGTATGCCATTAGAGATTCTCCCAGATAAATCGATACGTAACTCACTTCAACGCTTCTACTGGGTGTTCATTTGAAAGTGTGTCATGACGTCACTGTTGATGAATCAGCGATTTGAAGCGAGTTTCAGCTTTTGTGTCAGAGAAGTTGCCTATTAATCAAAACGTTCAATCTGAACTTGAGAATGTGTACGGTATAACTTGAAAGTCGTAGCAACAGATGGCGGTCTGTACGGTCTGTGTGCTACCATAACCTCATTCGAACTGTGTTTTGCGCGGCCAAGTCGTACGCAGGGTATTTGTTATCATCGGTTGCGTACGGCAACATTCCACAATACAAATCAAATGCTCCGTGTCCATGTTGACCGTCGAAGTTAATGTCAACAAATACGTAAGTAATCGTCTTAACCCTCTCCCCATATTCCGACAGTAAGAAAAAACTCACCTCAGTACATGTTTCGAAACAGTTCACATTCCTGCCACTACCGGCGTTAATGTACGTATCGGTAAGTACTCTTCTGAATGAACACCGTACTTGCCGTACACCTCTGCGGAAGTGTAGGAAGATTGAATTCTCTAGGCTCATCGACGGCATACAGCGAGCCATGACACACTTTGAACTGAACACCCAGTATAAGTATGTATGTATGTATGTATGTATGTATGTATGTATGTATGTATTTATTCACACTGCAAATGGGTGTATACCCGGTGGCAGTGGTAACTAATTACACTCAATAATGACAATAATAAACACACCTAGGCCCTAATAAAAACAATAATTAATAATAATAATAAATAACAATAATAATAATAATAATAATGATAACGAGCATCCTAAATTAAATGAAGCATGGTCACTTAAAATAACATTTAAAATAAATCTAATTTGTATCTTAACCCTAAGCTCGAACTAAGACCCACGAGTGTGACAGGTTCATACCTGCACAAGTACCTTTCGGCACTACACTCATTTCGCTGTCAACTCACTGCACTGATTCTACCTGATTTCACTAACACTTCTAACCATTTCACTGTTCAAATAGTTTGCACAACCACTTCACTGACACTACACACTTCACTGACACAACACACTTCCTCACTGATAGAACAAATGTCTGGACATATGCAAGTGTTTCATAGATGGATATAATTTTCTGCAAAGTCATATCACACCAACAAAAACGGTGAATCACGTGGTATTTTGGATTCTTCGCGTCTTATTCGCGTTATATTAAAACAAGTTGTGTTTTTTTCTAGATTTTAAAGAAAATTTGAGATTACATGCAGTTAAGAAACGTGTGTATGTTTTCCACGCACCTATGTCATAAGAACATTACATTATATGACTGAATATAATAGTGCATTATGCAACGAGCCTATAATGGTAGTAATTAAGACGCGAGTATGTTTATGAAACGAGCGCAGCAAGTTTCATAATTTTCATACGAGCGTCTTAATTACCATTATAGTCAAGTTTCATACAACTTTTTATGCTCGACCATATTTCTAACTTGAAATTATTATTCATAAGTATTCATGTTATTCTTATCTGACTGAGGAGCGAAACTGACCTTGTGCAATACCGCGTAAATTGTGAGATGGGCGCAGACGCGAAAGTATTGATTTTTTTCCGAGAAACAGATGTCGATATTGACCTTGACATTGAAAAACGAGATGACAAATTGAATTTATTTGAATATTATTTACAATTAACGCTAATTATTATAGTAACAGAACTGACTTTATTTCAAATATAGGTGATTTATTGATTTATTGTTGTCTTTCGATTGCATATCCGAGAATAATCGATACTTGCGCTTTCATATTGCTACAATGGTATTTTTTGATTGGTGGAACACCTGAACTTTAATGAATAGGTGTACTTTAATGAGGTCCATTAAAGGGCTGCTACCAGGTGTATAATTACATTTCGGCATGGTCGAGCATAAAATAATTTATTATGCTGTAACGGAACTTGACACAACGCAACATAGCACAGCATGAATCAACATAACATAGAAAATAAAATGTTAACCGTGAGGTAACCGGACATAACAAATCATAGCATAAGATAGAAACTTATATTGTTGTCAATGTTTTTTCGTCTTACTTTTTCAGGTGACAGTGGCAAGCCCCGATGCCGGTAAGGATAATGTTCCTAATCTAACAAACATCAAACTGGAAGGAGTTTATGAAACACTCAGAGATGACTTCGATTATGAAAACTTTGGCGATGGTACTCACACGGGGGTTATTACCGCTTTATTTCAGTGGGTCTCTGCTCTTTGTCAGAAGGAATTGAACTCAGACGGGGCGAAGAAGCTACTCAACTATCCATCAAATGACCAATTTGACCTCATTATCGTCGAAGCCGCTTTCGGCGAATGCTTCTATGGATTCATACAGAAATTCGGGTCCCCGCCTGTGGTTGCTATATCACCCTTCGGACTTACTCCGTGGATTGATGCAGCCTTGGGGATCCCAGACAACCCTTCCTACATGCCTGTTTCTATGTTACCTTACACCAGTAGCATGACATTCACACAAAAGCTCTACAATACTTACATTCATTACTACTATCTTTATAAATATCTGTACGTACATATTCCCAACATGGAAGCCATGGCGAAGGAGTTCTTCAAGCAGGACATGCCATCTTTCGTGGATATTCAAAGAAATTTCAGCTTAGTTCTTGAAAACACTATATTCGGACTAGAAGACGCCAGGCCGTTGACGCCTAATGTAATACCAATTGGTGGAATGCACGTTAAAGAGAAGCCTGATCCTTTGCCGAAGGTACCTTATTATTATTATTATTATTATTATTATTATTATTATTATTATTATTATTATTAATTTCAGAGTCATTGCTTTCTAATGCATCTCGTTCCATTAGTCTCTCCTCTCCGACGTTTCGTTGTCTACAGGCAAAATATTTAGAATTGCAGTAATTCATACAGTCGTCTCTCGCCATGTACAGGGACATCATTTTATTTTTACTATCATTTTTAATATTAACCTGGCTATACCTTTAGAGAACCGGAAACACCGTTCGCTACCCCTTTCCATGGCTGGAGTTCGATTACACTGGCGTAAAACACAAACAAATCATTTTACTAGGTATATAGGGAAGAAAAGTACTTCATTCATTTACGTAAACTAGGAGATATCGCGATTTTCAGTTCGATAATTTTCATTAGGTTTTTGTTTAATCAAAATGCAGTACTGTATTAGCAATAAGTCTTTTTAGTCACGAACTGAGTTATCCATGCGAACGTATTCATTATGCAGTGTATATTATATTGTCTACAGCACATTAGCGTACAATATAGAGAATGAAGTTAAATTTAAAAATAATCATAATATGGATATTTAAACACATTTTTGAAAATGGTGGCCGTTCATTTCGATACAGGCTTCAGTCTTTTGTGCATATTATCGCACTATAGACTATTGCATCTAATTCCAATTGCCAGTTTCATCCTTCGTACTAGTAACTCATGTTGAAATAATTCTGTACCTACTCTATAAAAGAGTACCTTACGTACTGTAAATTCAGTCTTCACTTCTGCCCGACCCGCACAGATAAAATTACTCAGACATGCTATCTACTGTCCGTCCAAGTGGTTATGCCGCAGGATCGTAGAAAGTGGATAAATCACGTGCCAGTTAATTACTTAACGAGGCCCTTTTATTTAAGTTATTTTAAACAGTTGTATAATATTACGTAAACGTCCAATTCCTAACAGAAATTAATATTTTCAGAAAAGAGCTAAGACAGCCCAGCTTTTACAGAGGGGCGTGCAGAAGCAGGTGGGGGAAATCGGGATGCGACTTAGGCAAACGGACAGTACTTGTGCGAAAATATGATTCAATATTGATTCTGTCGGAGGACAGTTGGAACTTCATTAGTAGAAGGGGTGGGAGTGAAGTACATTAAAAAACTCAGGTACAATAAAAATTGAAGTAAAAATAAAATGATGTCCCTGTATATTCTATGATTTTCCGTTCTTCTTCAGCTTAGAATTTACGTTCTCCACTCGACATCATTTCTTTATATTTTACTTTAATTTAGCTTATTATTTACTGTTGTTTAGTCAACTGTCCGAACAAACGATGAAAGAGTGATGGAACGGAGAAAAATTCTCTCCGGCGCCGGGATTTGAACCCGGGTTTTCAGCTCTACGTGCTCACGCTTTATCCACTAAGCCACACCGGATTCCACCCCGGCGTCGGACAGAATCGTCTCAGTTTAAGTTCCAACTCTTGGGTTCCCTCTAGTGGCCGCCCTCTGCACTACGTCATAGATGTCTATGAACGTAGGACTGAAGTCCACACATGTGCTGAGGTGCACTCGTAATGAGTAACTAGTTGGCCGGGATCCGACGGAATAAGCGCCGTCTTAAATCACGAAGTGATTTACGCATATCATATATATTATTTTAATGTACCGAAGTACATATGATATTTCCATGCAGATATTCTGCGTCATCATACGATGAAAGAGTAATGGAACGGAGAAAAATTCTCTCCGGCGCCGGGATTTGAACCCGGGTTTTCAGCTCTACGTGCTGACGCTTTATCCACTAAGCCACACCGGATACCCATCCCTGCGTCGGACAGAATCGTCTCAGTTTAAGTTCCAACTCTTGGGTTTCCTCTAGTGGCCGCCCTCTGCACTACGTCATAGATGTCTATGAACGTAGGACTGAAGTCCACACATGTGCTGAGGTGCACTCGTAATGAGTGACTAGTTGGCCGGGATCCGACGGAATAAGCGCCGTCTTAAATCACGAAGTGATTTACGCATATCATATATATTATTTTAATGTACCGAAGTACATATGATATTTCCATGCAGATATTCTGCGTCATCATACGATGAAAGAGTAATGGAACGGAGAAAAATTCTCTCCGGCGCCGAGATTTGAACCCGGGTTTTCAGCTCTACGTGCTGATGCTTTATCCACTAATTTCATCTTTGTTTTGATTTTCCGATAAGCTCACTATAATGTAATAAATTTCAATTGGACCATCAATGCTTATCTTATAAGATAAGCATAGATGGTCCAATTGAAATTTATTACATTTTATCCACTAAGCCACACCGGATACCCACTATATTATTTACTGTTGTTCTTTAGTCAACTGTCCGAACAAAGCTTTGAATCTCATAAGTGAAACCAATAATGCATCACTCATTAGACAACTAAGACAGGAGATATTGAGTTAGGATGACCAGGTCCTATATTGCTTTATTGCATACATCGCTGACTATACTTCTTTCCATGTCTGACAGGAGATGTAAACATTGCCGGCAGAGGATGAGAGAAGTATTATTACTATTCAATCAATGGCAGAGTCTTATTCCACGCTTGTCTTGAAGTTGGACGGTATGAAGCGTTCTACACTACCCAACTTGAAGATAAACATTAAATGAAACCTCTGCCATTGGTTGAATAGCAATTATACTTCTGTCCTCCGCTGTCGGAAATGTTTACTTCTTCTGTCAGACATTATGGAACGAAGTATAGTAACATATTACACTTATCTCACTTCATATGCACACAAACACTAATGGTCTTCCTCTGACATATGAGGCGTTCAAAGCTAAAGTGGATAAGTCACAAATTTTCATAAATTCAGTTTAATTCATTTTCTGATTATCTGAAGTTGGATCTTTTCCGAGTAGTAGTGGATCAAGTCTTAATTCCAAGCATTCGCAGGTAGGTGACACCGGTCACTTTTTTCTCAGATTACTAGTTCACGATGTTCTGAGCCATAGTGGATCAAGTCACCAAAGCGTTGCATCAATTAACATCACAATTGTTCATATTTTATAAATCTATAATTTGAGAATGGAGCAATAACATTATTGCTAGTGAAATTAGATAATCCACTAGAGCAAGTTAACTTTAAGTCCTATTATCTCAAAACTACGTCTCATGGACTTGATCCAGTTTAGCTCTGAACGCCTCATATATCAAGTGAGATTTACTGCCCAATAGATGTGTACGTGCATGTCATTATTGTGTACAATATAGACATAAAGATAGGGGGTTTCCTACACTTGAGTACCGGTATCTGTTTTCTATCGCTACATGACTCCATATTTCATCTCTGAATAATTAAATGTAGTTAAAATCCATTATTAATATTATGCACCACCCAATTCTAGAAATTTACTCAACTCACATTAACATGTTGCTGTAATTTCTGAACAAATAAAGTGATACGTGACTATTTTTATTCGACACATTAAATTCGAGATCTTACAGTGGATATTATTTATATTTTCGAAATTTCCACCATCATTTTCATTAATAATACGAATATAATCCAATAAATGATTTCTTAGCATCGCCACAGATACACTTGATTGTACTTGTCACTATCTTTGTCAATAGAGAGTTCTTGAAATTTATATTTTCCCCGCCATTCATAAAATATTTTGATATGATACCTCTTGCACAAAAGGGGAGATCTATAACTGAAACTTGATTAATATATTTCAGTATTATTTGTATTTATCCTGGTAATAATGAACAGTTTGGCTCGTAGACATTTTGTTTTTGCAGCATTAACTTCCCATGATTGTACGAGAAGATTCGAAGAGAACGGCAGTTACGTAGACTTTCGGCTCCCCCTACTACCATTAATGCACAACACAATGTCAATACGGCGGTTGCTGTCGTCTGCGATACAACGAACTTTTCTGTTGATTTTCGAGTTCATCATTTTTTTCCGGTTATTATATGCTTATTAAAGTTGTGTTAACTCTCGTAGTGGTTTTATATTTTATTTTATCCGTCATAGTATTTATTTTATTATTGTAAATATTTTTGTTTTATCACTATTATTATTATTATTATTATTATTATTATTATTATTATTATTATTATTATTATTAATGAATTATTTTGTATTACTAGCTTTGTATCATGTCCGTCACGATTATTCTATTATTATTATAATTATCATTATTATTATTATTATTATTATTATTATTATTATTATTATTATTATTACTATTATTTCTATCATCAGCATTATTATTTGATCTCTGTAAAATTTATGTAGACTACTGGATTGTACCCGAGCACGAGCATATGCTCATTTCGGGTATCTATTCATATGTATTCATTTCAAATGTAAATTGTAAATAAATTTGAATTTGAATAATTTTTAAATTACACCAATTTGAGGACCAAAGAAAATAAGAAAAATGATTTATCAGAGTGAGGATTGCAAAAAGCGCATTGTAGCATTCTATGTTCAAAAACATTTCATGAAATAGATTCTATATCTGTGCTAAATTATTGGTTTCTCTTTTAGGATCTGCAGAAATATCTGGATGAAGCGAAGGACGGATTCATTTATTTTAGTCTGGGTTCAAACCTCCGGAGCGACGCTTTGTCACCAAGTCAACTCCAAGCACTACTGGGTGCATTTTCAGAATTGCCTCAGAGAATTCTCTGGAAATTTGAATCTGAAAATCTTCCCGGAATGCCGCCCAACGTCAAAATAAGCAAATGGCTGCCACAGAGTGACATCCTAGGTAGTATTACGGTTATATTCCTTACGGTCAACGTAGCCAATATACCATTATTACCCTACAGATTTTAAATAGATCAATACTTTGCTTCAATTAGTACGTTACACAAAAATAATTAAGCACTTATTATTATCTTACATATTTGTGTAGTTTAATGCGATGTTTGTTATGCCTGGATAAACGGTGAGTCAAAGATATGACTAGGGACCGGATTTTTATGTAATATTCCTTTCAACCTAACAGTAGGGGAGAGTCGGGTAGTATCGGACAGCGGGTAATATCGGACAGTAAGTTTCTTTCATCTACCACACGATGATAGTACCTAATTGACATGGTTACGTTTCTGTGATGTCGCATAGAGAAACGTAACCATGTCATTCAGGTACTACCAGTAGATGAAAGAAACGCACTGTCCAATATTACCCGATGTCCGATACTACCCGACTCTCCCCTATATAAATAACATATCTTTGCGAATCTTGTAATTACCATTAATATATTAAAATTTGATACTACATATTTTTACATATTTACCCCACATTACATATTATGACATGGTATTACATAAATCTACATATTTAGGAATTTTATTCGTTTTTACTTCGCTGAAAGGAAAAAGAAAACTTCTGCTGGGGAAGTTTACAATTTGAAATACACAGATTTAAAAAGCCTTTTTATCTACCCAAGAAAGGATATATTTCGGGACGAAACATAACGTCCTTAGTTCCAGGAAGTAATAGAGGCACTCACCCCATAGCGCCCACTGTAAATATGAGTGAACAAAAGGCAACGTTTCTCATACAACTACCTTTTATTGTAAAAATCACTGAGAAAGTAGCGTTACCTTCATGGGGTGGAGGACATGATTTATCTCGAACTATAATTGTTCTACACACGTTTTAACAAGCCGTTCCCATGCAATTTGCAACCTACCCACCCTCTTCCTAATTCTTCCAGGGAAAACCCGTGTCAAGTCTGACATGAGACTTTCAGGTTATTGCTTGACCTCTTTATTTTAAATTTAGTAGATCAATAGGGAAATGGGATTTTCCGAGCAATTAGAAAGTATGGTTCTCGGCTTGAATAATCCTACCCTTCTGAATAAGACAGGAATGTCACTTCTTAAACAACAGTTTGTAAATGCCTATAGTTTGAGGTTTTAGTAGGTACTTGTTTCTTACAGGGAGCAGCTAAAATGCATATGTCCCACATCTCCTCTTATTTTCTCCTAATCCAGTAAAGCGAAACAGTGCTTGCAGTACTGTTGTGTTATTCATTTCACTCAGTCCTCTAGTTTTAGTGCTTACAGTAGGCCTACCTACAAAGTGCAAGTGAGTTTATCTACTGCTTTTAAATAACTAAAATGGCCCCTCTATCTTCAACTCTAACGACAAAAATTAAATCATGGATTGCAATGGACAAATCTTCAACTACAGAATGAAAAGTAGTAATATGTCAAGTGTGCGGTAAAAACGTCGGTTGCTCTATGAAATCACAACTGGAGAGTCTTCCTTATCCTTTACCTGCCAGATATGGATATATATTTTCATGATTTTACATATTTTGGTACATATTCAGCTTATTTTTCTTACATAAATATATACATATTTCACACCTTGATAGCCTTACTTACTTACTTACAAATGGATTTAAGGAACCCGAAGATTCATTGCCGCCCTCACATAAGCCCGCCATCGGTCCCTATCCTGTGCAAGATTAATCCAGTCTCTATCATCATATCCCACCTCCCTCAAATCCATTTTAATATTATCCTCCCATCTACGTCTCGGTCTCCCTAAAGGTCTTTTCCCTCCGGTCTCCCAACTAACACTCTATATGCATTTCTGGATTCGCCCATACGTGCTACATGCCCTGCCCATCTCAAACGTCTGGATTTCATGTTCCTAATTATGCCAGGTGAAGAATACAATGCGTGCAGTTCTGCGTTGTGTAACTTTCTCCATTCTCCTGTAACTTCATCCCTCTTAGCCCCAAATATTTTCCTAAGCACCTTATTCTCAAACACCCTTAACCTATGTTCCTCTCTCAGAGTGAGAGTCCAAGTTTCACAACCATACAGAAGAACCGGTAATATAACTGTTTCTATTACATAAAAATCCGGTCCCTAGATATGACATATCCAAAGTGCAGACGGAAGTCCAAAGAACACGTAACATCCGTGCATTGAAATCCACAGGAAGTTGGAAACTTCATGTTTCAAGAAACGGTCGAAATATTTAGAACCTTCACCAATCACACCTGTAGCATTAAGTTCAAAACGAATGTACCGTGAATGAATATCGTTTGCAAACATTTTCAGCACATCCCAACATCCGCATGTTTATTAGTCATTGTGGCAAGATGAGCACATCAGAAACGATGTACAGAGGAGTTCCTATCGTCGGGGTGCCTTTTGCTGCAGACCAGTTGTTAAACATGCAGACAATCATCCGTACAGGCATGGGAGTGTATCTGGATCGATACACTATGTCGAAGGAGAGCGTCCTCAAAGCTATCAGAGAAATTCTCAACAATGCCAGGTACGATCCACAATTGTTTTCTTAATGCAATGAAGTAACGTTTCATTAATGTGTGACGAGATAAGGGCACACATGTACGGGCTACTCCATCTCAAATCGACCGAAATATAGAGAAAATTGACCTTGCAATTTTTAAATACAATGAAACTTTTTCTGTCCGTTGACAACTGTGATACAATGCTTTGTGCAAAGTTTGCGGCATCAGAACTTCATAGATTTTAAATTAAAAATATTTAAATTTATCGTATTTTCATAAAATTAGCAAATTTAAACTGTTGTGGCTCCGAAACCCTTTCACCCAATGATCAAAATCATGGATTATTTTGATTCTGAGAAGTTAAAGTTTATATTGACATGTAAACAGTTTTTCTTACTTTTTATGAAAATGGAGAAATTTAGATTTTTCTTCATTAAGGCGCCTTTGTCCACGAAAAAATATTTTTAAAATATATGGCTAGATTCCGCATTGAAAGTACAAATAAACACATATTTTTTACTGGTGCAACGTTGATAAGAAAGTATTGAAAACATCAAATAAAGAAAATAAATAGTACGCGCGTGAACTAACCAGCTGGCTGTGAGGCGGGAGCTAGCCTAGGCAAGTAAGGCCAGAAGACATAAACACGTGATGTTTCGTCTAGTACCGCATAGCTGGACTAGCTTTATCACAAGTTTTCATAAACACAGGAGTAAAATGACGCCTAACCATCGCTTACCTTCATCTCTCGGCCAGTTCGTGCGGTACTGCGCCGTTCAATTCAAGGCGTGTGAATATAATTTATTTAATACCCTCGAAACTTATTCCCGAGCCACTAAGCAAACAATGCCGAATCCCTCTTAATAATGCAAAGGTTTTTTCTCAATATTTTTTACATTTTTACAAATGGACAAAAAGCCTAAAAGTAAGTAAAATCAGATTATCTGTCTCTATGTATACAATAAAAATAAGGATTACTTCTTAACATAACCTACCAAATGTCAGCTTCAAAATGAGCTCTCGTTCAATGTTCTGCAGTAAACGGTTCCAGAGTTCTGAGCGCTGAAAGAGGCTTGTTTTTCTAAAATACGCTAAATTTGTCACTCAATAATACGAAAACCGTTTGACTTTCGATAGTAT
The DNA here is from genome assembly GCA_025594305.2 of Periplaneta americana. Lineage (NCBI taxonomy): Eukaryota > Metazoa > Arthropoda > Insecta > Blattodea > Blattidae > Periplaneta > Periplaneta americana. The sequence goes on along the minus strand of JAJSOF020000029.1, from coordinate 17,290,312 downwards.
ATTTTTGAAAACGCACTCTCCTCACCACCTTGTATAAATAGGGAAAAAATTAGAGTATTAAAAAATGCGAGGTTTTTTACTGATCGATTTCATATGGAATAGCCCGTCATGGAGATTTCAGGTTTTCTCTGTGTTTTGGCTATGATGAAAGTTTTGTGTCTGAAAACGAGTGCGCAATTGTCTTCTTAAATTTCGATTTTATGTATTAACTTCAAGCACAGTATGCCGCTGAAGGCATGAAATTATAATCTACACATTTGGTTCATTTTGCTTGACAAGTCTCAAAATATAAACAAACGAAAAACTATATAAAAAGCCGAATTGAATAATAACAATAACATTAATAACAACAATAATAATAATAATAATAATAATAATAATAATAATAATAATAATAATAATAATAATAATGAATAGTAAACAATATTTTTACTTGGCAAACCTTTGCTACAAGCGGTTAAACCATACGAAAAGCTATATTATATGAGTTTATGTGAAATTATTGAATAATGACAAACATTCTACCATATGGATAAGAAGATTAAATAATTTCAGATAATTTGTATGTTCTGGTCACGTATATGACACTGAAGAACTTCAACACACATTTATTTTTTTCAGAAACATACTTCATAATTAAAGCTATAATTACAATCAATATTAAATTTAGAATTACAATATACAAACCAAAGTACTGAAACATTACCTGATTAATAAATGCTAGACAATTTATTGCAGAAATTAAGAACAACGAAACAAGTTTCTCTTTTTACTGAAGTACAAATTAAACATAACGATTCTGTGGTAGTGTATATATTTTTATGCTCGACCATGCCGAAATATAGTAATTATACACCTCGTAGCAGTCCTTTAATGCATGTCATTAAAGTACACCTACTCATTAAAGTACAGGTGTTCAGCCAATGACAAGTCAGCTTACAGGTGTTCAGCCAATGAGAAGTCAGCTTTGTACCGATATAAAACCGCAAGTATCGATTATTCTCGGATATGCAATCGAAAGAGAATTAGCGAAAAGTCACGGAGGCTGGAAATCCAATACTGTCGCAGAAGGTTATGTTCTGTTACTACAATAATTAGCGTTAATTGTAAATAATATTCAAATAAATTCAATTTGTCATCTCGTTTTCCAATGTCTAATTTAATTTCAATGTTATGACAAAGTTAATATTTAGTTTACTCTGTAGGTTCTTATAGGCTATCAAGGCCAATGTGGACATCTGTTCCTCGGAAAAAATCAATACTTTCGCGTCTGCGCACAGCTCACAATTTACGAGGTATTGCTCAAGGTCAGTTAGATACAAATAAGATGAATGCGCTCGTTTCATAAACATCCATACTCGCTTCTTAATTACTATCATTATAGGCTCGTTGCATAATGTACTATTAAAATGCATGTATCTTTTCTATACGCAGCTACGCAGCCAACGCGAAGAAAATGTCGGAAATGTTCAGAGATCATCCGAACTCCGCGTTAGATCGAGCAGTGTTCTGGACGGAATACGTCATCAGACACCAGGGAGCGCCACATCTGCGTTCAGCAGGGGCTGAACTGTATTGGTACGAGTACCTTCTGCTCGACGTGTTATTGGTTGTGGTCGCAGCGGGACTTGCAATGATTCTGGTAGTTTACTGGGTGTTCAGAGCATTATTAAATATGTTGTTCTCAAATCCAAGTAAGAAGAAGAAACAGAATTAATAACTTGAACTGAAATATAGAACTATTTCGAAAACTCTGTCAATAATAGTAATATACGTTACAAGAGCAGTATGTTGACGTTTTCATGTTCGAGGAAAAGATTGAAAAAGCGAAACGTAGTTGAGCCTTTTTAATTTCCGAGAACATGAAAACAAACATACCGCTCGTGTATCGTACATTATTTTGTGCGAAGATCGTTTATTACATATCTGAAAGACGAATTTCTAATTAGTTGCAATGAAATCTCCATCTTGGTTTCTGTTTAATGACGGCAACTTTAGAAAACAAAAATATCTATACTCCAGCAGGCCGTGATATACGTCTGTCTTTCCCCCCACCCCCAGTCTATAAATGCGAACTTAAAACAAACGGTAAGGTTATGTAATGATTTATTTTTTCATTTTAATATTTTAACAATATTATTTATATAACACATTGCAGTAATAACATCGGCATCTGGAGTCTTGTTGATTTTTTCACGGCTTCCTTAATGTTACTTGTATCAGGAATACAATAGCTTTCGTGGAGTAGTAGACTTTACTTAATTTTTGCACATATTTAAAAACAATAATTAACAGTGCAATTTAGGTGAAATTGCAGTGGTAAGTTTCCAATTTATAATTATTACTATGTTGAAAGTCTCTAAATATAATATGTTAAAAGCCTAAAGCAGTAAAATGAATGTCGCGCTTAAGCGGTAAGAAGAGGGAAATTGTTATGTGTGTTACGTTGGGAATACTGAATGTGGTATTTCACACTTACCGCGTATTGGTTCTGTGCGGAAAACAAGCAAATACGCACGATCTCGCACAAAATTGATTTATTATAACGTTCTATTTTTATACATACTGTAAATAAATGGGATCAAACTCCCACTTTATTATCATTATTTGCATGCAAGAATACAATCCTTTTCCTTGCTTAATCCTCACTATTGCTTGTCGTGTGCGGTTTTACTCTGCACTAGTTTTAACATTTTAAGACTGGTCCGCAATAAACCGGGAACGGAAACGACAACGGAACAGTTTTACAATAAATATATATTTAAATGGAAGCCTGGAAGCATTCACAATTAACGAGAAGCTTTTCGGAGCCCGGGAATGAGAATGCGAGATTTGGCCAAATTTTAACGTTGCCGTTCTCGTTTCCAATCACAGCTTACTAGATTCACTCTGTTGTCATCAAGGAGCTATTTAGTGGTCGCATATATGGATAAATATCTAATAGGATGCGAATCTTACTGAGTTTCCCGTAACACATGCTAGAGGTGCTAATGTAGAAATTGATCTTGTTGCCACCTGTTGGGTGGAGGAGAACTTATTACATCTAGCAGCGCACCAAGTAGCCTAAATAAAACTAAGTACTCAATGCATTTAGCAACGCATTTGGTGACGAAAATGTTAAACTATGCAGAAAGTATTCATTCCCTTCCTCCCTCCCTCCCACCCTCCCAACCTCATCCTATATTCACGAACTAACCCAGTTTAAAATAAGACATTTATATTTTTATTCCTCACAGCATCTTCCAATGAAAATTCTTACCGGAGCCAACAAGAAGATAAAAGAGACGATCTATTTTACACTACCCAATTAAAATACAACCAGACAGAGACAGAAAATAAAGCAAAAGGTTAGATAATTGGGATTGTATTCTTTGGGTATTTAGTGCAATGCGCAATGGAAAAATCTGCAAAAACGACTTGCATAGTTCAATTTATTATACTACTATTACTTTACAATACATTCAACAACACTGTTTTTATAACATCCATAAACATCACTGTTTAACATACACTACTTATACACACATAGCATCTCTTTATGCCCACTTATGAACAAGTTTCTGGCTGCTAAATTGTCTTCTCGAGCAACGTCTCGAAATCGAACGAACGGGTAAATATAGAACTCTGGGTAACGTACCCAACACGTAGTTCTAATGTTCACCAATTACGACGTCGGGCGCTGATCATCTTATTTGAGCCCCCTGCCGCCAGTTGGTGCTGACCGCAGTTTCGCATCCTATTAGACAGACAGATAGACAGATAGACAGATAGACAGATAGACAGATAGACAGATAGACAGATAGATAGATAGATAGATAGATAGATAGATAGATAGATAGATAGATAGATAGATAGATAGATAGATAGATAGATAGATAGATAGATAGATAGATAGATAGATAGATAGATAGATAGATAGATAGATAGATAGATAGATAGATTTATTGAGTAATATTATACATACAAATTTTATATTATCATAATTTTGTCTAAAATCTAATGCACGGGTCTTCTGACCGTACGTGCTTTGTACCCGAAACAAGTCCTCCTTTGTAGGTTCCCCCCCCCACCTATGATTACATCCAACTACTCTCTACAAGAACACCAAGAACACACACATTAAAATGGAAATTTATCCATGTGGTATATTTTGTAGCAAGGAGGCCGTGAAATAATTTCTTTTTTATCCATTGTTTCTAATTAACTTATAAATTCAGTAGAATCATTTTCAATATACTGTATCGTCGTTAATTTTATGAAATCTCCAATGTGACAATACATAAGATAGCTTTTTTAGAAGGAAGAAATAAGTATCTTAATTATATTTTAATAGGCATAGAGAAAAATATTAGATAATTCGATAGAAAACGTTGGTGAATATGATGACATCAAGGATGAGTGTAGGCCTATTGATATCTAATTACTTTTTCTTGCTTCTGAAAAATTATACTCTGCGTTGTCACATAGGAGGTATAATAAAATCAAAGACGATATTATGTGATCGGACTACCACGTGAACTGAATTCTTAAATATTCTGTGACATAAATTTTGAAGTTGGTTGTGCCTTGTCCACCAACCGATATCAGATCTGGCAGCCATATCTGGAGACACGTTTAGCATATACATCATGATTTTTATTTTTGATACCATTCAGCGTACTGATAATGAAGGAAAAAACTATAGGTGCAACAACATGACTACATGTGATGTATGATCCACATGCTTCAGAGGTTGTCAGAATGTGTTCCATATGTTTTCCTTGCTTTCAGTGACATGACGCAACCAGACATACGAAATTGTGTGTAACTCTTTCTAGAATTTCGTTCGAAATGCATAAGATTTCAATTTTGATGGCTTGTCGAAGATTGGGATTTTTTCGTGGATTGTTCTGAAACAATATAGGCTATCTTTGAGATAGTACCAAATATAAAAAGTCGCAAGTTGTTAAGTATGGAGATATTGGTGATTACTACATAGTATTTCCATATAACTAGATAGCAACTAGATACCAAACAGATTTTTAAGACGTCGTCCATATACTTCAGGCTTGTGTAAGGTCTCAATCCATTTTTCTGAAACTGACACCTTTCACTAACAATAGGTTATCTATATAAAAAAGACAGAAAATTATTCCTGACAATTCTCAGATATACACCATTTGTGTCGCTTTCATCAATAAACATTGGTCCGAAGATTGCATATGCAGGCTTTGCACACCACATAGTGTTTCTTTTCGGATGCAAAAAATTGTCGAGGAATACATGTCGACTTAGTCTGACCAAGAATCTTGTATTTTGTTTGTTAAAATATCCGTCTAAATGGAAGTTCATATTATTTGAAAAATATAGGTTTCAACTTTCAAAAGTTTACTGAATACCTGAATAAAACGAAGAGTTCTCTCTCTCGGCGAGTGAGTAGAAGTAGTGAATTTAGTAAGAAGAAGCTGACAGATTTCTTCGGTAGGTTTTTCCTGTAATACATGAAAACTACAGTAAAAGTCGCATATTTGCATCATGAGTAACATTATCTGTCCGTCTGTCTGTCCATCCATCCATCCATCCATCCATCCCTCCGTCCGTCCGTCCGTCCATCTAATTAATATACCTTTCCTCCCTATCAATGTTAAACCATAGAACTTCTGATGAGTTTGCAAATAATAGAAAGACATCTTGTGATGTGTGTATGTATGTAGGCCTATAATTATAATACATCAATGGTTTGTTAATAATGTCACTATATTGATGCCATCTAGCTGTGAACTAAAGAAATTGGGCGTGCACTTGACCACAGTCAACTGGTATTAATTATGAACTACTGAGAAAACTTTAATTGCTGTTTCTCCAAAAGGTTTCAGAAAATAACATCGTCTGATTTTTCATTTTATACATAGCCACTGAAATTTGCGTAAACCAAATTACTGCTCTTCTAGAATGTCTTTTCCTTTTCACTTTTTCGCTTACCCTCCGTTGATCCTTGCAGCGATTATGAACATTAACTATTATACATCTTGATTACACAACGTTTAACACTGTATCATTTCGGAATATGTATTATATGACTTTCTTGTGTTAAATTATATCGTACCTGGTTTACATGTTTCGACCTTTTATGGGTCATCCTCAGAACTGGTCGTTGTTGGTCTTGGCGCCTCTTGTTTTGTTTCTGTGAGGGTGTGTTCGTGTGGTGTAATGTAGAGTCAAAGAGTGTGTGTGTTCTAAAATTGAGTTGTGTGTTGAGAAAAATTGTATAAGAATCCACATTATCTAAATTTCATCTGAAGGTCAGATGTCCGCCTTTGATATTAAGCTACTCATATTATGCGAATTATTAAAAGATATGTACAGGGACATCATTTTATTTTTACTAACATTTTTATATTAGTCTGGCTGTACCTTTGGATAAACAATTGAGACCCGGAAACACAGTTGGCTACCCCCTTCCACAACTGGAGTTCGATGATACTGGCGTAAAATACAAACAAATCACTTTCCTAGGTATAGGAAGGAAGAAGAGTAGTTCACGCATTTACGTAAACTAGGAAATATCGCAATTTTGAGTTTGATAATTTTCATTAGGTTTTTGTTTAATCAAAATACAGTACAGTATTAACAATGAGTGCTTTTACTCACGAACTGAGTTATCCGTGCAAACGTATTCATTATGCTGTGTGTATTATACTGTCTACAGCACATTAGCGTACAATATAGAGAATTAAATTAATTTGAAAAATAATCATAATATGGATAGGCTATTTAAACACATTTTTTGAAAATGGTGGCCTTTCATTTCGATACAGGCTTCAGTTCTTTTGTGCATATTTTCGCACTATAAATTATTACATCTAATTTCAGTTACCAGTTTCGTCCTTCGTAATAATAACTCATGTTGAAATAATTCTGTACCTACTCTATAAAAGAGCACCTTACGTACTATAAATTCAATCTTCACTTCTGCCCAACCCGCACAGATAAAATTACTCCTATCTACTGTCCGTCCAAGTGGTTATGTCGCAGGATGGTAGAAAAGGGGGAAATCACGTGACTGTTAATTACTTAACAAGTACCTTTTATTTAAGTTATTTTAAACAGTTGTATAATATTACGTAGACGTCCAATTCCTAATGGAAATTAATGTTTTCAGAGAAGAACTAAGACAGCCCAGTCATTAGCCTTTATAAAGAGACGAACAGAAGCTGGTGGGAAAATCGGAATGCGACGTAGGTAAATGGACGACAGTACCTGTGCGAAAATATGATTCAATATTGAAAGCTCTTTCGTCACTGGAAAACGCGAACATATTTCTGGAACGTACTATACTCACTAACTTAGTTCTGTTTACTATATGCGGCCTCGGTTCTGTGTGGAGGACAGTTGGAACTTCATTAGTAGAAGAGGTGGGAGTGAAGTACATTAAAAAATTCAGGTACAATAAAAATTGAAGTAAAAATAAAATGATGTCCCTGTGTTTTAAATACATACATCCTGTATACAATTTGTGATATGACTGTATTACGTTATGCTCTGATAATTCTTGAAACAGTACCAAATCTATATCCATATTAAAAGCTGATCAATATTAACTCTTTACTTTAATATGGATATTACGTCGAGAATACATACTCAATTATAGTCGAAATCAATCGTATCAGGGCAAAAGAATCTTATATGTAATTTAAGCATGAAAAAAAAAATATTATAATAATCACTGCGACCACTTTTAATGTCAGTCATAGATTAGATAGGAAAAGTTACGGTTGATGTCTCAATTAGATAAGATGTTTAATTTAAGGCATGATAAAGGCTACGAAAACAATGCAATATAACCACGTGAGGAGGGCGTGTCCTCTTTCTATGCAACAGAAAAAATCGTTTTGAAATGTTTAAAATGCAATAAATATAATGAAAGAGTAATGGAACAGAGAAACATTCTCTCCGGCACCGGGATTTGAACCCGGGTTTTCAGCTCTACGTGCTGATGCTTTATCCACTAAGCCACACCGGATACCCATCCCGGTGCCGGACAGAATCGTCTCAGTTTAAGTTCCAACTCTTGGGTTCCCTCTAGTGGCCGCCCTCTGCACTACGTCATAGATGTCTATGAACATAGTACTGAAGTCCACATACTGTATGTGCTGAGGTGCACTCGTTATGAGTGACTAGTTGGCCGGGATCCGACGGAATAAGCGCCGTCTTATCCGGTGTGGCTTAGTGGATAAAGCATCAGCACGTAGAGCTGAAAACCTGGGTTCAAATCCCGGTGCCGGAGAGAGTTTTTCTCTGTTCCATTACTCTTTCATCGTATGATGACGCAAAATATCTGCATGGAAATATCATATGTACTTCGGTACATTAAAATTATATATATGCAATAAATATACCCACTGTATTTGGAATTATTTAAAATGTATGAATAATAACTCCATCGCAATATTTTTCCTCAAGCGAAGAGATTAACATGAAATTGAAGAGAACCAAAAGGAGTGAGAGCAAATTAGTTTGAAATAATGTAGATCGTAATTAGATGAAATGGTTTGACGTGAGAAGATACAGGGTGTCAACTTGTTTCCAGTACAGAGTGCTGTGGTTAAGCCGAGGAATTGCAACGCGGCTTTCCGTGAAGTATTTTTTATTTTATTGGCTTATTTTACGACGCTGTATCAACATCTAGGTTATTTAGCGTCTGAATGAAATGAAGGTGTTAATGCCGGTGAAATGAGTCCGGGGTCCAGCACCGAAAGTTACCCAGCATTTGCTCGTATTGGGTTGAGGGAAAACCCCGGATAAAACCTCAACCAGGTAACTTGCCCCGACCGAGATTCGAACCGGGGCCACCTGGTTTCGCGGCCAGACGCGCTGACCGTTACTCCACAGGTGTGAACTTCCGTGAAGTAGAACTTACATTGTGTTGTCTGGAAGTGCCGAACTTCTCCTTCCAAACAAAGCTCGCACCTTCTAATAATGTTCACTGATACATTGCCAAGTTGTTCATATAGAATGGCATAATTCTTCTCTTTAAAATTTTCTTACAATTCTCCCAAAGAACGAGGATTGTTTGCATATACTTCCTCTTTCAAAGTAACCCAAAAATAAAAATCAGAAGGATTTATATCGGAGGAAATAATATTTAATGTGAAACCTGTAGTGCAAAATTTTCTGGTTACGTTATGAATTATTTGCCCTGCATGGCACGAAACTCTCGTTGCGTCCCTGCTGTGGAGTGACCAAGACCTAATTATGTCACCTGGGTCAAAGAAGGTATAAATGATCTTGATATAAGAACGTTGGATCCTTGAGAACCGTATCATAGGACCCATCGATCTGCACTTCAAAATCTTCCATTAGAGCAGTGGTCGTCAGCACTCGCTGAAATGAGTAGAGTGCATGGAGGGTAAGAAATCTGCTCCGTCGTGCACAAGGGACAGAGAGACAGCATACAGTGCGTTTTTTTTTAAAGCTTCAGTAAAGCGCTTCATGCCATTGCTGCAGCAAAATGAGGGTCGAAAAGAAACGTAAGTAGGTCAACTGACTGCAAAATTGTGGACAATTAATATTTGCTTATACAGTGAAACCTGTTCAAATCGGAACCTGAACAATCCGGAATCCTGTCTATTTCGGAACAATTTATTGGTCCCGGCGAAATTTGTATGTATTATGTATAATTTTTCCTGAATAAAACGGAAACTGTCCAACGCGGAAACGGAAACTGTCTGCTACTGTTCAAAACGGAAACAATATTTTGGACACACTATATTTTGTAACTATATTTTGAAACAGCGTGTAATTTAAAGGAATATACGAAATATGTAGGTCACTAAGATAAAAACAAGTTTTCTTTGCAAAATTGTAGCGGGTACGAGGGTGTGTTGGCTTGTTGGTCATACATTTTATTACCCTGTTGACTAGGCAGACGAGTCCCTTCAAAGATTTTCAATGCTTCACACCCGTATACTGTCGTAGCTAAACAGAGCGCAAGTGTAGTGATTTCCAGGTAAAAAAAAAAATTGCATAAAATGTGGCATTATTATTAAGTGATGAAGTAAAAGTTATCGAGATAAAGGAAAATTAGAAACAAAGTCTATGTGAAATAATATTGAAGTACAGTTGTGGAAAACTCAGGTGTGACACTTTAAAAAATAAAGATCATAATGAGTGAGTGGCGTGCGGCCAATATTGGTGACACAAAAAGAACCAGAAAGCTACTGTTTATGTGGAAATAAATGAACTGTTGTGGGAGTGGGTTCTTCATGAACTTTCAAAGAACAAGCTAATTTCTGGATCTGTTCTGTAAAGCAAGCTATTGAACTGGGAAAGAAATGAAATAAACCAGAATTCAAGGCTTCTAATGGATGGCTCCTAGTCCAATTAATTAATAATGTGTAGTGATATGCAGTACAGTATTAGAGTATAGTGTTAGATATTAAATAGAATGAGATTAGTAAACTTTAGTAATGTTTAATGACTAATGAGTGAGTTACGATAATATTTATACAGAAAATGAGATTTTAATCAAGATGATTCACCAACGTAATAAGCGACAGAAAGCTGATTTAATGTGATGAGTGTTAAACGGAATATTTTGTACTTCTTGCAGTTTGAGGCATGCCATTTTGTTTTTCATGTACTATATGAATGACAGATTATTCCATTTTAATGTCACACCTGAATAATACGGAAACCTGTCCAGAACTGAAAAAAAAATAGGACCATGTCACTTCCGTCTTGAACAGGTTTCACTGTATTACTGCAGTAATAAATTTAACCTTAAAATGACATCATTAAAAGAGCATTAATAGCCAAATTGGTTAGTCTCTTATATATGAGACAACTCATCCTGCCTAAGATATTCCGTGGTTTTCCTAAGGCGTAAGACAAATGTCGGGATGAGCCCTATAAGAAATGGGCCACGGACCTATATGCCCTTCTCCATATATATTCCCCCTTTCTTGTAAACGACGTATGCCCTAGTTCAGAACCTATAAATTGTCTATTAAATATACGAGGTCTCTCAATTAGTCGCAATTTGAAAGGACAGGGACCTCTCAAATTGCAGATTTAGATTTCACGGCGCTTCTTCCGACGGCCTTCATATGCTTTGTCAGCGAACAACAGATGACAGCGTCTTGCCATCCTAACGACAAACACCAGCCATCTCCTCCCCGCCCCGTTCCGTGATCACTTGATCAAATCTCAGTCCCCCTCGCGTATGTGGTACCTAAGAGGTTACGTCCAATTTCGGCTTCCCCTTCAAAATTTTCTAGAGCTCCTTCAGTGGAGCAGCGTAACCCGGAGTGAGACTAGTGGCCAACAGGCTTGGAGCTCACATATTTAGTTTTGTACAGCCCCCAACCCCTTGCAAGGATGCGTTTTGCGTACCTTTTAAATTTGTCCTCCCAATTCTCTTTCGATTTTTTCGATTTTTTTTCGAGCATTAACATCCTCAGGCGTTCCATCCATCTTATAACCTTCCGGGATCAGCCGTTCAGACGGCAAGAGACCCGATCGATGGTCTGACTCTAGTCCCGTGGCGTGTAGGCAAATCCTTCATTTGTGATTCCACATGTGTGGATACATTGGCCCCTTCTCATCTGTCTTCAACCTCTAAGACACCAGGATCTGCAGCAGAAAGTGCCGCTGTCAGTCAACACCATAAATATAAACATCTTGCAGATAATTATATTTTTGTCCCTTTTGCTGTTGAAACGTTTGGATCATGGTGTAGTGAAGCCAAAGCTCTCATCTCCACCATAGGCAGAAGTTTAGTGCAGCTTTCTGGGGATCCTCGAAGCAGTCAATGTCTACGTCAGCGCATTGGTATCGCCATTCAGCGCGGTAACGCTACAAGTATTCTGGCGTCCTTCCCGAGTCCTCTTATTTAGATGAGATTTTCTTCCTTTAATTATTCGATTTATTTGTATTTTATTATAGAGAGCCTCAGATATTCTATTACATTTAAATTGTGGATTTGTAATGCATATTTTAAATTTTGGGATTTGTAATGTATAATATTTTAAATTGTTTTGTCTCTAAGTTACCTTAAAAGAACCGAACATGTTAAATAGTTTCGACTTCCATGATAATGAAATAGAATTATTATTACTAGACGATTTTAACAATAATAAACATTGCAAAAGACCAAAACACGCATTCCGCCATGATGGATCGTGCAGCAAACTCGTAAAGCGAAGTTTTGATTTGCTGCACGCTTGCTACAGCGACGGTGAAGCAAATGTAATAAAAGAACGGCCTTGCTGCAGCGCTTTACGTCTTGCTTAAAAAAAATAAAGCGCGGATACCCACCAGCAGCGACGAGGGCTGTGTCTTGTCCGCGGGTAAGAGACGCTAGCTCGAGCGTGCAGTGTTTTGATGACCGCTGCATTACAGAATAGTGGAGAAACAAAAATTATGCATTCTAATAAGAAATAGGGAAAAGAGATTGCTATCAGTTATCTCCTGTAGGACGCTTGTAGCAGTTTTAGTAGCCTACTATATCAAGAAAGGGAGAATGAAGAGTAATATGGTTATATGCCTTATGATTACAAGGCATTCCTTTCTGGTGAGGAGTTTGAGTAGCTGGTCATCACTATACGTCCAGAAGTTTACATTTTATTGTTGGGTGGTTGGACTCCAATTCTCACCATGATGTTTTAGAACGAGTTCAATATCGCATGATGTAATGGGGATATAGCCTATTTTAAATTCACACTGTCTGTTGAGGTTAAGTCACATTTGAATCTCCACATCTCACTACAACATATTTTCCTATTTCTTCATATCCAGGTTTCCTTGAAACTAGGCTACAGTGTCCACATTCAATTTCGCTGTATCATTCTGCAACTTCACCTGTGCCACAATTCAGTTGTTTCACAGTACTAATCGCAATTTCTAAACTTTCACCGAGTGAAAGATGTCTGTTTTTGAGACTTTTGAGAGCTTTCGTAACGCATGAAAAAGTATGTAAATAAGTCATTCCTAACTCTTCTGCAACAGATGACAGTTTCCCGGCTTCAGTTGAGGGTGTATCCTCAGAGTTCATGGCATGCAGCGTTCTTCATAGAGTATATACACAGTGCAAACGATGCAAACTGCAAAAAAACATATTGGTGGTAGAGCACAAATAACTGAAGGAAAAAAGTCAAATAACGTTTTCCGTAATTGCCAAGATTTTTTCAGAGGAAAATGTGTTTTGTGAGTTTAACTGGTTTTAAAAAGGAGAACAGTATAGTAATTACTAGAATTGCCACACGCAGCATGCTATCAGGTTGCCGATGTACGGTAGTATAGAGGAGGTGGGCGGCCGCCCGGTCTCGTAGCATAAGCAGTTCATGTTAAGAGTTGTGACCGGTCCAAATAATAGAGCAGCTACAGCTAATGTATACCTAAGTAAGCATTTGTTTTTGCATTACTGTGGTTGTAATAATCAAAGCTTAACGTATTTTGTTCAGTGCAAACAAGAATTCAATCAACCATACTGCAATGAGAGTGTTGCTGTTCCAAATAAATGCCCCTGGAATACCCTTACCCCCGCAACCAGTCTTGACCCGTTGGGGAACGTGGTTGGATGCTGTTAATTATAATTCAGAACATTACAGCAAAATAATGAAGGTAATTGATGCATTGGATAGCACAGACAGTTCCGCTGTTGCTGCTGTAAAATCATTGGCTTCTGAAGAGCTATTGGAAGATATTCTGTTCATTGATTCTAATTTTAAAATCGTGTCCAAAAGCATCATCCTGTCAGAATCGCCTAAACTACAACTCTCAGAAGTCCTTAATATAGTGGATAAAGTATCACAAACCGTTATCCAAAATAACAATTCACTAATTTCAGAAAAAATGAAATGTAAGTTGAGAAACATTATTGCTAAAAATTGTGCCTATTCACAATTTCGTATTATAAATGATGTACTATCGGGTCACGACAAGACATCTGAAGTAGTGACTTTCCGTTCTTCAAATATGTACCTTTTACATCGTGAGATGTTGAACGTACATTTTTCCCAAAATAAAAACTGTTTGAGTGACCGTCGGAGGAGATTACTTTGCAGTCGCTGAAAATGTACGTAACTCTTCACTGCAATGCACATATTCAAGGATGATGTGAGTATCTTACATTAAATTTTAAGAGTTAATATATCTCACTATAAAATAATTGTGTATTTACATGTTTAGACATTTCCTACTTCAATGATCATTCATTATATTTCTTGAATGCAGGATACAGGTTTTATTGTAACCGCAGTATACTGCTCAGTGTTTACATTAGAGGCATACTCAATTCGTTCCATGCCCCCTTCTCATACAGTCTATACCGCGTGCACAGTAAACCTTGCGATTCTTGTGGCAATTCCACGAAGTCTAGTAATTACGTACTTTCCCCGATATATATGCTGAAGTGAATACCACCTGTACTTTTGATTTCGTCCTAACGTTTCAGAGTTAATTTAAACTCAGTTTTTTGTTCCCCTTGTAAAATTTCCTTTTTGGTAGTTAGGAGGTTTACACTCTAAGCCGACGATGTGAAGAATTCATATGCAAGAGAGTGAACTTCAACGAAAAGTCCAGGGAAATGTCTTGTCAAGTAAGAAATTAGGTTATCTATTTTCTCTTTTCGATGTAATTTGATAACTCATTTTTGTACAGCTTAATTGTACAGAATAACAACATAATTATCGATTGAAATTTGAAGAATGACAGCCGAAAACAATAGAATGTGGTGAGTCGAATCTTTTAATGTGTATAATGTGACTTATCAGACTTTCCTCCTGGACACTGCTATAAAATCAATACTGTGTTTTGATTGGTTGTGGAGAAATCAGATTCAGTTTGTCTTTATCATCAGTGCAAAGGACGTTTGGAAGGCTAGTATCGTATAAGGAAGTGGTAATTCTATATGACGAATAGGCCGACATTGAAACCAATGCTCATCTCTCTTTTGATAACAGTTGTGGCAATTCATTTCATTAGAGAAGACCATACAAAATGGCGGATAGGTAAATGAGATATCTACCTACAATATTATTGCCATCACGGCAAAATTAATCTACCAATATTCGGCGTAGAGTGTAAAAAGATTCCGTCATTGAGCGGGGAAATTATTTTCAACATATAAACGCTTGTACAGAGGCAAGATGTGTTTAATTCTTAATGGAAGAGTGAAACCTGGATGTAATGTCTTATCTTACGTCACACAATAGATGTGGTGATTTACATAGTCAAGTTTAAACTATATTGTGACATCACATAGAGTTTTATATTATATTTTATGCTCGACCATGCCGAAATGTAGTAATTATACACCTGGTAGCAGCCCTTTAATGCACCTCATTAAAGTGCACCTATTCATTAAAGCTCAGGTGTTCCACCAATCAGAAAATACCATTGTAACAATATGAAAGCGCAAGTATCGATTATTCTCGGATATGCAATCGAAAGACAACTAGCGCGAGATTAGACAAAGTATAAATTATCAACATGGAAAATGCACCGTGCAGAATGTCGGCATAAATAAACTGGGAAATATGGGGAAAGAAATAGCACTATACCTTAATCTCCCCAACTCCAATTTATACACAGGCCACTGTTTTCGCAGGAGTTCTGCGACAATTTTAGTAGACGCTGGCGGCGACATCACAACATTGAAACGTCACAGAGGCTGGAAATCCAATACTGTCGCAGAAGGTTACGTTGAAGAATCGATCCAAAATAAAATTGAAATCTCAAATACAATATTAAACTCAGTCGAAAAAAAACAACACACAAATTAACATCAATTCACAGTCATCTTCCAGCCTTTCACAAAGCACATTCCCGCAAATTCATTTCAGCAATAAATCACCTATATTTGAAGTAAAGTCAATTCTGTTACTATAATAATTAGCGTTAATTGTAAATAATATTCAAATAAATTCAATTTGTCATCTCGTTTTTCAATGTCTAATTCAATTTCAAGGTTATATCAAGATTAATGTTTATTTTACTCTCTAGATTATATCAAGGTCAATGTCGACATTTGTTTCTCGGAAAAAATCAATACTTTCGCGTCTGCGCACATCTCACAATTTACGAGGTATTGCACAAGGTCAGTTCCGCTTCTCAGTCAGATAAGAATAACATGAATACTTATGAATAATTTCAAGTTAGAAATATGGTCGAGCATAAAGAGTCGTATGAAACTTGACTATAATGGTAATTAAGACGCTCCTATGAAAATTATGAAACTCGCGTCTTAATTACTACCATTATAGGCTCGTTGCATAATGTACTATTATATTATATTTAGCATATAATAATTTTATAGTTTTAGTGTTTTCTCCAACAATGACCTACTGTAGATGCGGTTCCAACCACTTGGGGATTAAGGTCGACGTATATACATTTTAAGTCTACTTATCCTAGTGGCTGTGCACACACAGTCCCAATTGTAAAGATTGTGCAAATAAGCAATAATTGTCAGGCAGTCGACAGTCCACATCGTAGAAGCTTGTATACCCTGAAACGATGTATTCCATGACAGGAAACTACCGGTAGGTCTATATTAAATGTAGGGAAGTTGGATTTTTCTGACCTGCACATGATACGAGTATAGAATGACATTCTCGGCACACGTCAAAGATAGCGTAAAGAAATTACGGCTGATATCTGTCTAGCTCTAGAGTATCTAATTCTTTTATCATTGTCATTCATGTCTCTGCAGATGTCATGTCTTAAAATGTGGTAAGTGTGCGAGCACTATGCCAAGGCCACAAGGTATAAAAAGGTACTTGCTCTCTGCAATGTCCGCATTTTAAATTTGATAAGTCGGCTGGTAGCAGCGTGTCTGAACTGTAAAGGTATGGTTGCGTGATAAAGGTGCAGTCTGTTATCTCGGCTGCACCGTCTGTCTGTATTGTAAGCAGGAAAAACCAAATACATTGACTTTTTAAGGTAAGAACAATTTCAAAATAATGTACGGTCCTTCAGACTTAAATCCTAAGCTGGAACATATTTATATTACATGTTTTCGTAAGAAATATTGTTATTATTTAACTGGTATCGAATACACCACGATTTATTTCTCATCTCTACTACAAATAACCTACAATCAGAAATGTGTAAATGATATCCCTGTATATTCCTTAACAACCGTCCATCGACCCATCCATTCTTCCACACAATCATCCATCCATCCATCCATCCATCCAACCATCTACTCAATGCCTACTTAGCTACCTACTTATATTTCTGTCCATCCATCCAACCAACCTCCCATCCCTTCGTCCGTTCACCTGTCCAAACATCCATCCATTCAACCACATAAAAGTATACATTCCCACCCATCTATACAACACTTTACCAAGTATTTCTCTGCCCACCTATCTATTTACTTATTGCTCCGTCTATCTGTCTATCACTTTCCTGTCTATCTACCTATCTGGCTATCCACTTTCCTGTCTATCTACTTAACACTCTATCCATCTGTCTATCTACTTACTATGTCTATGTACTTATCCGTCTATCTGTCTACTGAGTGTTCAGTTCAAAGTGTGTCATGGCTCGCTATATGACGTCATGTGGCTGTCGTTGAGCCTAGAGAATTCAATCTTCCTACACTTCCGCAGAGGCGTATTACCTATGTGCCAGAGAAGTTGCCTAGCAAGTACGGCGTTCATTCTGAAGAGTACTTACCGATACGTATCGTAACGCCTGTAGTGGCAGGAATGTGAACTGTTTGGAAACACGTACCGAGGTGAGTTTTTTTCTTACTGTCGGGATATGGCGAGAGGGTTAAGACGATTACTTACGTATTTGTTGACATTAACTTCGACGGTCAACATGGACACGGAGCATTTGATTTGTGTTGTGGAATGTTGCCGTACGCAACCGATGATAACAAATACCCTGCGTACGACTTGCCCGCGCAAAACACAGTTCGAAAGAGGTTATGGTACCATACAGTCTTTACAGACCGCCATCTGTTGCTACGAAGTTCAAGTTATACCGTACACGTTCTCAAGTTCAGATTGAACGCCTTGATTAGTAGGCAACTTCTTTGACATAAAAGCTGAAACTCGCTTCAAATCGCTGACTCACAACGGTGACGTCATGACACACTTTGAAATGAACACCCCAGTATACATTTCCCTATCTATCTACTTACCTGTTTATCTACCTATCTCTCTATCCCCTTTCCTGTCTACCTACCTATCCATTTTCCTGTCTATTTACTTACCTGTCTATCTACCCATCTGTCTATCCACTTTCCTGTCTATCTACTTACATATCTATTTACCTGTTGTCTACCTACTTTACTGTCTACCTACCTCTCTCTTTACCTATCTATCTATTCGCTTTCCTATTTAATAAATAATAATAATAATAATAATAATAATAATAATAACAATAATAATGGCTTTATTTAACCTGGCAGAGTTAAGGCCGTAAGGCCTTCTCTTACACTCAACCAGGATTAAAACTTGCTTACATAGTTGAACATAAAACTGGATCGGAATTATGTAATTACATACCGATACAATTTAGTTACATAATGAGATCAAAAGAGGTAGTTACATAAAAATTTACCTCATAAAATAAAAATAAACAGTGGAATACATATTAATGTTGTTAGAATCAAATGCGAATCACATAAAAACAGAAGCCGATAATTCAATTAAAAAAATGTACACAGTAAAAATAAAAATAAACACATTAGTATACATATTATTATTAGATTACAATTAAGTAGGATTTACATAATTGAACTAGAAACCGACAATTGAATAAAATGTACACAAAAATAGATTAATAATAAAAAAAACAACACAGTGGGATACATATTGGCGTTAAGTGATAAATAAACACGATTTAGATAATAAAAATAAGAAATAAAAAAAATAAAAATAAATACAGTGGAACACAATCCATTAAATATTTGCAACGCGTTAGGTCTGGCAACTTATCATAAGATATTTTTCTAATTTACATATAAAGGAAATTAAAGTTCGGCAGCCCTTGACTTCAGGCGGCAGAGAATTCCAGTGACGAGAAGTAGCAAGAGTGAAAGAGATGATGTGTGGAGTGGTATTTCTAGCGTGTTATCATATTGTGACCGAGTATTTAAGTTATGATACCGAGAAAGACTGTGGAATCGGACAGATAAGTAGGAGGGAGTAGAGGTGTTCAAAATTCGGTATAAGAGAGAAAGGGAGGATTAAGTTCATTACACAGAAGCAAAAAGACTGTACCATAAATCTTGCTAAAGAAATGTAAACGTGAATTTATGAGCAGTAATGTATTATTTTAATCTTCGAACTTTGAAATACTCCTGTTACAAATTTATACAATGAACTCCAATGATGGAAGGAGCTTGCATCCTGTGGACTCTTCTTGCCGGTGCACTGCGTACAATTTAGAGTCTAGCAGACCCAAAATTAACTTCTCTGAAACTTACTTAAACCAAAATAACGAACTTGTGTTTTACAGATCAGGATTTTCCTTCAGTGAGAGAAAAAGGAACGATGTGGACAGAAGTGCTGCTTCTCGCTACTCTACAGTTGATGAGTACAGGCTTGCAGGGAGCAGAGAGTGCAAGGATATTAAGTCTGTTGAACGTAGCTTCGCCGAGTCATTACATATTCAATAGACCCCTAATGTTAGCACTTGCCAACAGAGGTCACCAGGTAATTAACAAAACTTCAAGATTTTCAAATAGTATCTTGTAATGTAATTGCCAGAAACTACGGTGTGTCCAACAAGTTCCGCGCCATAGGCTAAATCATAATAGTACATTATGCAACGAGCCTATAATGATAGTAATTAAGACGCAAATATGTTTGTTTATGAAACGAGCGCAAGCGAGTTTCATAATTTTCATACGAGCGTCTTAATTACCATTATAGGCAAGTTTCATACGACTTTTTATGCTCGACCACATTTCTAACCTGAAATTATTCAGAAGTATTCATTTTATTTGTATCTGACAGAAGATCGGAAGTGACCTTGTTCATAGCTCTTAAATTGTGAGATGTGCGCAGAAGCGAAAGTATTGATTTTTTCCGAGGAATAATAATGTCATTGACCTTGGTGTAATGTAACATGAAGTAATTTGATATAACCTGGAAATTGATTTAGAATTGAAAAACGAGATGACAAATCGAATTTATTTGAATATTATTTACAATTAACGCTAATTATTATAGTAACAGAACATAACCTTCTGCGACAGTATTGGATTTCCGGCCTCTGTGACGTTTCCCTCGTTGTCTTTCGATTGCATATCCGAGAATAATCGAAAACCTGAACTTTAATGAATAGGTGTACTTTAATGACATGCATTAAAGGACTGCTACCAGGTGTATAATTACTACATTTCGGCATGGTCGAGCATAAAATACTTTACGTTCAATACGACACCTCCGATTTCCAAATAAGTCTAGAGACAGAACTTCATGTTATTTACAATGCGTTATAGCTTGTCGGTGGTGATTTCATGACTCGCATACGTAGGTGTGAGCAAACAAGGGCGATGCTACTGTTATTGTGGAGCAATCATGTTACATGAGAAAACAGAAAATTTCGTTAAAACAATAATTTATAATTACTCAAATAAGATCCAACCACCCAATTTCAAAGAAATTTAAAATTTTAAATTATGGTTTATTTAACGACGCTCGCAACTGCTGTGGTTATATCAGCGTCGCCGGTGTGCCAGAATTTTGTCCCGCAGGAGCTCTTTTATAGGCCAGTAAATCTACTGACACGAGCCTGTCGCATTTCAACACACTTAAATGCCGTCGACCTGGGCCGGGATCGAACCCGCAACTTCGAGCACAGAATGCCAGCGCTATACCGACTACGCTACCCAGGCAGACTGAAAGAAATTTAAGAGATACCTTTAAAAATATTGATTTTGTTTTAACCGGAAAATAAAAACGGTCTCTAATACAAATGAACCCTAAAGCAGCTAAGACGAGACCTTTACCTAAAATCGCAAACGCGACATTCCCATTCGACCAATGGTAAAGTTTAAGAAAACATCAACTTACAATACAACAAAATTTATACAAAAGTATTTAAAAACTAAATTTAAATACAATAAGAAATATATAAATAATAATCAACTAATACAATTGTTAAATAATATCCTTTTAGATGAAAATAATAGAATGGTTTCTTTCGACGTAATTTATATATATACACAAATATTCCAAAACATGAGACTATAGAAATAATAAAACAAAACTTTAAAGATCAAATATACGTGACACCGAAATAGATGGAATCACTAAATTATTACGAATTTGCAACAACCAAAATTACTTTACATTTAATAGAAAATTCTATAAACGAAAAGGTGGATTAGCTATGGGTTCCCCCTTTCCGGAATTATGGTAGATATTGTTCTTAAAAATCTAGAAAATATGTTCATTGAACAAAACAAACTATATCACAAAATGGATAAGATATGTAGAGGATACTTCGATTTTATATCATAATACCACTTCTGAAATTCTTCTCAATAATATCAACAACATCAATTCTAGAATCTTTCGCAAAAGACGAAATTGATAAAAAGATTAAATTTCCTTGATATTACAATAGAGAAAAATAAAAAAAAACTTTTCAATTCAAAATTGTTAGAAAACCAACCCAAACAACACATTAATTCCTCAGAGTTCTAACCACCCAATACAGCATAAAATAGCTGGCCTTAATAGTTTGGTAAATAGACTCGTTACGGTTCTTAAGCAAATTTTGCAAAGGGATAAGCTGAAAACCCGTCAACTACAGAGCGTTCGCCTACGGGTGGGGCCAGGAAAGCGGCCTATACTGATACGCCGCTTTGTGCGCGCAGTTGTTGAGACACGCTCGACAATCAAGGACATCAAGGTCGACAAGTTATCAGTTGTGAGCCAGATGTTGCAGTATTTAACACGTACAGTGCAGTTTCTTGACACAGTTGCTTAAATATTCAGCGTGTGTGTAAAATTTGTTAACAATGCAAAACGCAAAATTCACGCTTTTATGTATGATGCATATGTGAAAACAGAGTCATGTAGAGAGGTGCGTAGGCAATTTGAAGTGAAATATTCGGGTGCTCCAATTCAGGGTAGAGAAACTGTTAGACATCTTGTTAACAAATTAAGGACAACAGGGTCGATAAATGCTACAATTCCTAAGCGAAAACGAAGAGTATTGACGGGAGAAAAAATTGATGAAATCAGTGCATAATTTACACGCTCTCTAATAAATCTCTAAGACGTGTTTCACAGGAAGTTAGTGTTTCAAAAACATCAGTCTTTACTGCTGCTAAACTTTTAAAATTAAAACCCTACAGAGTATATTATAGAAAGCGGAAGCTTACGGATAGACGATTCCCGCAAGCGACACCGCTGGCAGGCCGCTTTCCTGGCCCCACCCGTAGGCGAACGCTCTGTAGTAGAACTTTAGGGGTGCTATGCATAGACATTTCGCTAGCCCGCGCTACGAGCGTGCTAAACTAGCCCCCGCTATCGACTAATTACTTGTACAGGATTCATATCATATCGTATCGCTAACACTGGTTTATGAATACGGAAAACTTTAGTTCGCTGATTTTCCACCGGAAGCCTGCGCTAAGAATGTCTATGAATATGGCCCCATGTGTCTGGACAGTTAAGCCAGCCGGGCAGAAGAACCCGAAAAGGATAAGACAGCGATCCCTGCCGGTGTTTTAAGAAGCTCCGCTAATATCAAGACGATGTTACTGGCCGAAAACAGGTGTGCAGGGCAGAAGAGAAGGCCAAGGTCAGCGAGCAAGCACGACCTCATAGAAACAGATTTGCAAAACTGTTTAACTCTTGCAATAAATTGAAAACGTTAAGGAGGGGATAATAAAACCGTTATGCAAAATGAACGCAAAGCGGTTATGATTTTTTATTTAAGCAAAATTTAAACTATATATTATTTTAATGTACCGAAGTACATATGATATTTCCATGCAGATATTCTGCGCCATCATACGATGAAAGAGTAATGAAACGGAGAAAAATTCTCTCCGGCACCGGGATTTGAACTTGGGTTTTCAGCTCTACGTGCTGATGCTTTATCAACTAAGCCACACCGGATACCCATCCCGGTGTCGGACAGAATCGTCTCAGTTTAAGTTCCAACTCTTGGGTTCCCTTTAGTGGCCGCCCTCTGCACTACGTCATAGATGTCTATGAACGTAGGACTGAAGTCCACACATGTGCTGAGGTGCACTCGTTATGAGTGACTAGTTGGCCGGGATCCGATTCTTTCATCGTACGATGACGCAGAATATCTGCATGGAAATATCGTATGTACTTCGGTACATTAAAATAATAAATATGATTTGCGTAAATCACTTCGTGATTTAAGACGGCGCTTATTCCGTCGGATCCCAGCCAACTAGTCACTCATAACGAGTGCACCTCAGCACATGTGTGAACTTCAGTCCTACGTTCATAGACATCTATGACGTAGTGCAGAGGGCGGCCACTAGAGAGAACCCAAGAGTTGGAACTTAAACTGAGACGATTCTGTCCGACATCGGGATGGGTATCCGGTGTGGCTTAGTGGATAAAGCATCAGCACGTAGAGCTGAAAACCCGGTTCAAATCCCGGTGCCGGAGAGAATTTTCTCTGTTCCATTACTCTTTCATCGTAAAATTTAAACTACCAAATCCATAGTCCTACAAAATAAGCCTACGTATATTCCAATAAACTACGTAAATTGTCACATTGCCAGTATTTCTTCCTTGCAGAGAGATACTTGGCTGTAACAAAACACTATCATAATCCGAATTTATTTATTGACAAAACACTATCTCAATTCATATCTGATAACATAATTCTGCTGCAATCCGTGTCTGATAACAAAACACTATCGCAATCCGTGTCTGATAACGATAAGAGAACATTATCGAATTCAATCAAAATAAATTAAAATAACTGTAACAAGTATTAAAACACTTCTCATTAAAATTTATATGTGCCTACAGAGTGAACGGTAAGTAATGTCATTAATTTCAAGGGGTTATTCTTTGAGATATTTCAAACAAAAAAGTTTAATACAATTTTGCTCGTTTTTACTTCCTTTTCGAGAAAAAAATTATTTCATATGAATATTTCATAGCGTATTTTGTGAAAGCTGTTGAATTAATTCCTCAGAGTTCTAACCACCCAATACAACATAAAATAGCTGGCCTTAATAGTTTGGTAAATAGACTCGTTACGGTTCTTAAGCAAATTTTGCAAAGGGATATGCTGAAACCCCGTCAACTAGTAGGACGTTAGGGGTGCTATGCGTAGACATTTCGCTTGCCCGCGCTACGAGCGTGCTGAACTAGCCCCGGCTATCGGCTGATTACTTGTACAGGATTCATATCATATCATGTTGCTAACACTGGTAGCAGTGTATTATGGTAATATGTGATTGAAATAATTTTAGTTTTGTCCTTTAAACGTGCAGAAATTTGATCCGAACAAAAGTAAGTTTTCGTTCTGCAAAGGAATTTTAAAACGTAGTGCAGTGTGACAACCATGTAAAGGTTATTATTGCCTGCAAAGAGGCAGATAATATGTACGTTATCGTGACGTAGACCAAGTACCCTGAACACCGGTAGTTTTCGAAACGACGGTAGAGAAAACGAGATATGTAAATGTAACACACACGATTGATTTTAAAGACGTCTCGGCAAATTTGATTCCTTGTATGTAAGTTTACCGGTTACCTCTTTAAAATTTAAGTGGGAGGGAACTATTGCCTAAAGAAAATGCTTGCAGTACGACAAATCGAGTTTTTTTTAATAATAAGTTGATTTGTGTAACGTAAAAATAAGTTTTTTCGTATTGTATGGGTTCACCGAATATTTAATTAAAATTAAATCGAAAGAGTTTAAAAATATTATTTGTAATTTTGTTCCTTTAACGTAAAATAGCATATCGTATTTTTATTTTTGCCTGTGGAGTTTTAATATTTTAAATTCTTGTTTTTATAACGTGAACTAAGCATCATTATTGTTTTAATTCTGTAGAATATTCAATTGAAATAAATGTAGAAATATTTCTTAATTTTTTTAATTTATTCTAAAATAAGCGAATCTTATTGTCTGTGTTCTCTGAATATTTAATTAAAAATTAGGTTTTAGAGTTTTACAGTTTTTTCAAAATGTTGTTCAACGTGAAATGAGCAGTGTTCATTCTCCTTTCCCCAACACAGTTAAATACAAAAATTAAACTCTGTAACATCTGTTATTTTTCTTATAAGTTTAAAAGCAATGTATTTGGCAATGACCTTCAACTTCCCTGTTAGTAACAAGCCAGGTGAAGAGGCTGTTCAGAGCAAGAGAGACTTATGTGTATTTCCTACTGATTACACGCGTTGCACTATTTCGTAATTCTTCCATACCTCAGTGAAAAATATGGCATTTCGCTTTACAACTGGGATGTTACAGGCTTACTATTTGGAGCGAGGGATTGTTTACCAAAATTTACATGTAATATCCTTAAATCCTTTCAAATTCCCTTTTATGAGGTTCAGAAAATTGTAATGGAAATTCTGAAGGCCTCTCTTCAAATTCTACACTATCATCTACAGGGACATCATTTTATTTTTACTTGCATTTTTATTGTACCTGCATTTCTGAATGTACTTCACTCTCACCCCTTCACTAATGTCCTTGCTCCCGTCAGACACACAAACTTACGGCCGCTGTTGCATTCGAAGTCTTCAAGCAGTGAAGTAAACACTGCAGTGTATAGTGTGTTTCATTAATATGATTGCGTTTTCTATAGAAGAAAGAACCTATATTAATAATATCGTACTAAAAATTATATTCAAGAAAGGATAAATTCAATTTCAGAGAATATGCTTCAAAATGTTTTTAATAATATGCGTACTGAATTGAAGCCTGCATTGTAATGAACGGCAACCATTTTCAGCAACTTGTTTAAAAATTCAGATTAGCTTTTTTGAATTGAGGTGGCTAGAAGCAAAGGAATGCTAGTGACATTTGTAATAACATGAGTTAAATGCATCCAGTGTAAGCAAAAGTATCTAAAATTTTAGTGGCAAAGGGATATTTTAATCGCATCGCACATTAAAATTTAGATAAAAATTTCACCGATTATACGAAAGCTTAAATATTTAAACCCCATTTTCTCAAAAGTAACTTAAGTGCACTTACAGTCCTTTACTTATGACCCCCTCAATTTAAATGCACTCTCTATATTGCTAAATGAAGTAGACATTACATAACGAACATAGCCGCCTGAAAAGTTGAGTTTTTGAAAAAAAAATGTTACTACTCTACTGTATTTTGATAAATTCCGTAAAAGTGATGATGAAACTGAAAATCGTAATATCGTATTTCCCTACAACATAAATGGATACACTACTTTTCTTTCCTCCTATACCTAGTAAAATGATTTGTTTACATATTGCACTAGTAACATCAAACTCCTGTAATGGAAGGGGGCAACAGTGTTTCCGAGTATAGCCAGGTTAATATTAAAAATGTTGGTAAAAATAAAGTGATGTCCCTGTATATGTTAACACGTAAATTTTTGGGTGAATGTTACTTATGTCCCGCCCACTATAGGAGACATAGGCCAGTTTTACACGAATCCTAAACATTTAGGCTGAAACGAGCGTTGAGCGACTTCCGCCGATTTTGGAATAGACACCGACGCACTTAAATTGCCAACATAGAAAACAAAAAATCACACTCAATCGCTTTCACCTTCATCTTGACGGGATAATAAAAGCCTAAACTAACCTAACCTAACCTAAGTGAGTCTGAGTCTATGCCAAAATCGGCGGAAGTCGCTCAACGCTCGTTTAACCAATATTCGTTCAGTGGGCGGTGGATGCTCTACATGGACTAATTTTTGTTTTGATGTACAAATCGAATCATTATTTTGCTCGTTTCATTTCCCTTTATCTTTTATGTTTGTTAATTCCGGATCCCAGTCGTCAACCTCACTTGAGGACGGATGATTTGAAATAAATCTTAGTAGTAGAAAATTCACATTTTTCTGTAAAACTATTCAAAACACAGCAAAATGGTATTTAACTTTTTTGTTGCCTTTACTAAAGGAATCATCCACCTGAATTAATGACATTACGTACTATTGACTAGACATATTACTGGACCATAGCTGTCCTATCATAAGTAGTCATCTGCAAAGGAGAATGAATCTATTGAGAATGATATGTTGATCTAGTATTACGATAATTAGAAAACTTAATAATTTAACAATTGTATCATTAAAGACTGAAAATGGCCATCGTACACAATCCTACTTACAATGTGAATCAGCTTGTATTCGCTGACATCTGGAGTCGATGTGTGTCGATAACTGACGTAACATCGTAAGATTGATATTGGATACGTGTGTTTGGACTACGTTGATCAAGTTGAGAAGTAATACACAGATCAACGAGAATGTTTCTGTCAATTGGGGTTTTATCATTTAAGTTGTTTTGATTTATTAATTAATTTTTATAAATTTCTATGGATTCTAAAATATTTAATGCATGACATTTATTTTGTAAGTGTAATATAGTCATATCTGAATCTATACTAGAGAAAAAAATTTGATTATTGTAAATATGTACATTGAAAGCTGATTGGAAAAAGTTATTGTGCGAAATCTGTCTATGTTCTTTATAGTTTTTACTAAAAGCTCTGCCAGTTTGACCTATATACTGTATGTAGATTCACAATTGGGAAATTGGCATTCCAATTTATAAACTCCATAAGCATTGAATTTATTACTATTAGGATCCAAATTACTGAATAATTTTTTTATAATGTATTATTCGTTCTGTAAACTAAGTCATATTTAAATATCTTAAATGCATTTGTGATTAGGTATTATGCCGGCCTCCGTGGATATGTCAAGCTGTGGTAGCTGGTGGCCAGCAGCGGAATCCACTCCCCTCCCGACGGGAGAGGGGGCTTACACCTCAGACCGTTTCAGGGAGAAATGTAGGGAGGGCTGTTTGGATGGGATGGTACACGGATTTGGAAGGATGGCGGGACTGGTCGTTAGGGTGTTAGCAGTTAGGTCGGTTCGGCGTGGGTGTGGTCGGTGGGCTTGCAATTCATCCCAGGGGCGCACAATAGACCTCAGGTCGCGGTGCAACAGGAGATGTTCCCCTCCCGGCCTCATAGAGTGAGAGAGAAGAAAAAAATATATAAAATTATAATATTAAAGATAGGAATGTACCCACAAAGACTACACGTTTAGGTATGCATAGAGAGTTCGTTGTAGCACGATAAATATATCTCCATTCAATTGCTGCGATACAAAGCACATTTCAGTTGTAACCTGGCCATACCTCAGGAACGACAGTCTAAGAAACCTAACCTAATATACTGATGTTGTGCCATAAATTCCTACCTTTATATTATTACCATGTTTTTCGTCTTAATTTTTCAGATGACAGTGGTAAGCCCCGATGCCAGTAAGGATAATGTTCCTAATCTAACAAACATCAAACTGGAAGGAGTTTATGACACAATGAGAGATGACTTCGATTTTGAAAACTTAGGTGATACTACTGCCAGCGGTATTATTACCGTTTTGTTTGAGTGGGCCGATTTTGTTTGTCAGAAGGAATTTAAGTCAGACGGGGCGAAGAAGCTACTCAACTATCCATCAAACGACCAATTTGATCTCATTATCGTCGAAGCCGGTTGGGCCGAATGCTTCTATGGATTCATACACAAATTCGGGTCACCTCCTGTGGTTGCTACATCACCGTACGGACTTACTCCGTGGATGGACGCAGCCTTTGGGGCCCCAGACAACCCTTCCTACATGCCTGTTTCTATCCTATCTTACACTAGTAGCATGACATTCACACAAAAGCTCTACAATGCCTTCATCCATTACTATCACCTTTATAGATATCTGTATGAACATATACCCAACATGGAAGCCATGGCGAAGGAGTTCTTCAAGCAGGACTTGCCGTCTTTCGTGGATATTCAAAGAAATTTCAGCTTAGTTCTTGAAAACACTGTATTTGGACTGGAAGACGCCAGACCGTTGACGCCTAATATAATACCAATTGGTGGAATGCACGTTAAAGAGAAGCCCGATCCTTTGCCGAAGGTACCATATTATTATTATTATTATTATTATTATTACTTCGGAATATGTATGATAAGATTTTCTTGTGTTAAATTTTAACGTACCATGTTAACATGTTTCGACCTATTTTGGGTCATCTTCAGAACTGGTTGTTGTTGGTCTTGGCGCCTCTTGTTTCCTGTGAGGGTGCGTTCTTAGTATAGAGTCAAAGAGTGTATGTGTTTTGAAATTGAGTTGAGTGTTGAGAATATCGTTGGGGTGTGTTTTCGTGTGTCTGTATATTTCATATTGTTCTAGTGTGTTGAGTTTCTGGCTTTTTGGTTGGATGTGCAGTATTTCTATGTCTGTGTTGATGTCTCTCTAGGTGTGGTTCGCGTTTGTGATGTGTTCTGCATATGTGGAGGTGTTTTGTAGTTTTGTTATGGCTGTGATGTGTTCTTTGTAACGTGTTTGAAATGATCTGCCTGTCTGTCCTATGTAGAAGTTGTTGCAGGTGTTACATTTGAGTACACAGGAGTATAAAACTCAAATGTAACACCTGCAACAACTTCTACATAGGACAGACAGGCAGATCATTTCAAACACGTTACAAAGAACACATCACAGCCATAACAAAACTACAAAACACCTCCACATATGCAGAACACATCACAAACGCCAACCACACCTACAGAGACATCAATACAGACATGGAAATACTGTACATCCAACCAAAAGCCAGAAACTCAACACACTAGAACAATATGAAATATACAGACACACGAAAACACACCCCAACGATATTCTCAACACTGAACTCAATTTCAAAACACATACACTCTTTGGCTCTATACTAAGAACGCACCCTCACAGGAAACAAGAGGCGCCAAGGCCAACAACGACCAGTTCTGAAGATGACCCAAAATAGGTCGAAACATGTTAACATGGTACGTTAAAATTTAACACAAGAAAATCTTATCATACATATTCCGAAGTGATATAGTGTTAAAAGTTGTGTAATCAGGATGTATATTATTATTATTATTATTATTATTATTATTATTATTATTATTATTACCTCATTATGAATTTCAGAGTCATGGCTTTCTGATGCATCCCGTTCAAATTGTTATACATTAGTCTCTCCTCCTCCTTCTTATCGAATTTCCGACGTTTCGTTTTCTACAGGG
Source organism: Periplaneta americana (assembly GCA_025594305.2). NCBI lineage: Eukaryota > Metazoa > Arthropoda > Insecta > Blattodea > Blattidae > Periplaneta > Periplaneta americana. The sequence goes on along the minus strand of JAJSOF020000029.1, from coordinate 17,260,061 downwards.
AACATATTTAGCAGCAATTCATACATTCGTCTCTCGCCATGCGATCTATTATTTTCCGTTCTTCTTCAGCTTAGAATTTACGTTCTCCACTCGAAGTCATTTCTTAATATTTTTCTTTATTTTCGCATAGTTTTACTGTTGTTTATTAAACTCTCCGAATACAGGTTTGAACCTCATAAATGATACCAATAAGGCATCACTCGTTAGGCATCTAACTCAGGAGATAATAGGTCAGCATGGCTAGTTCCTTTCTCCCTTCATTGCATACATCGCTGACTATACTTCGTTCCATAATGTCTGACAGGAGATGTAAACATTGTCGGCAGAGGAGGAGAAAAATATAATTACTATTGGCCCTCGGTTGTACAATGCTTTAGCTAAATTACACCCAGAACTTCTAACATGTAACCCACTAACATATAACAAGAAAATTAGAAACGTGTTAATATCTTCAATTTGATTAAATAAATTTATAGCCTATGTGTATGAATTAATCAACCTATATTATATTCCTATTCTATAATTTTGAAACATATATATAGTCCTAATTTTCACGTGCGATATTATTCTTCTCTAGCGTTAATATTATATTATATAATTCCATTGCCGCTGTAATTTAAATTTTAGTTCCTATTTTATTTTATTTATTTTTTTATTTTCTATATTTCTCTTATATTAATATTGTATTATATAACTTCTGTAACTAATTTTAATTTTATTTCCTATTTTATTTTATTTTATATTCTCTTATAGCCCTATTAATATTATATCTGAACTGCGACCGAACACGAGCGCTGCTCAATCGGTCTCAAATTTTGTTAATACTACTGTATCTCCTTTTTTATATTGATTGTATTATTTTATTTCTAGTTCTCTTGTTTGTAATTATATTCTTTATTCTGTATATTTAAATTTAAATAAATAAATAAATAAATAAATAAATAAATAAATAAATAAATAAATAAATAAATAAATAAATAAATAAATATTGAACCAATGACAGAGGTCTCATTCCTTGAAATTGGGTGGTTTGAAACGTTCTATCACCACCCAACTTCAAGAAAAGCATGGAATGAAATCTCTGCCATTGGTTGAATAGCAATTATACTTCTCTGCTCCGCTGTCGACAATGTTTACTTCTCCTGTCAGACATTACAGAACGAAGTATAGTAATATATTACAGTAATCAGACTTAAAAATCTTAAAACTTGGTATAAGCATTAGTAATAGATCGTAAGATTTGTTAATGTTCTGAATAAGGGTTTCTTTGGTGTCGTGCTTACACTAATCAACGGCTAAGGTCATTATTATCTTTTGAAAATATAAATGATCTCCTGCGTTATTTGTATTTTAGTATTTATTTATTTAAACTGGTTGAGATAAGGCCGTCAGGCCTTCTCTGCCCCTCTACCAGGGGATTACAACTATAATATGAACAATAAAATTACAATTAATTGTATTACGCACGTGCGTGAAATACGATGTGGCAATGTTGTACCTTGTCTTGCTCTATCTGTCTCTCTTGACCCTTCCGAATTGCCGTCTAATCTAATCAGACTTCACATGTATACAAACAATTGTTATTCTTCCGGTACATATTGTCAAGTGAGATTTATTGCCTGATAATAGATGTACATACCATAACTGTGTACAAAGCATTGATACTGCAATATAAACATAAAAATATATACTGTATAATAAATAAATATAGGCTATACAATGTAGGCCACCAGCGTAGCTCAGCCGGCTAAGGCGTCTGCCTGTCGATCAAGAGTTGCGCTCGGGCGCGGATTGGAGTCCTGCTTGGACTGATTACCTGGTTGGGGTTTTTCCGAGATTTTCCCAACCGTAAGGCAAATGTCCGCTAACCTATGGCGAATCCTCGGCCTCATATCATCTCACTATCACCAATTCCATCGACGCTAAATACCTTCTAGTTGATACAGCGCCGTTAAATAACCAAGTGATATACAGGGTGTTTAAAAAATACGGGGCATAATTTCAGGTATGTATTTCCCACATGTAGACCATCAAAATTGTTCATTACAACATGTGTCCGGAAATGCTTCATTTCCGAGTTATGGCCTTCACAACATTGAAAGTCACCGGAACGTTTTTCTTTCCGCAGGTCGTTGTCATTACAGAAGATGTTCAAAATGGCCACCTCCTGCTTGAATACAGACCTCACATCGATGTCTCTTTGACCTGCGAACACGATCCCAAACTCCAGGAGTATTGCGTATGTCCTCAGAACATGCCACAATTCGATTCCGAAGGGATTCCAAATCAGGCACCGGAGACGAATAAACCAATGATTTTAAATGGCCCCACAACTAGAAATCGAGAGGGTTCAGATCAGGTGAGCGTGGAGGCCAAGCAATTGGGCCACCTCTACCTATCCATCGATCAGGAAACCTTCGATCCAAGTACCGGCGAGCCGTAAACTGAAGTGTGCAGGAGCGCCATCATGCAAGAAGTGAATGTGTTGACGATTGATCAGTGGAGTGTCTTCTAAAACATGAGGTATGGTTCCGGTGAATTTCAATGTTGTGAAGGCCATAACTCGGAAATAAAGCATTTCCGGACACATGTTGTAATGAACTATTTTGACTGTCTACATGTGGGAAATACATACCTGAAATTATGCCCCGTATTTTTGAAACAACCATGTATATATATATATATATACAATGTAATTTAGTCCGATGGGTACCTTATACACATTTTCTCTAGGCCTATAAATTTACAATAATTAGTTATATTTTTACACAGGAATTGAACATGAATATAAATATATTTAATTATCAGAATCCACGTCTCTGGTAATAACAATTTTTCCCTCGGAATTATTCAAATCAACTTTACAGGGAGTTATACCTGAAAGCTTGATTTGCATAATGCACGTCACTGTTCGTTAACAGAAAACCACAATTTAAGTCACACAGAGTTAGTGTGCACTCAACGTTGGTTGCTTGACGGTTGTCAGCCCACTTTGAGGTCTGTGGATATAGAGGGAAAAATTGGATCGATGTCTGGTAGAGTTCCCGGGTAGCTCAGTTGGTACGTAAACCAAAGGTCCCGGGTTCGATACCCGGACCCGGAACAATTTTTCCCTCGGAATTATTCATAAAACACAGGGCTTTAAATTTGCTTACCATATTCATTAGAGCCCAAATAGACCCCAATATTAGGATCAAATGACATCCCCAGGTGCTTATGAACACTTGCTAATGTCTCATATTTTCATGCATTATAGTCATCTAAATATTTCTGGCAGATGAAGTAGAGATCTCTACTGTTTCGTACATCCCTCGTAGGGTACTGCATGTCACAGTCTGAACCCTGCACATATTCTTCACCGCTCTTATAAGACACACATTAATTTTTTTGGGCTGTACAGGCCTACTTATAATTCATAGTGAGCTCAATGCCCAACTAGGTCTACATTCTACATTCAGGAAAACATCTCTTGGTTATTTGAATCGAATACGGTGGGCAATAAATCTGTCATATTTCTCTCCTTGCATTTATCCAGTTTACACTGTAGTCGTAGTTGGTGATGTGAGAGTTTTAATTAGAATTCCTCCTGATCCTGTGGCATTTATGTAACTTACTGCCGATTTTGCACAAGTCATCATTCTGATTATTTGCCACTTGTCTGCACTTGTTTGTTCGGTGACTCGTTTATAGGCACCACTAGTGATTCTAATGAACGGGTTACATCAGCTTCTTGTCTATGCGGATGACGTGAATATGTTAGGAGAAAATCCACAAACGATTAGGGAAAACGCGGAAATTCTAGTTGAAGCAAGTAAAGCGATTGGGTTGGAAGTAAATCCCGAAAAGACTAAGTATATGATTATGTCTCGTGACCAGAATATAGTACGAAATGGAAATATAAAAATTGGAGATTTATCCTTCGAAGAGATGGAAAAATTCAAATATCTTGGAGCAACAGTAACAAATATAAATGACACTCGGGAGGAAATTAAACGCAGAATAAATATGGGAAATGTCTGTTATTATTCGGTTGAGAAGCTTTTATCATCTAGTCTGCTGTCAAAAAATCTGAAAGTTAGAATTTATAAAACAGTTATATTACCGGTTGTTCTGTATGACAGTGAAACTTGGACTCTCACTTTGAGAGAGGAACAGAGATTAAGGGTGTTTGAGAATAAGGTTCTTAGAAAAATATTTGGGGCTAAGAGGGATGAAGTTACAGGAGAATGGAGAAAGTTACACAACGCAGAGCTGCACGCATTGTATACTTCACCTGACATAATTAGGAACATAAAATCCAGACGTTTGAGATGGGCAGGACATGTAGCAAGTATGGGCGAATCCAGAAATGCATATAGAGTGTTAGTTGGGAGGCCGGAGGGAAAAAGACCTTTAGGGAGGCCGAGACGTAGATGGGAAAAGAATATTAAAATGGATTTGAGGGAGGTGGGGTATGATGGTAGAGACTGGATTAATCTTGCTCAGGATAGGGACCAATGGCGGGCTTATGTGAGGGCGACAATGAACCTCCGGGTTCCTTAAAAGCCAGTAAGTAAGTAGTACTAGTGATTCTAATTCGGTAACAGCCAGGCCGGTTAACACAGAACACTAGTTCCATAACAGATATTGTACCACACGTTGTGTTAATACAGTAAACAAGAGTACATTATTTGATTCAATGAGTAGTTTTCAGTACCTTTGTAGTTTGTGTCCAGAGTAACTATTAAATGAATAGATTGCAAGGTACAACACGTAATACCTTTCCACTATCATTTTCATTAATAATACACATATAATTTTAAATTACACCAATCTCAGGACCAAAGAAAATAAGAACAATTATTTATCAGAGTATGTGTTAGATAAGTCGTATGTTCAAAGTATATCTTGAAATAAATTCAATATCTGTGCTCAATTATTGGTTTCTCTTTTAGGACCTGCAGAAATATTTGGATGAAGCGAAGGATGGATTTATTTATTTTAGTCTGGGCACAAATCTCCGGAGCGACGCTTTGACACTAAGTAAACGGCAAGCGCTACTGGATGCATTTTCAGAATTGCCTCAGAGAATTCTCTGGAAATTTGAATCTGAAAATCTTCCCGGAATGCCGCCCAACGTCAAAATAAGCAAATGGCTGCCACAGAGTGACATCCTAGGTAGTATTGTATTTATATTCCATGTGGTCAACGTAGTCAATATCTCTACAGATTATTGAGTAGGTCAATACCTTGCTTCAATTAGTACGTTACACAAAAATAAACAAGCAATTATTATATTACATATATGTGCAGTTTAATATGAGGTCTGTTATGCTTGGATAAACGGTGAGTCAAAATATCACAGATCCAAAAGAGTACACGAATATCCAAAGAACATGAACGAAATATCCTTGCACGTGTAATCTACGAGAATTTGGACACTTCATGTTTCAACACATGGTCGAAATACAGTATTTAGAAGCTTCATCAACCATTCCTATATCATTAAGTTCAAAACAAATTTATCCTGAATGAATATTGTTTGCAAACATTTTCAGCACATCCCAACATCCGCATGTTTATTAGTCATTGTGGCAAGATGAGCACATCAGAAGCGACGTACAGAGGAGTTCCCGTTGTTGGGGTACCTTTCTTCGTAGATCAGTTTTTCATCATGCAGAACCTCATCAGTAAAGGAATGGGAGTGTATCTGGATCATCACACTATGACGAAGGAGAGCGTCCTCAAAGCTATCAGAGTAATCCTCAACAATGTCAGGTACGATCCAACATTGTTGTTTTCTAAATGCAATGAACTAACGTTTCATTAATGTGTGACAAGATGAGGGTATAAACATATGGAGATTTCAGATTTTCTCTGTGATTTGGCTATGATAAGTGTTTTGAAGTCCCGCGCCGTGGCGTCGCGGTCTAAGGCATCCCGCCTAGGACTCGTGTTACGGAATGCGCGCTGGTTCGAGTCCTCATGGGGGAAGAAATTTTCTCATGAAATTTCGGCCAGTGTATGGGACCGGTGCCCACCCAGCATCGTGATGCACTTGGGGAGCTACGATAGGAAGCGAAATCCGGTTGCGATTACCAGCTATAACGGCTGGGGGGATCATCGTGCTAACCACACGGTACCTCCATTCTGGTTGGATGATCGTCCACCTCTGCTTCGGCATGTGGGCGTGAGGCCAGCAGCCGGCTGGTCGTTCTAGGCCTTCACGGGCTGTAGCGCCACAGATTATTAAGTGTTTTGTGTTCGAAACCGAGTGTGCCATTATTTATGTCTTCTAATATTTCGGTTTTATTTATAAGCTTTGTTCAGAATGTGCCGTTAAATATATGAAATTATGACCTACACATTTTGCTTGACAAGGCCCGAAAAATGGACAAACGAAAAACTGTATCAAAAGTGGTATTGAATAATAATAATAATAATAATAATAATAATAATAATAATAATAATAAATATTAAACAATGATTTAATTGGCAAACCTGCGCTATAAGCGGTTAAAGCACATGAAAACTTGTTATGTGAGTTTAAGTGAAATTATTGAATAATGACATGGCATTAAATTAGTCAACAAACATTCTAACATATGGACAAGTAGGCCTATAACTAATATCAGATAATTGGTATGTTCTGGTCACGAAGAATTTCAACACCTACGTTTTTTTTTTTTTTTTTTTTTCATAGTCAGTGAATAGTATAAAAACTTGTTAAAACTGACATATTTAAAGTCCGGTTCCTTTTTTCGCTGTAGCTGTTTTACAAAATTGTGCAGAATTTCTCGTCTTTTAAGATCCTTTAACACACACTCTCAATTTTGTGAACTGGATTCGAACTACCCTCAGAAGTTTTTTAAAATACTTTATGCTCGACCATGCCGAAATGTAGTAATTATACACCTGATAGCAGTCCTTTAATGCATGTCATTAAAGTACAGCTACTCATTAAAGTACAGGTGTTCAGCCAATGACAAGTCAGCTTTGTGCCGTTATAAAATCTCAGCCAATGACAAGTCAGCTTTGTACCGTTATAAAACCGCAAGTATCGATTATTCTCGGATATGCAATCGAAAGAGAATTAGCGAAAAGTCACGGAGGCTGGAAATCCAATACTGTCGCAGAAGGTTATGTTCTGTTACTATAATAATTAGCGTTAATTGTAAATAATATTCAAATAAATTCAATTTGTCATCTCGTTTTTCAATGTCTAATTTAATTTCAATGTTATGTCAAAGTTAATATTTAGTTTACTCTGTAGGTTCAGGTCAATGTGGACATCTGTTCCTCGGAAAAAATCAATACTTTCGCGTCTGCGCACATCTCACAATTTACGAGGTATTGCTCAAGGTCAGTTAGATACAAATAAAATGAATAATTTCAAGTTAGAAATATGGTCGAGCATAAAAAGTCGTATGAAACTCGCCTATAATGGTAATTAAGAAGCTCGTATGAAAATTATGAAACTCGCTTGCGCTCGTTTCATAAACATCCATACTAATTACTTAATTACTATCATTATAGGCTCGTTGCATAATGCACTATTATTACCGTTACTATGGGACCGCACGGAGAGGGGAGAGATAGCAATATATCCGGCAATCACCAATAGTGCGAAAGAAAATACAGTTACTATCTTTTGAGACAAGAAATTAATATTTTAGAGTAAAGTATTGGCTGTGTAAGATTCGTGTATACTTTGCAGTAGTGTAATAATGGATCGCAAATGTCGTTCGTTTAAAATTTCTGCAAACAGGTTTTGTTGTGTTTTAGTTTGTCAAATGGGCGAACAAGACAAAATATTTTCATATTAAATGTGGTATTGTATAACATATTATCTGAAAAGGAGGAAAAATAACATCCTTTGTGCTGTGGTATTGATTTGGCAGGAACATACCAGCCATCGGAAGAATCTTTTCTTCTGCTCTACCAAATAGACAGACTTTCAAGAGGAACTAGGGGTAAAATTGTATACCCTAACCTTCCTTCAGCCAAAAAACCCTTGCAGCACTCACCCGAGCTTTCTAATCCAATCTCTCCATCCAATGGGAAGGATTCCTTCATTCCAGAGGACCAAAAGTCATCGGAATCTCAGATTGCTCTTCAATGTCTGCTGATCATATCTTTCAGTATATTCAGTGCTGTACAGTCAGAGCACACAAAATTGTGCAATTGACAAAGTCAGTAATAAAAAACAAAACAACAAAATTAATTCAAAAACTCTCAACAACGTTGACATTAAAAAACTCATTAATTTCATAAAATGGCTTGTTGATTAACCAACCAGAGACAAGGCTGTTAAAAGACTTCCTTTCCAGATTAAAAAGATATCTCGGAAATTTATTTGCTATTTTTAACGACATAATAAAATAATTATTCATTGTTTTAGCTAGCCTACACTTAGGTATGCCAAAAAGGTCACGGTTTCTGGTGTTGTATAGGTGAACATCATTCCTATGTATCAACATATGTGAATTTTCTTTGACTAAATATACAGTGATGTTACAGTCATAATTTTTTCATTTACAAACAACGGTCTGCAGAGTGCCTTCATTGATGAATTAGTTATAATTCTAATAGCTTTTTTGTAACATAAGTACCTTATTAGTATGAGAACTATTACCCCATAAAAGTAGTCCATAAGAAAGTATACTATGAAAATAAGAAAAATAGACAACTCTAATGTAATTCTTCGGAACGTACATTTTAAAATTTCGCAGAAGAAATATTACTCTTGACAATTTTTTACAAACAGACTGAACATGGTCTGCCCAAGTAAGACATGGTCTGCCCAGCGAATAGGGATTATAAAGAATGGACACTTCGCGTCGGTACCTTTGATGTAGCCGGACCGATTTCAATGACCTTCAAGCCAGCTAGAGCGTCAGATTCTGCTTTCTCCCTAGAGTTGGCGCTGACATCACACCAGCTAGCAGTCGACACAGCGGAAATATAACACATACAATTAATACATCTAGGTACATTATGTACTCAAATAAAATAAATTGGATCCATAAAATAATAAATCCTTCATTAACTGTAATGCCTAGACTCTAGAGTTTCTTTATAATGAGAGTTCAGACGTTGACCCCAACAACAATTAAAATATGATAGCGCTGAAATTGGAAAAACAAAACTCTTACGAGAAGTAAAACCATATACCTATATTATATTATATACAAATATTAAACGAATTCGATACTTAATTTTATAATGTATTATATTATTTTATAATATAATTTATGATATCTGAAATATAAAATATTATTATTACAACTAGTTTGTCACTGAGAAATAAGGAAAAGCTGTTAACTTGAATTTATTTGAAGCAAAGCGTTACTGGATTATGCAATAAGGTAGGCGATGTTTGGATCCTGTGCCTTAATTTTATTCTCCATTATTATCTTAGCGTATGCTCGATTACACTACCTCTAGCGCTTGAAAGTGGAACTAGCCGCTAGCGCACAGAGAAACAAAACACAGGAAAATTCGCTCAGTGTCCATTCTTTATAATCCCTATTCGCTGGTCTGCCCATGAACATGATGTCCGAACATGATGACAAAACACATACGGCAGTCAGAACTTAATGACTTAGTTGGGGATTTAAGCTATTACCGCTAGTTTTATCGTATTTATGACAGAGTACTTTAGGAATCAGAATCTCTTCAATAGTCACCAGTGATTTTCCAATCTCTAAAACACAAAACCTGTATTTAATAATCCTTAATAATAAAGCGTGTGTGTTTTTTTAAATGTATTATCTTTTCTATACGCAGCTACGAAGCCAACTCGAAGAAAATGTCCGAGTTGTTAAGAGATCACCAGAATTCAGCCTTAGATCGAGCAGTGTTCTGGACGGAATACGTCATCAGACACCAGGGAGCGCCACATCTGCGTTCAGCAGGAGCTCAACTGTATTGGTACGAGTACCTTCTGCTCGACGTGTTGTTGGTTGTGGCCGCAGCGGGACTTGCAGTAATTCTGGTAGTTTACTGGGTGCTCAGAGCGTTGTTAAATATGTTGTTCTCAAATCCAACCAAGAAGATGAAACAGAATTGATAACTGGAACTGCAATACAGAACTCTTTCGATCCAACCAAGAAGATGAAACAGAATTGATAACTGGAACTGCAATACAGAACTCTTTCGATCCAACCAAGAAGATGAAACAGAATTGATAACTGGAATTGCAATACAGAACTATTTCGAAAACTCTGTCAAGAAAATTGATTTATTATATTATAACCCTGTATTTTTATATATAAATAAATGGGATGAAGTTCCCATTCCAGCATCATTATTTGCCTCCCAGGCTTGATTCCTTTTCCTTGCTTCCTCCTCACTATTGCTTGTGTTGTTTACGTTTCTTACTGCACTCTAATTAAGACAAGTTTTAATTCTGACATTAATATTATTGCATTGTATTATAACTTATGTTGGATTGGTTACGCATCTCTTGCTACTGCGTTCGACTCACGGTAATAACTAGGGCTAGGATTTTGATGAAATTGCATCTTTTTTCTAGTAAGCCAGAAACATAGCTGCTTTAGTATTTTTATGCTCGACCATGCCGAAATGTAGTAATTATACACCCGGTAGTAGTCCTTTAATGCATGTCATTAAAGTACACCTACTCATTGAAGTACAGGTGTTCAGCCAATGACAACTCAGCTTACAGGTGTTCAGCCAATGACAAGTCAGCTTTGTACCGTTATAAAACCGCAAGTATCGATTATTCTCGGATATGCAATCGAAAGAGAATTAGCGAAAAGTCACGGAGGCTGGAAATCCAATACTGTCGCAGAAGGTTATGTTCTGTTACTATAATAATTAGTGTTAATTGTAAATAATATTCAAATAAATTCAATTTGTCATCTCGTTTTTCAATGTCGAATTCAATAATCAAGGTCATATCAAGTTTAACGGGATTACATCAAGGTCAATGACATTATTGTTCCTCGGAAAAAATCAATACTTTCGCGTCTGCGCACATCTCACAATTCACGACCTAGAACAAGGTCACTTCCGATCTTGTCAGATACAAATAAAATGTATACATCTGAATAATTTCAAGTTAGAAATATGGTCGAGCATAAAAAGTCGTATGAAACTCGCCTATAATGGTAATTAAGAAGCTCATATGAAAATTATGAAACTCGCTTGCGCTCGTTTCATAAACATCCATACTCGCTTCTTAATTACTATCATTATAGGCTCGTTGCATAATATACTAATATGTTATGTGATAAACTGAGTGTTTTAAGACACATTTGTTAGGGGATTTTTTTTTTTTGCATTTTTTGCCTGTTTCAACTCATAAGAGAATCTTTTGTTTTATTTGGACATTTTTTAGGCATTTTCATTTAATTTTGGCCATAAATCCCCATTATTAATATAAAATAATGTTCATTTCCTTTGATATTTTGACTACATATTTTTTCCATTAATATCAATTATTTTTGTTACTTGGTTATTTCACGACGCTGTATCAACTACGAGGTTATTTAGCGCCGATGAAATTGGTGATAGCGATATATTTGGCGAGATGAGGCCGAGATTCGCCATAGATTACCTGACATTTGTCTTGCAGTTGGGAAAAACCTCGGAAAAAACCCAACCAGATTATCAGCCCAAGCGGGAATCGAACCCGCGACCGAGCACAACTCCGAATCGGCAGTCAGGCACCTTAACTGACCAAGCTACGCCGAAAATAATATTTTAATCGTTTTTCTACACAAGAATTGCCATTTTAACGTAGTACACTCCAACCACCCCTTCAATATAGACTCCTCTATACCTGCTAATTTCGGATCAGAGTGTCCTTTTGGTGGACTACTTGGAAACTACATCAGGTAAAATAATTAATGAAAGTGTACCACTTAGAGAAAATTATGTACAATTAGATAAATTTAAATGTTGTTGTTGTTTTCTAATGCCAGGCGTTTGACAATAAAGTCATTTGACCTCTTGCACTCCAATATTTTTCAAAAATATTGTCATGACCAGCCAATGAAGCACAGATTTTGAGGTGTTCCGAATCCATTTCTTGGTTTGAGTTGCACAATGGGCAGTTAGGGGACTGACATATTCCAATTCTATGCAGGTGTTTGGCCAAACAGTCATGACCTGTTGCCAATCTAAATGCAGCTACAGACGATTTTCGTGGTAAATCTGGAATTAACTGTGGATTTTGATGCAGAGAGTTCCATTTTTTCCCTTGGGATTGTGTTATCAAATTTTGTTTGTTGAAGTCTAAGTATGTAGATTTAATAAATCTTTTCACAGAGTAATACGTAGATTTAGTAACAGGTCTGTAAGTAGTAGTGCTGCCCTTCTTTGCTAAAGCATCCACATTCTCGTTTCCCAGGATTCCACAATGGGATGGTATCCATTGGAATACAATTCTTTTATTGAGTGATGTTAATTGAGAAAGCATTTTAGTTATTTCTGCTGTTTGAGATGAAGGTGTGTGTTTAGAGACTATTGATAGAATAGCTGCTTTGGAATCTGACAATATAACTGCATTCCTAAATTTATTGATGTGACATAGAAGATTCCTGAGACATTCACTTATTGCAATTTGATTTCACCATCAAAACTTGTTGTCCCATATCCAAGAGATCTATAAAGTGAGAAGAGACAGCACGTAACACCTGCACCGGCACCTTGTTCTCTGGAGATCAAGGATCCGTCGGTGTATAAATGAAGCCAGTTTTGTAAATAAACTTAAATATTGGTACTAGAATTTAATTTAATTACTAGTCTAAATATGAAGTAGGCCTAGTACAAAACCTCTTTTCCTACTAAGCCAATTATGTAAGAACAATTTTTAGGGCATTTTTAAGGGCATTTTTGAAAGATTTTTAGGTCATAAATGCATTGTTTTTAGGACATTTTTTTCATGATTTATAGGTCATCAAAATCCTAGCCCTAGTAATAACCATACTCAAATTCACCAACATTATAACATCTTAATAATGAAAGACTTCATATTGTTTCCACTTATCTTAACATTTAAGACTGATCCACAATAAACCGGGAACAGAAACGACAACGAGAACCAAAACGGAAAATTTTTAGAATAAATACATATATTTAAATGAGAGCAATGGAAAAAATTCATTACTCCGTTGGAATCGAACCCGCGCCCTTTTTGTTTGCAGCGCTATCAACTAGCCCTGTAAAATAGTGTGCATAGTCGAAATTACGTCGCGAACCCATATTTAATTATAGTCGAACTCAATCGTTTCAGGGCAAAAGAATCTTATGTAATTTAAGCATGAAACATTAAAAAAACTATTATATAATCAATGTGAGCACATTTGCGTCAGTCGTAGATTAGATAAGACAAGTTACGGTTGATGTCAGAGTCAGATTTAAGATATAGGCTACGAAAACATTGAAATGTTTTCTGCAAACAATAGAAATATCTCTTTGAAATGTTTAAAATGTAATAAATATACCCACTGTATTTGGAAGTATTTAAAATGCACGAGTGATAACTCCCTCAATTGCAATATTTCTCCTGAAGCGAAGAGATTAACATGAGACTGAAGAGAACCATAAGGAGTGAGACGTGATGAAAACAAATTAGTTTGAAATAATGTCAATCGTAATTAGATGAAATGGTTTGACGTGAGTTAAGATGACAAGATACAGAATGTCCCTTCATCTGTTGGTTTGCAGATGGCACTTGTACAGAGTGCTGTGGTTAAGCCGAGGAATTGCGACGTAATTTTCCGTGAAGTAAAACTTCCACTGCGTCACATCAGTGATTGGAAGTGCCGATCTTCTGCTTCTAAACAAAGCTCGCACCTTCTAATAATGTTCACTGATACGTGGCGAAGTTGTTCATGTAGAATGGCATAAATCTTCTGTCTAATATTTTCGTCCAAAGAACGGCGATTGTTCCCATTTATAATCCAAAACAATATGACGTCACTGACTGACCTGCTTGCGATTGGTTGAAAGCCAAAGTCAAGATACGCTGTAAGATATTACAGTCCCGTAAATATTTCATTGTAAGTAACGTTTTCACACATATTATATCAATTGAAATCAGTGCAATGCTAGATTAAAGGAAACCTAATGTACCTATAAAACATTAGTTCATCTTTTCTGTTTACCACGTGTGTAGTGATACATTAGTATGGTTCTTGGCTTGGACAGATAATAGACAGACAGGGAAATTTCAGAGACTACAATAGTAATGCTATTAACATTGCGTAGTAACATTATTTCACGCAAAATCTTTAATAAAATGCGGACACAGTTATAATATGACTCGCTCACTTTTCCGTCTTTAATAGATATTCAAATATTTTTTCAAAGTAATATTACTTTATCCGGCCTATATAAAGCATTCTGCTTTATCCTGAGTGCTTATGCCCTCTTTTGTCAACAAGTGAAGTTCTTGGAATTCACCGTAAAATCATATTAAAACAATAGCATACAGGCATCATATCTGTGGCCGGGAGGAAAAAGGTCTTACGTCAATTTCTTGTGAAAATGAGATTTTTATATATTCTGAAAGCGGAAACAATTCTCTACAATCTGGTAAAACGGCTAAAGTCAAATAAGACTCCTGACTGGATTTATAGAGCGTTACCAAATGTCCTAAGTACTTTTTGAATCGAGCACACACAGAATAAAGGCCTTAAGAATATTTAATACTTTATTCCTTACAAACCATCACATATTTACTTTCCATGCTTCCCTATTAAAAAGGTCTAACTTGTATTTTAGCCATTTTATCACATACTGATGTCGTATTACACGTATGCCGATAATACCTTGATCTAAACAAAATTATTTTAATTTTCATTTCTTGTATTTTCTAGCAAATGAAATAAGAAATTGGATGAATTATAATTAATTTTAGCATTTAAAATAAATATTAAAAGTATTTAGCAGAAATTTATCCATTAAAATTTTATAATGAAATAATAATTCTTGCATTATGTGGCAAAGCCTTGGAAAGCCACAAAATTCATATGTATGTATGTATTTATTTACACTGCAAGTGGGCAAGCACCCGGTGGCAATGATGTACACAATATAAACAATACACAATAAAATTGCAATACACAGCACAATTATACAATACACAATACAATTATATATACACAATACAATAAAAATACACAATACAATTTAACACAATAATTACATATGTACAGGACCTACATAAGTTTCAATAGTCTTTCACTTTACTCTCATCTCACTCACTGTAGTGGCACTATGACGCATTTCACTGACACTCTATAACACATTTCATTGACGCTATAAATTATCACTGATCGGAACTATTCACTGCACTGTAAAACCATAACTTCACTGACTCACCTCGCTTCACTGATACAACAGTTCAAATAAGACATAATTACATCCTTATGCATACTTATAAACAGAACTACATTTAAGCTAAACATTTCTAGTCTAAGGCCCTCTTACACGCTATTTTTTAACAATTTACAATTCAAACTAAGCTAAATAAATAGGCTACATGTCACCTTAAAGAAATTAAATGTTAAATGCCACCTTAATTTTAATTTGCACTTTATACACAACTTTTTAAGTTATTCTTGAATCTCCTCAAGGAAGGACAGCCCTCAAAGACCCCTGGAGGTAGGTCATTTCAATCATTTATAGTTATATTTAAAAATGAGAATTTACCTACATCCGTATAAAGGCTTTATATGTACAAAGGGTGAACTTAGAAGAAAAGTCCAGGGAAAAATTCTGTCAAGTCCAAAATTAGTTTACTTATTTTTTTTTCAGTTTAATTGTACAGAATAACAATCTCATTAGTTGACAGAAATTAGAATAATAATAGCCGAAGAGAATAGAATATGATGGGTCTTAAATAGTTTAATGTGTACTATTTCCCCTGGACACTTCTATAAAAGCAATACTGTATTTTGATTGGTTCTGAAGAAATTAGATTGAGTTTGTATTTGTCATCAGTCCAATGGACGTTGGGAAGACTAGTGTCGCATAAGGAAGTGGAAGTTGTATATGGCCAATTGGCTCCCATCCAAAACAATGCTCGTCCTCTTTTTGATAACAGTAGTGACAAATCATTTTGTTAGAGAAGACCATACAAAATGGCGGAGAGGAAAATGAGACACCTATCTACAATATTATTGCATCATGGCAAAATTAATCTAAGAGAAATTACTCTCAACTTATAAATGCTTGTACAGATATAAGATGTGCTTAATTCTTAATGAAAGAGTGAAACCTCAATATAATACCTGTCTTACGTCACACATAGTAGATGTAGTGATTTACATCGTCAAGTTCAAACGATTTTGTGATATCGTACAACGTCTTATATTACAATTATAATTATTTTAGAGTTTTCTGCGTTTTTGTTCAACAATAATCTATATTTCGTTCCATAGTGTCTGACAGGAAATGTAAACATTGCCGGCAGACGAGGAGAGAAGTATAATTGCTACTGAACCAATGGCAAAGGTCTCATTCCTCGTTTATATGGAAGATGGTCGGTCTGAAGCGTTCTACCAGCGTATAGGTAATTAAGTATGGACACTTCGCGTCGGTACTTTTGATGTAGCCGGACTGATTCCAATGACCTTCAAGCCAGCTAGAGCGTGAGATTCTGCTTTCTCCCTGGAGTTGGCGCTGACATCACACCAGCTAGCAGTCGACACAGCGGAAATATAACACATATAAATTAATACATCTAGGTACATTATGTACTCAAATAAAATAAATTGGATCTATAAAATAATAAATCTGTCATTAACTGTAATGTCTAGACTCTAGAGTTCCTTTATAATGAGAGTTGAGACGTTGACCCCAACAACAATTAAAATATGTAATGATTTGATAGCACTGAAAATGGAAAAACAAAACTCTTATGAGAAGCAAAACCATATACCTATATTATATTATATACCAATATTAAACGAATTCGATACGTAATTTTATAATGTATTATATTGTTTTATAATATAATTTATTATATCTGAAATATAAAAAAAAAAAATTATTATTATTATTATTACAACTAGTTTGCCACTGAGAAATAAGGAAAAGCTGTTAACTTGAATTTATTTGAAGCAAAGCGTTATTGGATTATGCAATAAGGTAGGCGATGCTTGGATCCTGTGTCTCAACTCTATTCTCAGTTATTATCTTAGCGTATGCTCGATTACACTAAGCTCTAGCGCTTGAAAGTGGAACTAAACGCCGGCGCACAGAGAAACAAAACACAGGAAAATTCGCTCAGTGTCCATTCTTTATAATCCCTATTCGCTGGTTCTATCTCCGTCCAAATTCAAGATACTTAAGCAGGAAGTTGGAAGTTGAAATGCAGAAAACAAAGAACGGACGTGGCAAAATTTTCCTTTTTAAATTACACAATAGCAGAGTTTTTAAGCAATTTTTATTACTGCACAAATGGGTACCAAAATTACTGAAATTAAATTATTATTATTATTATTATTATTATTATTATTATTATTATTATTATTATTATTATTGTTGTTGTTGTTGTTGAACTCGCGGATGATACGTCAGAATCTGACTTCAGACTCCGGAAGTAATAGCGGCAACAATCGACGAAAATAGTTAAATTTGAGATGGATAATGGGAACACAGTCTAGTATATAGTCACGAAGTTCAATACGTAGGAATATGCATCCATAGATAGTTGCTAACCACTAGGATAGCTACTATCGCCTCATTACAGACAATGCGAAATAGTACCGGCACACAGTCTTACTAATAAACCGTGTATAGTTTTTATACCAAACTTATCCAGAGCTGAGACAGAAAACGTTACTAATAAACCTTGAATAAGCTATGGACGTATAAACAGGCTGTAACTATACAATGGGAATTGCTTTGCAGTAGTTATATACACGAAACCCCTTGTTTAAGCGTTGTATATAGCGAAAAAATGGCCGCCCCTCTAACAGCTGTTCGTATCGACTGTCATTTTATGATGATGGTTACCTTGTAACCACAGAAGAACAAACCAAAGATCATAGAATTATTAGAATAATATTGCTGTAGCTTGCACTCTTTGACCAAAATATAGTGTGGTAATCGATTAGAGCCAGTTGTACTATCGACATTTAAAACGCCACACTACAGCGCTCTACCGGATGCAATAGAGAACCTCAGATATTCCATTACCTTTCGTAAGGAAGTAATGACGAAACTATGACGTATCTGTGTAACAGTTATACTGTTATACACGACGTATGTACTGATTATTAGTAAGGAATTTACACACGACTTATAAACGAGCTACTCATTGTATAAATATAAGACAGTTAAACGTCTGTATATAGAGTTTTTATTAGTAAGACCGACAGTGTATTGTTCGAGTACCCTCACAGCTCAAGCTTCGTGACAGCTCAAGCTTCAAGAATAAGTGGACTAACTGTTTTTTTTTTTAATCAAGTGGCTAGCGAGCACAGGCATTGATGTTCCTTCACTGTAACTGTGCGTAACTTATACAATGCAAATTTCCATGAATACAAGGCCATTGCGTTCACTTGGTATCTGTTGTTGTCTTTTAACTTTTATTATTGCACAAAATGTGTTTCATTACTGCACATATTGGTTTATTACTCCACAAATTGTGTATGTATGAATGAATGAATGAATGAATGAATAGCCTGGTAATGTCCCGTGTAGGGCAAAGGCCTCCTAAGAAAGGGGTGGCTCGATGTAACTTACTTGGTGAGCCATTCCAAGTAAGACTTGTGGCACTCTGATATATATTACTGACACTAACTTTCCTCTTACAAGCTATATACACTTTAGATTGTACAATGTTCACTTCACTTAAGTGTTACTCTAGTTCCTTCCACTTCTTCCTGTCTCTTGCTATTCTTGACCACTGTTTTCCGGCCCTCGCTGCGAATATGTCTGCCCATCTGCGCCTTGGTCGCCCTTGTCTTCTCTTCCCCGTGTATGGGTCTCACATTGTAACTGCGTATGCCCATCTTTCTTGATTTAGCCTTTCCACGTGTCCTCCCCGCTTCCATTTTAGCTTTGTTGCCCTTTCCAAGATATCAAATTGTGTATGACTGCACACTAAAAAAAAAAAAAAAACTCTGCACAATGGTAGATTGGAACAGCTTACCTGCGGCAATCTTTCAGTGTGGTTCTCTCAGAATCAGTACATTTGAGGAAAAGTTGAGAGGATTGTCTGAGAATTTAATTGTAGGTGCAGTGTAATTATCTAAGTTGTGTCATGTAATTAATTAAGGTGAATTGTAATTATTTAAGTTGATAATAGTTGAGTTTAATAGAAATACTTTTAAGTTAGGTTTAGGCTACTTTCGCTTATAGTAAGCGCCTTTATTAATAGCCCTAGATTTATTGCATTTATTTATTTATAGTTAGAATTAAATTTACATTTATTGTATTTTTTATTGCTGTAATTATTGTAATGTTGTTATTGTATATTATATATTCACTGCTACCGGATGTATACCCAATCATAGTGTTAATAAATACATACATACACACATACATAGGCTATGCATGGAATGAGACTTTTGCCATTCGTTCAATTCCAATTATACTTCTCTCCTCTTCTGACGACAATGTTTACTTCTTATGTCAGACATTATGGAACGAAGTATAGATGGGGTTTACCCACTTGGGGTTTAAGGCCAACGTATACTCATTTTAAATCTACTTAACATAGTGGCTGTGCTACACATAGGCACAATTGTGAAGGCTGCGCAAATAAGTATAGGCCTACTCAGTTTCTGGAATCTGTGGAGTATAGGAACCGAAACAAGTCCTTTGCGCAAATGGTGAATGGAGGGGGCCAGTCCAGTGACCGCTCTGGGGGAAAGCATTCATTGAAGACAAGCGTCTAAAATGCCACCCCTACCTGTCACCTTTTGTCACGCCCATCTTACCCCTTAGCGACCGTGAGGCGATGCAGCCTGTAGTATACTTTCACACTGATAGGCTCCGCCCAAATGCGTGGATTTACTTCACAGATTTCAGAAACGGAGTGTAATAATTATAGTCCCGTCGCTCTAATTTTCGGCAGCCAATCGCGTCGCAGATCGGCTATATTTAAACGTGCGTCTTGTAATTCGCTGAGGAAGACGTTATTAATTTCTTAAGGCTCGATAAATACTTACAGTCTTACTAATAAACCGTGTATAGTTTTTATACGAGACTTATGCAGAGTTGAGACAGAAAACGTTACTAATAAACCGTGAATAAGCTATGGACGTATAAATAGGCTGTAACTATACAATGGTAATTGCTTTGCAGTAGTTATATACACGAAACCCCTTGTTTAAGTGTTGTATAGAGCGAAAAAATGGCCGCCCTCTAACAGCTGTTCGTATCGACTGTCATTTTATGACGATGGTTACCTTGTAACCACAGAAGAACAAACCAAAGACCATAGAATTATTAGAATAATATTGCTGTAGCTTGTACTCTTTGACCAAAATGTAATGTGGTAATCGATTAGAGCCAGTTGTACTATCGATATTTAACACGCCACACTACAGCGCTCTACCGATGCAATAGAGAACCTCAGATATTCTATTACCTTTCGTAACGAAGCAATGACGAAACTATGACGTAGCTGTGTAACAGTCATACTGTTATACACGACGTACGTAGTGATTATTAGTAAGGAATTTACACACGACTTATAAACGAGCTACTCATTGTATAAGTATAAGACAGTTAAACGTCTGTATACAGAGTTTTTATTAGTAAGACCGTTAATATAATCGCCCGCCATTTTGACTCTTTCGTTGGCGTTCGCGGAAAGCACACGAGGACGTTATTTGCCGCTCAATTATTTGCTCAATTGCAGTGCGTTTGATTTATTATCATAGCTACGGTGTGGCAAATAGATTCCTCGTATGGTAGCTACTAGCTAGGCAACAAAAGAACAAAAATGGCGAACGGTACTACCTATCTAGGGCAAATCGCAATATAGCGAACGTAGAAGCTCCGCCCACGACCCCTTCCATTTTTCCCCTACTAGCTCACCAGACACTCTACGAGATAGGCGAGTGTTGTGTCGAATGCACATTTCATGTGGATGGGGATAACTTCCCCTACTGGCGTTCGCTATATTGCGACTTTATAGAGCCTTCACTTCCTAAGGCGTAAGCAAAGAGGAGGAGTCACGCCGGAAATAACAGCGTCGCAACTTATATCAGGCAGTCGACACTACTCCGCATCGTCGGAGCTCGTATACCTGAAACGATGTATTCCATGACAGGAAACTACCGGTTTGGCTTATACAGGGACATCATTTCATTTTTACTTGCATTTTTATTGTACCTGCATTTCTGAATGTACTTCACTCTCACCCCTTCACTAATGTCCTTGCTCTCGTCAGACACACAAACTTACGGCCGCTGTTGCGTTCGAAGTCTTCAAGCAGTGAAGTAAACACTGCAGTGTATAGTGTGTTTCAGAAATATGGTTGCGTTTTCTATAGAAGAAAGAACCTTTATTAATAATATCGTACTAAAAAATTATATTGAAGAAACGATAAATTCAATTTCAGAGGATATGATTCAAAATGTTTTTAATAATATGCGTAAAGAATTGAAGCCTGCATTGTAATGAACGGCAACCATTTTCAGCAACTTGTTTAAAAATTCAGATTAGCTTATTTTGAATTGAGGTGGCTTGAAGCAAAGGAATGCTAGTGACATTTGTAATAACATGAGTTAAGTGCATCCAGTGTAAGCTAAAGTATCTAAAATTTTAGTGGCAACGGGATATTTTAATCGCATCACACATTAAAATTTAAATAAAAATTTCACCGGTTTTACGAAAGCTTAAATATTTAATCCCCATTTTCTCAAAAGTAACTTAAGTGCACTTACACTGACTTACAGTCCTTTACTTATGACCCCCTCAATTTAAATGCACTCTCTATATTGTATGTTAACATCAATAATTAATATACTAAATAAAGTATACATTACATAACGAACATAGCCGCCTGAAAAGTTGAGTTTTTAGAAGAAAAATGTTACTACTCTACTGTATTTTGATAAATTCCGTAAAAGTGATAATCAAACTGAAAATCGTAATATCGTATTTCCCTACAACATAAATGGATACACTACTTTTCTCTCCTCCTATACCTAGTAAAATGATTTGTTTACATATTGCACTAGCAACTCCAAACTCCTGTAATGGAAGGGGGGTAACAGTGTTTCCGAGTATAGCCAGGTTAATGTTAAAAATGTTGGTAAAATAAAGTGATGTCCCTGTATTAAATGTAGGGAAGTTGGATGTTTCTGAGCTGGACATGTTACGAGTATAGGGCGACGTTCTCCTCGGCAAACGTCAAATGTATCCTAAATAAATTACGGCTATCACTCTATGTAGCATCTGATTATTTTAGCACTGTCATTCATGTTTTTACAGATATGATTGGTCTTAATTCGGTAAGAGTGCGGGCATCGTGCCAAGGCCACGCTCAATAAAAAGACGCTAGTTCTCACTAATGTCTGCATTTTAAATTCGATAAGGCAGCTGCTAGTAGCGTATCTGAACTGTGCTGCGTGAGAAAAGTGAGTCATCTCGGTGCTGTAAGCAGAGAAACAGTTGAAAAACGAAATACATTTACTTTTTATGGTAAGAACAGTTTCAAAATCATTTACTTTGCTTCAGACTTAAAACTTAGGCTGGAATATAGATCTACTTGTATTACATATTTTCGTAAGAGAGATTGTTAATTATTTAATTGATACTGAATATAACACTATTTATTTCTCATTCTTATTACAAATAGCCTACAATCAGAAATGTATAAAAGTTCCCAAACAGAGCCTGTTCCTTGTAATGTTTAGGAATATATGAGGCGCTCAGGATACAAGTGGTGCAAGTCCAAAAATTAAACATTTGCTAATTTAAGGTTTAACCTATTCCCTTAGTATATATTTTACCAGTTTTGTGAAAAAAGTGTCATATTATTTTACTTTCGTATAGAGGTCATTCAATATTGCAGAATCACTGTACATCACTAATTTTCTTACATACCTAAAAATCACTATGAAATAGACATAACTTACATTTATACCTGAATTATTATCCCGGGTTATCTCGTGCACCTTGATTCCAGCTCTGGTAGTTGTCCCACTTCGATTTTCTCCTGAATTATTTACCAACTTATGTTCTTTATGGATTAATTTATGAGGTACAATACCAGTGCTGTTATCAAGGCGTTAAATGTTGCTTGTCGTGTGATAGACTCGAAAGCAGGGTATTACGCAGAGTGGCACATTGCATTCCGGACAGTAGTATCTGCTCTTGTGTCGAATTTGATTGTATTTTGAGTCTCTCGCAATACTACACATGAAACACTGTCTGGTTGGTTGTACTTCTTCAGAGTTCGTGGAATAACTTCTGGAGAATGTCTACCTGTAAGCCGAAGTAGGTTGTATTTTGATTCTGTAGCAGGCCGCCACGAATTATTTTCAGCATTCTGTGAACACTTATTAGCATGCCGAATCGTCTCCTCGAATAAAATGTTGATGAGGTCATTATCAAAGAATAATTTTAAAAATTGAGAATTATCGTTATCAGAAACAATGTTAAAATTTCAGGGAATGGGGACCTCGGAGGTGCAGACGAAATGGTGCCAGATGTCTTCTATTCAAACCACTGTCGAAAAGACGCGACATCAACTGATCTGAATTTGTTTGTTGGTCTATAACTTCGTCTTCTGATACCGATATTTCATTTCCTAATCTTCTACAGGAATATATTCCTGGTCAAAAGTTTCGGAATCACTAACTTGATCCATCTTTACACAAAACAGCACAAAAAACACCAAACACAAACAGAAACCGGCAAAACTAACTAGCATCTACTCACTACTGTGTGTGAATGCTATATGAGCATAGAATTCCACTCGCAAGGAAGAAGTACAAAAAAACACCACCAGATATAGCAATATCACTAACTTCTATAGCCATATAGTGAGGAAAAGAGTAATGAAAGAATGGAAACGTATATATTCGGGATATAATCCTTAGCAGCGAAAATGGGACTCAAACGAGTTAACTCGGGTTAATAAATTTTGACACAAGTTAGCAACCCGCGTTAACTCGGGTTAATCAGGGAAGTGGTTAATACGTACAACAGTGTAAGATCTTTCTGAATGAATAATAAAATGAATCTATGATTTAATTGTTTGGCAATGGATGGTAGCACTTTACTTTAACACTGAAACAGATTGTCATTTTATAATGACGGTCTGCGCGGTTTGTTTGTTCTTTTGTTCAGTGATTAATGTTATTTTCATTTGTGCAAGGAATTGAAACATTATTTGAATCAAACTAAATGGAAAGTGAAACATTGTGGGTTCGTGATGCAACTGTAAGCAAGTGAGATAATGAAAAGAAGGTAAAAAAAAATTCAAATAATTAGTTATGTATTAATTACTTTGTGGTTACATATATTATAACTGTATTTCATTTTGCTTTAAATAACTTCCTAAGTGATATATTGTTGTTCTTATGTGTGCATATTGCAATATGATTAGGGATGTGATTTTATAGTGACTATTACACTTTTACTGCGTCATACTACTTTTGACCAATAAAACGGCACGAAAGGATGAGTTTCAACCAATCATGGCTGTTTATCGTTACAATTTTATCACTTACCTATCATTTGTTTATTTTTATCACTTCCCTAGCATTTGTTTGTTTTTATCACTTCTCTAGCATTTGTTTTTTTATTTTCCAATATTTCAAACTGCAAATTATTTACGGTACTACAAAACATGTTTTGCGATCGTCATTTGTTTCCCGCATAGATCGTCGACTGAAAATGTCGGCTCCGTTCAAACGTTTTGGTGAAAGTAACATTAGTGAAATAGAATTTTAGTAAGTCAATTAATATCTATTTTATTGTATTAGAGTCCTCAGATTCCTTTCAATTATAAGCCCTTTTCTCTGCGATAGTTTTGTAATATATATATATATATATATATATATATATATATATTTCTTTTCTCTTTTCCTTCTTTGTTGTCTTGATCACCAGATGAATTTATTATCATACCCATTTTATTGTGGATTTTATTTAATTTTCGTATTTTCTTTTCGTCTTTTTTATTATTATTATTTTATTACATTCCATTTTGTTGTATTCTTCCTTACGTTTTCCTATTAACCATTTGTACTAACTGTATTTATTTTATTATATTCCAAACTTTAGATCTCTGTTTTACTTTCTTTTTCTATTATGGTATTATTTTCATGTTGTTTTGCGTCGATTTTGTTATGCTATTTTTTTAATATGTTAGTATTCTGTTCTTTAACTTTTTGTTAAATGTTCACTGCTTGTATACTTTGTGACCTAGTAGAGTGTAAGAGAAGGCCCTATGGCCTTAACTCTGCCAGTATAACTTAAATAATATAATAATAATAATAATAATAATAATAATATTATTATTATTATTATTATTATTATTATTATTACTTTATTTCTTCTAATCTTTATATACTTTCTTCTGTTTTTATCACCTCCCTACAATTTGTTTCTTTGTTTGGAAACATTTCAAACTGCGAATTTTTTACGGTATTATAAAACATGATTCACGATCGTCATTTGTTTACCGCATGGATAGTCAACTAAAAATGACGGTTCCCTTCAAACGTTTTGGTGAAGCTAACATTAGTGAAATAGAATTTCAGTAAGTCAATTAAATCTATTTTATTGTATTAGAGTACTTTATTTCTTATAATCTTTATAGGCCTATACTTTCTTCTAATCGTCAATAAATTAAAACTCATTCAAGTTTTGATTTTCTCTAGATAAATGAAAACCTCTAGTGAGACTATTGTTGATTATTTTATCCTGATTTCGGTGATTAAAATGGTTTAATTTCGATGAGTATTTCGTAAAAGAACAAGCAATTTCGCGCATATTTCGCATCCTAAAGAAACTTAAAAAATTGTATAACATTTTTAATAATGAAACATCCCTTTGAAATTAACAGAAAATTGTTTGCACAATTAATTAAATTCATAATTCAAATTCATCCGGCTGCGAGGGAGTGCCAGCACTGCCTTCTTGATCTGATGAATTAGCCCCTGAAATTATGCGTACATTGTTGCCAGATGTCACACATAAGTAATGCTGAACGATGAAATATGTAGAAATGTTCATGATGTTCATGATTATTTCACAATAATGACAATTTTCACGTTTTATTTGGAATTCTCCATAAAACTTGTTTTTTTCCCTTTAAATTTCGTGATTATAAAGTAATTTCGTGGATTTATATAATTTTCACGAAAATTCGCGGATATATTTCACTTAATTTTGGACACTCATTAGCGGATTTGCATTTTGTATGCACAAAATTAAGTTTTTAACACATTTCATGTATATGGTTAATACAAAAATATCACACTCCTAACTATAATTAGTAATAAAACATGATACAGAAGTAACTTACTATCTGTCTATCTGTCTATTCATTTTCCTGTCTATCTACTTACCTCTCTATCTGCCTATCTGTCTATCCACCTTCCTGTCTTTCTAATTACCTGTCTACCTACCTCTCTGTCCACTTTCCTGTCTATCTACCAATCTGTCTGTCCACTTTCCTGTTACTCTTCTGATAATTAAGATTATTATACAGAAGCAATAACCATACATTATACATTTGCTAAAGAAATGCGAACATTAATTTATAAACAGTGATGTATTATTTCAATCCTATAATTTTGAAATACCCCTTATCACAAATTTGTACAATTTATACAGTGTTGTATTGCATGTTTCCACGTATTCACATTTTTTTTTTATGTTCTAGTGATATTTAACTTATTTTATATTTTTGTTTTCATATTTTCCGATAATGGTATATCTATAATGTGACAAGTTGAGCTATATATAGGCTAATCATAATTTTCCTTACTGTGTGTACTTAAAAATATTGTATTCATTGTATGCTTTGTACTGGACTATTTTATTACTATTATTATTATTATTATTATTATTATTATTATTATTATTATTATCATTATCATTATTATTACTATTCTTATTTATTATTATTATTATTATTATTATTGTCTTATTTTTTTATACTTTGTATGTCTCATTTATTTTGACCTGCTGTTCACATTTTATTATGCTTTTTTCTTTCTTTCTGTATGTTATATATTATGTTTGGTTTCTACTTACTCGTTGTTTACATTGTATTATCTTATTCAGTTTTGTGTGTAAAATTGTAGTGTACTTTGTAAATTTGTAGTTTTTTGGAACGCAGTTTTACTCCTGATTGAGTGTTAGAGAAGGCCGTATGGCCTTAACTCTGCCAGGTTAAATAAATCATTATTATTATTGTTATTATTATTACAATGAACGCCAATAACGGAGGAAGCTTGCATCCTGGAGTCGAACTGTGGACTCTTCTTGCCGGTGGACACTGTGTAATTTAGAGAGCCTAACCGGCCAAAAATTAACTTCTCTAAAACTAACTAAAACTAAGATAACGAACTTGTGTTTTGCAGGTCAGGATTTTCCTTCAGTGAGAGAAAAAGGAACGATGTGGACAGAAGTGCTGCTTCTCGCTACTCTACAGTTGATGAGTACAGGCTTGCAGGGAGCAGAGAGTGCAAGGATATTAAGTCTGTTGAACGTGGCTTCGCCGAGTCATTACATATTCAACAGACCCCTAATTTTAGCACTTGCCAACAGAGGTCACCAGGTAATTAACAAAACCTCTAGACTTACAAAAAATGTTTTGTAATGTTATTGCCGGACAAGCCCGCATCATAGGCTAACCATAAATACAGTGGCGGCTCGTGGGTATTGAATTAAGGGGGGCTGCATACAAAAATAAACCAAGCAACTTACTTTATTTAAAGATTAGTTCCATGCGCCTTATCTTGTAAGTTGTGTTTAAATGAGACAGGCTCATGTTAGTAGATTTACTGGCATTTAAAAGAATCCTGCGGGACAAAATTCCGGCACACCGGCGACGCTGATATAATCCCTGCAGTTGCGAGTGTCGTTAAATAAACCATAATTTAATTTTTTATATGCAGATTTGAACCTTAGAAATATCTAGTTGGCGATGTTGTAGTTGGTTGTACTGTATAATATACTGTATATACATGATACATCAATAAATTAAAAAAAAATAACTGAGCCAGAAATTGAATTCAGGATCTTCAAGAGTACGCACCAGGGCGCTTGCCTCATTTATTGTGATGTTAGATGTTTCAGATTCCATTATGGTTTGAAAACATTCTAGCAATGGCTCCTTCTTCTCATGAACAACATTTAGGCCTACTGTTCTTATTTTAAATCCATCTTGTTCCCAGCTGATGGAATTGTCTTTGAAACACATTAATCTAATACAGATCGAGAGAAGAAAGCAGGGATACTGGACAAATTATCAAAAAATATGCGAGCCTTTGTATTTTGTTTAGCCTCTTTCCATTATGAGATTCAACTGATGGGCACTTAATTTCACATTTCTCCTGAATTGTTAAGGTACTGAACTGAATAGACTGTAAATATTGTACAGAATTAAACATTGTCGCACTTGTTATACTCACAACATTAAAGAAAATGTATTTAAAACTGACAAACTGCTGCAAATTTTGCAGCGCCTGGAAACTCTGGATTCGTGGCAAGGGGCAGCAGGGAGGAGGGGTAAAACTAACGCGCAAAGCATCCGAGACGAGACTGGCAGCTCCAGGGGAGGAAGTGGCTTCACCTTATAGTCCTTGTCTCTGGTGTCGCTCTGGCAGCACCAGGGGAGGAAATGACTTCACTAACGATTGCGTGCCATGTCATTGAGAGCGAATTTTTTTTTAAATTCGAGCCGCTAAATAGAGACTGTATAATAAATGTTTTTCACAACATAAAACGAGACAAGAGCCACAAATGTCTGGGGGTGCTGCAGCTCCGCAGCCCCTCTTCGAAAGCCGCCCCTGCCATAAAATACGTTCAATGTGACCTCTCCGATTTCCAAATATGTCTGGAGGCGGAATTTCGTGTTATTTACAGCGCGTTGTAGCTTGTCGGCGGTGATTTCACGACTCTCCTACGTAGGTGTGAACAAACAGAATCTCCGGTACTGGTCGCCCCTGAACCACACTGGAACATCGGAGATAAAGAGCAAGGAGAACAACCCATCATGGTGCGATGCGCAATCTGAAACGGCCAAATCATTGAATCATTATCCTTTCACGGAAAGATGGAGTAATCTATCTCAAGATTTTGAAAGATCAGGTTATGCAGAAATTGGATTTGCCAGCAGCTACGCGAAAGACAAGAATAGTTAATGCTCCATCACATTACGCAACAAGGGTGAGGTAATGGCCGATGACAACTTAGTTACTTAGGGCCGTATTCATAAACGAGACTTTGGATGAAGACTTTCTAAAGTCGACTTTCGCAGTAAAGTTTAACTTTGTTAAAAGTCCTATTCATAGACAATACTTCTGAGACTTTGACTTTGACTTCAGTAAGTCGAGATTTGGCGATCTTGTTCTAATGTTGGCAATCACAATCACTGCTTTCTAAACGAATTAAATTAATAAATAGTTGAAACAGAGTAGGCATTGCCACAAGCAAAGCCATCTTTTGACTCACAAATCAATAAAATAATTGAACATCGGTACATGTTAAGCGATTGTTAGCCGTTCTTGCAGCTTTACATAAGAATATTATTCGTGGGCTTAGTGTGAAACTAACGTAAGTAAAAAAATGGACATTTTTAGATCTTTACGCCAATAGATAATAATTCATTCTTCTACTTGGTCACAAAAAATCGTAACTCAGTTCCGAACTGTCTTATACTCGTATATAACACAATAAAATTCGTAACTACAAAACATGATGGTGTAGTTCATCTGAAATAGTATTGCCTGCTAAGAATTATGTTGTGAATAAAACATCGATTGTAATTACGTTAGGTTCACATTAAGCTCTCGAATTATTTCATTATAAAATAATTTTATTCTGAAAATACGGAAGATAAGAAGATGCCACTAATGACACAATATTTAAAAATTAATTGAAATCAATATTCAGAAAACATTATTGTGACGACCGCAGAATTAAAAATTAACTGCATATCCAACTGAATAACATATTCTCTATATAATTAAACAGTCAAATCCATATTAAGCCATCAATTACCTGTAGCGTAAAATCGCGACAAAATAAGAAATTCAATTACTGGTGGAACAGATAATCCTCTCTGATTATTATTTATCAATGAATGTTGAAACATGACGAGGATATCTAATACGGTCTGTTTATCAAATCTGTACCTTCATTTGAATTTATTATCTATATCTAACAATACGCTAAGGAACATGAAGACCTTTAACAATCCCCTAGATGTCCTCAATATTCTCTCGAAATATCAGCGATTTTCTTTATGTCCACGAACGAAAGTCAAAGTCAAAGTCTAGATTTTCGGCGACTTCGAAGTAAAGTCACTTTTGAAGTTTACTTTCATCAAAGTGTCGACTGTGAATAGGAAAATGGTGACATTGTATTTTCCAAAGTCAACTTTGGTCCAAAGTCTTGTCTATGAATACGACCCTTAGTCAGTCAGTCAGTCAGTTAGTGGGGCTTGAAAGGACGCTATGGCTATTTGCGCCTTATCTGAAATTCTTAAACAAAACCACAACACAAATAATACCCTAAGCTGAATGCGAACACGAATTTAAAACTTATCCCTCTAATGCTTTAATAACAAAGTGATTCGGAAAAATCACAGAAATTAACAGCTGAAGAGTGTGATCCCAAAATGCGTCAAGTCCTTTTTTTTTTTAAGGACTGGGCTATTTTTTGGCCCATAAGTCTACAGACTGAGCAAGCTTTCAAGTGACACGAACAGTAACACAAACCTTTAGATAAGGACTGGCATTGTTTCGAAAGAAAACAGGCTTAAAACATAATGATAGAGGTCTCAAACACAATCATATTTGTATAATCATTAAAATGGCAAATACATTAAGCGATTTTTGGGACCATACTCTTAAATTACTAAACACTAGGCAATGCTTAAAAATAGACCATAAAATAAAGACAAACAGATACAAATTATTTGTCGTTTTGAAGGACAATATTACTCTACAAGATATAAGGATAAAAAGTTCCGAAATGTAATGTTTAAGTAACACAAATATAAAACAACAAAAATTAACTTCGAATGTAAATAATCCGCAGGGCAAGCAACAACGGGTCATACAATTTAAATCACTTCGTCAATTCCTGTACTGGATACAAATCTCATAACTGCATTTCCACCATTAAAATCATATTACAAAAGCGTCACGTAGTGTCGGCCGAATTGTCTATTGACGCCAAAGACGGTCATATTTTCCACAATGTAGTAAAATATGTTCAACCGTAACTGGTACATTGCGTACACCACAATCCTATTGAGGTTTGCCACATAGAGATAACCATGTTCCAGACGACAGATGGAAACTGTAGTACAAACTGAAGTCATCAACGTATAAAAGAGCATATACTTGTCCATCTATACCAGAGCCGCCGGGAAGGGGGGGGGGGCAAAAGGGGTGAGTGCATATGGGCCCGTGAGCAATAAGGGCCCGCCAGATTAAGTAAGTCTGATTAATTTTCATTATCACGAATAATTATTCGTAGATACATACGAGTACTATAAAATTTTGTAAGAATATTTGTTACATAAATTTGCCATATTAACTCAACAATAGTAGAATTAATACAAATTAACACTTCATATGTAAATATTTGACTTTTATATAACAGAAGATCGATTTCCCGCATTAACGTTTACCGACACGACAATTGAGGGCCCCACATTTGTCTGAACTATGTTCCCGTCGCTTGTACTGAACACGTTCAATTATTTATTGGCTTGTCCTTCTTATCTACCAAACCCCCGCTGGCCCACCACAATATGCTAGTGGACTCTCTCAAACCGAAGTCACAGGATACGCTTCTCTTTCAGTACATTGTATGTTTCGTGTCGAAACTTTCGTCTTTTTATTGTCGTTTGTTTAGTGTTACTGGTTATACAGGCATAAGTCGGGAGCTGAGAAGCACAAGGAGAGACTGAAAAAATTAGAAGATATTAATATAAGTGCTAGACTGCGTGAAAAAACATTATGAAGATATTAATAAAGAGATCAGTGATGAGCCGAAATATTTAAAATCAATTCATTCCTCTAATTTAGGGGCAACCCCACTGAAACCTATGAATTTCCTAAATAGTCTGAGGGAATTAAAACTGGATACTTTATTTCCAAATACTGTATTTACATAACCATTAGAGTATTCTATACAATTCCTGTGACCGTTACTGATGCTGAAAGATTCTTCAGCAAAATGAAGGAAATAAAAAATGTAATCAGATGAACAGTGTGTCAAGAACGACTGAGTAACCTTGGCTCCTTAGTCTGGAGAGCGATCTTTAAATCTTGATGACATAATTGATGATTTTGCATCAGTGAAGTCAAGGAGAGTTGTTTGTTGATGTTGGACTGCAAGTTAGAAATTACAGATGTTTAGGAATAATGTTTTATTAATATAATATATTGTGCTAATGTGAAGTTTTGCTAAAAGTTTTCAACGTAATAAAAGTGTATATTTTTAGGTTCGTATCTGTGTGTGGGGTTACCTTTTACTTATTTTGCAAATAATTATTATGGTTAGAATAACTGGTAACTTGTAATTGTTACTTTTTTCAACGGGGGTCCGAGTATAGTATAGCATAGGGGCCCACAAATTCTGTCGGCGGCCCTGATCTATGCAGTCGGCTATTCCACTGATCGAAATTCAGAAAAAAGAATGCTTAGTACGGACTCCTGCGGAACTCCGTTCTTTTGAAGACGTTCACTAGAAAGTGTGGTTGCTACTCGGACTCCGCTCTGCCTTCAACTTCGCAATAAAAACTGGCAGACTGCCACGAAGTTCCTAGTTATGCATAGTTCGCAGGATTGCATAACATTGTGTGGTATCATCAGCCTTTTATAGATCAATAGTTGAAAATTAAATACCCAAGCTAAATTCAATCCTTTGTTCAAGAATTAATCATGCATCTGACGATATTCTCTTGCACAAATTAACGGTTGAAATAATTTTATGTGCACAGCACTGTTTCATAATTCCTTGTCTTTTCTGCAATTTGGTCCATTGTGATTTTCATGGTAGAATTACACAGAAAATTATGGGACGTAGTATTTAATAACCTAACCTAACAGAGATCCTTACAGATTAGAACATATTAAGACACTGGAAAAGATTAAAAAACGGGCTCTCAAGTGTTGTCGGAAAAATTCACCATTAAAATGGGACACACTCACGGACAGGAGAACGCGAATTCGATTATGCGCACTGTTCAAAACATACAGAGGTGAGCCTGCCTGGAGAGAAATAAAAAATAGGTTGCAGCCGCCAAATTACTCTTCAAGGAACGACCACTCATATAAATTGAGGGAAAGAAGACAGATAACGGACACTGGAAAGTTTTCTTTTCTCAATCGTACTATCAGGGACTGGAATGCTTTACCTGCAAACTTACTAAAGGCTTTACCAACAACCAAAAATGTATTTAAAAATAGGCTTAAGGACTTTACTAATAGACGATAATTATACACAGTATTTAAAGGGTGTAAATGATATTTTGTTATTGAAGTGTTGTATCAGTGAAGAATTATGTTGTGTCAGTGAAGTGTATTGTGTCAGTAAAGTGTGTTGTGTAAGTGAAACGTGTTCCTGTCAGTGAAGCTTTATAGTTTATAGTGGCAGTGCAAAGTATTTGAACAGTGAAATGTTTTTGAAGTGTTAGTGAAATCAGGATAGAATCAGTGAAATGTGTCGTAGTTCCAGTGCAGTGAGTGAGTTGGCAGCGAAATGAGTGTAATGTTGAAAGGTACTTGTGCAGATATGAACATATCATACTCGTGGGTTTTAGTTCGAACTTAGGTTTAAGATACAAATTAGATTTATTTTAAATGTTATTTTAAGTGATCGTGCTTCATTTAATTTAGGATATTCCCTGTTAAATTATTATTAGCATTAATTATTTGTATTATTATTAATTGTATTTTTAATTAATAAGTTTATTATTGTCATTATTGAATGTAATTAGTTACCACTGCCACCGGGTATATACCCATTGCAGTGTGAATAAATACATACATACATACATAAATATTCGGATCTCGGGAAAAGCATTTCATTCCGGGATAAATAATCAATATCAGTAGGCCTCATGAGCGGGTGGTAACCCATCTAATAGGATTTCTTTATAAACTGCAAATCATCATGTGTTGGTATGCCGTTAGAGATTCTCTCAGATAAATCGATAGGAAACTGACTTCTCTCTTATCTCGCTCCTATATATGCAAGCGGAATATAATTTTATGCAAGTTCATGTCACAAAAGCGGTGACTCACGTGATATATTGGATTCCTCGCGTTGTTATAAAACAAGTTTTCTTTTTCTCAAGATTTTTTATTTATCTTTTTTTAACAATTTTGAGGTTACATGCAGTTAATAAACATGTCTATGTTTTTCACGCAGCTATGTCAGAAGAACATTACATTACACGACTGAATATAAAATAATTATATTGTAACGGAACGTAACTCAACGAAACAGAGCACAGCATGAATCAACATAACATAGAAAATAAAATATATTACATAATACAACCGTGAGGTAACCGGACATAGCACACCTTAGCATTAGATGGAAAATTATATTGTTCTCAATGTTTTTTCGTCTTACTTTTTCAGGTGACAGTGGTAAGCCCCGATGCCGGTAAGGATAATGTTCCTAACCTAACAAACATCAAACTGGAAGGAGTTTATGAGACAATCAGAGACGACTTCGATTATGAAAACTTTGGCGATGGTACTGACACGGGGGTTATTAAAATTATGTTTGCGTGGATCCATGCTGTTTGCCAGAGAGAATTGAAGTCAGACGGGGCGAAGAAGCTACTCAACTATCCATCAAACGACCAATTTGACCTCATTATCGTCGAAGCTGGTTGGTCCGAATGCTTCTATGGATTCATACACAAATTCGGGTCCCCGCCTGTGGTTGCTATATCACCCTTCGGACTTACTCCGTGGATGGCTGCAGCCTTCGGGATCCCGGAGAACCCTTCCTACATTCCTGTTTCTATCCTACCTTACAGTACTAGCATGACATTCACACAAAAGCTCTACAATACTTACATTCATTACTATTATCTTTATGGGTATCTGTATAAACATATGCCCGATATGGATGCCATGGCGAAGGAGTTCTTCAAGCAGGACATGCCGTCTTTCGTGGATATTCAAAGAAATTTCAGCTTAGTTCTTGCAAACACTGTATTTGGACTGGAAGACGCCAGACCGTTGACGCCTAATATAATACCAATTGGTGGAATGCACGTTAAAGAGAAGCCTGATCCTTTACCGAAGGTACCTTATCGTTATTATTATTATTATTATTATTATTATTATTATTATTATTATTATTATTATTATTATTATTATTATTATTATAAGGCATCGCTCGTTACGCAACTAAGCCAGGAGATAAAGGGGTAGTGTGGCCAGTTCCTTTCCCCCTTCATTGCATATATCGCTGCCTAGATCTATACTTCTTTCCATAATGTCTGACAGGAGGTATAACATTACCGGCAGACGAGAGAAGTATAATTGCTATTCAATCAATGGCACAGACCTCTTTCCACGCTTATCTCGAAGTTGGGAGGTCTGAAGTGTTCTACCCCACCCAACTTCAGATAAGCATGAAAGGAAACCTCTGCCATTGGTTGAATAGCAATTATACCAAGTAGGCCTACCTTACAATAATAATACCGGACAGATAGCAGTTTTGCGTGCGAACGGCGCAGGTGCTGCTACCTAGGCGGCAGGGTGTGCTGAAACCTGTGGTGTTTTTGTGGTTTGTGTCCAGAGTGACGGTCTCACTAATAAACCGTGTACAGTTTTTATATGAAACTTATGCAGCGTTGAGACAGAAAACGTTACTACTAAACCATCCATAAGCATGGATGTATAAACAGTTTGTAACTATACAATGGGAATTGCTTTGCAGTAGTAATATACACGAAACCCCTTATTTACAGAGAAAAAATGGCCGCCCCTCTAACAGCTGTTCGTATCGACTGTCATTTTATGATGATGGATGCCTTGTAACCATAGAAGAACACACCAAAAACCACAGATTAAGTAGAATATTATTGCTGTAGCTTGTACTCTTTGACCAAAATATAGTGTGGTAATCTATCAGAGCCAGTTGTACTGTCGACTCTTAACACGGCACACTAGAGCGCTCTACCGGATGCAATAGAGAATCTCAGATATTCTATTACCTTTCGTAATGAAGTAATGGCGAAACTATGACGTAGCTGTGTTAACAGGTATACTGTTATACACGACGTATGTAGTGATTATTAGTAAGGAATTTACACACGACTTATACACGAGCTACTCATTGTATAAGTATAAGACAGTTAAACGTCTGTATATAGAGTTTTTATTAGTAATGAACAGACTGCAAGGTACAACACTTGTCGCCTCATGTTAATGGATCATTTTCAATAGCTTCATTTTCTATATACTTTTGATTTCCTCAGCTTCCACTATCATTTTCATTAATAATACAATAAAAATTTTCTAATTACACCAATTTGAGGATAAAAGAAAATAAGAACAATTATTTATCAGAGCATGGGTTGTATTGTATTGTAGTATTGTAACGCTCTATGCTCAATAATATTTCATGAAATAGATTCTACATCTGTGCTAAATTATTGGTTTCTCTTTTAGGATCTGCAGAAATATCTGGATGAAGCGAAGGACGGATTCATTTATTTTAGTCTGGGTTCAAACCTCCGGAGCGACGCTTTGACACCAAGTATTCGGCAAGCGCTACTGGATGCGTTTTCAGAATTGCCTCAGAGAATTCTCTGGAAATTTGAATCTGAAAATCTTCCCGGAATTCCTCCCAATGTCAAAATAAGCAAATGGCTGCCACAGAGTGACATCCTAGGTAGTATTACATCTATATTACATATGGTCAATGTAGCCAATATACCACCATTAGGCTACTCTCCAGTTAATAAATAGATCAATACTTTGCCTCAATTAGTACATACACAAAAATAATTAAGCAATTATCTTTCTTTTTGTGCAGTTCAATATGAAGTCTGTTATGCTTGGATAAATCGTGTGCCAAAGATATGACATATTCAAAAGATCAGACGGATATCCAGAGAACATTAATGAATATCCGTGCACGTGTAATCCACGAGAAATTGGAAACTTCATGTTTCAACACGTGGTCGAAATATTCAGAAGCTTCACCAACCATTCTTGTATAATTAATTTCGAAACAAATTTATCCTGAACGAATATTGTTTGCAAATATTTTCAGCACATCCCAACATCCGCATGTTTATTAGTCATTGTGGCAAGATGAGCACATCAGAAACGATGTACAGAGGAGTTCCTATCGTTGGGGTGCCTTTTTTCGTAGACCAGTTGTTCAACATGCAGAAACTCATCCGTAAAGGCATGGGAGTGCATCTGGATCAAGAAACTATGACGAAGGAAAGCATCCTCAAAGCTATCAGAGAAATTCTCAACAATGCCAGGTACGATCTATCATTGTTGTTTTGTTAATGGAATGAAGTAACGTTTCATTAATGTGTCGAGATAAGGGCATAAATATATGGAGATTACAGCTTTTCTCTGTGATTTGGCTATGTTGAAGGTTTTGTGTTTGAAACCGAGTGTGCAATTATTTATCTCTTCCTAAATTTCGGATTTATTTATGTTTTTTTATTGATTTTATTTATTCTGGTAGAGTTAAGGCCATGAGGCCTTCTCTTCTACACTAGCAGAAGTGAAATATAGGCCTATATTGAAATTATAACAAGTATTAATATTAATAGTAATACTTAAATATAAAATCATTATCATGCATATTAAGGAGTTTACGTATAATAATATATTGATTAAACATGATACTGGTAATGATTAAGTAATTTAGAATTTATATTCTTTCATAACTTGCTTACAGATCATTCAGTCAATTATATGAAATAAGGTAATTTTGGGAGATCTGAACACTTTTAGGAAAAGTAGTCACTGCGGGACTGTTCCTACTGGAAAGAAGTCTAACTGCATGAGATCTGTGTTGACTTTTTTTAATCTCTGTGTAAGTGAATCCCGTGACTTCAACTTGTGTTTTACGTTCACAGAAGGTAATAAACACAATAAATGTGAGTCACACTTTTCTTTTCGGTCATGAAATAATATAATAAAATCATTATCATGCACATTAAGGAGTTTACGTATAATAATATATTGATTAAACATAATACTGGTAATGATTAATAGGCATAAATGAATTTATACAAACACACAGAACAACCTTTAAACTGAGTAACATTCACAAATCAATTCCATGTAAAAGTATATAATTCCTAACTCTTAATTTATAGGCTATTGATTAACTGTTCGGCAATGTTCCTGTACGTATATTTAACTTGTAGATAAATAACTTTGATAATGAGTTGTGCTTGCTAATTTTCACAGGAGGACGACGCCTCCCTTCAGTAGCCGCCACTGATTTTTCAATTTGTGAAAAACAAAACGATTCTTAATAATCCTTGATAGTAAAGTGTATATTTTTCTATACGCAGCTACGCAGCCAACGCGAAGAAAATGTCGGCGATGTTCAGAGATCACCCGACTTCAGCCTTAGATCGAGCAGTGTTCTGGACGGAATACGTCATCAGACACCAGGGGGCGCCACATCTGCGTTCAGCAGGGGCTGAACTATATTGGTACGAGTACCTTCTACTCGACGTGTTGTTGGTTGTGGTCGCAGCGGGACTTGCAGTAATTCTGGTAGTTTACTGGGTGTTCAGAGCGTTGTTAAATATGTTGTTCTCAAATCCAAGTAAGAAGAAGAAACAGAATTGATAACTTGAACTGAAATACAGAACTATTTCGAAAAGTCTGTCAAGAAAATTGATTTAATATACCCATATATTTTTTTACATATAAATAAATGGGATGAAGTTCCCACGCCATCATCGTTATTTGCCAACAAAGATTGATGCCTAATGTTGGGAACAATCGAGTGTTTTTTACAATCGGATGATTATTCGATTACTGAAATGTAATATTTCGAATGAAATCATTCGGAACGTTGTGTTCTGTAAAAATTGTAGTGCAGGTTGAGACATGTTCATTTCATTGCTGGAATACATTTCGAATGTAATCTTTCATGCAATGCACTGTCGAGGACCAAGAAGTTTTAATATTAGCGCACGTTACCAGAGCACATAAGAACACATGCATTGAAAGAGCTAGGTCAAGCGATCAGCTGACAACAGTTGACAAGATACACGCAGTCCATTACTAATTACTAGGCCCCGGGAAAAGTGTTGCTATCAGCTTAGTATGCAACATAGCATACCTGCTTTGAGAGGGATGGGGTAAATAACGATAGACAGCGTGACGCTGGCAGTAGTACAGTTTGGTTCATGAGAAATGAAGTAATACATGAAAGTCTCATTATTTGTGCGTCCTTTTGACTAGTTTCCAGTGATTAGCTATGAAGCTTACAAAGTGCAATTCTAATTTATTCTCATTACGAGATCTAAATATTTCATTGCACTTGACATACTGGTAATAATATTATTTACATATTGAAGCGTTGCAATGAACTACCAATATCATTTTCAAATTTCTGAAAGAAAATCCCTTTGTGTTATCTGACAGCAATGTTCTATACGTAGAAAATGTACGTTTCATATCTGCAGATACAACCGGAGCATATTAAAAAAATTCATATCACTACAGCTTATATTAACACTACTAGAAGAACATTTATTTAACAGAACATCAGCAATTTTACTAAGGATCTGGTATCCATCACTTGCGTCCAACATTGTTTTCATCTTTGCAGATACACGTTTCCCAACATCATTTTCAACGCGATTCAAGTTACTAATAATATTTGTTACCAAATGTATTTGAGTCACGAGTTCTGCACCAGATTCTTCTAAAGCTTCAATAGCAGCTGGCAAAAACCCAAAATTTGACGTAATATACTTTAGATCATGTTCAATGTCTGTATTATTAAAGAGTTCTTGAGAAACCTTGATTGCTGCGGCATCACTTGAAGGAAATGACTGAATCACGTTCTTTACAGATTCAAAATTGTCATACAAAACAGTTCATTACCATGGATGGAAAACACATTTTCTCCATATTGAGGAACATATTTCCTTAGTCCTTCTAACTTGCGTACTTTTGGTCTAGGTATTCTGAAGACACGTGTCGACTGCTTTTGACTGCGTTGTACTAAGCTACGCCGGCACTACTCCTACCTGCACAGTGATGCGTGCAAGAGTCCTCTGTTCATAAACATTAGTGGTCTTACTAATAAAAACCCTATATACAGACGTTTAACTGCCTTATACTTATACAATGAGTAGCTCGTTTATAAGTCGTGTGTAAATTCCTTACTAATAATCACTACATACGTCGTGTATAACAGTATAACTGTTACACAGCTACGTCATAGTTTCGTCATTACTTCGTTACGAAAGGTAATAGAATATCTGAGGTTCTCTATTGCATCCGGTAGGGCGCTCTAGTGTGGCGTGTTAAATATCGATAGTACAACTGGCTCTAATCGATTACCACACTACATTTTGGTCAAAGAGTAGAAGCTACAGCAATATTATTCTAATAATTCTATGATCTTTGGTTTGTTCTTCTGTGGTTACAAGGTAACCATCATCATAAAATGACAGTCGATACGAACAGCTGTTAGAGGGGCGGCCATTTTTTCGCTATATACAATGCTTAAACAAGGGGTTTCGTGTATATAACTACTGCAAAGCAATTCCCATTGTATAGTTACAGGCTGTTTATACGTCCATAGCTTATTCACGGTTTATTAGTAACGTTTTCTGTCTCAACTCTGCATAAGTCTCGTATAAAAACTATACACTGTTTATTAGTAAGTCTGTAGCTATACTACATCGCGCGTTTCCCTGTAAGCAATACTTTCTCCGGGGTCTACTAATAACTAGAGTCCTGTGTTTGGTTACCTAAAGCCTCCAAGCAACCCGTATCAGTATAGGTACATATGGAGTATAGAATGACAGCATTCACCGCTATTTAGTTCAGGTCTACTGTTCATTGAACATACGAAAACAAAACAAATCTAGGCGGTTAGAAATGATTGATACAAGAATTTGCTAGCGAGCATGTCATTAGGAAATAAGAAAAAGTATTTTATCAGAAGGAAAAATTGTTCCTTTGAAACACTTAAAATGTTTACAGTCAATGATTGTAATTCGTAGAGACTCGTAAAGCACGAACTCATAATGTGTTTATTTTAAGTTTGTGCTGATGTTTATGTTTTTTATTTTGTTAATTCCAGATCGAAAGTATCTAAATGCGTTTTACTTATTGTAAAAATCAGAAGCAGACAAATTCCGGACGACAGGTAGCCATGGCGACTAAAAATATTATGTGGCGCCTGAATTGTGTATTGTATTCAACATTTTTTTAAGACTTTGATTTCTTTTATGTCACTACCACTAAAACATAATGTAAACAAAAGCGGCTGCAGGAAGAAATTCTTCAGAGCGTCTGTGAGAACGTGTGTTTGATGTGCATATATATTTAATATTGTTTAATTTCAGTAAATATCTTTATCTTATTTCTTATGGTTTTCTCATTGCATGTCTGGACGAAATGTGGTGGCGCCTGAAAATAAAGGGCCTGACTCCTGATTTTTTATTATTATTTTTTTTAATTTCGTCTATCCCTAATAAAAATTATGTTTTACTGCTTATAAGCTGCCTTTAA
The DNA here is from genome assembly GCA_025594305.2 of Periplaneta americana. Taxonomy (NCBI): domain Eukaryota; kingdom Metazoa; phylum Arthropoda; class Insecta; order Blattodea; family Blattidae; genus Periplaneta; species Periplaneta americana. The sequence goes on along the minus strand of JAJSOF020000029.1, from coordinate 17,218,164 downwards.
ATATATACTTCGTTATTGTTGTTATTAAATCCAAGTGGTATTCCTGCTGTTCACCGACTTACAAACACAGGTACACGAAAATGTACACTTACGTAGACACAGTACCCGTGCATGCGGGAAGATTGCTTGGTTCACTGAAGCGTGAACTGTTAACTTGGAACTAACTCTCCGCACGAAGTGAGTATGATTGATGTGCATCTAACTTGTATTCAAAGTAACCAAACGCAGGACTTTACAGTAATAACTAGGGAACGGAATTTGGAGTAGTAAAAGCTAGTATTGGCATCTACACAGTCATTTGTTTACAACCCTTTATACCAAGTCCTCCCCGCCATGACATACCCGCAGCTCTCTGCACGTCAACAGCAGGTGAACGGGACAGTTGTCGCATAAGAACTTCAACATGCAGGTTTGCAGTTCAGAGTAGTGAAGTGCAGGTACAATGCCGAAAGTGAAACCAACTAACAATACAAAATTGAAAGACTGGCCTATATTTGTAAAAGCTCCAGATCGAGTATCAAAATTCAGGAAACAATTCCCTAAATTGTCGCTTCCCCCATGTCCAGTTCTTAAGAGCTAACGAAGCTTGCAATTATTACGCACATCACCTCAAATCTGTGAAGAAAGTGGTCCAGTCTTTCGATCTCGATAACGCCGCTGCGATTCAAATACGCCAGGAACTGCTAAATGATAGAAAAATCGAGAAAGAAGTCATGGATATTAAGACAAATTTTGGATATTTACCGGATGCCATTATTCAATTAGGAAGGTCAGGAGTGGAACTAGTTGAGCAAATAATTATAATGAGGACTATTGTAAATAAACTGAGTGCAATAGAAGGTGAAATAGGAAAACGTGTTGGTGAAAAAATGAACAGAGGTTTGATTAAAAATGATGGGTACGGTATTCTTAGTCGGATTTCAGATGTACTAACAAGGACGTGTCCCAATGACATCATTCAACATGTGAATTTAATTGACGTATCTTGTATCAAGTACTTTCCAATTGTCTCTCCTAGATGTAGAGCGGAGTTTTTCCATGTTAAAAAATTTCCTTCCTTGCAACAGAGCAAAGTTGTATTTTGAAAATTTGAAAATAATATTTACAATTTATTATAATAAGGCACTGCAGGAATAATTGTTTCAACAACAAAACATAGCATTAATTGAAAATGCCATTTCGTTTGGTTCTACATTTTGTTCAACATTTAATGATACTGTATTAGACTATATTGTAAATATTGTAGTATATTGCAAATATTGTAAATACTGTAGTATACGGTGTATACATATTATCATATTTCATGACATTGTAAATAAAGGTTTTAATATAACACGCTCCTGACAGAAAAACACACATATTCAGAGGCGAGTTCCATATAGAAGACAACTGTCTATCAGCCATCAATATGTCCACTGACAGGCGAAGATGCAGAGGTTGATATTTGTAATGTTGTTTATTGCTGTCTTGTGCGTTGCCAAGAAAAGCACATATAGTTAAAAAAGGAATGCAGATTATGTACACTATTCCATTTGTTTATTCTGAAATACGTTTATAGCACGTTGCGTGTAAGTTTGTATGAAGTGTACTGTACTAGTCCATGCTCTGTGACGCAGCTCGCTTGACAGTCAGTGAGCTACGAATATCTATACTACGTTTCACCATTCTTTATAATACTCCAAATCCCTTTCCCTGGTAATAACCAAGTATGTTATGCATCAAAACTGAATGTGCCTAAGTTTATTACTGTAAGAACAGGAAACTTTGTTCATTGAATGAATGATTGTATTCGAAATGCAATAAGATATTTTATGCTCGATCATGCCGAAATGTAGTAATTATACACCTGGTAGCAGTCCTTTAATGCATGTCATTAAAGTACACCTATTCATTAAAGTTCAGGTTTTCGATTATTCTCGGATATGCAATCGAAAGACAACTATCGAAAGGTCACGGAGGCTGGAATTCCAATACTGTCGCAGAAGGTTATGTTCTGTTACTATAATAATTAGCGTTAATTGTAAATAATATTCAAATAAATTCAATTTGTCATCTCGTTTTTCAATGTCGAATTCAATTTCAAGGTTATATCAAGACTAATCTTTATCTTACCCTCTAGATTATATCAAGGTCATCGACATTCGTTTCCCGGAAAAAATCAATACTTTCGCGTCTGCGCACATCTCACAATTCATGAGGTAGGCTATTGCACTCACTCACATAACAATAATATGAATACTTATGAATAATTTCAAGTTAGAAATATGGTCGAGCATAAAAGTCGTATGAAACTTCCCTATAATGGTAATTAAGACGCTCGTATGAAAATTATGAAACTCGCTTGCGCTCGTTTCATAAACATCCTCGCGTCTTAATTACTACCATTATAGGCTCGTTGCATAATGTATTATTAAGATAGATAGGCCTACAATGTATGTTCTTGGCATTTATAGCTTTAAATCAATGTTTTTATTTAAGAACACAAGTCTAATGTTGTTAATAGGCTTAACAAAATTAATACAGTACAATATTTCTTTTTAATCAACGAAAATAATAAGAAATTTCAAGATAAATGCAGTAGTTCTCCTTTGACACTTACAGCTTTAAATAAATCAGTGTTTTTATTTTAGAACACTAGAATACATACTGTAAGTTTATGAAAACAATAAATGTCCATGTATAATTTTCCATGTTCTTATTTGTGTCTAAAGAGAAATTATGTATAATATAGTGTTTTGAATATATCAAAATAACAATAAGAAATTTAAGATATATAGGCCTACAGAATCTTTCCCTTGGGACTTACAACTTTTATATCAAACAATGTTTTTATTTAAAAACAACTCAAGTCTAATTTTGCAGAAGAAAGTCTGTTCCTCTTTTCTGCCAAAATGAAACCTGTTTTTGAGACCGTGCGCTCCGAAGGAACTGATGTTGCTGGTCGCAGACAAATCAGCTTATCACTTTTATTTTAAAAAGCGCGTTTTAATGCCGTGAGAACGGAAGCTTTTAGGTTAATTGCGCAGAAATTATTCGACTGATTTTCTTATCATTTCGAACAATTTTAACAATCGAATAAATAGAATGAATTCATTCGAATATGTATGTATGTATTTATTCACACTGCAATGGGTATATACCCGGTGGCAGTGGTAACTAATTACACTCAATAATGACAATAATAAACTTATTAATTAAAAATACAATTAATGATAATACTAATAATTAATACTAATAATAATAATAATAATAATAATAATAATAATAATAATAATAATAATAATAACAACAACAACAGGAATATACTAAATTAAATGAAACGATCACTTAAAATAACATTTGAAATATTCTAATTTGTATCTTAAAACTAAGATCGAACTAAAACCCACGAGTATATGTTCATATCTGCACAAGTACCTTTCAACATTACACTCATTTCGCTGTCAACTCACTCACTGCACTGGAACTACGACACATTTCACTGATTCTATCCTGATTTCACTAACACTTCAAAAACATTTCACTGTTCAAATACTTTGCACTGCCACTATAAACTATACAGCTTCACTGACAGGAACACGTTTCACTTACACAGCACACTTCACTGACACGACATACTTCTTCACTGATACAACACACTTCACTGACACAACATAATTCTTCACTGATACAACACTTCAATAACAACATATCATTTACACCCTTTAAATACTGTGTATAATTACCGTCTATTAGTAAGGTCCTTAAGCCTATTTTTAAATACATTTTTGGTTGTTGGTAAAGCCTTTAGTAAGTCTGCAGGTAAAGCATTCCAGTCCCTGATAGTACGATTGAGAAAAGAAAACTTTCCAGTGTCCGTCCTCTGCCTTCTTTCCCTCAATTTATATGAGTGGTCGTTCCTTGAAGAGTAATTTGGCGGCTGCAACCTATTTTTATTTCTCTCCAGGCAGGCTCACCTCTGTATGTTTTGAACAGTGCGCATAATCGAATAGTCCCAGTACTATTGATATCTTTTCTCTGCTTCATCCCTTGCTGTTGCTTGTGTTGTGTGCACTTCTTACTGCAGGTAAGTTTTATTTCTGTCACTAATATTACTAATATTATTAGTAGACTTCGTGGAATTGCCACGAGATTTGCAAGGTTTACTGCGCATCAGTATAGACTGTATGAGAAGGGGGCGTGCGAGGGATGGAGTATGCCTCTGATGTAAACACTGAGCAGTATACTGCGGTTACAATAAAACCTGTATCCTGCATTCAAGAAATATAATGAATGATCATTGAAGTAGCAAATGTCTAGGCCTACATATGTAAATACACAATTATTTTATAGTGAGATATATTAACTCTTAAAATTTAATGTAAGATACATAATCCTTGAATATGTACATTACAGTAAAGAGTTATGTACATTTTGAGCGACTGCAAAGTAACCTCCTCCGATGGTCACTTAAACAGTTTTTAGATTGGGAAAATGTACGTTCAACATCACACGATGTAATACGTGCATATTTGAAGAACGGAAAGTCACTACTTTTCAGTACACCAACTTCAGACGTCTTGTCGTGACCTGATAGTACATCATTTATAATACGAAGTTGTGAATAGGCAGAATTTTTAGCAATAATGTTTCTCAACTTACATTTCACTTTTTCTGAAATTAGTGAATTGTTATTTTGGATAATGGTTTGTGATACTTTTAATCCACTATATGAAGGGCTTCTGAGAGTTGTAGTTTAGACGATTCTAACAGAATGATGCTTTTGGACACGATTTTAAAATTAGAATCAATGACAGAATATCTTTCAATAGCTGTTCAGAAAGCAATGATTTTTATAGCTGCAACAGCGGAACTGTCTGTGCTATCCAATGCATCAATTACCTCCATTATATCTCCAAATGTTCTGCATAATAATTAACAGAATTCAACCGCATTCCCCAACGGGTCAAGACTGGCTGCGGGGGTAAGGTTATTCCAGGAGTAATTTTTTGGAACAGCAACACTCTCATTGTAGTATGTTTGATTGAATTCTTGTCTGCACTGAACAAATGTTAAACTTTGACTATTACAACCACAGTAATGCAAAAGCAAGTGCTTACTTAGGTATACATTAGCTGTAGCTGCTCTATCTATTTGGACAGGTCCTAACTCTTAACATGAACTGCTTATACTACGAGACCGGGCGGTCGCTCACCTCCTCTATACTACCGTACATCGGCAACCTGATTGCATGCTGCGTGTGCAATTCAACGAAGTCTAATTATTAGCTATTACGTTGTATTATAACTTATATCGGATGACTTTCCCAATGGTTTCCTATTGCGTTCGACTCCCGGTAATAACCATGCTGAAAGTCATCAGGATTTCTGACACCTCATTGGGAAGATCTCGCATGTGTCGAGTTCTTCTGATTTCGCTTATGGTCCTTCTGGGGGGCTGTCTGTATAAAAATGTTTGTGTTTTTGGTTTGAGGAGAGTTCGCAATCCTTTATAGAGTTTTTAGGGCCACTTTGTCTCTCTATCTGGTTTTATCTCTGTGTGTCTGCTTGCAGATATGAAACTATTCATCTTCCATGGAACCAACCTTAATTAAACTTTATATTTTAATTTTAATTGATATCGGACAAATAGCAAAAGGCACAACTCTCGATACAAACATGTAACATCAATTAGTTCTGCCTTGACGTAAGAGAATTGACATCCTGACTTACTGCAGGATAACACGTTTGAGTACGATCTGTTCTAGCTGAAAATGTATGCGAAATTTGCGTTGAAGAAGACATTATCACTCCCCAAAAACACCACAGACACCATCTGCACAAGGACATTTAGGCTTACCTAATTCCTCACCTACTGACACTTCCTTTGAAGAACAGACGCCAGTTCCCAGTTCAAGGACCTGTACTAAAAATGGTCAGATAAATGATAACATTTTGACTGGTGTGTAATTTGGAATAGGATGAAAATATGCATGCACTGCCAGATGTCTTCCTGTATGATTACGTCCATATCGTGTGAACCGTTCTATAGGACTTAGACTTTCGCATCATCAAGAACGGAAGCTTTTAGGTTAATTGCGCAGAAATTATTCGAATGATTTTCTTTTTTTTTATTACGTTCTTTTTTGGGGAACGCATCACCAAGAGTCGTCTCATTATTTTTTGGAGAACTGTACTGTGTCCTTATACTGCCATTTTTCCCCAATATCTGCCGAATACAAAAATTACTTTTAATAGTTAATCTATTATGCCCAAAAACCACAATGATGATCCCCAATAATTTCATCTACATAATATGGAGTTAATCTTTTCAAAAGAATATTGGACAAAATTTTGTACGACTTCAATAAAAATTATATTCCTCGAAACTTAAGTACCACAGTACACTAATTTCATTATTATTTTAAGGGGAGGCAGAGGTGAAATTTTCGAACAAAACTGAAGAAAAAATGAAAATTTGGTTTTTTCCATTTCTATTATCTTTATTTTCATATTCCGATGTTAGTTTTTGATTTTGTGCCCTTAAAAGTATGAAATTAAAACCAAGATAATGTATTACTATATTATTCCCATAATAAACTAATACTTATCATTATTTATATACCTTCTCTGAACATGTAAATAAAAAGAAATATTGAAAATTTCTTACAATATGGTGCATGGAGCATTTTATATCAAACGATATAAAGTTTTATAAAATTATTAATATTTACAGAACTATTGTACTTAGAAAGTTGAAACTTGGTATGTCCATTACTAATAACATACTTAGTATCCATGATCAATTTCAAACAAATCGGATAAATTTTGTGGATTTCGAAATATTCACCTCTGCCTCCCCTTAAAAGAATAAATGATGATAGATATCCGAAAATGGTTTCAGATTATATCTACAATAGGATCAAGACATTGAAGATATCAATGTATAAAAATGACTGAACAAAGTAACCCATAACTGCTATACAAACTTACAACACATTGTATTTAGTCCTGAAGCTTGAGAGACATCTAAGAATTCTAACTTCTGTAGATGCGTACAATGAAAATTAAAACGAGGTCAGAAAAAGTTGAGGAACGCTAAGCACTCAGATTAGACCTACCGTAGGTATATTATATTTTTCAGCCACAAATATCAAATGTTCTGCCCTTACTCGATTGGAGGCTTTATGATAACAATTTTCAAAAATAATTTAGGTACGGTTGGTTGGGTTTCCCGCGATTGTTAAGCTCAAACTGTGTAATAAAAGAAAACTAATCGCGATACCCTAATTAGTTTATTCTGCCTAGAACTAAAGATATTACAAACTATAAAGTACTACACCTCATACATATGTATCAGAGACATTATTAGTAGATAAGGTAGTTTATGTGCTCTAGAATCAGTTTATTTCTCTAATGTCCTCCACGTAAACTGTTTTCCGACATTAGTCTGAGGTAGCACTGATAAAACGCATTGTTATTTTAAAAATCGCATATTTTGTTAAATATCAGTCCTATCAAAATTTTGCAAAGAATAAAACTTGTATGTATGTATGTATGTATGTATGTATGTATGTATGTATGTATGTATGTATGTATGTATGTATGTATGTATGTATGTATGTATGTATGTAATGTATGTACGTATTTATTCACACTGCAATGGGTATATACCCGGTGGCAGTGGTAACTAATTACACTCAATAATGACAATAATAAACTTATTAATTAAAAATACAATTAATAATAATACTAATAATTAATACTAATAATAATAATAATAATAACAGGAATATACTAAATTAAATGAAACGATCACTTAAAATAACATTTGAAATATTCTAATTTGTATCTTAAAACTAAGATCGAACTAAAACCCACGAGTATGATATGTTCATATCTGCACAAGTACCTTTCAACATTACACTCATTTCGCTGTCAACTCACTCACTGCACTGGAACTACGACACATTTCACTGATTCTATCCTGATTTCACTAACACTTCAAAAACATTTCACTGTTCAAATTCTTTGCACTGCCACTATAAACTATAAAGCTTCACTGACAGGAACACGTTTCACTTGCACAGCACACTTCACTGACAACATAATTCTTCACTGATACAACACTTCAATAACAACATATCATTTACACCCATTAATACTCTGTATAATTACCGTCTATTAGTAAGGTCCTTAAGCCTTAAGCCTAAAGCTTATCGGAAACCGTTTTCAAAGAAACTTTTGTTATGTAACATTTTCCATAAAAATCAATAAGCGAGATATTTCAATTTATTTAATTCAGACCCAATTATAACCGCTCTTTTAAATAAAGTATTTTGAATGAAATATAGCCTAAAATCTAAGTTAGAACTGACTTAATTTATATTCCAATTCTTATAGAAATCGGTCCAGCCTTTATCGCGTGAAAAGGTAACAAACATTCAGACAGACATACAGACAAATAAAAAAATGAAATTTTTGGTCTCAAGATGGTTAATTGTACATGTTAAGACCAAATATTTTTGGAAAAACGAAAATTATCAGAAACCAGTTTTAACGGCTGGGGGATCATCGAGCTAACCACACCATACCTGCGTACTGGTTGAATGATCGTTCATCTCTGCTGAGGTATGTAGACATGAGGCTGGTCGGCCCTAGCCCTTCATGGGCTGTCGCACTAGAGTAAAAGTATTACTTATTGTACTTGTAGTAGTTAAACCGCATGCAATTTTTTTTTTTTGAAATGGGAGCACGTGGATAACTATTCTTATCAACAGTAACATAACATTCTTCATACAATACAAAACAATTTAATATTGTTTTTGCACTAAAACAGAACCACTTGACAGCTATTGGATAAGGTAATTAATGTATCTTAACTTCTCAAGGAATTCAGAAATAAGTACGACATGCTAATACAGTTTCAGTTTTATTACTGTACCGTCTCATGCCAGTTCACAACAAAATATCTATCTACATACTAAACAACGCAGACGGGGAATTCTGTTTTAAAACGTGAGTAAAATATTATGGCTATAATTTGTATAGACTGGATGTAGCCTATATACAAATTAAATATTACACCTATCGGTATATATATCTAATTACAGGCAAAATGTGATATTTCATATTTTAAACCATTTCTGCTAAAGCTCACACTATCACTGGATAATTTCACGCAGAATTTTAGGAAAATTGTCTGATATGATAGCTAAGCTATTGTAATAGCATTATATTAGTAGTAATATTGCAGCCCCAATAAATGTTCGTGAATATTTTAATGCGTTTTAAGTACATTATGCTGTATATACATTCTCCCATTCTCCAGTATTATTATTATTTTTTTTTTTTTTTTTACAAAATGTTTTATTCTGTATATTATTTTACATTTTAAATATATTGCCTTTTTTTTACGCCGATTGTTTTGTTTAATGTGAAAAATACATTAAATGACAGGACAGTGGCAATACAAGTTTGTGCACAAACAGTATAGCAGCACAGCAAAAATTTAATTTACTTAATTAGAGTTCATCTTCATTAAGAAGCATGTTTAGTATCCCTTTATTTATGGGAAATTTTCTTCCCGATTCTGGGCAGACTAATTCTCCATTGATGACTTCGACCTCAAGCAAAACATGGTGAACTTTCTTCAGGAATTCAAAGCATCATTTTCATAATCATCACTCAGGGTCTGCGACAAGTCACCAGAATGGCCAATACTATCGGCAGCATTCCAGAGTGTTTCCCAGTCCAGTTTTGGAATTATTTTCAGAACAAACCCTGAGTTAAATTCAGTTTCTAGCACTTTGATGTCCTTGGCGCTTGTGGAGTGTCGCCTTCTTGGGTCTATGATCTTCCATGGAGTGGATTCCCTGTTTCTCCAGATATTCCTCTATCTTCAGGTTATCCGTGCTCTCAACTACCACAGAGCGCCAGAGTTTCTGGAACTCATCGTCCACAGGCAGAGCTGCTGTCTTGTTTCTGAAGAACACAATCTTCTTCTTGTCAATCGGTTGCGAGATGTATAATGATCTCATTCTGCAGAGCCTTGAGGGTTTTATTACAATGTGGCAAAGATTCCTGAACGTCTTCCAACAGAATTCCTGCAAGAATCTTCAAGTCTTGTTGCGTCAACAAACGCAATTGATTCCGGTAGTAGGCCAATATATTGAATTTTAAAAATAAAATATTTCCTCCAAAGCCAGTGTTTGAGGAAATGTCCCCATATTATTATTATTATTATTATTATTATTATTATTATTATTATTATTATTATTATTATTTTAACGGCGCTGTATCAACTACTAAATTATTTAACGTCGATGGGATTGGTGGTAACGAGATGGTACTTGGCGAGATGAGGGGTGGATTCGCCATACATTACCTGACATTTGCCTTACGATTGGGGAAACCCTGGAAAACCCCGACCAGGTAATCGGCCCAAGCGGGAATCGAACCCACGCCCAAGCGCAACTCCGGATCGGCAGGCAAGCGCCTCAGCCGACTGAGCTACGCCGGTAGCTATTTTTCCAGTATCCACACAGCTTTCTTGTGAAAAACAAAAATTCAGAAGCCAAGCAAGGCAGGAGGGTTTCCATCTTTTCGCGGCCTTTAATAACGTGTTACCTCTATAGTCTATACCAGCGGTGGCGAAAATGCTATCGTGCGCCGAGCCACTGTGTAAGCTGCAACGTGCATAGCACCTATGGAGGGAGGCGGACAACCGAAGGGGAATTGAAGCAACTGTCTGACATTAACGGTTTTTCATTTTCTTTACGTCAGGCACTTAAATAAAATTATATACAGTACAAGGTTACAAACTAATGTTTAGTATGTGTAACGAAGAAAGAAATGAACAAAAAAACATAGGACACATTATCACAACCTAAAATTAACCGTCTTCAAAATGTCTCTGCGGCAGAGTTTCAAAATCAGGAATTATGTCGCTTACTGCCAGTCGTAGTTGATCACGAAGGTATTTGTCTGTCAGTCGTGATCTAAATTTGGATTTTACTATTTCCATTGTTGAAAATAATTGTTCACAAACGTAAGTTGTAGCGAACATGGCTTCAACAGAGCAAGCGAAAGAACGAAGCTTCAAATATTTAATTTTTGCCAAAGATTTGAAAAGTTCAACACTTGTCAAGTCCTTACATCTAGCTTTCATTTAACATCATATTGTAAATATGTGAATTTAAATTGAAGATCTAACCGCATTATTCGTACATCTGCTGAAAAAGGATCGACGTACAGCGATGATGATGATGATGATGATGATGATGATGATAATAATAATAATAATAATAATAATAATAATAATAATAATAATAATAATAACAACAACAATAACAACAACAACAACACTTAACCTTTTAATGTTTCATCAGTAACATGTAGTAACTTATAATGCCGTTTTATGTTATACAACCGTTTTCCTAGCAATACTTGTGAATAAATCATACATTTAATATTCTCATCATATTGTCAGCAAAAATGCATCCTCCCATCCTACTTGAAACTTTCGTTTTTATAGAGGTATATGGTTTCGAAAGAGATATTGCGACGATACGCCACTCGCAGGTCAGAGACAAATACAAATGGAACGGAGTTTGACTGCAGTGAGTGAGAGGGTGGGGGTTGTAGGTAGGAAGCAAGGGAAATGCACTGCGAGCCACAATGTGCTCGTGAGTAGCATTTTCGCCGCGGCTGGTCTATACGAACGGCTGTGTCTGTAACAGAAAGTAATTCCAGAAACTCCTATAGGATGTTCCGCTTCCACAGCACTGTTTGCTATTTGATAAATAAGTAACGTACCTAGAAAGTCCACTGCTGTGGAGTAACAGTTAGCACGTCTGACTGTGCAACGAGCGGGCCCGGTTCAAATTCCAGTTGGGACAAGTTACATGGTTGGGGTTTTTTCCGGAGTTTTCTCTCAACCAATTGAATCAGAATTGCTGGGTAACTTTCGGCGTTGGGCCCCGTACTCATTTCGCCATTATTAATTCACATATCATCATCCATACAATAACCCGAGTTCAGTTCACGGGGTGGCGTGCTGTACTCGTACAGGGACATCATTTTATTTTTACTTGCATTTTTATTGTACCTGCATTTCTGAATGTACTTCACTCCCACTCCTTCACTAATGTCCTTGCTCCCGTCAGACACACAAACTTACGGCCGCTGTTGCATTCGAAGTCTTCAAGCAGTGAAGTAAACACTGCAGTGTATAGTGTTTTTAGAAATATGATTGCGTTTTCTATAGAAGAAAGAACCTATATTAATAATATCGTACTAAAAATTATATTCAAGAAACGATAAATTCAATTTCAGAGAATATGCTTCAAAATGTTTTTAATAATATGCGTACTGAATTGAAGCCTGCATTGTAATGAACGGCAACCATTTTCAACAACTTGTTTAAAAATTCAGATTAGCTTTTTTTGAATTGAGGTAGTTAGAAGCAAAGGAATGCTAGTGACATTTGTAATAACATGAGTTAAGTGCATCAAGTGTAAGCAGAAGTATCTAAAATTTTAGTGGCAAAGGGATATTTTAATCGCATCACATATTAAAATTAAAAAAAAAAAAAATTCACCGATTTTACGAAAGCTTAAATATTTAAACCCTATTTTCTCAAAAGTAACTTAAGTGCACCTACAGCCCTTTATTTATGACCCCCTCAATTTAAATGCTCTCTATATTGTATGTTAACACCAATAATTAATATGCTAAGTAAAGTAGACATTACATAATGAACATAGCCGCCTGAAAAGTTCAGTTTTTGAAAAAAAAAATGTTACTACTCTACTGTATTTTGATAAATTCCGTAAAAGTGATGATCAAACTGAAAATCGTAATATCGTATTTCCCTACAACATAAATGGATACACTACTTTTCTCTCCTCCTATACCTAGTAAAAGGATTGGTTTACATATTGCACTAATAACATCAAACTCCTGTAATGGAAGGGGGCAACAGTGTTTCCGAGTATAGCCAGGTTAATGTTAAAAATGTTGGTAAAAATAAATTGATGTCCCTGTACAAGAGCGTGGCTACTCAATCATTCACAGAATAGAAGTGGTTATGTACTATAGGCCTCAGGCTGCAGTATAAGTCTTCGAGTCCCTCCTCCGTACAAGAGAAAAAACGCAGGCTACTTAAGTTAGAATACGCGATAGGCAAATGATATGTTTTTAATATCCATTATTTACAGTAAGAACTTACAATTATTAATAAAAATGGAGCCGCGTAACATATCTTTTGGGATGATAAATGACTTCATAGATGTATGACTTTTAGATGATAGTTAAAAAAAAATACTAACAAGAAACATTCTGATGAGGGCAGACACAAAAGTTATTTTTTTTCTTTCACCATGTCAATAATGTTAAAAGAAATACTTATACAAATTTTGGCCACTCGACCGCAATTTTGAGGGCCGTAAAAAATAAGTACGCCAGGGACCGTTAACAGAAAGAAAACACAATTTCATTGGAAAACATTATTGGAACAGACACAGCAATTGTTGAGCTATTTTTCAACATATTCCCCACTGAAATTGAAACATTTGTCATATCGTGGGCTCGACAGAGAAATACAGACGACTATCAAACGCTGGTTCCTATCCC